>OZ021683.1:8800117-9446747 GCA_963978505.1 Listrodromus nycthemerus | reverse complement strand
TGATTGTTCACTTACCTGACCAATTACTATTGAGGTTTACGATCGGTCAACGTCGAAGAATACCAATCGTTTCACACGGCGGTGTTGATGGGAGATACAATAAATAAATAATCAACGATTACTTACGACCCAATCGCGCGCGGATCATCGACGTTTATAGATTTGCCAGTTTCATCCGTGCGTGTCGCATGACGCATGAGGAAAATCTCGAATGAATTTTATTTTCTAATTGCATTTATAAGTTCACGCCGTATATCAAACTGCGCGAGTAGATAAGGTCAGTGCGATATTCAAATGAGACGATTTATCGCGCGGAGGTGAGCGGAAATTTTCCGGGATAATAAACAGCTGAGTGAAATACGAAGCGTGGGGGGGGGAGGGGCAAAATGGACCATTTTAACGAATTTTAGCGGAGTGTGACGAATACACTCACGTCGGAAACGGAGACTATTTTGCAGAGGTGGCGCATCTTGCCCCAATCTCACCTATACCGTTCGTGGAATACACAATCCAATACGCATTTATGAACGTTCTTGTTTGATCGTTATCAATTGGTTGTGATAATATCGAATGAATAATATCGATGAGCGAGAACCAAAAGGGCGCGAAGCGAAAGGTTGAGGCATTTGACTCGAGTCCTTTTGATTGTCAACCGTCCATGCGCGAGCGATCGCAATGCTCGGATCGTGAGAGAAGTTAAAACTGCGTGTCGGTGATTGTTTGAGTGGGATCGTGCATCAACACACCTACAGTTGCGATACATCGTATCGATTACGGGACATCCCCTTCGGCACGCCGTTTCCCTACGCGCAAAGCGTTACAAGTTATTGCAACGTTTCTGCAGCTGCGGCTCGACGCCGAAGACGCTTTTTCGTTCGTGATCTCAGCTATCGATGAATAAAACATACTGTTAATGGAATAGAAAAAAAGGCATTCCCTCTCTACGCACCCCGGCAATCTGCATTCTTTGTTAAGTCGCGAGTATGGCTGACTGCGTAGAAATTTATGAATCGCCAAAAATACTACTAACTCGAACGGTCATTTTTATTAATTTAAACAATTTTGTTTTTTTTTTCATTCCGATCACGTTTCCGGCTCGTGGCAGTTTGGCACGTGCATCGGCAGGAGAATAAGGAAATACACGAACGAGACACTTCAAGGAGCCCAGAGATTGGAAAAGAATATTAGCTAAACTGGAATTAAAAATAAAAAGATGTTGGTTAACTATACAAGCGAGAGTGATAGGACGGGAGAATTTTTGTTTTTTTATTTTTGGCGAGAAGGAAGAAGTGTGTTTTAAGCAGACGAGCCCAAGGCCGATATTCCGGTCGGGAGCTATGACCACAAGAATTCCGCGAATCCCGAACGCTAAGCGCGTTTCGTATTAATGGGCTTAGCTATCTCCAATTTAAAAATTGTTCGTATAAAAAATGTATAAAAAAAGATTTAAAAAATCACGTCCCTGACATTACAGATCACGTTCTCGGAGTGTATAATCACCTGTCAGAGTCGAGTGGCTTTTAGGACTGAAAAATGACTGTTTTCCGGTACATTACCATCCTGCCTCTTATTGCATGTATGCAATCGAATATCCGCCCATGGGAAGCCAAATTTTGCAAAAATGAATGAGCTGCCCCATTCTCTACTCAGTAAACAGCAAATGGTAATACCGTGGCCGCTTGATATATACTTAATCTACTTCATAGAACAAATTATTTATTTCTGCAAGGACTGTCATTTCTCAATAGACGGCCATTCTGCCTCTGATTGGCTGTCTTTGTGAATCGAATATCGGCCCGTAAGAAGATAAATATTACAAAAATGAATGAGCTGCGCCGATTTCGGCAATGAGCATACAGCGACTGGTAAAAATTTAACTGATTGAGAATTATTGTATCCAATTTTTACAATAAATTATTTATTTCTCCGAGGATTCGGGCAGACGTCGTTATTGATTCCCCAGGTGAAAAATCACGAAATTTTCAAAAGTCGATTGGCGAAACTATGCAAGCTCACGAGCAATGCCCATACCCAGGGGGAAACACTGATCTCCAGTCTTTGGTAATCGATCATACACGGGGAGACCGATGAGTGACGAGAAGGAACGTCGAACGTTGGAACGAAGGGGCGCGCTCGCGCACACGCGAGAGAGAACCCGACGGCCCCGTCCTTGCTGCTGCCGGTGCTGCGCTAACGGTATATTCCCCGGCAGCATGAATGCAGAGCAGAACGACCACGACGACCGGGACTTCCTTCAAGGAGACCGCTCGCGACAAAAGTGAAAGTCCTTCGTCGAGTCAAGCGCCGATACGTGCCTCGACTCATCTCGCCCGATTTAGAAAAAAAAAAAAAAAAACAAATAAATGTACGAAACTACGCCCAAATTTTGAATATTGACTCTAGAAAAGAATTATTAAAAATGTTCGGAGCTTTACACCGGTAGATTGAAAATTTAACTCCTCAGTAATGAGGAAGCGGAGTTGCGAAAACCTTGGCCAAAAAAGATCCACGATGCTCGAGGCAAAAATGCGAATAAGAATCAGAGCTCAGCAATACACGAAGGAATAGTTCAAGTGGAAAGTCCTTTTTATGCTTGAAGTATTCCTAAAGTATTTTTCCGAAGTACTGAATTTGCCACATTGGCTCAGTAAGGCGTTGCCTACGCTTCAAAAAAAGTTCTCATTGTCATAAATCGGTAGCTTAAGTTTTCGAAATTAAGATTTGCGACTGTTTTCACTTTTGTCGTCAAAGTGTTACATAAAACGAGATGCGTACAAACGTTTTACAAACGAAAGTAAACGGGTCCCTTCTCGCCCCTCATCGTTCATCTCGAGTTTTTTAATCGTTTAAAAAAGAAAAATTTTAAATTATACTTGTCGAAAAGTTTAAACACATAATTATTAATAATATTTATGAATTATATATTAAGAGAAACAGGGCGACGCGTTACTCATCGCGTATACGCAATCCAAGAGGAAATTGAAAACGTGCGCGGTCCTCGGAATGCTAAAAACGACTTCAAGTATTGCCCAGCTCTGGTATAAATAATTCTCGCAGTGTAACAACCTCGTTCAAGGTTAGAGATCGTTCGGGAAAGATGGCGTGTTATCAAGTTTACCTTGATTACATTTGCCGGTCCATGCCCTTTTTCACAGAATCATCAAAACATTGCGCACGGCGAAGCCCGCGGCGCCATTCGCGAGGTTGAGCGACCTTCTGACGTAATTTCGTTCGCTCTCACAACGATAGTTCTGATATTGTAGGAATGTCGTCCAAGAGGCAATCGAAAAGTGATTTTTAACGCATAACAACGATATCGACGACCTCCGTTGGACCGTCGAAATTCCCGACCGGACCGAAAGGGCCGTTGACTCGGTCTCAAGGCTCGATACTTATTTTCGTAATTTAAAGCCCCTCGGCGATCGTCGACCCGTCCCTTGACTGATGTCTCAAGAATTCACGGATAATTTTCTTGAATATAATAATAATAATAATAATAAACTTTGTTACGTGGGAGCGTTTTCTCTCAGATGTATGTGCGAATGCGTCGGAGAACAAAAAAAAAATCTATGCTGAGATTTTTTCGTTTTAGATTGATCAACGTTCGATCAGTGAAGAGCCAACTCGTCGCCGGTCACCTCTTTCTCTGTCTATTAACAAATACCAGAGGCAGAGACCGGGTGAGACAGAGCACATGTACGACCGACCTCGAACCCACGAATCATTGCGCAACCACGACGTAATCGCGTACAATCTCGATAGCTATACAGTCGAACGAGCTGTTCTCTCCGTCCCTACTGCGTCGCTGCTGCATGCCTGATCACGACATTTTTCTAGCCGATCTCACTGGACTGTCCTATCGTGCTTGTTGAACTGTTTATACCGATCTTTATCTTCCCCCCCCCCCTGCCCCCATCGGTATTCTCGAGATACGAGCGGGACACAAGGTTGAGTATATTTACAAATAGAAACAACGTGAAATCGGATGTCGATTGAGAAGTGCGCAAGCATTATGGTTCTAGGTTGTCGCGTCACGGTTCCTGGACAAGTTTCGCTGGGTAACTGATCGGCGAACTGTGCAGTCTCGAATTATGATTGTGATTAATGTTAAATATTGACTTCACAAATACCGACAGCAGGAACTTTTTTGAGGCTTGTAATAAATGGTGTTCAGAAAAACTCAAGAGCCGATCATATTACGCTGAAAACATAGAGAAGTTTAGGCAAATGACGGAAATTTTTACTGATTTTTCTTTGATCGTTATACGGGCAATTAAATAAGCGAAAACCGCATGACTGAGTGGCCTCGCGAAGTTTTTTTTGTATCGCACAGAATAATTAGAACAAAAATTCCAGCCTGTACATATTGCTATCCCTTTCCACCCTGAATAGGTATCCTATAGTAGTGTTGTCCAGCGCTCGGGATAGACGTTGAAAATAGCGACAATCTATTTTTTTTGTTTTAACATTCCTCACCAATAACGTCCGCCTTCGGTCTTTTGCAGCTAAGCGGCACATGAACAGAGCATTAGGAAGATTTTATAAAATAGTAAAACACAATAAAAAAAAAATCCACTACACTTGCATTCTCCAAGGCCGATATTAATTTCGTCACGACGGCCTATGGGAAGCGACCTTCGCGAACATTTTTCGAAAAGTTAATTGTTGCTTACGTATGCGGACGGGCCATGCAGTAAATTGCTTCTGCATGGTTCCAGCGGTCCGCCACGAAAACGAGTTTGCTTTTTTTTCTTTTAAAGAGAATAGAATAGAGTAGGAGAAACGAAGGATCCAAGGATACGAGTTCGTTCGGGAATCTGGCCGGACGTGCCAAGCGTGCACCGCCAGGACGCGCGGCATAACTCTCAGGTTCAATGTTACCTACTCTCGCTTTCGGTTCGCCTATCTCTCTCTCGCTTGGCTCTCCCCGGCAGTGTATCATATGCCCGGGGCATTCGTAACTGACTACACGTTCAATGGTAGAGCTGGAAGGGGGGAGATAAAGAACGACACACACACACACACAAACACACACGCGCGCGCGCAAATCCAGCTCGCGTTACGTCGAGCAAAACGTATTCGGTTCTTCACAGACGTTCAATGGGTATGGACAAAGTTAATTAATCTCCTGCACGTTGCGGGACCATATTGAATTCATACGAAACCCTTTAATTAAATTTGCCTTAAGGCAAATGCCGGCCAACCTAAGGGAGAACGTCTCAGTTGGGAAGTGAACTTTCCCTGAAAAAATTAAAATGGGCACTTCGGGACGTCGACCAGCTTGCACTAGCGGTTTGCGCCATGAAATTGTCGTCAGTCAACTATCATGAGAAAATTTAGCGAAAGTATAGTACAAAATAATGTAAGTCATCGGTCAGTCATCGGTAATAAAGTAATCGGGGATAATCACGAGTCACCGGTTCAACAAATGACTTTGACAATTTATCATTTATCGAAGATCACTGTACGAGATATGGAAACCCTTTTTAGGCAAAATCAGAGCCGTACAAAGTACCGGAAAGTACTGAATGTACTAATTGCCGCGAGTACTTAAAGTGCTTAGTCGCATAAGTACTTAAGGTACTAAATACCACAAGTATTTAAAGAACTAAACGTAAAAGTAAAGTACCGTAATTACTTGAAATACTAAGTGCCGTAAAAACTTTGACAATAGAGAAATTTACGTACTTAAATTACTGTTATAAAATACACAGTACGAAGCACTTTTTCTTCTGAATCGGAGGAATTTTGAAATCAAACGGTACATCGGGACGAACATTTCTTCGACAGGTACAAACGCTTGGTTTCCAATCACTGGTAACAAACTGGACCACAAGAACTTAGCCTTGGAGAACTAAGTGAAGGTCGACTGAACGGATAACAAGTTTAATCTGTAACTTATAGATCTAGTAGAGTGGCCGAAAGTGAAACTTTTTTTTTTGAGAAATACGATTTTTGACATAATAATCTTGTTTTTATCATCTGAATGGAAAATATTGGGTTAGAGATAAAATAATTGTTTCATTTGAAATCGGTGGTAACAAATGCGTCAAATATATAGGCTGAAAAAAAATACAAATCAATTGAACAACGATGTTTTAATGTTCGATATCTCGATTCGCAATAGAGCTACCAATAATCTGCGGTGCTCATCGTATTTTACGGTAAGACAAAAGCAAGATCAGATTCTGCTGGATCATTTGCAAGCCGTTATCGTTCCGTTTGAGGACGGTGAAAAACCAAAAAAACGAAGTCTAAAGGGGAGACTTAAAATTTTTCGCCGATTTTCTTTTCCCTTTTTTTCAAATGGCATCCGAAGTTTTAAAATCATTTTATAAGATTTTAATCGTGTATCATTTTTTGAAAACTAGTTTATTACCGTCTAACACGTGTTTCCGAATAAAATATCCGGCTCATAGTAGAATCAATGTTCTTCACTTAGCAGCGCTAAAGAATAAATGAATATTAAAACAAAAAAAATTCACTGTGCGATTTGCAACCATCTTTGCATTAAATTTGGAGGTTTCCAATTCTATAAGACATCGACTTTTTTAACGTGATGCAAGAGGTGCAAAGTGATCTGCACTTGGTTTTCTCATCTATTAAAATTTGAAATGTAGACTCTTCAATGATGAAGCTATGCTCAAAAATGGCTGTATACTAAACTTGAGGAAGGTATTTTAAACGGTCCCTTTGGAATCGAGCCGTAATTGATTTAACGAACGTTGCGTAACGCATTTACGTAAACTGTGTAAAACTGTTACGCCCTCGCGATTTGCGCTATGGAATTCTCGTCGACTTTTATCGATAATTGAAAAGAAAGTTTATCGGGCTCGAAGAGAAAAGCCAAAAGAAAAACACTCGAATAATACGCACATTCCGCTAAAAAATATTCGAAAATCGATTCAATGAGCAATAGATTGAAAAAAATATTCGACAGTAATCGCGAGTCATCTATTGCACAAATGACATTGACAGTTGATAATCGCTCCAAGACCACTGCAAAATCATAAAAATACATCTCGACCAGAATAATACACAAAGAAGGAAGAAACAAATTATTCGAATGTACTTAGCATGAATTCTTTGGTTTCACGCTCATGCACGGCAAACTCTTCGAATCGAGGGAAGGTATCTCGGTCCTTTTGCGATCGGACCATAATTGATTAAATGAAAATTGCGTAAGACCTTTACGTGACACTGTATAGCTCGACGAACTCCGGTACTCAGTTACGCGCTCGCTCTCCCGGAGAATCATCTCCGTCGATGCTCTTCTTCAACGAAGCGATTCCCGGCGATTCCGTCATAAATTAATATCGTCTCTGCCGTGAGGAACGCTTTGCGCGCCACCGGGAGTAACCAGTTTACCACGAGCACGATAAATAAATGAACGATCGTAAAGGGGCTCATAATGCGAGAACGGTAATGACGGGTTATACGCAGATGCGACGCTTTAGTAGAGCCCCGACTCAGGCACGTGCCTCACTTCCTCGTTACAGTATAATACCGAGCTCGTAATTTACCCCGCCGAGCTGTGTCGCCTTCATTCGTGAATTAACGCTCTTATCGCAGTTTTTTTTTTCATTTTTTCAATTCATCTCTTGACCTTTATCCTATCGAAACTTTGCATACGACGTGGATAAAAAAAAAAAAACCGGAAGAGCAATGTGAGCGACAGAACAAGCAAGTGGTAGGAGTCGACGATGCGATCAGGCAAAGCTCGCTCGGTCAATTATTATAAAGCGTGGATTGGATACGCGGTAGCGCGTGTGTACGCGGCTCTTCACACGTCAGTATGGATGCAAGCACCCATGTATATGGAGTCGCTCTTGAAACTGGAAGGCGTGGCTTTTCTCTCTGTCTCTCTCTCTCTCTCTCTCTCTCTCTCGCTCTCTCTCTCTCTCTCTCTCTCTCTCTCTCTCTCTCTCTCTCTCTCTCTCTCTCTCTCTTACTCTACTCTCTCCCTACTCACACCAATTTCCAGGGAATAAAGAGGATTGACGCTCACGGTTAGCCCAGGTAGAAGAGGGGGAATAACTTTTCGGTTCGGTCTGCCGCTAGTGAATCGCCGGTCGTGTGGTGGAGGCAATCGAGGCGCCTCGCGAACCTCGTCCAACTCGCGTCTCGGGCATAACTTACAAGCGCCTCGACACTCGAGAGCGAAGCGCTTTCCGCGGACTTCGGGATAGCGCGGAGCCGGATCGCATTGCGGAAATTTATGGAAGAGAGGGATAGTTAATGAATGCCGATTTTTAAATTAAGCGTTTCAGAGACTGCAAGTTAGCTTAGAATATTGGACGATTCAATTCGTGAGCTATGAATTGTGAGCCGGAGGTGAATTATTGTATATATTTCCAATTTACATATACATATATGTATATTATATATTTCCAATTTTTTATTGTAAAATAAAAATATAAAATTCTGCAAATACTTGGCGGATAGGAAGGCATTTCTCCAGTAAATTTTTCGTACATAATTTTGTGGTAAATTTTTGATTAAGCGCAAAGAACTTTGCGGATGAATTTTTCGATTCTGAAACATGATATTAATTATACCACGGAAAATGGGCTATGAACTTGAAGAAATTGAAATTTTTTGTAAACATTAAACGAATAAGAAATCGCTCCCGAATAAGGTTCATCAAACGAATTCTATGGTAAAATTTTTCTATATTTATGAGCAAATAACTTTCCGAGGCAATTTCTCATTTATGAAAGATTCGTAATTACTGAACAGGGACGAAACTTTGATTTTGAGTCAATAGAATGGGACTTATCGGTACTATTATAACGTCAACAGCTTTACTTCCGGCGGGGAGGTTAACGACCTCAGAAAGAACGTGGTTGGAAGGCCAATTGTTTTACTCGAATTGATCCGTTCGGATTGGGAGGGGCGACCTCATTATTCGCAGCCTCCGAGCGAAATCAACGCGGTTGAGATAGACACGTTTTTCTTTTTTTTTGTTCTGAAATATCTGAGAAAAAAAAGAAACTTCGGCGTTATTAAAATTTCGATATAGGCATGGTGTGACAAGTATAACCGGTGTTTTTATTTAGTAGGTTAGTCGGTTGATGGTGGTCGGCTGTATACAACAACGAAGGCGCAGACTCCTTCGTTGGGAGTCACACAGAGGAACCGTTACATCCTACAGCCGGAGCCTTCACCACGACTGCCCTTTCTTTGTAACCGGTCGCGATCCATTGTTCCCTCCGAACGGTTCAACCGACGTTTCTCCGATAACCCAACCGTCCACTCAGCTCGAATCTCCGCGCGAGCCGCTTTACTGACCTCGCCGTAACTTTGCTCTTGAATTCTTCGACGGGATGCACGATCCTGTCGTCTCTAATTGGGTTTCAAACAACGAAATAACGTTGAGCTCAATTTGTTTATATTGTTCGGTGAATTTCGATTGGATATTCCGTTTATAGAGCTCGGGCAAAAATAAAATTAAGTTGTCGTGTCTGTCGGCTGCAGTGATAACTCTTCGATGTTTCGAATTGCCCGGCACTGCAGTTCGATCTACCGCTCAGACGCACGAATCAACCCGACTTAAAGTTGGCTGAGAGGGGGAAAGACTGCCGGGGACGTGTACATAATATCAATCCCACGTGCGCATAAAAGTGCCAGCAAGCCCGTTGATTTATAACGGACCGGGGAAGAGGATGCGATGGAGCTTATGTGAAATGAGTTAAGAAAAAATGACTCACCGTAACCCTGCATAATTCCGTGAGTGAGATACAGCGGCGCCCTGCCCGAGATGGAGGCATTGGCGAGGGCTTGTCTAACCAGAAGAGGATCGGAGAGCAGTACGGTGTAAACCGATCCCATCCAGAGACCGCAAATTCGTCCGTATTTTCTCGATAGTTTCGTCAGACTTTCGTGAGGCTGTACGGGATCGAGCCACGGCAGATATCCCAAAATGGGAACTCCTCGTGGACCCGGCGGAAGACGCAGTGTCTTTCGTCTTCGGTTGAGAACGAATAGAAAAACCAGACTCGCCGCACCCAGGACAATGTAAATCCAGAACATTGTTATTTGCTATCAAATCTGAAACTAAAAGAGGAAAACAGACTTTCATACACCATGCTTCACTTTGATCATCGAACAGTAGCAGTATTTTTTGTTGTTGTCAGGTTCAAAACTATTACAAATTGTTATCTAGCTAATCGTAATTATGGATAAATAATGTGGATATTTTATACTGTATCAGCATTTCTTCCGTTACGACGCATCACCACTGTTCGACACTTTCGACAACTTTATATGTTACACTTCATTTTGTAAGTTTCACGCTTGATAACGTTCTTGTGTTTCAGCCCATTGGCTGCTGTTCGGATCCGACAAAGCACATGCGCGATCTATACAACACGCAAATACATTTAAAAAAAAAAAATTTGTGTCAGTTTGACTGAAAAAATTGACTGAAAAAATTCCACCTTCCCCGGAAATTCGAAGTTTTCAAGGTTCTTTTGTCTATGCGATTCATACATAAACGAAAAATAAATCGCTGGTCCGATAATGTGCTCTACGGCACCGAGAGCGAGATGACATGCACTTTTCGATACACGGTAAGACAACTGATTGGTAAGAGGCAGGCGGCGAATGTGCAAGAAGGCCGCATCATGTTTTCTTAAACTACTTATGACTTAATCTTAAACTACTTATGATATCTTTACTTAAGTTGCGGAAATCTTTGAATTTCAAACTTGAATGATATTCATAAGATTTTGATGAATACAATGTATGTTTTTTACGATTATATGTGACATATGCAAAATACGTAACTAGTAAAACGTATTCACCCTTTCAGTTTTATGCATAAAATGTCACAACTTTGTAATTGCAAATCTTCGAAACTACGCGGTAAATCTCTTGAAAATTTCGAATGCGCATGCATCAAAATTGCAGCCATGATACAAAAAAAAAATCAAATTTTTATTTCAACTTTCTTTCTTCATCGAACCTTCTTACAGAATTGAATGGTAGGTCACTTTCAAACTCGTATAGAAAAATCTTTACGGTACTCGGTGGGAAAATTGCCGTTTAATGCACGCTTCGATCAAAACTTCCATTATCGCACTTGGTAACGTAAAATTTCGTACAATACACGTGTGATACAAGGTTTTCGGACTCGACTGACTCAAGCACTCGCCTTTGGCTCTCAGTGCAGAGTCATACTCGTCGCAAGAAATTATATAATGATATTGATTCAGCAAGTGTGCATTGTCCTATTTTTCAATCATTTAGAGAGGCCCGTAAGCACTATACTTCAGATCATCCGAAACACTCATTGAATAGTATTGGCTATGAATCGAGAGATCGTGAGTGTAAATTTCTCGGCTCGTTACTATGCGTGGCACATGCGCAAAATTGCAACCAGTAAATTCGCTGCACCGCGAGAAACAGAGACTCGAGAGGGAGATAGGTCACTGCGCTTGAAGCCGCTGTCGCGCGAGGCAAACGCCACGATAATGGTCAGCACGTGGTCAAACACGTGCCTGAGAGCTCTCTCGGTGGAATCAATGACGGCGACAGTTACGACGGAGAGGAAAGTGTTATTGGTCTCCGGCAAACGGCACAGCCGATAGGAAAAACGTTCGAATAACGGCTTCCGGCAAAACATCTCTTAACCATCACAGTTTCCTTTCGACAAGTGTTTGCAACCATATTGTTCTAGACCCCTCAATTACTGTCTCTACTAATTTTACCATGCAACGATTCTGCGAAATTTATCGGTTGTTACTTACTAGGTGCAAACGAGAACCGTTAAAAAATAATTTCGTAAAATCGGAACACGAAGTCACGTATAAATAATTTTGTTGAATAAATGAGAACGTCGTTTGTTCAGATTTGAATCTACAAACTCATCTACCCGCTACCCGTATGGTTAACAATTTTTGGTTGTACTCTTATTTGTAAAACTGGAGCCGCATGGGCCAACTGGAGAATTAACGAAGAAAAAAATTGTGGAGGTTTGTGGACGATAAGTTGTTTTAAAAAATAGAAATTTGTTTTTACTGTCCACCGACCGTTCACACAGTACATCCTTATAAAAAGCATTCGCCCTATGACTTCAATGAATAAATAAATAGGAATGAACTGTTCTAATAAGCTACCACAGAATATAAGGAAAGTGCGGAACGACAGAAAACTTAAAAAGAACTTAAACGACGAACTTATCTTAATGAATTATCGCCTTCTAGAAAAATTGAACGCTATGCATAGATTCTATGTTTATTGGATTTACTGTGTAAATCAAGTTAGGGGATTGGAAGTCGCGAACAAGCCGGGCATATTTATAAACTATATTGAATCACTTTAATTATATGACGTTATATATTATTTTTGTGAAACGAAAAAAAAAAAAATGATGTAATGTATACGCTTAGAAAGAATAAATATTGTAATTGTTGTAACGTTTTACACCTTAAGCACAGTTCTCATACTTTCATTTATCGGCAGTTGCCGTAACTAAAAGAAATGAAATTAAAGGGAAGTTAAAGATCAGCGTAACCTCAAAATACTTCGAAAGCATTTATTTCCGAAACACTTCTACAAGATGAAAAAAAATCGCAGGGAGCTGTGCCCGACCAGTTAACACAGTCGGCTTCTCAATTCGCTTTTCATTTCGTAGAATCATAGAAGAATGGACTATTGAGTACTAAAATATTAATGCAATTAAAATGTAATTTCGTCTCGCACTGGTGCGTGTTTAGCCTTCCTTTGAAGCGACAAGGAGTTCGGGTAAAATGGCCGGTTCGAACGATTATGCTTTTTTTTTTTTTTCGAATATAAAATCGATCGTACGAGCTAGTAGTTATTGTTCGTTAGTTACTCACCAAGAAGATTCCGGCTACTCGGTGCCAATAAACTGCACAACCAGAACGTCAGCGAAATTCAGTAGCGACCTCGATGCCAGCGCTCGGTGCGGTCCCGGAGCGAACCGCTGGGCGTCTCACCTTGCCCCGGAGAGAGGGGCGGCCAAGACTTTTGGGATCAGCCTCTGGGTCCTCTGTTTCGTTTGATTGCTTCTTTAATTATTTAACGACCAACAGCGCGAACGCTGCGAGCGGAAGAAGGAAATGAGCTCGCGACTCGCGGGCCTGTGTACCTCGGTTAAGAACGTCGAGAGAAACCGTGAAAGCTATTTGGAGGCCCCAATTTTTCGGGCGGGCCCTCGGCGAAGAAATGGCTTGCGCGGAACGTGGTACGGTCACTCGAACGATCTGGCACGGAATGTTTCAATGCTTCCTTAAACCTGTCGCTCGAGAGACGATACGCGGATCAGAAAATCGAGGAAACAAAAAAACAGATAAGATGAAAAAAAAGAAGAAAAAAAAAATTATGAGACTGAGCAAACACTACGGATTTGGCCTCACGACACGTTTTGACTACCAAATAACGAAAGATCGGTCGAAGTAGATCTTGCGTGCGACAGTCTTGTGCCGTATCGCTGATCGTCCGTTGGATCCAATCGAGGATCGATGGGCATGCCTGCACTAACGGCATTTTTTTTAAAGAAACACAAAAAAAAAGAAGAAACGACAAGGGATATTCTTCGCGTCGGCGAGAGAGATAAATAAAAATAAAAATAGTCAAGAATAGGCTGAGATCGTGGGACCATAAAACTCGAGCAGAATTTCGCCAGGGGTCCCGTGCTAGTTCGAAAAATTTGCGGGGACGAGCCGAGTGAAACGGGGGTGAAAGCGGGAGGGACAGACGACTGACCCTCAGGGGGCCTCTCTATACCTGATGCACATTACCATGATTCCCGATCGGCTTTCGTGGAACCGAGACGCGCCGCTACTTTCAAATCGGGGGCCTCTCTGGATCTACTGTTATTTTTCATTTTTTTTCTTCTTTTTCGTTCGTTTGTTTGTTTTATTTTTATTTTAATATCCGGACGATTGGTTCCCGCTCCAATTGCACTAGAACGGTGACGGGAGGATCGGGTGAACCAAAAATTCGAACTATGGAGACGAGCAGCCCGGAGCAAGCGCGTCCGGGGAGACCGACGAAAGTGAGAGTGAATCGCGGCCGGTGTCCGGACGATCCGAGGCGCCCATGGAATTTTTCACCTCCTTCTCTATCGAGTCATCGGGCGAGGGTGTCTCTCTCTGTCGGGACACGGGCCGATCTACCTGGATCATCTTTCAAATGTTAACTTTCGTGCGACCGACGGGTAGCCTTGGGGAGAGTCGACGAGGGCGTTACTCGGCCGCACTGCAGTTTTACGAACACCTTTGCGTATCCGCGCCTCGTAATGCGATCGGGCGGGGCAAGACGGATCTCCGAGACTTTCTGTCTCTCTAAATCCAAAATTGGGACAAAATAATATTGTCCTTTTTCTCCCGGTCTGACATTTTGCCCCATTCTCCGCTCATCGTAATATATATATTTTTACATTGTCTTTTCGGGTATTCATTTAACTTGCTCGCGGAGCAATCGGAGGATTTTATCGACCATGGTTCTGGTGATCCATTCGAGATCCACGGTAACGCGAAACCCATCCTATCTTGTGCCTAAACTTTCTTTACACCTGAAATTGAGAAGAAAATAGTATCTTTTCGCTCGTATTCCGTTGTGCCCCATTCTGCACTGCTTGTAATAAAAATCAATTTTCAAATGTACTCGCAAAACAATCGAAGGATTCGATCGATCGTGGCGTTGACAATCTGTCCGAGGTGTTCGGTAACACGAAACCCATCTTCGCTCAAATTCCGACTTTTTTTTGTATCCGTGTTGAGAGGAAAAAAAGGTCCCTTTTTCCACCGGTCTATCCTTTTGTCCCATTCTCTGCGGATTTTTATAAAACCGAATAAATAAAATATATGGTCTCGTAGGGTATTCAATTGAGTTTCTGGCGGAACCATCGGAGGATTTTATCGACCATGGTTCTGGTGATCCATTCGAGATCCACGGTAACGCGAAACCCATCCTATCTTGTGCCTAAACTTTCTTTACACCTGAAATTGAGAAGAAAATAGTATCTTTTCGCTCGTATTCCGTTTTGCCCCATTCTGCACTGCTTGTAATAAAAATCAATTTTCAAATGTACTCGCAAAACAATCGAAGGATTCGATCGATCGTGGCGTTGACAATCTGTCCGAGGTGTTCGGTAACACGAAACCCATCTTCGCTCAAATTCCGACTTTTTTTTGTATCCGTGTTGAGAGGAAAAAAAGGTCCCTTTTTCCACCGGTCTTTCCTTTTGTCCCATTCTCTGCGGATTTTTATAAAACCGAATAAATAAAATATATGGTCTCGTAGGGTATTCAATTGAGTTTCTGGCGGAACCATCGGAGGATTCGATCGGCCGTGGCGCTGGCGATCAATCCGAGATTGTCGGTAACGTAAAACGCATCCGCGGGAGAAGCTCCGGTATGCTCGCGTGACGCAACGTTCAAACTGCATACGCCAGAAAGCTGTATACTGTACATACGGTGTATGACATACACTTTTGCTATACCTATAGCAGTATCTTCGTGAGGCGCACAGATCTCGTCTCGTTTACCTTCGAAGTCGATCGAGGGCGACGACTGCAAGAATGTAATGTCTTTGCACGCGACTTTGCGTTGCATTTTTTTCCATACATACGTATATACACACATATATATGTATATATGTACGTGTACATATGTATATAATTTTTTCTTTTTCAATTTTGGATTTTTATTCCTCTCCTTCCTCCCTGGCGAAACAGATAAAGAGAGAGAGGCGACTCGCGGCTACGTCCCACGATGCAGTCACCCCGGGCAACCTATTTGCCATGAATCGTAATTCTAACCGAGAATTACTTCATTCTCCCGGGCGAATGACTAACCAATCTCCTAGGCACTCCTTTAAATAGACCCATGAGATATCTCGAGGCATCCGAGGTTCAACGATCTCACATTTATTCGTGCCCATTATTTGCATTATTTCTTAAATTTTTGTTTATAGAAGAAAACTAAGAAAACATTTTATTAACAGCTACTCCGCTATGTACGAAAATTTCGTAACATGGGTTATCGAACCGTTAATTATGATTTTCCGAAAAATATTCTGTCAAAACAATATTGCTGAATTATTTTTTTACTCGCAATAATAAGATTCTCGATGCATTAGCAATGCTTTTTAAATAATATCTATTTTTTCTAGACGGTATACCTTGAATTTTTTCATAACTCTCGAGGTAGCTGGACAGTAGGCTCCAGGCCGTGATAATGAAGGAGGAATCTACAAAGAATCTCTATATCGCTAGACAGATATTACCGTAAAATATAGTGACAAGGCGTTAGGGCACCGCGTACGGTAAGAAGTACCGAATGCATGAGAGGTTTTCTTAGATATCATCCCGTGTTTTCGCTATGTAGAAAATTTGTGAATAATAGCCATCGAATGGTTAACGAGTAATCCTTCAAAAACTAATTTCTAAAAACAGTGTAACTGAAATAATTTTTTTATCTCAAGTGTTAAAAAATGTTTCAACTTTTATAACTCGTTATTCCGAAGCTCGAATATTTAGGATTTATGATGTATTACATTTTTAACTTGAAGAGGAAATCCGTAAAGTAAGTGAAGTTAATTGAAAATGAATTTCAATCGAAATAATACAATCTCCGACACATCGGCAATGGTATTCAAATGACACATAAATTATTATGGAGGGTGCATTTTGCATTTTTGAGTAATCCGCGACGTAGCTGGACAATCGTCTCGCGGTCGATGGCGATGGTGGGAAAGATCGACGGAATACTTAATTCCCTAGTCTGCAGACAACGTCCATTATACGTATGAATAATCAATGAGGATGTTCACCTCTTTTGCACCTATATCGATCGTCTCGCGAAAGGCGAACGATCAGTTGGAGGCTGCAATATTTCGATCGTTCGCTCGTATTAATTTTTTTTATTTCTTTTTCGATTTCAACTCCCTGTTTTGAGCAAACGACGCGAACGAAGGAGCATTATAAACGGTGACGAGGCTCCTCGAATATTTTTTTCTCGAGTTCTCGTCGCAGGAATCGACATATTGATGCGCTACTTTGAAAAAGACCAACGGTGAGAGTCGCTTTCAGCGCGTGATTGCAATACTCCTCTGCAGCCCCGACAATTTTTTCTTTTTCTTCTCGACTCTGCTATTTTTCCGATTAAAACACAGTTACCTGCGTTCAACCGTCCATGCCTCTTGCAAGCGTTTTTTTAATAATTCAATTCCCACAATTGCTTCGAGACTCGCGAAGATCGGTAAAACAAGTGGGTAATGCATGTTATTTTTTACGTAATTTTTGCTAACGTATATTATGATTATATATAATAAATAATGTATAATAAAGTTCGGAGATCATCGATGAGTTCTCAATGGCTATCGCTTCAAAGTCTGTCACCGTCCAAGGTCCCCTCGCAATTCTCGAACTTGTTAAATAATCTGCGTATATTGATTCTGCGAAGCTTGTGCCCGTTCGTACCACTGGGATAATCGTTTGTACTTTAAACAATTATCTTGGGAGCGAAAGTGAAAATACGGATCAAAAATATGATTCCTTAAGAATACCTTATCCGGCGATCGCGATCTAATAGACACGCAATGGCATCTAAAAGTATTTAACTATTCGTGCGATCGTGGTTTCATTGGATTTCCATAACTGCAGCATATGTCATAATCTGCCGTCAACAATGAACAATATAAATAAACGAACTTAGCGTCGAGCGCCAAAAAATGTCCTACAACAAACTTCCAATAGCTTCTGTAAAAAAAAAAGTAAAAAAATAATTAATGATGCAACTGAAGATACCTAACCACTGTAGTAATGTTTAATCCTTGTTTTTTTAATATTCCCCTATTTTCTTAGGGCTTCCTCTTATGTACTTATTATTGATGCCTGACCAGTTTTAAGTACCACGATTATTCCCTGATTTCTTGACCAAGGTTTTCATTACCAGACTTCTGCCTGACTTCTGCCTGTTTCCCGAAATTTGTCAGTCCGGGACCACAATGTGTTATATAATATTCATTTTTATTGTATTGCTATAAATAAAAATTGCGTAAAAAAAACTTGGATGCGCCGGTTCGAGAAGTAGTCGAGGACATTCTTGGTAGGTCAGCAAAGCGGATGCATGCCGTTGAGAGATGACGCGTGAATTCGGGGCCGGGAACGATATAAACGATACAGTTTTGCATGAAAGCCGGATCCCGAGCCCGTGCACGCGTTATCGACTGTTGCGTGTCGTTTGCTCCGGGGAATATACATGTATAGACATACATATCCATATCGGAGGAATTGGATGAGACGTGCAACGACCGACAAAGGTCACACGTAGCCTCGAATTTGCGTCAAATCGATTGACGATCTTTTCGTTTCTGGCTGGAGACGAGTTTGAGACTTTAATAACATACCGGAATTTAAAAAAATCAAAGTTTTATCTTAAAAATAATTTTCCCCGAAAGGATTCCTCTCCGTTCATGAATAATACTTGTACTTTGTTGTGGACCCCGAGGCCGTCTGCGCAGAGCGAAGCACGCCGAAGCTTCGAACGGCCACTCAATACGTGCGTGTGTGCGCAAACTTCGCGATCTTCGAAACGATGCGGCAGACATGGAACAACTGCATGTGGATACCCTCGCGATCATTGAACGCAGGAGGAATGCACTGAGAATGTTGCACGTCGCGACTATCCTCTATCTTTGATAGGTCTCCGTCGATTGGCACCCAGGGTTGTTAGCAACCCCGGCGTTCCCGTGTACTTCCGAAAGCGGATGATCTACCGTATAGGTTCTAATGATCTTTGACTAACGGAGGGCGCCACTAAACGACAGGGCCCGCGAATCATATGTCGATATTTCCATAACATTTATAAATCGATTTTCGAAGGCTTCATCATAGAGTGAAAAAGATGGCACGGTCCCAGTAATTTGGTTTTATTAGAATCAGCGATGATCGCTATTTTTCCCCTACCGAGAATTTTAAGGATTTTGTATCGACCGCCGTCTATGCTCATCGATAATCTCACCAGGTTTCGGATGTTCGTTCTCTCAAGCTTTCCAACGCTTGATTGCACATTCTCGATGTTTCCCATCTTCGATCGGTTCATCCACTGTAGCGATTTGAAATATAATGAGACACTCGATATATACACCGTGGTATATTAAATTTCCATGTGTCTTTCAATGGGAAATACGCATATCAACGACACACTCCGACAGGAAGTTAAATCCCTTTACCGTCATTGTCCGTCTGCCTGGGGTGTCATCGCAGCGAGCATTGAACGCGGGGGGAATGGACCGAAGGCGCATTCTGAGAGCCCCGGTTCGGAAGGATCTCGTATATATATATATGTCCTCCCAGGGCTGGGCATCGACGATCTGCGTGCCACATTTTTCTTCGAATTTCAAGATCGGACTTTACGCCAACTTCCAGACGTTAGTCGACGAGCTTTCGAGATGGATGAGAAAAAAATAACACATAAAAAAAAGTAACGTTTCTACGACCGAGGACGAAGAGTCGAAGGAAACGTCCGCGTCGTAACGATGGTACAACCGGTCGTTGGTACGCGCGGACTGCCGGTTCATTTCGTGGCCGCTAGATCCGAGCCTGAAAGCGGCCGGGGTAATGAAATTATTTTTGCTTTCCGATCTAAGGACGACTACTCCGGGTTCGATGAAACGCATTCTTTGCCCCCGACGGGCTCTCTCTTTCCCGAGCGCGCCGCGCGCTGCCAATGGCCCCGCGGCTCCTCTCGCGGAGGTGGCTTTTTTTCTTTCGAGGGCGTCCCAGGGAATAATGAACTCTCGATCCTCGGGGTGTACAACGCGCCGGGGTTCTTTCTCTCCTTCGCAATGATCTTCGTCTCTCACTTGTCCCACCGCTCGCTCTCTCTTTTCGCTCGTATATTCTCTCTTCCATTTTACAGCTCCGCTCGCCGACCAAGCTGTAAAATGAGAGTCTCACTAGAGTCTCCTATCGGCACGTATACCCTCGATCTCGAATCCCCGATGTCGCCCCCGTAGCCATTGGTTCTTCATTTCCGACGAATTCCACCGTCCAACCCTGTGGAAGATGATTTTCGCAACTGATTCAAGTATCGGGTGCGCTCACAGTTTGAGGCCAATCGTTCAAGATTGGCCGCTAATAACATCCGATTTAACTCTCTAACTCGTAACTACGAATCAAACTCACCCCGCACCATCGCGAGAAAATTTCGTACTCTTTCGAAAGTTGCAGTAGCGCAACGGTGTAGATCCAAAGTATCGAAAGCTCGTGTGCCACGCACAAAGATCACTCGAGGGTCGAGACTCTTCGCTCGGAGTGAACGAGATAGCGTAACCAAAGGGACAGCTTCGGACGGCATCGAAGAGCGAAAAAAATTGCGATTCGCCCTTTACTCGGCTCAACTCGGATAAACGGTTGGGGCTACATCGCCCTCGCGAGAAGTCGTGCGACAGCGGCCCGGGCAACGAACGACCGTTGGGTCATTGGCTGGATCCAGTTATCAAGGTTGGGGTCCTTCGGTCCTCGACAGGGCGCAGCGACGTTTTTCCTTCTTGTTATTTCTTCTTCCACCGCTCCTGCCGCTCTTGCGCTTCCATCGTTACCGCCGCATCTTCGCCCGTGGGAGAACGAACAACGGCCCGGCAGCGTGCTCGCGAGAGAGCCTCCGGTTCGACAAACCTTCCGCCGCGATCGGTAGAATTTATCTTTCATATTATTGTATGCACAGACACACACGCGGAACCCCGCTGCGCGAGTTTGCGCGTGGCTACGGCGTACTATGCGGAGCGGCTGTGGGAGGAGCCGCGTTGTAGGTATGCCGAGTGCACCTGCATTCTGGAGTCACGCGCGACCCCCGTGAAAGGCTCGTGGCCCGAGGGGCCACTACCCTCCGGTCCCGTCCGATCCTACGCAGCTCCCACGGTACCTTCGACCGATCTTTCTCGATACACTTCCTGTCGCTCTCTCCTTCGATAACTCACGAGAAAACTTCTCGATCTCACCTTTGGGCGGCCTCTCAAATATTCCTTTCCAAGCAGAGCCTCGTGTTAGCACGATTCGTTTCGGAGTGGTTGCACTTCAAGCGTGAACACGAAACGTGAGAGTGTAAGCGATTTCTGTGGTACTCTCGCGGGCCGAGCCATTATTCGAAAGGATTACAAGGGCAAGACTGTGCGAGAGACGGGGATCCGAGCGTCCTTGCTCGGCAGGCGCCAAAGACCGACGTGCCGATTTTATCCACCGATCTCGCGACGATTTTCAGTTGATAGTCTGAGACTCCGTTTTCGGGGTTGAAGTAAATTGTGCGGGTGGAAGAACGAATGATCCGGAAGTGGCGAAAACTATCAAGCCTCTTTATTTTCTGGCTTGTTTCCATCGAACGGTGAACCTTCTTTCGAAGATATAGATATTTTTTGAGTTGGGTAGTTCGAGACAATGCAGCGAGTTCGGTGCCGATTTAGCCCGAATGTTTTGGGGGGTCGTTGAAATTCGAACCGATCTTCTAACACCGTCATCGCTGCAGGAAAGACGAAAGAATGCACGCCGGGGCTCAGCCGCAGCTGCCGCCGGACGTTCGAGAGAGGTTCAAGGACCTCGGACGCGACTTCTTTCGCTCCTCCGTCACATCATTTCCTCTCTTTTCCTCCCGCTCCGCCGAGAGGCCCTTCTTCGTCCGACCGCGACATTACGGGGGAGTCGACGATCCTCGCGGCCTGTATGGAAAGTCGTCCCCGATCGTGTCCTTGCAAGGTGGAGGAGAGGCCGCGCGACGGGGCGAGTGCAACTCCGGTGCGCTCGTCCCCGGATACCAGTGCACCGACCCTCCGATCACACTCGGACAAACCGTCTCTCGCTATAACTATACAGTGCTGCTCGAACTCTCGCGCGCGTTCACCCGGGGTATCGCACGGCGAACGAGATACACGCGTCGAAGACGCGAGGGACCATCGCTCAAAGAGCATCCTCTCTCCGTATCTTTTACTCCCCGTCTACCAACGGCATTTGCACTGTCCGGCTATAAATAGCTACTCTCTATTTATGGAAAGCGAGTCGCCCAAAGATATCGAACCTCCGGCGTCTGAGGAAAATCAATTTTTTTTTCCTTTTTTTCAAATGATCGCACTCGGCACTCGAGACGATCGCGATTTTTGTAACACATTTTTAAAAACGTTTTATCTGTATTTTTTATTAGCTCAAATATTCGAGGAATGTTTGCTCGCGTGACTTTCAATTTGTCGTTTCTCGAGACCTACGGGAACGTGTCGTATCGACGCACAGAAAGAGTTTCCATTATCGGATCACTCGATAATGCAAACTTGTTCGAGCATACGCGAACGGAGTGTCAAAATTCTTTGTAGGCTTAACGTACGTTTCTTTTTTTATTATAGAATCGGTAAACATTTTTGCTTTTTTTTTACAATTGGGCTTCGTGTTTAAAAAAATATTCTAGAATGAGAAAACGAAAAATGGCCAATTAATGAAATTGACAAGAGTGAAAAAAAATGTGAATATCCGAGGACAAGAAAATTCGTCTTTGCAACAGTACCGAACGCTACAGTTGTACGATTTTTCTATTTTTTTCAATTGAGAAAGGAAGGCGAGTACGACCGATGTGAGCGAATCGCCGAATAACGAAAAACGCGCTGGTCGCGGAACGGGTGGGTGGTTGCTGAAGCGGCGACGAACGAGGAGACGGGAGGATGAAAAAAAAATGAAAAAAAACGTAGCATAAAAGGTGGAGGAGGGTCGAGTGTAACCGGTCCAAGGCGAGCCTGCGTTCTGATAACCCAGTTTCGCGGAGCCGCGCATTATCGTTCACATCGGCCGCGTGCGTCCCTCGTATTTGCCGGAGCGGAACGCGGATCTCCTAAGCTCACCGGAGGAGGCCGCAGCTTCGGCGAGAATGGAGTACGTATCGCGGCGCGGCACCCGAGGGATCACGATCGTCGCGGCGGGCACGACTCGCCCGATAAACAGGCAGTTTTCCCGGCTAGACCGTGTCTAGTCCGCGAAAGTTAGTCTCGCGGCCGCAGGAATTCCGGCATTCGATTGTACGATAACTCTCACCCTATGATTATTGCAACGAAGTTCCACTACGACAATAAAATCGGAATCACTATCGCGATGTATTTCGCGGCGTAAAATCGTTCGGTTCAATCCTATACTGATTTCATCGATACAAGGTATATAAAATGTACGTATATTTTTTTTTATTCGTCGAGCGTCCTGAAAACAACGTAGATCTAAGTCGCTTGTTATTATGGACGAGAAAACATTTAGACAATAGTCCGAAATACCTACATAACGATAGGCGATCGAACGAAACAAGAAGATCGCGTTAAGTATCTGCGATCAATGGCCCTCGATAATTCATAAAATTATTTATTGATATCATGGGTGTTTTAATTATTTAATTGAAGAATTTTTTTTATTTGTCGCTTATCATTGAAACGACTTGGAGTTAAGTAATTCTTATGATAATTGACTAATCAATGAAGCACTATTTATTTATTCATTTATTTGTCCGAAGTACCTACATATCGATGGTGATCGATATGTAGGTATGATCGATATGTAGATGACAAAAAATATTTTCACCTCTGTTGTTGGTGTTTTTTTCGTAATTCGGAGCAGCGAAGGTAAGACAATGAAATCGTCTGGAAGAGGTGTGAGAAATGTGTAACATACCGAGAGAGCCGAGAGACAAACACGACCCACATTCTCATCGACGGGAGAATTCGATACGGGTCGTCGTAGAGAGACACGGCGGGCAGGTAGCGGGCAAATTACGGTTTTACAAACCTTTTTTAAATTTTTTTTCGTTTTTGTTCGTTTTTTTCTTCATCGGCCTCTCCTCGATTGCCCGTTGCTACTATCGAATCGGTAGCTCAGTGAACACAGGACCCAAGAGGTTCATCGACCCTCGATCTCTAAGTGAGACACTGCCGAATGTTGCTCTCGGATTATTTTGTGTGATAAAAAAAAAGAAAAAAAAATTGGAAATACGAAATGAATTTCATGATAAACGGGCAGAGACAACTGGAGAGATGCGATGCTATCCGACCATCGAAGCCTTGCCGACTGGATATTACGTAAATTTTGATTCTTCGAGACGCTCCTGTACTTACAAAATAAATTAATTCTCAGTACTCAGGACTAGTAAAGAATTGTTTCGGTAATCTATTATTCCATTCGATCGAATTAAAATTCGTCGATTGAAACAAACATTTTTCTTACCAAGCAATAAAAATATTTGCACATTTGATAAACTTTTCTCCAAAAACGCCCACAATTATCTCCTAAATTTTTACGAAAAATTTTCGCGAAATCTCATCTATTTTAATCAAATGGACAATTTCGTTTGTTTTCGATTCGTTTCGATTTCGTTTGTTAAATGAACACGAAAGAAATTGTGTACGTTTGTCGACAACAAACGTTGGTATGAAATTACCTGTACAAGTAACATTAAACGTCACCTTTCTTAATCGAACGATTTCTGCCAAATGCAGGACAATCCGGCTGCGATTTCGTCGATCGAAGGGTTAAGCTGGTGTTGCCAAAAAAAAAAAAGATAATGAATAAATAACAATGAAGCGACAAAACGATATGCGACTGTAGAATTGTACGCCGTTGAGATTATGTCGAATTCCGGTACAGCGTTAAATTGGGTCGTCGATCGAAATCTCATAGATCTTTCGATGTATTGGCTAAACGCAGCTGATCATCGCGACACTTCCCTCGTCATTCTCGCGGTTCAACGACCCGCGATCCTTCTCCCCTTTCCTGACGAGTCTCATGCACTCACGGATACCATCGATACGCGTACAACCTGCTGCGCCTACGCTTGTAATACTCACCACTGTAATACGCACCAGCTCTATCTCTCCGCATTGAACTCGCGGTTCACGACGAATGCGCTAAATGCTCTGTGCAGGACGTGCAAGAAGCTCTGCGAGCGAACAATGCCTCTCGCAACTGCATCTGCTGAGCTGGAACGTACGTAGGGGGGGGGGGGGGCAAAAGTGCACAGCGGGTGAAAATGACCCCGCTACACGTATGTTGAGAGAGAAAAACAAAGTCCCTCATCAAATGAAGGGCACAGATTTATTCCACTCTGCGCTTTCTTTGTGGATTCGTAGGTGAATCTGCGCATCAGCATGGAGTTTACAGTGTATGCGCCAGATGATTGTTCGAATCGGGTAAATATTTCACGATAAGATGGACTCTTGTAATAATTTATTAATCGAAGGATTCCCAAATTGGTCAGTTCATAAATCTTTCAACGAATATTTGTGTGTTAAATTGGTTGCGTGTGTACATGTGGTAATATATATATATATATAATGTTTAATACAGCGCTGTCGCTGGCGGCAAGGAACGTCCGAGGGGACGACGACCGCGCGCGACTTTCTCCTCTTATGCTAATTTCGTTTCGATATACAAGCTATTTTCGCGACTCCCGTCGAAACCCATGTCATTATGTGACAGCTTTACATAGGCGTGTCCATACGCACGATACGAGAGACCAGGGTCATCTGCAACATTTTCGTTCCCTGCTTTCCCCGGCTTGCAGTAACGAAAAACTACGGCGAGCTACTCAATGTCTACGCAATCTAAAAAAAAGAAGAAGCTACGTTCGACAAACATTTATCGTACCCAAAGGTCCAAAAGCTCACAAAAAAAAAAATTGTGTTCGTTTGCGGACACAATATATCTTTTAAGTTCTACGAAGATTTGAAAGGTTTTTTTTTACATGCAATTTGTACCTTGGGGTAGTCCTCGCCAATAATGTTTACAACTATTCGAAATAGTCGTGAAACTCTGAAACTTCGCCGTGAAGTGAACGGAAATTGGAAACACTTGTCTACGATATAAAAATCTGAAAAAGATCAAGCATACCAAAAGCGCTGTAAATATTAATTTTTCATAATAATAATTCCAAACTGTTATCAACACATCAATGGAAAAATAACAATGTTTAACCAACGTCCCAGAAACCTAACTTCTTTTTTATAAAAATAATTCGTTCATGTTGTTGAGTAAATGTCAATTTTAGCAGATTTTAAAATTCACTTAAAATTTTTTGACTTTCTACACATTTTTCCCACGGAAAAAGAAAAAACGTAAAATTAAAAATCTGAAAAATTTCAAGCGTTTTCGGCATAGCGAACTCATCTTCTTCACAAGAAAACAAAGTTGGGTTTTCGAGAGCTTTCTCGAACAATTTTATTTGCCATCGATTTGATGGTAAAATTTTTGAATCATTATTATGAAAAATAAATCTTTTCAACGCTACATATTTTCCAAATTTTTACGTCATTCAGATGTGTTCGTAATTCCTTCTCGTTCTCTAAAACTTGTGGGAAGTGAAGACTATTCCCTAGGACTACCTTGAAGAGTTATTCTACGTTCGATTTTTTTTGTGGGGTTTCGAGTTGCAGTTAGCACAATGAACCCAACTGCGTAGCCGCGGGTATTTCGCACGAGTCGAGATAAAATGGAACGGAATTTGCTTCCAAGGGCCAAAGATTATCTTACCGTCGACGAGAGTACGAGGAACTCTCCTGGTTCCTTATCATCGAGATCCAGCGCACCGGCCCGCTATTCCCGCTGAGCACATACGCGACTATCGTCTTTCGAGGCCGGTGTGCGATTTCGAGAACGTTGCCCTCCGCGAGTTTCGCGACTGTTTAAGAGTGTTAGATCACTTATTTCCTCTACGGTAGAAAGAGCCACCGCAACGACACAAAATTTATGCCGTATTTGTGCATGTGCTTGCGCGTGTGTGCGCTGCCGAGGGACATTCGAGAGTTGCGCGAGTTCGTTGCCCCCCCCCGCGAACCGAGAGGGGCACTGGTGGGCCACATATTTACGAGGTACATTGGGAGACCGCGGACTCGATCGAGAGTGTCCGAGGCTCTCGATGGCCCCAAGCGTTTTCTCATTTACCGCTCAAGCTGCTCCGGTGTATCTGCGCGACTTTTTTTTCGCCATCCGCTGTTACAGCGATGTCCGCACTGCGAGGAGGACGGAGTGGGCGAATTGCGGTTACTCGAGAAGAAACTTTAATTCGATATCAATAACATTTTTTATTCATCGAGAGTCATAGTTAAAAAGGAAATTAAGGTGTCCAACAATTATCATTTCGAGATACTTTATCTTTTTAAACAAAAGATATCATCAAAAAGTTATTCATCTTTCTTCGATTAAACGATAAAGAACTATAACTTGAGTACATTTAAGTGGGTCGAGTTTTATTTACAAATTGAAGGCCAAACTGTTTAACGTATTTTTATCTCTCATACTCTGTACCCCTGAGCTCATACACGTAACATTTATTACATTTTTATTGTAAATGAGAAATCCAAATACACTACATTGAAATTTTCCAATTTAAACAATTGACATATAGAACTGTTCGACTCTGCAAAACAATTTAAAGACTGTCAAAGATTAGGCAAGGCTATAAAATTCAATGTAATAATTTTGTTCTGACATGTATAACTAGGTAATTTGTCGTACGTTCTTAATTTGCCGACGGACTCATATTACTCATCTTCAGTAACGACTATTGTCCACCTTCGAGAACGACGCCGCGATATTCACCGAGGTTGGAAAACCTTCATACCAACGTATTCGGGGTTGAATAATTCATAACAATAGAGAAAAAGCGTCCGCATAAGTAAAGATAAAGTTTTCGAAATACATACCCATAAAATATTGAGCAGTGACCGGTGGGGTTCGCTAATCTTCGAAGTAAAGCGCTGACGTCATTTGATCGACCGAAAGCAGCAGCGGATCTTACTCATTGAACGGTGTTATAGCGGCTTCCAGATCGATCGAGGTTCACGCCTCGAGTCAATAAAACAGTAATATAACTGAGTGTGTGCACCTCGTCCCACTCGTCGACTATGAGCCGGGAGGACCGTTCTCGGCTTTCGGACGGTGAAACGTAGCGTGTAGCGTATGGAATGTCTCGGGCCGAGTTTTGGAGCCGACCCGGGCCTACCCCACCGAAGCACAGCGGGATTCTCGCTCGTCGCACGTACGCTGGTGCTCGTCGATTTTTATGTTTTCTTTTTTTTTCGGCGCCCCACCATTATAACCCAGTACTGGGGCTCTACCGATCTCGTTACGATAGATCCGGACTGGACGAACCGATGTGCAACAATTAGTTATTCAACTGGCACTCGACGATCGGCAAACCATACATCTATACGCGCCTGTTCTCTGGCCAGTAGCTCCTGCGGCTTGTCGTTCATTGCATCCACGGGCTTGCCGATCGAGTGTCGAACACTTATTTGTATTGTGTCCCGCCGTTTGAGCGTTGCATTTACGCAGAGGCATGTGCAGATGCAAAACGTTCGGTGCGTCTTTGCGGACGAGGTCGTTGAACCCAAACGACCTGCTCTTTTGCGTACGAGGATTAGAAACGCGTATCGGTGATCGCGGTTATTCTAACTGAGACGAAGCCGTGTTCACCGTGGATCACCTTAAGGTGATCCTTGCGAAAGTTTCAGGGAATGAGAGCAAACTAGGTTTCAGGGAAACCGACGCTTTTGAATGGTACGAAAATATGAAAAAAAAAAAGTAAAACACGTCGAAGGCGCTAGAAAGATTCTTATTGCATAATAATAATTCGAAAATTTTGTTGTTGAGTTGACGGGAAATAAACTCGATGGACGAATCATTCGACAACCGCACTTTTTTTGAAAATGATTGTGCTCACTTTCTGATTAAGTACGAATTTCTTGAGATTTTTAAATGCACTCTGCATTTTTTATTTTTATATGACAAAAATGTAGAAAAATTCACGAAATCCAAAGTGAATCAATAAATCTGAAAAAATCCAGACGTATTTAGAAAAATAAACAAATCAATTTCATAAAAATAAATTGGGTTCCCGGCGGGTGTGTGAAAATCATTATTCATCGTCGATTTATTATTAACATTTTGGAACTGTTGTAATGTAAGATCAACATTTTTTAGCACCTTTCGTATGGTTCATTTTTAAAAGATTTTCATGCCATCGAGAAGTATTCGCAATTTTTTGTTAATTCTCTCTGAACTCTAGTGGACTTAGGCTGTCCAGTTGTGCTACCCAATGGAATAAAGGAATCAATATCGAGGTGTCTGAAGTTGTTGCACAAAGGCTGGGAACTATTTGCGACGAATTTCAGCTTCAGCACAAACGAACAGATAAAAAAATTGTAGCAATTAACAATGTCCTTTCCGACTGTAAACGCAAGCCAAGGATGACGATTCGTCTTAAAAAAAAGAGTCGAATTGCGTAGAACAGAATCATTTTTTCAAGAACAATTAAGTCGAACGAAGTTCATTGTGCGCTACTAGTCGGATAGGAGTGTTCTACAACTGCACCGTGGAACACAGCGAGCAGCCGGATTCTTCCGGAATTCCATTGGGAATTGGAGATATCGTTCGAGAATATCTAAAGTCGCAACGTTTAATGAGATGCGTTTGGGAGGCCGGAATGAAGTTTAATCGCTTCTCTCCGCTTTATCGATTCAACTTTGACTGCAGGTTCGCCGATACCCGACACCCGAGCAGAAAAATACATAACGCGCGTTGTAAAAAAAAATGTTTAAAACGTTGAGGCTGTGAAATTTCTCCACACGATGTTTCATTTCTTTTTCCTCAATGTGATCCCAACTCGAAGTTTAACGAATCGTGTCGTGTCAACGTTTCTACGATCGGGCGTTGTCAGTAATTTTCACATCCACATATGTGTCTGCGTTGTTCCTCCGTGCTCTCTATATCTATAGATATTAGCATTCCGCGCAGGATTTGAACGCTCGATCGCGATTATGGCTCGTTCGGGCGTTGAACCCTCGATCGTATAATACGCGAACAGATGAGTACAAGGAGCATGCGAACATCGGACACACGTCAGAACCGATTCTCCACTCCGAACTTATGGCACGTATCATCGACTCCTCGGAGTCGAGAGGTCCCGACCTGCAGGAGTTGCCGCGCGAGTTGCGCCCCTGGTATTCTCAGCCATCGATATATATCGCTCGTCGGTATCAGGAAGAAAGAAACTTTCTTCAAGGCAGTGTCATAGGCCCCTGTTGGGGATTTTGCCGTCGCTGTTGTAATGTTGCTCCGGAAGCGAGTCTGGAGGCGCGTTGGATGGCGCCAAAAGGCGGAGAGACGACTCTCGACGAGGCTCTCAGACCCCGAAGAGACGGGTGAAATCGACCGTCAAGGATTCCCGTCAAGAAAGTCGCCCAACCACAAAGCCCGAACTCCAAATGTGAATTCAAAAAATGGATTACAAAAATAAAAACAAGTATGCAGACTAAAATACACTAATTCCTATGTTGCGTAGTATGGCGAAGACGTTAGATAAATTTGTCGCCTAGCGGGAGCATTGAATGAATATTCGATGCCGTTGCGACCACTTTCTGGTCAATCGAATGTCCCGAAAAAAAACCTGTCTAAATTAAGAGAGGAACGGGATGACGGGAATAGCCGATGGGGCGAGAACATTTTGATGCTGCAGACTATTTATGTGTCTCGTGAGACATGTCGGGAGTCGTCGACCCAAATGACAATGTCATCATCGAATCACTGGCGGTTTGCTGATCTTCTGCGAGACTGCTCCTCAAGCGGAAGACAAGCATCGCGGTCGGTAATGAAAACTGTAATGAACTTTTCTCAAGGGTGCTGATTCTATTTAAAAAGTACAAACCCAGCGCAGCCCTCATGGGAATATCGAATACAACCTAAATTCATTGTCTCCGAAAAATTTGCACGATAGAACGAAATTCATTTGAAAATTGTAACTATCATGGTTGCCAAAAACCTTTTCGACTGTAATTCAAAAACTCAAGTTTTCCGGTCTGTCGATCTGAGAAAGAAAGGACCAATACAAATAAAACGTTAAAAACGTGATATATAGTGACGGTTAATATATCAAACTCAAATAGGAATTTTTCAATTTTCCAACGAAAATAATTTAACGACACAGCCATATATATACTGCGTATAACAGATAAGTCTGCCGAAACAAAAAATGTAGATGTCGTGCGGCATCGAATTAAACGAAAAACATCGGATTTAAAAACCTTCCAGGCTTAAGAAAAACGCCATGACATTTCTCGGGCAAGTTGTCAGGATCTGCGTGACTGTTGCATAAGGATGCTGATAATTTCCGACCGTCCGAAAATCTCGGAGAGCCGCAGTAAAAATTCATTACGATTCTTGTTAGCTAAATTGCGCTGAAAGGTTACTTCGAGATCGTTTTACAAATTTTCTGGCTTACGTTTACCGAGTAAAAAGAGACGGGGAGAAAATCGGAATCGTTCGGCCAATTGCTGCAGCGTCGTTACTCTTCGCTCGTCCCGGGCGGGGAGGTCACACGGGGTCGACGTACTCGAAAGTCGGGAAGCTTTCGCGAGACGCCGGGCCTCCTCCGTATGCCCCACGTCGATCGCTGATCACTTCGGCACTCGAACGGATCGAAACTCGCGATATCGTCTATTAACGAGTTTCTAACGCGAATTTATGATAATTCATTTGTCGCGCGGCAAAGGCCGATCCCCGGCTGTTCAAACACCTTCGTCGCCCCTTCTTCTCATGTCCAGATGATGCGCTAGAAACGCGAAATTGTTGCAGAGGTTCTCATGCTTCTCCCGTTAATCCTTTCATCGCCAATGTGCCGTATTTGCCACGTTCGTCATTTTTCAAAATTCACTGAAATTGTTATATTTTGCATTTTTTTTCATTGCAGAAGTTTTCAAAATTTCCACAATTAAAACTAACTGCACCTATTTTCGAACGATCCGACATTTTTTTTATTTCAGCTTTTTCTGCATCTTCAATTTTTTTCAAATTTTAATCTGTAAAAATCTCAAGGATGGTTACGGACACCACAGTTTTATAGACTCAGTTTAATTATACATTTGGTTCAATTCGGACATGTTGATTCCGAAAAGTGTCGAAGGATGAAGAATGTGTAGGTATCTTTTTATCCACAGGAAATAGGTTCGGGAGTTAGAGATTTGAACCTCCTTGCAGTCGTCTCCAATCGTTGGTAAAATAAACCCAGCGGATTTTTACCATCCAGAGCGCGATAAAAAATCGACGATTGAAATAGAACTTTACGTTCCTATAATAGACGCTATAACGGATATTCGCGAAGAATTAATACGAGACTTTGAGGAGTCCATTGCCGGAGGGTATAACTAACTGCTCTTCTAACGAGTCCTCCGCAATCGTCCCCACACACATTCACACACAAATAGCTTCCGAGTGGACCCAGCCGTTGCAATTATAAGCTCGTCAGTATGCAAAAACAAAAAAGGCTTTTTCGTTTCAAATTCAAAATTGCCTTTTTTTCCGCGAGCTGGGCCTTTCTCCGACGAGCGGGGGAGACGCCACGGAGACATACAGGAAGTTGAGCGGGATTTATGTCGCGGCATAAATAAGCGTACAGCCGCACGATCCTCGGGCTGCCATACGGAACGGCGAATCGCCGTTAGCGGGAGAGAACCCGGAGGGCCTTTGTATTTCATTTCAAACCGAAAGCCATCGGCAATTTTTATTTTTCGTTTTTCGGACCACCTCCTCGGCTTCCACGGCACCGTTCTTCGGCTTTTCGCCTTTGCCCTCTCAGCCTCCGTAGACCGAGGCCCCGTGACACGAAGAGCCATTAAACTCATCGTTCGCCGATAGGACCGGAGATTCTGAAACCGCATACCGTATACGTCGGGGCGGTCGTTCCAATTTTTCACGCTCTACTTGCCGAAAGACTAGCTGTTACGGATACGAGAGGATCGAAACTATGCTGTTAATCAATGAGGCGGTCAGGGCCGAGAATTCCGTACGGGAAGCTCGCAAACCCCAAACTTACAGCGTACCTGTATCTACAAATACGTGCGGAGTTATAATACATATAGCGAGTGACCGAAGAGTGGACGCCCGGTTAAACTCGACTGTGATGGGTGATCCGGGCGGAGAAGCCTCGAATACACGTATAGAAACCCACGCACACTGGTACGGACGCTACGCATACGGTCCTGCGTGGCCCGGGGCAAAAGAGCCAGTGCCTCACGGTAATCCTTGGTGCGGCTGAGGACACTTTCACTCTCACAGGTGCATGACCGGGAGAAGGCGCGCGAGCGAGCTCTCACGCACACCAACGCGTTACGTATAACGCACCGGTTGTATTTAATGTGTGTTTGTCTATATATATAGGCATATATATAGGTATATCTATATAAAGGTGGGTAAGAGAACCGAGGCTCTCGAGAGGCGGACTGCGGAGACCTTAACGCCGGCAAAGGCAATAATCGAGGAGTTCCACAAAGGCTCTCGGCTTGTGTTCGTTACCTTGCGAGCTCGTTCGTGCCGTATGGCCTGCTAAGATAACGGCCCTCGTCGACACGTGCTCGATATCCGATATTCAATAAAGCAACTCTGGGAAACCGTCCTTCTACCCCGTGCATACTCCGATTTGACTCGTCATATTCGTTACAATATAACTAGACGAGTTTTACATACACTTGAGGAACAATTGGTAGTTTTCATACAAAATTGGTGCATGAAATTTAATGCATAATTGTAACGCTAAAAGAATAAACTTTTTTATTAAAATGAAAGAAAACGATAAAATCAATGTATTTTCAATGTTTTTGATATCCCGCGCATTAATATTTCATTGCATTTTTACTTTAAATTCAGGTTACTAGTTTTTGCATAAAAACTTCTACTCTCGTAGATTAAACTTTGTATCAATATTTTTACGGGGTCAAGCTGCGGCGAATCGGTATTATATTTAATTCACCGAACTAGAAGTTTTTGAAACGTTGTAAATACTTTCGACAACGTTGTTCGATTTCACTGAAAAAGTCAGCGGAGCCTCTACGGAACGTTTAAAAAACTCTCTTTTTGCATTACATCCATAAGAATAATCTCAAGTTTGCTGAGTTTTCAATGCTACTAAGTTCTACCGAAAATTTATCCCTTTTTTCCCTTACAACTTTTTCCTTTACGATCGATTAAGATTGTTTTTATGGCTGTATCGTATCGGTTGACGGAAGTTCCATCAACCCGTAATTAGGCTTAAATTGAATAAATAAGTAAAGAATATTAATTTTTTATAACTCTGATACGCTCAATCGAATACACCAGGTTTTTGCATGCAAACGTCCAATCCGTTAAGTATAATTTAAGATCTTCTTTTGATTACAGAGTATACTGCTTTCCGCAACATCTACGACTCTGCTCCAGAAAGATAGCAGCCCTTCGTGTGATTCCGTCGCAATAACGCTTATCCGAGAAAATCGCTCCGATGCGGACCTTAAATTCTTTTCTATCACCTCGGATAAGATTTATAGATATCGCTTGGGTAATTTTTATCGGCCGAATATCATTGTCCAGAAAAAAAGAATTCTTTGATCGAGACGGAATTGAATTTTATCGGAGAAATCTTTTTGTCGGTGATAAGGGGAAGCGTGCGTAAACGCGCTGGACAAAGAGCACGTGCGACACCTGAGGAGCAAGTGCGCGGAGGCTTTCGACTCTTGCGGGCGAGCCTCGATCGCGTGCTCTCTTTTGTTGCATATACAAACAACGTTCTCTTGCCCCAAAGACAGCGGAAACCTCGACGCCGAGCCACTGGTCGTGCTATCGCGGATGCACTCCACATTCTGCAATACCGACCGGGATCGGAGTTCGACTGCTCATCGCTTGCATGGTATATATAACGGCCCGTTAAAGAAGTCACGTAGTTACGGTTTTATCCAATGCACTCGGCACATTTTCATTGTTTTTATGTATCCAACATATACATCCCTATTTTTTGTCGCATAGATATTTCGATAGAGAGGATTCAAATCGAGTTTACAAACACGAAAAACCAAATAATATTTACGAATAAAAAAAGCATCTTCCATGAGGATGCAGAAATAAAATTACATTTGTAGTCGAAAAAAATTTTGAATTTATAACGAAAAATTAGAATAAGATTCAATGGAACTTTACCTCGAAAACTTCATAGCTGAAAGCGAAGAATTTTCACGACTGCAAAGTATGAATGTGACCGCGGTGAAGATGACTCGCAGGCCGTGTGATCATGGCAGTCTTTGCCCTCCCGGAATAGCTCCTTGGTGCCGTCGGTTAACATTCGCTGACGTAAACTCTGTAATCGAGACCGAAGTCTATGATCAGGCTCGGCCCGTAACCGCGACTCGTTTAATCGAGCCATTTGAGCTAATTCGATTATGGATAAACATGTGCCTCGGGACTCTTGTTATTCCGCGTATAGTGTTGCCTCTACCGTGCGCTATTTAATGTCAGCTTTTTGAGTGATCGGCTTGTCGGCTCAGATTTGTAGCGACAAAAAAAAGTTGCACCGAATTTTGCGAAACTAGAATCTCGGAAAAGAGACTCGCGTGCCTATTTGACGGAACAAAAAAAAAACACAAATTAAAGTAGTCGATAAAGTTTCAAAACACTTTTTTCAAACCTCATATTGCAATGAAAAAACAGCAAGAAAAATACCCGCAATATTGCAAAAATGGAATCGCGATTTTGGATCTCGTTGGAATCTCGAAAAAAGCTATGCGAGTCCCCATCCAATTTGTCGGCAAATAAAACACCCGATAAGTTACTGTATAGAGCGTGAAAGGAATATTTTTCCAATGTCACAGAACAACGAAAAAAATACAATGCTTTTCACCGGACTACAAAGAAATTAATCGCAAAACAATTTTTTTTTTTCCTTCGCTTTCGAGTCTCGTTCTGAAGGGTTTTCGTCACCGCCTTCGCGTTACGCCAATCCACAACAGCGTGTGAACAAATTGCCGAAACCTTTCGATATAAAAAAAACCATGTCTCAGTAATTTTTTTGCGGACATCATAAGTATAAACTCCACACGATATCGAATTGCGAAACGGCGCCGGTTCGGCTCTGTGCCTCGCCGCTGCTTTCGCAAAGAGTCAAAGAGACGGAGGAAGAAAAAAAACGAAGGAAGACCCGCGAGTGAACGAGCGAAGGAGGAGGAGGAGGAGGAGGAGGAGGAGGAGGAGGAGGAGGAGGAGGAGGAGGAGGAGGAGGAGGAGGAGGAGGAGGAGGAGGAGGAGGAGGAGGAGGAGGAGGAGGAGGAGGAGGAGGAGGAGGAGGAGGAGGAGGAGGAGGAGGAGGAGGAGGAGGAGGAGGAGGAGGAGGAGGAGGAGGAGGAGGAGGAGGAGGAGGAGGAGGAGGAGGAGGAGGAGGAGGAGGAGGAGGAGGAGGAGGAGGAGGAGGAGGAGGAGGAGGAGGAGGAGGAGGAGGAGGAGGAGGAGGAGGAGGAGGAGGAGGAGGAGGAGGAGGAGGAGGAGGAGGAGGAGGAGGAGGAGGAGGAGGAGGAGGAGGAGGAGGAGGAGGAGGAGGAGGAGGAGGAGGAGGAGGAGGAGGAGGAGGAGGAGGAGGAGGAGGAGGAGGAGGAGGAGGAGGAGGAGGAGGAGGAGGAGGAGGAGGAGGAGGAGGAGGAGGAGGAGGAGGAGGAGGAGGAGGAGGAGGAGGAGGAGGAGGAGGAGGAGGAGGAGGAGGAGGAGGAGGAGGAGGAGGAGGAGGAGGAGGAGGAGGAGGAGGAGGAGGAGGAGGAGGAGGCGAAGAAGGAGGAGGAAGGGATAACGAGAGCAAGAGAAGGATGGGGTCAATGAACCGCACGAACGTCGCCGTCGACCGTTTGCCGAGTTGCCCCCCCCCCCTCTCGTTCTCTCTCCCCCTCTCTCTCGTTCTCTCTCTCGCGTTCTCTCCTCTCTCTCCTGCTGCGGACAACATTATTATACCCTACACAGTACCGAAATACTACGGGATATCTGCGTCGAGAGAGGCTGGGAGAGGCGCGCGTACTCGCCGTGCGAGAGTCGTTCGCGGTCCCCACGAACCCACGTCAACGAAGCTTCGCGCAGCAGCCGGCCCGACGGCGAGGCAGCTGCTGGTCCAGTGCGCGAGGCCGTCCCAGTGGGTCAGTGGTTCACGAGAAGGGGAAGCCAGGAGAGCTCCGAGCTCTCCCTGGCTATGCTCGGACCCGGCGTAGAGAGCGAGTCCGTACGCTCTTCCGATTATTATTTCTCACTTATCCGTAATCGATCGACACTATTTTTTTTACTATTTTTTTTTTACTTCGTTTTACCCGAGTCGTTGCCGGATTTGTCATCGGTCCAAAGAACGGAACTCCGATACTCTGTACAGCGATTATTCTACACCGTAAGATACGTACCAATGTTTCCTGTCGACCAACATCCAACATTGTTTTCATGTTAATTTTACGAATGTTTCTTGTTAAATTGATGAAAAAATTATTGCGGACACTTGTGTATGAAAAATGTTCTTGAATCTACAATTTGATTCTATTGCGTATAAAGACCCATGTATTATGTATTATGGGCGACAGGCTGTTTTGTCGTTTCTGTACGTCGCTTTTATCCGTATCAATTTATTCATCTGTGTCGCATATCTTTTGTGTTGACTCCGGTAGGACACTCTCATAGTCAATAAATAATTAAGAGATAAATACAAAATATTGTCTCATCGTACTATACACGAATGAAAACGACTACCTGAAAATCTTTGTTTATACTGTCAGGAAGTCTTTATACTCGCGATAAGGAGCTCGAGCGAGAGGAATCACTACAGAGGTTAATTTATCTTTCATTTTTCAATTATTATTATTATTATCACTTGGAAGCTGGACAGAAGCGGAGCGAGGAAGGAGAATGCCCGAACAGTTGGCCCAGGCACAGAGATCGAAGCCCACAAGCCCCGTCGTGTATCGTAAAGCAGAATAAAGCAGGTTAACTGTTATGTTGCTAAAAATATCCTTGGTGTTGTTTTGCGGTGGTGGTGCTGGTTGCCGCGCTGCCGGGTTGCATCTCGTTCCCCGGTCTGCTTCTCTCTGCCCCAGCCGATTGCCTCGTCTCTTTCGCGAGTCCTCGTTTCCTCCCACCGTATGCACGTGTATTTCTCCCGCCCCCGCGATTTCCACCTCGTCTCGTTCGCCGTTTCGGTGTGCGGACTCCGCGCACCGCATCAACCCACGCAGAAGGTATCTCGCCAGGAGCTACCGATATGCTGCGGTTGCGCCCGGATCGTGATTCCCAGCGCTCTTGCCTCTAGAACGCACGCTCTTTTTTAAATATCCGTATGCAATTCGTGCAAAATCCAAGAAAAAAAACCACCTGCCATCCGCATCGAAGATACATTAATTATAAATGTGCAAGTCTGTTCAGATTACCAATGTTCGAAATTTTCAAAAATCGCTCGTATCGATGTAAATTCTATTATCGTTAAGCCAGGAGCTTCAAACCGCGCCTGGAGAAAATCTAAATAAAAATAAATAAATTACAATTGTTCGAGAGAATTGTCGATGAAACAATGTAAGTAATAATAATGAAGCAGAAGAGAGAATATACCAAAAGTATGGAACTCGGTTTCGATTCGCTAATGTCTATAGCTGACAAATCCGATGATCGATATAAATTCCAATTTATAATCTCAGTTGTACCGCGGTGTAGAGAAAAAATAAATAAACATCGATAGGTGACAACTGCGTCGAAAATTGTCGATCGTATCGAAAAAAAACGCAAAAACGACACTCAGACGCGGATTCTCGACATCCTCGTGTACCTATCATTCCCGGTTCGTTTCTGTTTAGAATCGGGCACAGCTTAACAGGGCGAAGATGATTACGATGTGTGGAAGTATCGACCTACAACTAAGTACCCATCGTCCAGACGTTTGAAAAATCGATCCGTCCGTCTAACGCTAAACTTCCTCGAACGAAGAAAAGAACAAAAAGCTACCAAACAGCCCTACGTTCGGCGATTTTACTTTACCAGCGAGCTCGACCGCGATTGCGATCTCGGATAATTTACGGAGATACGTGTGTATGTAAAAAAGAGGAATTTTTAATCTAATCGAAAGATAGATCGTGACTGGTATGAAGCGCGTTGCATATTGAACTTTATAACCGACAACATGGGCGGGGAACGAAAGGCGATAACTCTTATCCAAGTATCGGTTGTACCGGTCTATCCGATCCATTCAACTCTCTTTTGAGCGTTAGAAATGTGCTGCCGGGCTAGAGTTTATGATTGCAAATAAATACACGCACACACATAAACACGGAGTATCCGAGCTTTCGCGAAGTTGTGACGATCAGCGAATGATTTAAAAAACAAAAATTTTAACGTGAAAATCATTCGCTTCTCAATGATCGCCGAGTGCGATAGGACAAAGCGGACAATTGAACGAATATTTTTATGAGACCAAATGAGATCTCACCTACAACCAAGAAGAACGATCCATTTTTGCCTCGCCGATTAAAATCCTCGTTTACCTTACTTAATTCGATCGACCTTCGATCCTGGAAAAACATTATTTGACCAAACCGAGCTTGTTTCCCGCGATGCACTCAAAGTTCCTCCTTGGGGTCGTCGATCGATAGCCGACTATTTGTACGCGGCACAACGAAACAGTAACGGACGCCTCTCACAGTTATTTGTTAGACGTTAATACACCCGATGATGCAGGCAAGTTCCGCCAGGCGGAACATCGCCACTGGCTCAATGTCTGCGAAATATAAAGAAATACCTCTCTCTCTCTCTCTATCATCGGCCCAAGCTGCTTCATAATAATCTCTTGATGGTGTACTATTTAATTCAGCGACGAGTACCTCGTTACGAAGTCGCAAAAAAAAAAGATCTCAATAGGAACTACATTCCCGATTTGCAACGGGTGTCGAGCAGCCGCCTACTGCCGCCGGCTGCGAAGAACGCGCTTATACTGTAAACTGTTTAAAGGTATACCTCGATGCTCATACGTATATCTATATACGCCCTGTCGTATCGTGTTTCGAGTGCAGTTAGAGCACAAAACACCCGGTCACTCGGTATCCGCAGTCCTTTGGCTTCATTCTTTGGCTCGCCTGCCGAAAAGATTTGAAAAAGAGAAGATCACAAAAATAAGGTACAAAAACGAGGAGAAAAAAGAAAAGGCGCAAAAACGCAATATTTCAATAGGATTCACGATTGATAGATTGCACGAACTCGCGATTCGCATCTATCTGCAACAGAGCTCGGAAATTTACCGAAAAAACGCCCAGTACAAAGCACCGCAAATACTCCAAGTGCCAAGTATGTTTGGCTTGAATAAATCATCTTGACAATGTTTGGTACGATGGGCTATGATGAGCTCCTATGTGGATTATTCCAAAATCCACCACAATGTTAGAACTTCTAAAGTATTCAAGCTACATCGTATGAAACAAGGGGAATAAATCATAGATGGGACAAAATATGTCGTGTACCGAACAACAAAGAATAAAGAAGAGTCATAGAACTCGTAAAAATTTCTATAACGTGTACCAAAAAAATCCTCATATAATGGGATAATTAAATTTTTTTCGCCTAAGTGCACACGATATGAGTTTGTAGGACAGAACGTGTGGTTACATATTTGTTTGTTATAAGTAGACCAATTAGAATAGATGAAAGAATCAAAGAAACAACTTATACTAATGTGAATGTGACGATTGTTGTGAAGATACTTGTATCTTGCGCCCCGCTCTGTTTTACAGTAACAGACCCGATCGGGCAGTCACCGATCGCAATTATAAAGATAGCAGCGTCACGAGTAAGCGGATTAATAGGGAAGGAGAGGTATCGTCCTCGGTTATTCCGCGAGGCCACGGAGAGAAGTCCGGTTAGAATTTAGGCTACGAGGAGATACTACCGAATCTGGAACGGCAGGTTCGTTGGCCCCGCAACGCGGCGACCCACCACCGAACAGACACTCGCGTTCGATTCATTCCGGACTTCGAGGATGTGTCTTTTTTGTTTTTTTTTTCTTTCGAAGATTTTTTTATCCGCCACGTAGCCGTACGGGCACAGCGAAACGTTAGCCCAATTTATCTAACACCCGACGTCCGTAGCGCGGACGCGTCCGAAATTCCGGTGCGCGTCGTCCGACGGTAGTTTCGGCATCAGTGGCTCTCTACTCTGAGCGAGCTCTCTACTCTGAGAGCGAGCTCAAAATCTTGCCAAGTAGGCCTCCCTCTGTACTCAACGAAGACTCCGAACTATCGTTCGTACGCGACACGTCGAAAAATAGTCCTTTGTCAAATTCTCTTGCACTTCCGAAACGACGCGGCCGGGTACGCGACTCGATAACGAAGAACCGTCCAATTATCTCGTACAGTACGATAAACGAATTGATAAGGGAATACGTGGCTTCGTTCGATTAGCGTGCACTCTCGTGCGACCGCGAGACCGACATTCTGCCGTGCACCGAGGGTCAAGCAGGCACTTCCTCCGCGATACTAGAGAACGAGCGACGATGGAAAAAACGCAACTCCCGTTCACCTCTGCATTGTACTCGTGATTAAAGTGGATTGTCCCGGAGCGCGGATATTGAGAAAACGGTTTAACCAACGCGATTTCGAACTCTACATTACGACGTTGTCAATTGCCGATCGAACAGCAGATTCGCGTTGCCATAATAGGAAACAGACACTAGCCCTCCATCGGGATAACAACTGGCGTCGCTGCTCGAAGCTTCGATGCAGCGGGCCTCGTTCTAGTTCCGCGGTTCAACGAAGATGGAGTCGTCACTGCCTTCCGTGTGCGATAAACCAACGCGTGAACTACTGCGAAAAGTAGTCGATGACTTACGACGAGTCGAATTAGCACCGCTAAAACTATCCCGACTGTCGACGATTGGAGGACGCCACGGTCGGTAAAGAATTTAACGAGGTCACGCGGGGTGAACGTTTCCTCGTAGGAATTCGAACCCATTATCGAATCTGCATCAAAACTCTTCACTAAATCTATAGTCGAATCTCGAATATTCGCATCGGATTAATGACAATTCGGATAACAGAATTGTGAAGCGGTATTGATTGACACAGCACGATGCATATGGAAAAATGTAATTGCAGAACAATGGATTTCTGTAGTATTTAACGGTAACCTCAAAATTGCATTACGAAATCCGTGATTTTCGTTTGACCCACGAACGTTCACCGATTTTGCTGTATGTCAGAGAGAGTGCTTGTTAGAAAAAAATTTTCATTTTCTCCCCACCGTATGTACAGTATGAGTATGCTGGGAGATGAAAAGATTGATTGAAGAAGAAATAAATGTATACCCGTCTAACGATTCGTTCAGTCGTAGAGGTTAAAAAATATTGCGCTTTCAACCGACGCACAGCCATACTGTGTGGGAACTACTCGTTTGCGTGTGTAACGTGCAACAATGTAGGGAATAAGAATTTCGCACAGTAATAGAATCTATCGATGGCGAATCGAAAAGAGGATGTTCCGAAATATTGGAGATCCGATGTACACCGGTATCGCCCCAGTCGATCGATTTACTTTTGGTCTGTACTCTGAAACCGAGAGATCCGTCCGATGATTCGTTGTCGCAACGGGAATGTACGCATCCTCCATTTGTTATCGTTATTCGCACGGTGAGACGAGAGGTAGAACAAAAAAACCGATCCGATAAAGAAACATGACTGACCGAGGTGACTCGTGTGTTCATGTATACATTTATCGGCGGTGTTATTTAATAACACAGAGAGGCGAAACGAAGCGGGCCCATGCGAGAGAAAAGGAGCCGGCGATCGGTGAGAGGGCAAAAGTTGCCGGTGCTCTCTCGATACGATTCCGAGATAAGACTTCGGACGTGCTGGAATTACGCGGCTGTCGTGGCTACCGAATCGTTGTGACCCACATACGACGTGAACGGGCGCTCACCGAAAACGCAACGAGGAGCCGCGATCGACCTGGCGCCTTCCTCATATTACTTACCTCCGAGCCTCTCGCAGACTTCGGCTTATGGTCGAGGACTCGACGACTCTCAGCGATACTTCATTTCCGTTTCTTTTGTTTTTCTGTCACATCACGAAATACTGACTGTCGACATTGTTTTTTTTTTTTCCTTCTTTCTGCTGTTGTAATAAACCTACCGTGTTTGAGAAGATCGACTCCCTTGATCGATTATAATTATAAAAATCTCCATTATAATTGCCTGAGCGATTTTTTTTTTTTTTTAATTTTGTTTTATAAACCCTATCTTATCGTTCATCGGGTCCACTCGATATCCGACGCGTCAATAGATTCGCATGGAATCGCATTTTATAGAGATCCGAGATGCTTGCCTGACAATGCAGGTAGATTCTTTCCGCAAATGCGCGCGCATCGACTTTTGTGACTCATCCTCGGCGATAAAGTAACGCCGATTTACATTCGACGAGAAAACGTCGGAATATCAATGCCCGGCGACGTCTCGTGAATGCGTAAATCCTGACCCAGTTGGAGCCCTGTGGACTATCCAAAAATGGTCCTCTCTGGAGGGCTTATTCAGCCTACCAGCGGCGAAGAGTGGAACTAGTAGCTTTAACCCTTCGATGTTCACTGGGAGAAAAGACATTTGTACACAAAAAAGTTATCGAAATATCGAAGGTCGAAATCAATTTTATTTCTCCGTTAGAATTGACGGCGACGCTAACCTTCTACCGATCGTTACAGAATTAATCTCGATGATCGTTATCGTGAACGATATATCGTTTGTGGTTGCGAAAGAACGGAACGCTCCATGATTCGTTCTTTCGCGAGCGGATGAAAATTCCGATAATTGTAATCAAGTACGACCGGGGCTTTTTTTTGTGTCAAATCACGGTTGCGTACGCACGACTGCCGCGTGCAGATAAATCGCCGCTTCGCATATCACCCTATCTCGAAAATCCAGCTGTGGGGAAGTAGACGAGCTGTTAAATATACATATATCTATAAGTGCAGGTCGTATAAATGAAGGAGGGTTCCAGGAAGGAATAGCACAGTGCTAGGAAACTCGCGTCGGGTCACTAAGAATGATTTTTCCGGGAGTGTTGATCGTCGCGACTTTGATCGTTGCGAGTTACGGATTTCCGGCAAAGAGTCACAGAGGAACTCATGGTGTGCCGATACCGCCGAAGGCTCATCATCAGGGTGTCTTCGGGAAGGACTACGACGCCAAGGCAATAGGTAAAGCTCGAGGGTGAACTGTACCGATTTCAGGAACAAAAAGAGTTTATTTGTTTTTCTCTGTGATTAAACATCGGACCGATAATGCATCTAGCAATGTTTCTGCTATATCGTCCGACTAAAATTGTGAATAGTCAATCGTGAAGATTTTGGGATCCAATGTTTTGTTGCAAAAAATTTAACGCAACGTTCATTCATTTTTCCCGTAGTCGGTAATAACCTCATTAATGGAATTATTGAGCTATTGATTTTCCAATTAAGTATTTTTTAAAATATGAAACTATCAGCCCAGCGTGTCGCGTTATGGAAACCGGAGGACACGGAAAATCCATGGGAATTGAGCGGTCTATTCGAGGGAGACATAATGATCGACGACGTGACGAAAAACGGTCTGCTTGACGAGACTACTAGATGGCCCGCTGGCGTTGTACCTCTTTACATCGAAGAAGAGGATTTCGGTGAGTCGATTAAGCGTTCGTCTCGATTCGTGCTTTGCCCGAGATTTATGAGACTCCACTGCTTAGCAGAATTGCGCACTTATCGAGTCGCTTTTCGGGTCGTCGGTTCGATAAGCGTATGAATTTATTTTATCAGCTGAAACACGACAAATGATCTTATCAATGAAACACATCTGCGAGAGTATTGACCGGATTTCGTTCGGAATAGATTACGAGATTACATAAAAAAGAATAAAACACATTAAACATTTAAAAAATTCCCACGATCCAGTTATTGAAGAACTGCGTAATTACACGTCATCTGTTATCGTTGCTCCGATATTTAGACAAGGAGCAAATTGAGCGGATCAAAGCGGCCGTAAAGGAGTATCATCGGAAGACGTGTCTGAGATTCCGAGCGTACAAGGAAACCGACGATGACTTTGTTTTAATAACGGGCTCGAATGCCGGATGTTGGTCGTCGGTGGGACGACAGGGCAGGGGACAAAGACTGAATCTTCAGAAGTCAGGTTGCTTGAAGCACGGGACAATCGTGCACGAATTGCTTCACGCTCTAGGATTCTATCATCAGCAGAGCAGCGCGGATCGCGATGAATTCGTCAAGATTCACTGGGAGAACATCATAGAGGGTAGGCCGAAAAATAATAATCATGCAAATAATGTTCGCGGAAGTCGCCGAAAATATTGACTGAAAAATATTTTCTCTTTTTTTTTTTATTTAACATTAAATATTCATGTTTTACGCAGGCAAAGAAAGCAACTTTAACAAGTACGATACAAATACCATAACCGACTACAACGTTGGCTACGACTATGGAAGCGTGATGCATTACAGCGGTCTTGCATTTTCCAAAAACGGCGAAAAGACGATCACGCCACTGGTTAGTGTTTTAAAAAATTCTTAGGAAAATATTATGAAGATTCATTCAATTGTTTTTTGAGCCTAGCTAGAATTTTTCATTTGTAATTAACGCATGAAAAGTGCTGCTTTTCGTGACTGCCGAAAATCCGCCCGATTTTATTGCCATACTCACGCTTCAGCGTATTCTCCTGCATCCGTTGCAATAAATATTTTATTTCACTCGGAAAATTGCAGTTTTAAGGACGCTTCGCGGGCCTAAATATGTCATTTTTACACCTTGTGAAATAAAAGCTTGTACAACACCTGTGAGAAAACCAATTCCTTAACTCGTGTGACTACAACACTCACACTTATAAGAAAAAAGTTTTTGCACACGAGTATCGTAAAGAACAAGAATGCAATACCCGTGCGGTCTAGCGAACGTTACACGCGGACACGCAAGTGAATCGATCAAGTCAAAGCTTGCGTATAAAATTCGATCTATCGTAATGGTATTGTAAATAACAATTTTTCAACAGGACGAAGGTGCGGTAATTGGTCAACGTGAATCGCTGAGCGAGAAGGATGTAATTAAGCTCCAAGCTATGTACAAGGAGGAGTGCGGAGACCGGAAGCCGGACGGTGACGGCGATAAGAGCAACGAATCGTCGGCAGAAGATTCCCTAGGATGGCTCTTCGAATGATTGAGGAATGTCTATTCTAAAAATGTTTTGACCTCAGAAATGACGATCTGACTGCGTCACTCCCAAGACAACATAATATTGATTTACCGGATGGGTATTATCACACCAATCAGTATGTGAAATCTTTAATGCATCTACTTACTTGTGACAGTGTATAAGTACCAATTAACGTTAAATGCTAAACTTCTTGGACGGATGACTTGTGCGAATCACTGCTATTCCCCCGGATTCTGTTGATTGTAATACATCAGTTGCTTAAGTTCGCTGATCGCGCCCTCTGCGGCCTGTGAAACAGTTATCGCACGGCATATTTATCGATTTACTGAAAGACGATGAAAAAACATAAATAAATAAATAATTTGTAGATTACGTGAGTCTTACGTTTCTTACGCTATCATCGTCATCCAGAGCCAGGGCTTCCAGCAGATTCCTTAAATCCTTGCCCCATACCTGTTGCAGGGCTCTGCAGCAGAATCGCCCGAACAGTCTTATAAGCGTGCAAGTCCTCGCTCTGAGAATCGTTTGTCGATGAGTCAAGAGCTTATTAAAGAGTTCCACAGCTCCACCAGGTGTTTTAGTTCGAAGAACGACCCGCTCGACCAATTCGGCGTTTTCGGGCTGCGAGCGTAGAACATTGTTGAGGACAGCGATGAGATCGCCGACTATTCGCGCCTTTCTCTTCTCCAACGTCAATAATTGCTGCAGAAAAGACATTCCCTTGACGATGTAGACGGCGTCACAGAACTGCGTAAGAAACTGGTCCTTGGTGTAAACGAGCCGACACAGTACGAGCATCACGCACTCGAGGGCTTGAAGCTCGTCGGCTGAAAGTTCCCCGGCATTTCGCGTGATCGGGTTCGGCGAGGTTCCGCCGGGATCTTCGGAGGGATCGATGCGCTCAGACATGAGCAGCTTCATCGCGTAGACGAGATTCGGCACGACTCGGACGTCCAGGTAGACTCGTTCGATTTTCTCAAGATTCTGTCTGGATACCTTAACCACGAACGGCAGAGACAAGAGGCAAGCAACATACTCGACCACCCGGCAACCCGCGGCGGGATTCCTCAAGGGCGAAACAAACACCGAGACACAATTTTCCTGGAGCACCGATTCAATCTCGCCGTCCATAACTTCCTCCATCGAGCGCTGAAGGAACGCCACCCACTCCTCGTTCTCTATGTGACGCTCCACAGCCGAAGGATCCCAGTCCGAAAGCCGGACTTGTTTCTCCGTAGAATTTTCCTCGCTACCAAACTCTTGCTCGTAATCGAAACTCAGACGGCTCGGCTGTTTGCAATCGCCGTCTCCCTGCGGCATGTGAGCGTCAAATGTCTTTTCGATCCGCGTCACCACGTTAACGCCGTCGCCTTCTGCATTGACCGCCAGCGTTTCGACGCTGTCCGGAATTCTGGCGAAAGAACTCAGATTTTCCTTCATCGATGTCGTCCGCCGTCGATCCTCGGGATCAATGTCTCGAGGATCAACTATCGGACGGATAATTTTGTCGTTCGTAGAGTCGTTTTCGCATATCGCGTGCTCCGCCGCGAGAAGATCACTGCGAAGAGACGCGCGCAGACTCAGGTTGCCCAGCAGCACGTCCACACTAGCACTGGAGTCCGTGCCGCTCGGCTCACTGTGACGCAAAGCTCGGTACTGCTGTTCCAGCGGGCAGTAACCGTGAGTTATGGGATATCGCGGTTGGGACATGCAAATTCTGCTGTAGCGCGGCTCTCGAAGTTTTAACTCCTGTTCCTGAATCTTGTAAACCGCTTTTCCTAGTACTCTGTAAACACGAGCGGGGGGAGGGAGGAGAGGGGGGGGGGGGATAATTAGCGATGCACGGTGCGATCTGCGGAAGCATGGATGCGCGAGTTAAGGTAACGCTTACTTGGACTGATTCGCTGAACACATTGCCAAGCTCTCCAACTGCTGCTGCTTAGCCCAAGCTTGGCTGGCCGACAAGGGAGTGGTGAAAGGCGTCGAAGCCGTTTCGCCGACTTTAAGGATTCTGTCCTTGACGAAAGGATGCTCGAGCAGCTCCGGCCAAGTGAGACGTTGAGATGGGTCTTTCTGCAATAAGCCCTAGGAGACATTGACAATTATTATTGCAATTTTTTCTATTATAGTTGTAGTATATGACACGTTTTGTATTTAACGTACCCAATAAACTAATTAATAAATGAATAAAAGAATGACGTTAGTAGAGTTCTCACAACTATTTTAAAGAACATGCTAAGTCGTATTCAAAGAGTAGCCGTTCATCAAATACCATTGATAAGACAGAAATCTGTAAAAATAGAAATAAAGCAGGAATAAATAAATTACTTGCAAGAAGCTCTTGCAGTGCGGAGAGATGAAGTCCGGCCACTTGACCGCTTCAATCCTCAAGAGTACAACCAAGTGAAGAATGTTGGTAGTCTGGAACGGCGGAGTTCCGACTATCAATTCATAAATTATGCAACCCAGGGACCTGGAAGAAGCAAATTTTATTACCTTAAATGCAGTCTAGTCTCTCCTTTTTTCTCTGAGTTTCTTCTTCCAAGTTAGTAAGAAATTAAAATACATAATAACACACATATTAAACCTACCACAAGTCGGCATTGTGATCGTAAGGACAAGCCTCAATCAGTTCAGGTGCCATGTACAGAGGCGTCCCTTTGATGGAAGTTAAAACGTGCGTACCAGTGCTCATGCTACGAGCAAATCCAAAGTCACAGAGTTTTGCTACTCCGTTATCCTGGAGAAGGACATTTTGAGGCTTGAGATCTCTGCAAATTTGTTGAGTCTGATTGTTTGCCAGCGTCCTAAGATTGAGTTCCTTAAAAAACCATTAGATTTTTATCTGTACCTGTGCAGTACTCTATTTGAATGCAAGTAGTAGAGAGCAGAGACGAGATCGCACGCTATAACCTGTGCTCTCTCTTCCGACAAGCGTCCAGCCTTCCCAAGTATCTCGTAGAGTTCCTTGTCAGCATACTCAATAACGACGATGATCTGTCGAAAAAAAAAAAGTTGTAATCCATTCAACAGACCGTTGACTGGATAAACGTCTGCGACGCGTTACCTCATTTTCGGTCTCGAAGGAATCGAGCATCTGTACGATGTTTGGATGATGTAGACGCCTCTGAATTTCGCATTCCTGACGCAAACTCTTGAGTTCTTTGAGAGAACGTCCTCGCTGCGGAGTAACGATAAATTAAGTCTGCCGGCTTAGTCATCGGAAGGGGAAACGCGGGTTTATTTATAAACAAAATATCTTTTGGCGACGGCAGCAAGATGCGAGACTTGCCTTTCTAATAACTTTGAACGCAACTATTTCGCCGTTCGAGCGTTTTCTCGCTTTGTAGACCTGACCGAACGAACCTTCGCCCACCTGACCGAGAACTTCGTAATTGTTCATTATCGACGCATCAGACTGCATATTCGGGGTTTTTTGAGAAACAGGAGTACCGAGGAAGTTAGGCAAACTATTTTAAAACCATCCGGGTTATCGCACTTGTTGCGCGCAGTCGACGAGCGCATGCGGCACTGAAGAGAACGTTACGACGACGAGCCGATACACACATGACGAAAACAAAATAATCCGAGTACGGCCTTTGATACGGCACTGATTGATAAGTAGTCAATATTAAAATTCGAAATCCTTTTTATTGATATAACTCAGATCGTCAGAGACACGTGCATACAAGTAAAAGAAACCGCTGTGAAACTTCGAAACATGCACAACAAATATACGTATACATGAAAGCGTCCATTCGAGAGCATCGATGCATGGATCTAGACCATCTAGACATTCGAGTTGCACCTACCTACGTCGCCCCCCCCCTCCCTTTGCCAACCATCCGTGACTTTCCCAGGTTACGGTAGGTATATCCAGAGAACATAGACGTACATGGAAGTCCAGGTCCCATGTTAATTTTTGGCACAAAAAAAGTAGTCCCGATTTCCGCCTGTAGTTGGCGGCGCTATATATCGGTGTGCTCAACACAAGCTAAGTACTTCAAGTAACGCCCCTCAGCGTCGTCTCTCTCATACCCATGTGTATTGGACAATAACATTCTTTCACTCGCACTAATGTAGTAACGCGCTTGGGCGTGTCTTGAGTCCAACTAATGCTTCGAATATTTCCAAATTTTTATATGTAGAACTCTGTACTGGCGTTTGACAATATCTGATTAGAATATTCAATTGTAATAGTACTAAATATATGAGAGCATTTAAAAAAATATAAATTTCGATAGACAATTTCCGGACTCGCTTTTTTTCATCGACTTTCATGCACAAAATTTCAAGTGAGCTTCGCGACCATGGTTCGATCCCAAGATAGGTATTTTTTTTTTTTTAGTACTACAAACAAATGTAAATGCATTCGTCTGTAGCACTCCAACTAAATGCGTTTGCATTTATACTTCATTCTTCATACTTTGTAGAAAGTCCATGCGCCGTTGCGTTCCAATGTTGCTATAAATAAATGCATTTGTTCGTTAAAAATCATTTATTTGATTTTGAAATTGTTGTAACCGTTGGATGTTAAAATAGAAGTATTTTTTTCATAAAAAAAAAGAAAAATAAAAAAAGGGATTTATCGGGATCGAACAATGATTATTGAGTTTTAAATCCTAAACAATGACCGCTTAATAATTGACTCATTCGGAAGATAAATGCATTAAGGTTTATAAAAAATCAAAAGCCCGCTGTTTTGCTAAGTAGGTCAGAAATGCTGAATTTCTTTGCGCCGCCGCGAAAAAAAAACACTATGATGATCGAAGAAAAATGTAAGCACACGGTCGAGTAAAAAAGTCACATGTCTCCCTTACGCGACCACACGCATAGATAATTATGTTTTTTTTTGCTGTCATTCGGCGGTCATATTATACTTACGTGCTCTCAAGAATGCAATTGAAAGTGTATATTGAGCGTTAAGTTACAAATTATGAACTTTAATTTGTCTGAAAAACTGAAAGAAAAAGAGAAGAAAAAAACTATACCTGTAACAGAATCGAACCCGGGTTACCGGGACTAAAAGGAGGACGGTCGATCACTCGACCACGAACTAAGTCGGAAAATTTGATATGAAAATTGTTGAAAGATCGCGAGTCTTCTACTTTGTAGGCTCAATTGCCTTATCATAAAATCATTTGGGTTAAATATGTTTTTATTCATATACTACGCTATTAATGTAGCTTAATTGCATTCATCATTCGAGTGCTTTTCGAGCGTTATTGTACGACTCAAGAAACCATCACGCCTCCAAGCAATCGTGTCTCGTGAGTGCGAGCGAGATGCATAAGAATTGGGCGGAGCTACCCGAGTTGCAGCGTGTGCGTTCACGCCGATACAGCCAGCACTGCAGGTGATCGGGGTACTCACTAACGGGTACCTCAAAAAAACTGTGCCAAATCGTCCCATATGACCTGTGCTTCCATGTACGTCTATGTTCTCTGGTGGCATTTAATCCGAAGCGGCCAAAATTTCCTCGGACCACAGATTTATACTGAGAGACGATAACAATCATCAAGGATGGCGTCCACACAGGTAAATTAATTCATTGCAATCCAACATATTCGTAGTCATAATAAAATCGTTGTTCGCAGATCGACAAGATACTGAAGATTTACAAGTCCGTTGTGCAGAATCCTGCATTAACAGTGGCAAAGATAGTCAGAATAACGGAGAGTGGACTTGTGGTACAGAGCACTTGGACTCAGAGAAATTTGGAGAGACGCACGACTCAAAAATTTTCAAGAGATCACATACTGAAACCGGATCTGCAACTTGTATCAGACAGTTTTCCCATTGACATCACTTCGGAGTAAGTTTTTTTTTTGTTTTATAGACAGAAAATAATCCTGACCGTACAGCCAGTGGGGAAAGGACGGGGAAAATGGAATGAAATATTTTGTCCTGGAACCATCACTACACTGACAAAAGAAAATTGTTGCATGAACGGAAATGCATTATCTTGTGTTCAAAGTCGTTTAATTAGTTGCTATAATAAAAGAAATAGTTTGAACCAAAACTTTTTGAATAATTCTAAACAAATAATCGTACAACAAAAGAATTCTTTAGTCGTACCAACCAAACAAGAGCTTTGAACGTGCGTGACTGTGAATTATGGTAATCCGATCATGTTTTGTTCTCAGTGTACATACTGTCTCCTTTTCAAGAAATGTCATCCAATTGATTTCTCCATTTACATAATAATAAGTGTACATTGAAGTCAACAGTATCAACTGACATTGTAGCCTGCATTTATTCTCGAAGTTACAGCCACTAACAGTTAGTAAACTGTAACTGTTAGTAAATTCAAATTCCATCTAACAGATTGTAAACACCTATTAATTGAAAAAAATATAGTTATAGCTATAAGCAAAAGAAGAAAATTTCAATGAAACCGGTGAGCTTGGATTATTCATTGCACAGGATGGTTGAATTTGTTTGTTTTTTAAACATGTGGAATGAAATGGTTGTGAAGGTCACGTCTGAATGTTCATTCGTGGACCTCACCATATGCGACATTCATACCGAATAAAATAAAAACCCTCTGGCTAATTGCAGACTGGCGTCGGTCCTCACTGATGACGAACAGCGCAAAGCTGTCCTTAGATCAGCTCCGGTTGAAAACGTCACCAAGCAATTTATCGAGATATGGGACAGACAGAGGCTGGTGAAAAATTATGATCTTTCGGCACTGGATGTCCACGGAGACGTTTACACGGATTGTGAGCTACCAAATTTTTTCCACGGTCATTAACGATTTTAACTTGTCAACTATTCTTTTGATCTCCTTTGTGATAGCCGAATTCGGCGCCTTTCAATGGTCCCCCGATACGAAGAAGCTTCTGTACATAGCGGAGAGAAAGCCCGCTAAGACGGAAGCGTTTTACAAGCAGAAGCCGCTCGACAAGAAGGACAAGGACAAAGATAAGAAGGATGAGGACGAAGTGTCGCGGGTAAATATCCGGATCGAGGCTCGACGAGGCTTCCATCAGACTACATGCAAAAATGTTTCGTTCTCGAACAGGGCAACGAGTATCTCTTCAAGCCACATTGGGGAGAGCAATTGGTTGGCAAGCATCGACCGGTCGTCGTTGTTCTGGACACGACAGCGGACACAATTACTGTGTTGCCGGGCATGGCCGACGAACTCTCGCCAGGCCAGGTTGTCTGGACGCCGGATGGAGACGGCGTCGTCGGAGTGGCATGGAAACACGAGCCGAGATATCTGGGACTTATAGCTTGCACGAACAGGCAATCCTGGATATTTCTTTTGAAAAACGGGGAGTACCGAAAGTTATCCGATGACGGATGCGCGGTTAGATCGCCGAGGTTCAGTCTAGACGGTAAGAATCTTGTTTGGCTGGAACGGGAGACCGGAGGCCCACATCATCATACACACAGGCTTATGCGTCTGAAATGGGAGTCGAAACTGGGAAAGGTAACACGACGTTCTTACGATCGAGTCTTGCCATATAGCACGGAATATTTACAAATTCCTTTAGAAATATTGTCATTCTATTCGAGTCTTAAGAAATGTTTCTGACATATGTGAAAATGATTTTTATAATTGTTCTGTCAAGTATTTTAACGGAATTCGAAAAAAAATTCAAAAATGTATTTAATGTTTTCAGAGGGTTTTTGAAACATTTCACGTATTTGAAAAATGTTTTCGTATGTTATGGGTTCTTATTATTGAGTTTAATAATCAGGTTCCTTGATGTTTTGCAGATTGAAGTTCTTGTTGATATCGTGCGTACAAGCAAAGCGATAAATTTCGGGAAAACATTCTACGGATTGTATAATCGAGGTTTGCCACGACGTTGCTGGAGCAACGACTCTTCGTATCTGTTCTTAAGTACGCCTCAAAGATCGAATGTACGGTCTTACGCTCTGAACATTGGTAAGTCGTCCTCGTGTTCATCATTTATTTTTCTCAAGCAGTCGTATTCTGGTGTTAATCATTCTTGCGTGATCCAGAAACAAAGGTACTGACCGAAATAGAAAACGACACGTCGAGTCTGAACGTTCTCGACGCGAGCAATGATAAAGTATTGTTTTTGCGAACATCCCTTTTGGAGCCTGCGACTCTGTGGGTGGGTTCCTTCGATGAGCGATCACTCGGACAAATAGCCCGGTGTGTCATAACTACTTCTACAGAGATACCTGGATTTGAAAATCTCAAGTACGAGGCTATCGAGCACACTTATCAGAACGGCGACAGCGTCAGTAAGTAATTTGTGACTTGAACAAAAAAACCCCCATGAATATTTCGTTGCCGTTATTTACCCGTAGGATTATTGCAGAAGACTTCAATTCAATATATTTCGGTCCAAAATCTGGGGTGGACAAGTCTCACCCTCTCGTCGTCATTCCTCACGGAGGTCCCCACGCGTCATTCGCCAATCTCTTCTCGCTCGACCATTCTGTCTTCGCCCTTTTGGGGTTTGGGGTCTTGCAAGTGAACTATCGCGGTTCTACTGGAATGGGAGCGGATAACGTAGAATTCCTGCAGGGAAAAATCGGTGATGCTGACGTTAAAGATTGCGTGAAAGCGACTCAGGAAGTTGTGCAAAGATATCCTTGGCTGAACGAGTCGCGTGTTGGTCTCTGCGGTGGATCTCACGGAGGATTTCTGGTCGCTCACTTGAGCGGACAGTACAGGGTAAGCTAGAAAAATTTCTGATGGCCTAGGGATAGAATAGAGTTTTACGGTATCGTTAATTTCAATAACGGTTACAGGACCAGTACAAAGCGGTCGTTATGGCGAACCCGGTCATCGACATCGCAGCGATGTTCACTATCTCCGATATACCGGACTGGTAAGCGATAGCGATAAACTCTAATTATTGTAGCAGTTTTCTCATTCCGTAACTCTGGCGATTTGTATTTCAGTCGCAATTCATTGACTAAAGATGAGAAAATTGCATACCGTCACGATGTGTAAGCATTACGTGGCAGAGTGGGAGGGAGACGTGAACTTATCGTCACTCATTAAACTCTTTTATCACGAAACGAATCGTAGCGTGTTTATCGTGCAGATAACTCGGTACAGGACATTGTTCGATTCAGGCGAGCGTGCGGGAATAATTATTTAATTCTCACTCACTGAATCGTTACCACTCTCCGTACCTATTAAATGCAGTAAATTCTAGATAAAAACAGAACGATGCGGTAGTGAATAGGTGGTAAATTAAAAATGTACAGGTGTGCAGCAACTGTGGGTTTGTGTTACGAGGAAAACGTACCGCGAATGGACACCCCGGAATCGGCGGAAATGTTCTTGAAGATGTTCAAATCGTCGCCGATAATTCACGCCGACAAAGTTAGAGCACCAACACTCGTGTGCATCGGCACGAATGATCTTCGTGTTCCTTCGTCCCAGGGCAAACATTGGTATCACCGTATCAAAGCGAACGGCGTGACGACTAAGTACGAATACAACAGTCCACGTACAATTAAACTCTGTAAAGCTACGGCGGATAATCGCAGCGACTGTTATGAAAATTGCATTTGTTATTTCGTGTTTGTTACTAGAATGCTCGTATACGACGACAACCATCCTCTCGCATCGGGACCGGCGGAAATTGACGAGATTATAAACACTGCCATTTGGTTAATCAACAACACTGCCGATAAAGGAGGGATCAATTCGATCGAAGAGGAAACGTCGTCTATCAAACATTGAAAAAATACAAACAAAAAACATGTTCCCTCGTTAATTTCTGTTTTTCGTTTTTGGTTATAGTTCTTCCTGATGCAATGGCACATACGTCTGTTCATATTTTAATACTTTCGCACTAAAGTGATATAAAAATATTATATTCAACATCTTCGATACTGGCTTATATTCTCTGCATGCTCGTCTCCAATTTTATTATTACAAGTTAAATATTTACATACGTTTGTTGATCGGTCGTTTAACTGTTACGGTATTTTTGAGATGTGACGGTAATACTGGATGGCCAAGTCTCACGGTGTCACCGCGAGACCGAGTCAATCGTTTACGACAAATTTCCTCCACGATGGGTTTCAGACTCTTGTGACAAGAGAATCTCGACAGTACAAACAATTCCAACGGTATATAAAATATTCTATACCTACGATACAAATTGTTTAGTTTTATAAGAGTAAAAAAAACAACACAGCGTTAGTGCGTACCGCGAGTTCGTATTGAAAATCGTCCGTTCGTTACAACACTTGAGCCCGTCGGACCACGAATTCGCTGCGCATGATTCGATTATCAATTATTTTCTTTCGCAAATACTCAAGTAATATCATTTTCACTGTCTGCCGCGCTGGACAATGAAATTGGACACTCCGATCCACGGTATATGTGTATAAAACATATAAAAAGAACACCCCTACATAGAGTATCGTATCTAACAAAAACATTAGATAATCCAGGTTTGGCCGATCGCCCGGCGATACATCAAGTAGTGGATGGATTTGCTTGTTGGGGAAATAACGAATCATAACTGGGCGGCAGGTCTTTGTCCAAAACAGTCGGAAGGACCGCTACTTCAAGCATCGGGGCAACGGCCACGGAGGGATGAGCGGAATCTGCACCCTCGCGCTCTGCCCGCGCCAATCTGTTGTCGTGGGGGCTCGGACCCGCGCAATCCGAGGACCAACACATTCTCTTGTGCCTCCGGCATATCCACAGGCCCATTATGAATATTATGAAGCACAGCAGCATCGTCGTTACGGCGCCTATAGTGACCTTCGTCCCTGTGCCGTTACTGACAATCGTGCAGTTATCCTCGTCTCGACATATCTCCGGAACGCAATTCTGATATCCGTCGCAAAAATATCCTTTCCACGAGCAAACACTGTAATTGGTCATCTGATATTCATCGCGATCCTCCTTGATACTGTCGCAGTCTGAAAAAAAAAACAACCAGAAATAAAATTACAATTCTACAATATTGTCAAAATAAAACATACAATTTCTCCCGTTCTTCTCCCCATGCACGGTGAAAGAAGTTTTTACCTTTTACAAAAAAACTTTTCATCTACAAAAGGTCCAGTTTTTGTATTTGTTAATATTCCAATCACATCATACGGCGTTGATGTTGTGAACAAAATTACATAGTAAAGTTGGCAATGACAGAATATAAAAGGATAGATTTGCATATTTAAACATTGCAGTGTGTCATTTACTTCAGAAAATGAATTATCCGCAAATTCGTATTTTGATTCCATCGAATGATTTCTACAAAATTTTGTATTTTAAATTGACAAAATTAGTTTTTATCATGCCAACAACAAAAAAGTAACGAAAACGTTTGTTAACACACTTTGATTGATCCAAAGTGCAACCACCAGCTCTGTGTACCTTTGTATGGAGTATAAACAATTGTGAGATCCAGTTTCTCCCCAGTTTTTAGCGGCTCATCAGATAGATGTATGGTAGTTTCGATTTCGCCTTCCGAATCAAATTCCGCAAAATCCAGGGGATTCTGACTCTCGAGACTCTGAGGTTCCAAGTTGGCACGTTCCTGTCTAGTAGTTCCCAGTCGTCTGTCTATCTGACCACAGAACTGGCGCGTATCATGTCTGTCTTTTCTCCTGAACTATGGAACAAAGGAAAATTTGAAAAGATTGAAAACAAAGGCCATTGTAAAAGCAGGCAAGTACGCCTCACAAAACCCTGTCACCTTGATGTAGTCGAGACAAAAACTGCCATTACGTCGTAGGTACATGTTTTGTATAACGGCGAACAAATGCTCTCCTTTGGGAGCCTTGAAGATGAATCTGCAATGCGACTGCCAACGGTCGAACATGTATTTTGGCTTGACGATGACTGCGGCATTTTTCGCATTGCTTAGAGGAAAAGTCTCCCGCTTTTTCCCGAGAGGATCGCAGATGTGCGACTCGGAGAGTGTATCTACGAACGCAAAGTTGATGAAGCATTTTTTTTTGCACATGTGTAGAATGCATCGTTTAAGACGAACATCGCCAACTTACGCTCCACGTAATTCTGATAGCCAACAACGAGATCGGTCGTCGCGCTCGTCAGAAACAGTATGTAAACAAGCTTCGAAAACTGAAACTCGGCCATTTTAACACAAAAATGTCACAGAGCCATTGAGAAACCCTCGCAGCAGCAGCAGCAGCAGCCCGTTTTTCCTATGATTCGTCAGTCACTTCGACTCACTGGCCGAGCTCTGTCTCTCACGCACCGCTCTCGTGAATGACGAATAGACGACACTGTTATTTGACGAATGGAATTAACCGCATTGAAAGAATATCCGTCGCAAGAATCTCGGCGGCTTTACACGGTTATAACGTGTGCGTCACACGCACACAAAATCCACCAGCCGTTGAGCCCAGTCCGAGAACATGGTCAAAACAAAACGAGTGTGTCGCCACCTTTGCGGAATCCGGTTCTCGCTGTACGTATGTCGTTGCGTCTTGATTATTATTTTTTTAATCTCAATAGGCAAAAACACGGTGCATTCTTGAACATAGTCCTGCCGTGGTTGCGGCTAAACCCACAAATATTCGAGATGTATCGACATGTATATTTATATTAAATAGTCGTTGTTATATTCCAGTCTGCGCGCGGTTCAGGACCAAGTTTTCATAGATTCGTCTTGATAAACGTTCTTTTGTTATCAAAACGGACAAAACGTATCTCGCGTTAAAAAATCCGACCTATCGTTGGCAATGAAAAACGTCCTCTTGCATTGGGCAGTCACGAATAACAAAACGCACAATTGCGAGAATATGGATTCAAGAACGCACTCAAAAATGGGTTGCGTATCGATATACGATCGGCGTGGGATCGAAGACACGTTCGCTGAGATATACCGATGTTGCGCGGACGGAGATTCGATCCGTACTGTCACTCTAGACTTCGGGCGAGTTCCCGTCGACGATACGGCCGTCAAGGCTGTGAAAATCTGCAACGCTAGCGGCGTACGTAGCGTTTTCCCCTAAAGCCTCATTATCGTTTCATATAACACCGTATTGCAAGCGAAGCTGCAATTTCGATGCACCTTCGCAGAACGATGAGTCGTACGAGGTTCACGGAGATCCGATCGCCAATCCGCTGGACGCTGCTTTTCATTTTCACTCGTACTCGTGGACTCTACCTCCAGCTGGTACGGTCGTTTGTCGGATTTCCTATCGACCGAACTTGCCCTCCCGAAAGAGCGTTGATTACTTCACGATCGTTAACGGCGAGAAGGAAATTCTGTGGCTGATCCTGCGAGGCGAGAGCATCGGTATTCGGTTTCACGTTTGATTCGTGACACTGAAACATTGTCACATTTAAACGAAACATTAATCCCAAAACAAAAACAAACAAGCAAATCAATCGCATCAGGTCCCAGTGTCACAATATCTTCGGAGTCTCTCGTGATGATTTGCGCGCTAGGTGGGAGCGCGACGAGGCGCGTTAGGCTGATTAACGACTCCGACGTCCCGGCAAGCTTTACGTTCGACGTCGACGAGACACAGAGCTCGTTCAAGCCTGCTCCAATGGAAGGTCGTGTACGTGCTCGCTCGCACGTAAACATTGTCGTTGCATTCGAACCGACTTTCGAGGGACCTCAGTCGATGTATCTTCCGTGCCTGATTAAGCATCAGGTAGTTCCTCGATCAATGATGCTCCCACGCCATATAATTCGTGGCAATGTAATATGATTCGCCATGTAAATATAATTCGATTTGTTTGTCTCAGGGCCCGATAATGTTGCGAATGTACGGCCACTGCGGAAAGAAGTACACGAGGGAAGGTCAGTTCGACGTTCCGACGATCGTCTACCCACCGCAAGCAAACGACAGCTTCGAGAGCTACATGAGTGATTACAGTCGAATTAGATCGGGCGACGCGCGTTTGTCGTTCCATCCGATATCGCTTTCGAAAAACTACTTCGACTTTGGGAGAGTCGATGGCGAGAGGCACGATGGATATATCAGACCTCCGCAAACGACGAGCTTCGCTAATCATACCCAAAGAGACGTGCTGGTAAATTGGCACGAAGGTACATTTTGCTGGCACTGTAGTTTTTCTTGGAGTGCGATTGCTTGGTAGCATTTTCCTTAAAGAAGTTGATTCTTTAAGTATTTGCCATCGAAACGTATGAATGTTTCTCAATCCTGTGAAGTTAATTCGTAAATACTTTGTGAATTTGTTTTTTCCTCATGTATAACGACTCAGTAGCATCTCATTGTGGAAAATCGTTTTGAAAGTACTTGGCGTCGAAACGGTACCGCGTATCTCGTTACTATAGAGTAGAATTGCAAATATTCTGCAGACAATGAGGACGTGTTTGAGGCGAGTCCATATTGCTGGAACGGCAATTTTTTTTTACCCGATAGCAAGGCGGTTAAAAAAAAAACGTTTTTTCAAGTACTCAACGGATAGACACGACCTCGTTCTCTATTTTAGAGTAAATTCGTAAATATTCCGCAGACGTTGAGGGAGTCTTCGAGGTGAGCCCTAGTAGCGCGCGAGTGAAGGCTGGAGAGATTTGTCTCTTTGAGGTGCGATTCGATCCTTACGAAGTTAACGCTTTTTTTGCGAGGGAACTCACGGCTCTGGTCTTCTGGATTGGAATCGAAGATTCCGCGCCTATTTATCCATACTCGATGATCGCTTCCATCCGTGTTATCGGTGAGATGCTTTCCTGCGATCGAACTAGCTGGTTAATCGATCGACGATAAAACGTCATTTGGAAAAATACATATATTTTCAGGTCACACATTTCCGGTGGGTTCTTCCGGTTTGGTACCGCACTATCGAGTCCCGCAGAGCGTAATAATGCCGCCCTGCTTGCCTTCGAGATCCGTTTACACGACTTTTTTCATCGAAAGACTCGGAACTTTGCCGCTGATGTACAGCTTCTTGCCGCCGAAGGAGACTCGTTTCACAGTGAAGCCCATGCTAGGTGTTATCTGCAAGTATAAAAAAAAAAAATTATCAAGTTAATTTTTGTCCATCTATCTCAAAACTGTCTCGTTAATCCAATGAAATACAAACGAAGAAGCTACCAGGCTATCGTCGTGGAGATGTTTCCGGGAGATCGGAGCGAACTTCTGTACGAGAGATGGGCCATAAGATTTAACGGAAATCCGGATTACGAGGCTTCGGTCGATTTTCGTGGATACGCGGAATATCCTTGTCTGCGCTTCGACGAGGACGGCATTAATTTTCCATCGACTCACTCGGGCTGCGAGCGAGTCGAACGCGTCGCTGTTCGGAACACGAGTCGGCATCACATAAGGTAATTAAATCGATCAACTCGCGTTGGCGCTTCCGTTTACGTAAGCGAGGTTTTTTTTTTTTTTTTTTTATTGGAACTCGATCGGAAAATCAGATTCCATCGTATTCCAAAATTGATTACAGTTACCGATACGAGGATATTCCTTCGATATTGAAAATTGATAAACTCCAAGGCGAAATTTGTCCGAACGAGATTCTTGTTCACTGTTGGAAATTTTGTCCCATCGAGGAGGACGATTACGCGTTTGATGTAACGTGCCGTTTCGCCGCTTCGACGGCGATGCGAGACGGAGAAACGACTATGGAGATTCAAGTGCACGTGGCAGGAAAAAGTGAACGGGGATACCTCGTGGTAATAGCGCGATGACGGTAGACTCGTGAAGCGCAAAAAGCAATCTTGGGAACGAGAAGGCAAACAAAAACACGGAAAAACTAATTTATTATCGCGCATAGACAATGCCGAGCGAACTGAACTTTGGCGAGCTATCTTACGGCGAGACGGGAAAACTACATTTTCAATTAATCAATCCGAGCCCCGTGGAGATTCCATACGTCTTAAGGATCCGAGATAACGGTTGGCCCTATGAGGACGAAAAGACCCAACAACGCGTTCTTGTTGACCCGATATCGGGAAGGCTCTGCTCGGGGAATTCAGCGAAAATCGAAGTTTCCGTGACACCAATGAAGCGAGGATTTCATGAGTCGTCGATTGAATATTCCACACGTCGGAATTTCAAAACGGAAAATCTCGCTGCACAAAACGATTGGTTGCAAATATGCAGAGTCAAATATTTCTGTGTTCTGCCCACGTTTAAGGTAGATACTGTAAACTCCATCTTTGTACACGACGAATTATTGTTAAATCACTTTCGAAGTATTTTCAAACTTTAACATCTTCCGAACAATTTCTTTGATATATGAAATTAATCATTTAAATACGCTGGCAAAACATTTCAACGTTACGTTTCCGTATTTATGAGCGTGGGTGCGTGCACGTTGACTTGTGATGCCATCTTTTACATTGCGCTGAAACGTTTCAAAGACACTTTAATAAAATATTTCGGAAACATTTAAATGCGAGGTTGAGGAGTATTATAATATCAAGAGTATAGAGAATAATCATGTATATATACATACATATACATATACATATATATCATAAAAAATATTAAATGTATTGAATTTATAAAATATTTTCAATGTTTCAAACAAATATTTCTGTGCTATATGGGTAGCCACTCACAACATCAAAGACTAAATCGGAGCTCTTTTGTAGATCGAGGATCTGTTGAATCATACAATTGACCTTATCAGTAAAGATGTACTATGGCGTCTACTGAACTTGAAAAAGTATGTTTTAACAGAGCATGGTAAAAAAGCATATTAAAACATATTAAAACAATCTTTTCACCCGAAAAGTCAAGAATTTTGTCTCGTTAATTCGCCATATTCGTATTGCAGATTAAATTCGATCTTGAAAGATTTGCAGCCCGGCGAGAATGCTGATGTACAAATGAACCTTCCACCGAAGATCCTACAGGATGAAGCCTTGTCCGTCAAGCTATTAATATCAAATCCTACGTCCGGATCGGTGAGTTGGTCGTTGAAGAAAATAAAGTTCTGCTCCTGTGCGATGTCCAGAGAACACATTCCCCGTGCCCCACGGTCAATGCAAAGTGACTGTCCACATCGTAAGCTATGCGCGATAAATCCAAGATCGGGGACTCTAAAGGTACGTTTTTTATTACAACGGTATTTATTTGCAAAGATAATAATAATGAAGATCGTAAAATGTTAAGGCTCGTGAAAAAGTGGTAATCACGATGGAGTTGCGTTATGCGATATTGGGTGAAAACAATATCAATTGGAAACTAGACATAGGACACGATCGTCACGTGCGCGTGTGCATAAAAATTATTGGTTTATCCGAAAACGAACAAAAAGCTATTCTACTGTACGGCTCGCGGATTGCACTGAAGAAAATTTACATCGGCGACCATGACCCTATAAACCAGGTAGTTTTTCTTTGAATGTATCAATTTTTGAATTTTTAAAAGATATATCATGAGTTGACGTGTACAGATTTGTTGGATCTACAACCCTACGGTAAACGATATCGAGTATTCGTTCGATACAGCGGCTTTTAAAAAAACCAATGGAGATCACCGCATCGAGATGTTCTCTTGCGAGAATCCTTCCGGCACTGTCCGACCTCGTTCATGCGAACCCGTGCTCATAAAGTTCCAACCCCGCCAATGGGGTACTTTCGAAGTACGGAGACTCTCCTCCTATTGGCCGACGTGGCTTCATTTTTAATTTCAACAATGTTTCGTCCTGCAAGTTGGTAGTGCTGTTGACGCTGGGCGATGAGAAAATCACGGTCACGATCAATGGAGAATCCACGAACGTCCCACTAACGAGAATATCCGAAGATGCGTCTCAGTTCCGCGGAACTTTTCATATACCGGAACTGCCCATGCACTTCAATACGGACTGCGTCACCCTGCCGCCGGCGCCGATGCACAGCAGATTAACAAGAATGATTATGATCCACAACAGCTTCGAGAATGAAGTTGTGGCGTACAAGTGGAACAGGTCGGATTCCTAAAAAAAATGTATATTGTCAATGCCAATCCGCTGATGTCTACAGATACGAACTACCGGGCATAATCAGGCTCAAAGTGGAGCCGGAAAAGGGTAGAATTCAGCCGAAATCTTTGCAAACTTTTCGGCTGATCGTAGTAACCGGCGGAAAACCGTGTAGACTGAACGCCGACATTATTTGCGAATTCGTCAATCAGACCAAGAAGCGATCTTACGAAAAAAAGATTTTACTGTACAATAGCCTCTGTGATGAGATGAAAAATTACTTTACCATCACCGAGAAGGGAACGACCATTCCGGTCAGTTATAAATTAAGGAGGACGGTCCAATTATCGATCGTCATACTAATATTTTATTTTGCACATTCGTTATATTGTCCACGCATTGAACTTTTAATAACCGGTTAATTTATACTTGATGCTCGTTAGAAACCCAAAGTACTGACCTTGGAAGTTCCGAAGCCATTCAGTAAGGCGTTGACGGTACGTTTTTACGTGTACAGTCCACAAGATGAACAGTTGAAGACCTTGCGGTATGAGCGGCTCATACACACCCCGTCGATTGATATTCCAGTAGGCAAAGACCCGACGACACTATCAGGATCCACGAAAATAATAGCTCTCGCAAAATTTATACTCGAGGGCATGTTATGGTGAGTCGGACGAAGTTAACATTTGACAGAACCTCACGCTTTTTATTGACGTCCGCTGCTCAGGGATATTCTCGGAACAACGAACGTGTTCTCCGAACAGAGCTCTGGCATAAGATATTCGCAGATTGCGATGACGTCGCTGCAGCGGAAAAGAATACAAGATCGATCTCACACGACACCGTCTGGTAGAATGCTCGAAGAATTATTGGAGAATGTCTGTTATTGATATCATTGTAGTATGTTAAAGCTTCACGTACGGGATACTTGTTCGAATCGAATATCAAGTTGATGTATAAAAAAATCTAAACTTCACAGAAATACCTTGAAGGGCTTTTTTTTATAACGTAGAATAAAATTTATTGCAAACACAGTGATGATGCATACGCATCATTGTTGTGATTGAAAGAAAGCATGGTCGTTTATTTTCATGAGAAAGTCCCCCGTATTTGAAGGGTTAACTGTCGACATCGAGAGGGTATAATTATCACTAGTCGGGTCCTTGACCCGTTATTGCAGATGATATTTATGATCGTCCACAAGGAGTTCGCATTGGACATGATACATTTGACGCAAACGACGGACGCCAGACAAGTGGCGCATCAGAATATGTGGCAGCAGGTCCCGAGCCAGAGGCGATTGGAATGAGGACCAGAAATCTAGAGACTCCTCATTAGTGGTGATTTCTCTCGTTGGCTTTATTGTGAGTATAATGTATGATCGCGCGAACGACAACATTGTCGACCGCGTTACGGCGTCGTCTCTGCTCGGCAGTTAACACACGCTGTCGTCTGTATATAGATAAATATAGAAGGGAATATAAAATCGTAGGGTAAACGCTGATCGCACCTCGTCGGCTAGCTGGTCATCTCCGTATACGGATCCGTTATCCGCCGGAACACCGCGAGAAATTTGTCGCCCTTGTTTCTCGTGACCTTCTGACCCTCCTCGGTACTCTCGTACAGTTTCTCGACGATCGAATCGCTTTTCTGTGAAATAATCGAACGGTCGGAAGTTTGCAATAAATAATTGTGAGTTGATTCAAGCCTTACCAATTGCTCCGCCGACATTCGTTCAAAGAGTGGATGCTCCTCAAAATGTCGCACAATCCAGTCGTGCAAATCTTTAACGTCCGTGACCGTATACACCGTCGCCTTGAAAATATTCACTTACTTAATACTTTGAATCATACATATTTAACTAACGATGAGTTTTTTTTGTAACACATGTTCGTAAGATCTTATTTGCCGGTCCCGTGAAGTGAGCGTAGAATGTCACGTTTTCGCACTGCGTGCGAGAAGTAAACCGTGCATGTGTTCAAACGCAATATTATCCTTATTACACTGATGCAAAAATGTGGCTCACACTTCCGAAAACTGAAAAGAGCGATTCTCGTGAATTCGGTACGAAAAATAATAAGAACGGCATGGGCGTACAACCGTGAATATTAATTTGTGTGTCTCAAGCAAATGAGTGGCATTTTCACACTTGTGAAGAACTTTGTCTCCACACCCTTACGATACAATTAACTATAAACATTCAACTTTTGCCAAACCGAACCAAGGTCTTTTTTCCAAAAGCTACGACTCGCTAAAATCTTTGTGAACAACATAACACATACTTCTTCGGCTAGTACATAGGCATATTCAGCTAGAAGAGTCTTGTTGATTATGCGCCACTTGTGTTTTGCTTTCTTGAAGTGTGGATCCGGATACAGGAAAAACATCTTCTTTAACTGAAAACATATTAAATATTGAATTCGACTAATAATTAATTAAAACAGTTGCAAGCAGTGGAGAGTAGTAATGACACTCACCTGCCCTTTGCGAAAGTAATTAGGCAAATATTTCATGGCGTTCGTCCTTAGACACGCAATATTTCCATACTGTCCTGGATGCAGCGAACGCAGTGCCGCGACTTTGTCCATAACATAGTCCGAAACTTTGATTCTGATCTCCATTCCGAGCATCAGACTGTCGGGAAACATCGGCGACAGGGTAACTTTTTTTTCATATATAAATACAATACAATAGTTATCAACCAGAGTTTTGAACATGCATATAAGCGTTGATTAAAAAAAAAAAAATACCCAATAAGCCTCCGTAGCCACATCCGACATCAGCAAATTCAACTTCTTTCTGCAGGTTCGTGTCGTCACCTTCGGACCTCTCCTTGAAGTGATCTGGGTAGAGAGAACTCCAGTCCATGTCATCGGGTCTCGTCGGACTAAAATATTGACGCGATTCGATGAAAAAATAAATGAGAGCCAGTCAACAGCTACAATTGAAGAAGTCAATGAATATATCCAATCATAAAATCGATTTACATATTTTTACGTGGAAAGTAGTAAGATTAAAATGTATTAAAGAATAACAAGATTAAAACTTATTCTCTATAAATAAGAAAAAAAACTAATACTCATAGCGATAATCTGCGAAACGAGAAGTTCGATCGTCTGGCTCCGAAAACTTACTACACTATGCAGTGGTCCGCTATGGGGTTCGAGTGCGCCCGTTGCCTGTAGTATTTTTTTTGCGGTAGCGCCAGCATCTTCAAAAATGTTCCACAAATAATTTGTCAAACGATCGACAAGCCACTGCGATTTATTTCAAAGTAAACTCATCAACAACGTTCGCGTGCTCGAGGTTAGATTGCGCGCGCGTGTGTCGACCATAGCCTAAACGACATTGCGCCGAACCATGGAGGAACTACGATCGATCGAAAATTTTATCGCCAGAGGCCTAGTGCGAGTAATGACGACGATAAAACGAAAAACAAACGGTTATTTAGGATCTCACAAAGTCGAAGGAGTGAACGTGCACGGTACACATGGTTCAAGTTGCGCGTGTACGATTCGATCAGCTGTTCTGCGAACTGAGCGCTAACTGGTGACGGGACGCTAGTCGGAACGCTTGGTTGGAAGAAAAGCCGAGGATTGCGGAGACAGAGAGAAAGAGTGAGGAGAGAAATACGTCGTTATCGTATTCCAGGTCGAATCACGTTCTCAGTGCGATCTTTCTCCCATCGTCAGCGGGGTAAAACTGTGCAAAAAGATGTGAACAACGAGAGTGGTGCGTGTTCGAAGTTGAGAGAAAGGAACGTTTATTGTTCGGAAATCGCGGAGTGCTACGATCGTTGTGGCTAAACAAGTGGCCCTCGAGGAGACGAAGACTTCGGTTGTCAGGTGAGGTTACACGTTACAATGGTTCTCCTCACCTCTCCGTCCTTTGGCCATCTCGCTTTGGGGTTTGTCTAACGTTCTTGCCAGCTTACGCGTGCATCGGATGTGTTCGCCATTGAGAATAGAACACAGATTTACGTCACAAAATAATCGCAGTAAAATCATGCAGCTTCGACCGGAAAGGCTGACTTTGGCACGAACGCGTCGGAACGCGTCGCAACGCGTATTCGTAGAAGTCGGGGAATCAATGGTCGAGTCTCACGTGGCGTTTCGACTGTTCTTTTCGTGGCTCCATCGAATTAGATCGTAGCCTTGAACGTAGTCGAACGGTCGAATGGGTACGTTCCTACTGCCCACTGACAGTGTAACGATGATAATTTATCTGCTCGATTTCGATAAGCTCACCCCCCGTCGTGAACCTAAACACAATGAAAAAAAAAAGTGAAAAAGATGTGGAGTCGTTGAAAATGGATAATTGTTTTACAGGCGGGTGGACGCAGTTCGATACGCATGACGACGTCGGACAGACCGACGGATCTTCTTTCCATCGACTGGTGAGTGTAAATACAAGAAAATATAAAAAAAAGACAAACCCTCTTATCGTATTGATGGTGAAACAATCGAAGGATGACGATCGATGAATGTATTATTGTTTGAGCGGGATGGATGATTTTTCCCCTCGCCTCAACTCTTCGCTGGCAGCGAAGAAACTCGAGCGTTCGGCAACGATATGGTGTCGTTGAGTTTTGTAAATACACAAAGGAATTGGTGTCCCCCGTGCGTAGAGCGTTGTACGACGAATACAGTTCTCGCAATCTCGCATCGCACGATTCTCCCAGTCTATCATCGAGCCCCAAGCCGTGACGTCTGTGACTTTCGTCCAACCGTTATTCCCGTGTCGCGTACAATCAAATTGAGCGACAGATCGATCATCCGTAAATTCAATCATTCCACTTCAGTGCGTTCGCGTGAATATAAACGCAGTCATGAACTCTTGGCTACCCGATCCGAGAACCTGGCTCTCTTTCGACGTGGATTCCACCTCGGTAAATAGACGAATGTACTTTGAATTGATCGATATGTAGGACCTTCGAAAAATAGTAGTCGGTCAGTCGTATAACCCGAACTTGCTCGGCCTTCACCGAGCAACGACACAATACGAGCAAATCCAAGAAGAAAAGGCCGATACTGACCCGCCAGTTTTTATGAAAGCTCGTTGAATTTTTCACCGGGAACATCAGAAAATCTCACCTAAGATCTATCGACACGGCGACTTCGACTGTTGTATCCCGAAGATCACACAATTCCCCGAGAGAGCCGACGCAGCGAACTTTGAATGATTAGTAATGATTTTGTCTTGCCTTAAGGCGGGGTCTTTCGATAAATCGCAATGTAGACTTGGATAATAGGGAAGACTTGGATAAAGAGGCTTAAGCAGCAATGCCCATGCGTGAATTAGGTTGCAACGACTACTCTATTGCGTATGCGTTAAAACTCGTACAAGCTTGCAGCATCCTTATATGGCGACCTTCCCACACAGCACAAGAATATTGGGGCAATGTTGCTGTAATATTCTAATGGCAATATAGAAATATTGCGGGAATTTTTTTCAAGTATTCCATAATGTTGCAGCAATCTTGCATGAATAATTTTTTTTATATAAGCAAACGTTTTGCATTCAAGTAATGAAGATGTATGCACTTTCACTTTTGTCACTTTTGCTACAGTGGTAATTCATGAATTGATATAATAAAAACAACACATTTTTCTTCATAATGTTTTTCTTTCATAATGTTTAGAAATATTATTACGCAAGAATCGAGCATTACTTTATCAATATTCTTTATTAATATATTTTTTGCAAGTTTCTAACATTATTGCACCGATATAGCACTGCAATATGCAAGATTGCAAGATTCAAATAATATTGCAGCAATATTCTGTGCTGTGTGGGTTGCAAGTCAAACAATTTTGATTATAGAGCCAATAGGTTGTTTCTATAAATTTACCGTCGTGAATGATGTTAACTTCAAAAATGTAATTACGTGAATTCATAAATCTGCTGTCCATTTGAAGTGGTTATTTTAAAAAATGTATTCATTTAACATTGTAACTTCTTAGGAAATGTATTTAATTTGTAAGATTTCACTTACCCGATTTAAGTTCTTGTTGCATGACCTCGGTTAAGCGGAGTTCTCCTGTATTTCCATCATGCGCGCACGCACTCTTTGTCTGGCAACTGGAACGTGTCCAGCCATCCGGACGTTTACCTTATTCGCCAACAATTTAATTTTGCGTTGGAAGCGCCGTGAATGACTCGCGGGGAGATATTCTTCGCCGTTTACGAATACACTTCGGGCGGTGTGTTTATTAAAATCAGCTGCTGCCGATGCGACCTTTCTTATTCCTCCGTCTCTCTCGCACGCGACGCTAATAGCTCTGGTTTGATGAGCGCGCATCGAAAGTTTCAATCCCCCCTCCGGGTAACGGATGGGGGATTGGCCAAGCGGCCTTTCACGCCACGTGCGGTTCAAGTTCACTCCTCGCCCACGAAAGCACACTCATTGTTCTCGTTATAATTTTAAAACATTAACGCGTGCTTCGTGTACGCTTTGCTATGGACTGGAGCGAGGTGCAAGAGCCGTATGTCGCAATACGAAAGCAATTGCACAGAATATTCTGGATTTTTCTGCCGATACGAATTGCTCTAGATAAACATACGACACAAGACTTTAATCGTTGCGCTCGCTCTAGCCAAGGAAAATGATGAATAAGACGAGCGGATTTCCTATTTTTCCTCTCTCTTTTCATTTCTCATCGTTGTGATATGAAAGAATTTCTTTCCAATCGAGGGTTCGCTGATGCAATGCCGTGCACAAAGAGATTATCTCGTAACTTCCCCCGGGCAGTGAACGACGGTCTTCTCTCAGAGTTACCGAGTAATTCGTTTCCTTGAATTTACTTGAGGCACGCTGACGCGGCTTTTCGTCTCAATTCCACGAAATACAATGGCTACCATGGAGACGTGATTTACGGAGAAAAACTTGCGCCACGGTTTTTTTAAATTATTTATTTATGAAAAGAAATTGTTTCGTCCAACTACGAGGTTCTGCTTCCTCTGAGGAACGCGCTGAACCACGGTGAACGTTGCTTACCATCCTATGTCGTATAAACTCCGTGCGAAAGGACTTTCGAAGGGGAGTTTCCTTCCCCTTCGAAAGTTCAAGGACATCCGAGCATCTGCACGTCATGCAAATGTTAGAGTGCACGATGTTGCCCTTCGATCGTCGCCGGATAACCTTCGTCAATGTTCGCGATCCCCGCGTAGAATCGTGTTAGTTCCCTCCTGACCTACGATTGTCGCGCAGAATCACGCGACGCTCGGATCGACCTCTCTCTCTCCCCCCCCCCCCCTCTCTTCCCTTGCCTGTCTTTCCACTTGAGAAACATTGAGTGGGTGGCTTGACCGTCGGTTTCCGCCGACGACCACGTGGATTACGATCATCCTCATTCTCCTACCTATTGTCGTACCGGGCACGGGGTTTCTCCTGTCCGGTACACAGTCGATCCAGCAGCTCGTTATCGAACGGCGCTCGTCACCTACCGCCGCTACTACCGCCGCCATACGTCTCCGCTCATATTCTACGGTAGATGTACACAGACTCGCGCGCCCCCACGCAGGAACATCGCCCTTCGAGCCGAAATCGATTTTTTTCTTCCGTCGCGAACTTTCGTCGAATCAAAGTGATATTAAACATCCTTTATTTTCATTTATATTGTCCTACAGCGCGACTCGTCTTCACGATTTACATCGGCTCTCCTTTTTTTCTCCGTAGGTTATTGTTTCAGCGCCATTAAAACAATAACGTTGCGGTTTGTCATCGAGTCGCCGAACTACACGCGCCTCTCAGTAACTCTCGCGAATGCACAATTCGTCAAATACGGTTAAAAGCATAAAACACGGAAACTTGTTTTCTACGAAGCTCGTCGAAACCCTCGTGATTTTGCGTTCAAAGAACATACGTGTGTGCATATATTCTGATATTTAATCTCGCTTGTAACGTTCATACCGACTTGTTCCTGGCTCGTCGGTTACGTGATACCGATAGTTATCAATTAGCTAAGCATCGTTCTCGGCCAGTCCAGTCGACTGTACACGCGAGATTCTTTCCTCGGGACTCCAACTATTTAATAAACTTAGTCGCGTCTCGATCTACGCGCCTCTAATGCGCCAAGTCTGACGATGCGTCACATTTTTTTTCGCTATTAGCTGCGCGCGCGGAGAACCTTGGGCGACGCGATTTTTTTTGTTCTCATTTTTTAATATATTCTTCCATTCTCAAGTTCTCGCACAGTTTATATCATACGTACCTATGCAGAAGTGACCGAAAGCCACTTTGGGGGACACGCCGAGGCTGCCGAGCCATAGCGGCATTGTTCTCCTCGTGCCACGATTGACACACTTTCTCGAGGCGCAAAACACGATCGGCAGGCGGAATGGCCGCGCACACGGTTCGCTATGTTTTACGGGCCTCTCGAACTACAGATATATATATATATATATGTGCGCGCGCGTGCGTGTGCGTGTGTTTTTTTTCCTCTCCCGTCGAGCAGAGACTTTATCGCGATTCGAGCGCTCGCGTTAACGCCTGTAAAGCCTTGACGTCGATAAACTGTCCGGCTACGCCGACACTGTTATCCCGTAATCGCCACGCGGTAGAAACGAACGGCACCAGAGAGCCTTTCGAGAGCGCAACTGAGCGCAACGTCGCGCTGTTCGGAAGTCCGGATCGAACTCTCGCTCCGGACTGTCAGTCTATCGTCGCCAAAGCGACAAGCAAAAGTGCCGTGATCTTTGTCCGGTGTTTATGTTTTCTGCGTCAAAGATCTATTCAATGCCACAATCGCGACGCGTCGGAACGAAACGGTGCGGAAGGCTCAGTGAGAACGCTACGTCACGCTCTTCGTATGTCTCGGAAAAACCGAACGTTCACGATAGATCATCGACGTACCTACGACGACGAGTACACGAAAGTGTCGCGATCGCTGTCTCGTTCCCAATCATTCTCAATCGAAGATTTGTAAATTTTCAATAAAAACATTTAGCAGAGAAATTCGAACAAAGGTGCCGCGATTATTGGTCTAGAGTGCATTTTTTCAAATCCAAGATAACTGAATTTTCGATAGAATCATTTAGAACAAGGATTAAGAAAACGTGCAGCGATTATTGTTACGATGAGGTTTTTTGTTAATCCACGAAGCAGTTACGGATGGACAAATCTCACTTAATTGCTTGAAGTTTGGTCGGAGTTTGTTTCGCTGCTCTTATCGTTGTACACCGTGTGAGGTCGATCGTTGCAATCTTTTCAGCGATAATGTGAGAATATAACTTCCCATTGCAATAGTAAATTGAAAAAAATTTTATAAGTGTAGTCAACGTTTGCAAACACTTTTTTTTACACCGAACCAAGTAATACACAAGAGGTCGACATATTTTTTCATTTAATTGCGTGACAATATATTACGACGAGTTATTTTACACAGCGTTTCAGCGTGACTTCGTATCGGTGACTCCGCGCGGGCACAACTTGAGAATGTGATTAGTTGCTTTTTTGTTAGTTGACGAACCGACGGTTGTGATGTGACGAGAAAAAGTCGACCGGAAACATTTACAACCGGTTTATTAACGATTACCGAGTGTCGCTAAAAACTTAACGATGTCTCATCTAAAAGCAACGACCAAAATATCCAGCCCGAGAAGTTACAGGCAAGTCTCGTCGGCGCAGTCTGACTTACGAAGAAACCAGTTCGCCCTTTTCAAAGGACGATCGCAAGACATTGTCCATCGTCTCGAGCATCGACTTCACGAGGTAATTGACCGAGCAGATATTTTATTGTCTTTTTCTTCTTTTGTCATAAACATTACCATATCAAAAATATGATTTAAAATTCATATTTACCAAATTTTTGAGCCATGCACTAGCACACTGTGGTTACTTCTGTTTCGCATCGTTCCAAAATAGGAGAGAACCCGAGAAATTTGCGTCCGGAAGGACATCAATAATGGGGCCGATTCTCGAGAGAGTCAGGCCGAAAATACATTTGGCCGGTTTCACTTGTTCTTCGTCCTCGTGTGCCAATTAAACCTCATCATTGGCGTCGGAGAATCATTCACATTTTTCTCACACCACGGAATATGAATATATGTATACACACGCATTGGTCAGGATATAAAATACACCCTGAGGTGCATCACGAGGTCCCGTCATCGTCGTCGGTGACGTTCTTGGCAACTGATGTACCACGCATGAGTATCTCAAAATCTACGAATGAATAAATTGTTACGACCGAGTGAAGTCGACAGCACACGCTTTTTTTTTTGGATATTATCAAGATTTATCTCAAGTACAAACTGTTGAAATGTCCGTTCGTTTAAAAACTCCGATCGAGACTGTAGTAATCTCGTCTATCGATATTCTGTACGGTTCTTATTCGTCATACCGAGCTATCCCAGTCATCTATGGAATATCATGTGTCGCAGTCAATTCTCATCTCTATCTTTATTACAGTATATACATATATATGGATACAGTATACACTAACGGCGGAAAGTTTCCGGACAAGAGTTGGAAAAAGTGCCCGAACGGTTCTTTATGCCATTTTTCCGGTAGTTGGGTTAGGACAATATGACCAAGGGGATTTCGAAGACAGGGGATTTACCTACATTTTGGCTTATCAAAAAAAAATGTTACGATTTTTTTGACACTTTGTACCCAGTTTTGAAAACGACAATTTTTTGTTGTTTTGTGAGTGGACCCAGTTTACAGTAAACATCTCTGTTATACATTTCTCCTATTAAAATCATAAAAGGGGAAGTTTAAACTTCAATTTCGTTTTGTAGAAACATTTTTGCGATTTTTTTTTCCCTAAAATATTTCGTTTTTCTTTATAAAAATATACAATGTGAAAATTGTTTCGGAGTACGAAATCGACGAGGTTTACAACAAAACATCAAGGCGGTAAAAAGTTGTGTTACTTTTTGTTGAGTTCATGAGAATTATTTCAGATTTTTTATGGGAAATTAAAAAAAATGTATTTCCGGTCGGACCTCGATTGATCTCAACACCATAATAATAATATAGTAAAAAATGTTACTTACATATTACACTTTGGTCTCGTCGAAAAAACCTTCTCACGCTGACAGGACGCACTTTAGCACACGCGGAATCCTTTCCACAAGTTTTTCGAATGTCTCTCGGGGTAATCCTTTCCATGATTTTTGTAGGCTTTCCCATAGCTTTTCGGCGGATGAATGCGTGATCTTGCGGACTTGCCGATCCATTTCATCCCACAGCAGCTTAATGTGATTGAGATCGGGAGACTGAAGAGGCCATTGCATAATTTAAAGTTCCCCACTTTTTTGCTGTGTTTCAAGATATTTCGAGCAGAATTTTGAAGTGTGTTTCGGGTTGTTGTCTTTTTGAAAAACGGACCCCCTTTCGATCAGTTGCTTTCCAGAAGGGGCAGCGTGGTTTTTCAGAATCGCGAGATATCCTTTTTGGTTCACGATTCCTTTGACTCGGTAGAGGTCCTCCGCACCAGCATACGAAAAAGATCCCCACACGATTACAGAACCGCCGCCGTGTTTAACGGTTGGAATTACGCAATCAGGATGCATTTTCTTGTGAACTGTGCGGCGAACGAAAAATCGACGTTTTTCTCAAAATATTTCAAATTTGGATTCGTCCATATCACCCGTTTCCAATCTTCTACCGTCCGATTCTTGTGCTTGCATGCCCAATTCATATTGGCCTAGCCCAACTACCGGACAAATGGCATAAAGAACCATTCGGGCACTTTTTCCCACTCTTGTCCGGAAACCTTCCGCCGGTAGTGTATATATACGGTATGTATACATACATGGCGAAAACAGTTAGTTCGAAAATTAATTAACGCACTCATAGAAATATATTTTGAGGCTAACCAAGCGTATGTATACTTGCCTGAGGGCACGTCGATAATTTATAATTACCGTATCATGTTATTATATATTTTCATGTGCCGTATTTGAGTAATCACACAAGTTACAGTGGGTCAAAAAAGAATTCGTACACCTTGTGTTTTTGTAATAACTTTATCAGTACAATTGGTATACAAACAAAACCTTTTCTGTTCAATAGCCCACGAAGTAAGGAAACAAACTATAAATAAAGATTTTTTACCAGAAATAATATAAGAATTTTGCAGGAAATACAAAAATTCGAGAGTCAAAAAAGTATTTGTACACTTCAATTATAGCGAAAACAAATATCATTACAGATGTTAACTATAACTAATATTTAGTGTGCATGCCTTTCGCATAGATTATGGCCTGTAACCTCCTAGGCATCGATTTCACCAACTTTTGCGTTGTCTGTTTCGAAATCGTTGTCCATTCTTCTAGAAGCGCTGTTTGTAGATCAGATTTGTTCGAAATTTTTTTTTTCCTACTTTTCAAGTCCACCAAATGCCATAAATTTTCTATCGGATTGATATCCGGAGATTGTGGTGGCGTCTCTAATTGTTTGGGGACATTATACAGCAACCATTGTCTCGTTATCATGGCGGTGTGTTTCGGATCATTGTCCTGTTGGAAGAACAGGTTCATCATCAGGTCCATCTTTAATGCGCGTTCCTTTAAATTATTGCGCAACAGTTCGATGTTCTTCTGTGCATTAATTATCCCATCTATAAATGCCAGGTCGTCGACGCCATTATAGCTCATACACCTCCAAACCATTAGTCCTTCCCCACCCTGCTTCACAGTCGGTATTAAATTTTGCTGTTGGAGCTCGGTATTTGGCTTCCGCCACACGAATCTCTTTCCATCTGATCCAAAGATTTTAAACTTTGACTCATCCGAAATTCCAAATTCACTCCAAAATTCTAATGGCTTATTTACATAGGCTTTGGTGAACCCTAAACGTTTTTCTCGATTTTTGTTATTGATGAAGGGTTTCTTTCTTGCACTCCTGCCGCATATTTTTGCAGCATGTAAAACGTTTTTGATCGTTTGAGGGTTTAGCTTCCCCGATGTTGACGCGACATCATTCGCCAAATTTTGAGCACTCACAAACGGATTTTTTGTAACCTCTTTCACAATAGACCGGCGCTCGCGACCAGTTCATATTTTTGGCCGACCGGAACTTGGCTTATTTTCCGTCGTGTTCGTTGTCTTATATATTTTTTTAAAAGTATATTGCACTGTGGTAAAACTTAAATTTAGTTCTTTCCCGATTTTTTAGCTTTCACCTCGTTTCGAAAGAAAAATTATCCTTTCACGCATTGGAATCGATAGTTCACTAGTTTTTACCATTGTGTCTGTTCAGAAGGCACAGATCTACTGATACCGTGGAACAGGTCGTACTATGATGTAAACAAGAACTTGTTTACCTCGAATTTTTGTATTTCCTGCATAATTCTTCTACTATTGCTGGTGAAAAATTCTTTATTTACAGTTTGTTTCTCTACTCAGTGGTCTATTGAAGGAAACAGGCTTTGTTCGTGTATCATTTATACCCATGAAATTATTTTTTTTAAACATGGTGTACGAATACTTTTTTGAGCCACTGTATATCTGCATATCATTTTCAGCTATTCGCTCACTGACTATTAGTAAGGTGCTTTAATATAAAAAAAATAGTAAATCTTTATAAAGCATATAGTTACGTTAGTATCGTGGATAGACGTCTTAATCACAATACCCAGGGAACGATCAGTCGTAAATCTTTATATTCCATTTCAAATATAGCTGTATTCACACAAAGTAAGCGTTGCAGTAAATGTTCCTCTAGTCGTGAGTACAGTTTTCAAGTGTCGAGGCGCCTTTTAGTAATCGTTAAATATAGTAACCATTATGGGAAGCTCGTTACAATTTCGTGCACGATTTATAGGTAATGGATACACGTATGTTGTGAACTACATTTTAGTCATGTCTTTTTGACTGAAGAAAATGAACAATGAGCTTTTGTATGATAATTACTACTATATTTTATACAATGAAAAATTTTTCTATAAAAGCAGTTGCTCTAGAAAATTTTTATCCAAATATTTTCATGACTTATCCTACTATTCTTATGGTCATTAGGATGACATTTATGATAATGAGTTATTTTTTACTCTACGACGAAAATATGAGGCACATTACTTATTGTTTCTTGAAACATATAATATAATACGTGAAATGATAATATGATACACTATACATAATAAATCAAGTAAACATTATATATTTTATGGTTTATTCCTTAAAATGATGTTATTTTAGAGGTTCAGGTTACTTTATCGGTAATCAGTCTCAAATAATTAGTCTTACATTGCACACCACTGTTACTGAAAGTATAATATGAAACGTATTAGTAATGCGTGGATACGGAATTGATATATGAATCGATTATAAACTCGTATGCAGTATAAAAAAAATTACGATTTGCGTGGTTGAACAACCGTTACAGGCGTATCTAGTACAGTAAAAAAATGACGATTTGCCTAGTTAAATAACCTGGAATAGAGTATTTAGCATGTTAAAAAAATATACAAAAAATGACTATACCTATCCGGAACGGAAAAGAAGAATTCTTGCCCACGAAAAGCATCGCATCGTTTATAATTAACGCATCACACACAATTTGTGATTTCATCACAAGCGATATCCCGTGCGGACCACGTGAAACTAGATGACCGAATAAGCATGGAGAAGAGGGATCCCAAATATCATTGGCTGCCGCCCTCACTCAGCATTGCGTATCAACTCGGTGGCGGTCGGTTCGCAATGCGAAGGGTGGCGGAGAGAGAGGGAGAGAAAAAGAGAGAGCGATGGTGGAAGCATGTAACACTACAGGGCGTTTGAGGACATGCGGCCACCTCACCATCAGGTGAATTAGAGTAAATCTAACTCAGCTACTGGCATTCAATAATTATCGTAATCTCAATTTAATTTAGTATAAATGGCTTAATTATTTCAATATTCAAGGGAGTGTAGAAAATGTTGATCAACGGTAAAAAAGAAAATAGGCGCTCCAACGGGATTAAATCAAATGGTAGTCGAATTTCGAACGCCAATTATTTTTTTGCGTTGAGTTGTACCTCTGTGCTTTAATTGCATCATTTTGAGAAGAAAAGGAGCAGTCTTTTGTTCAATGCATGCGTCGGAAGGGTGTTTCTGCAACTACTACGGATATTGGTTAAAAAGTCTTGACCCTACGTCAAAGGTGAAGTGGAGATTCTTTACCCCGTAAAATGTGCGGAATCTAATGATAACAGTTAGATTTTCATTCGTTGTTGCGTGTTTTTTTTTTAAATAAATAAACAATAGCTATTTCGAACCTCGATTATTTTTTTGCACTAGTATCATGCGATTTCGTATATTTTTACGGGTAAAAACTGTACTCCTCATCTTCGATGGAGGATCAAGAGTTTCCTTGTAATCTAAGAGGGAGTTCCAGAGCCACCCTCTGAGCGCGTGCATTGAAGAAAGGATCAGGAAGATAAATCAGGGAGATAGATCTTAACGCGAAAAACGAATTTTTGGTAAAAACAACTATTGTTTATTCGTTTGAAAAAGCACGAAATAACCAATTAAAATTTAATCGGTTTGATTTTTCTTTTACTTTCTTTGCATTATCTTGAAGTGAAAAATTCTGTGCCACTGTTCATACAGAACCTTCCATCGATATCTGTAATCGAATTACACAATAACCTTGTTTGTAGGTGTACTGGAGTAAAAGTCGCAACTATCTAGAGGTACCACAGGACAATTCTTCCTCTAAATTATACAATAATACAGAAAATTAATTATTGCCCCAAAACGTTAAATTTGATTACCATTGTTAGTTGCTTTTATTTAATAAATAAAAAAAGGACCGTGATAATTTACAAGAAGAACGGTTCCTCCATTTCTCACATCATTTTTATTCAAAACAGTCATCGATATTTTTATCAGCTTTTATCGATATTCATTATCGAATTGCATAACAACTTGTTTGAATTAATGTTCCGATCCAACTACATTGTACTCAATATTCCCATTCCATGTCATTGGCGAAAACAAATTATTGCGGTCGGAGATTTGTGATACAAAAAACACGATCATTCCTTGCATACGTGTGTGGCACGTAACTGCTGATAAGGGATCCCCCTACTCAACGATCAGCAGCCCTTTCTCGTCGGCTACTTGCGATAACCGACAAGCGACACCGATGAGAACCTACACTTCACGCGCATGTGTCCCTCGGCCGTTTAGTTTCACGTGGTCCGCACGGTATATGACTTCGCCTGACCAGCAAACGATCGACAATTTTCCGGTATAATCAGTGTTCCGTGCTCATAATCTTACGATCATCTCGAATTGATAGAAGCAGACGTACTGTCCGTAACAAGGCTTAGGGTTACATCGAGATTGGCAAATAGCTCGTTTTAAAAACAAAATGAAAATCACGAAAATTCGAATATCACTTAAGAAAATATTATGCTATTCGCAAACATTGAGTTGCTTACAGGAATTGGCAAACCTTGTGAGTTCAAATATGCAAATCGATTGGAAATAAAATCCATTCGATAGCTAAGGATTGCAATCAATTCTTTCACGTCTTCAGTAGTGATAATAATATATTGCTTTATTACTTATCGCTTGAGCTGCAAAAAGCTCATCTTCATAAAAACTATGTAATCGAACTCATTAAATTTAATTGTACTAATTAATGTAATAATTAATTGTACTTTTTGAAATATATAACGCTACATTCAAGTGTAGAATAAATAATCATACTGTTGATTCTACTTAATTTACGAATAGTATGACCAACAATACATATGGTGGAAAGGTCAAGCATAGGAAGCATCCTATGTACGGTAATCGGAACCGGTCGAGTCTTGGGCCAAGCTCGCTGCCGATAGTACCAATGCTATCATCCAAACTTGGTTCAATCATCGAGCAAACCTTGGCTGATGAGTACATGCCAATGTCGGCAGTGAACTTTGGCCCCAAGATCGTTACAGCGATAGGCAATGATCAGCACTCGATGTAAGCCAAGAGATAATACTTGGTCGATCACCGGTTCAATGTAGATACAGGTACGATTGGCGAATAAGTATACGGCCGATAATTTTGTTACAAAAGACAAATCAATGATTACAGAATCAATGCCGACCTTTAGCTAGAAATCGGCAAATCAATAGTTGGTACGTCAAGCTCAGCCGAAGTTCGGTCTAAAGTCGGCAGACCTACGATCGGTTAGTCCAAACTCGGCCGAGAATGGGCCGTAAATCGGCAAACTGACCGTCAGTGCATTAATAATTGGCCTGACATTGACCGAAAATCGTCAACCCAATCAATGCAGACGCAATGTTCGGCCGAACATTGGGGATTCGACAATCGCCACGGCAGCATTGGCCCGGCCAACAGCCGTGTCCGATCCATTGATAAAACCTGCACAGGATGACCGGCGAAACGAAGAAATAAACGTCTGATGATTATTATAAAAAAATATTTAAAAATTACTACTGTCTGGTCATTTTCACAATAATTAGGAAATTTTTAGACTCCGAACATCCCTTGTCTTTGTCATGAGCAAATTATTTTATATTACATGTATATGTATAGTTCAAATCACTCTTTTCTCAGCAAAAAGGAATAAAATATCTCCAATAACCCCGAAATAAGTTTGCGTGTATCTTCAAACAACCGATTATCTTGTAATGTATACTAATGTTTTTGTTTTCACCGAGATTTTTCCTTCGGTTAAATTCCGTTATTTTACCATATATAATCGTAGAAAATAGAAAATTTCGGTCATTTTATCTCTTGATGCATAAAAAAACCGAATTATCATCTCGTATGCGTTTCAATCGACTTCCTTCGCGTCAAGCCACAACAGAATTATCTCGAAGTAACTATCGATATAATAAGGAGCTGATGTAGCCAAGGTGTCGGGTGATCCCGGAATAATCATGAACAAGGGTAATGCCATGAGTATTATCAATTGTATTTCGTCTTAGTCGAAAGGTATAACTCTGTAACTATCAAACTTGTGTTTCGGCTTGTTATATGAACAGTACAAGCAACGATACGTATGGCAAAAGACGTGACTAGTAGTAAAAAAAAACGATGACATCTCGTCGAATCATTACAATGACGCTATGCTTGACGAAACAAAGGAAGAGAAGTCTGTTTACTTGTACTGTAAAATACAGAAAGATTACTGCTATCTATAGTAATTTTTACCATTCTTGAATATTAGAGGTAGCTCTAGGCATCGTTATTTTTATCCATGGCAAGTTATTTTTTATGTATATTTTGTACTAAATAATTTGTACCAAATTAATTGTCTACCGCAGCATCGTTTTATATCGACAGTAGGACTTTGTCGAATCAAAATATTATCAATGATGTTAAGAACAGTTAGCGGGAACCATGGAATAATCGACGACTTGTCATGAGCATGTTTTCGATTCGTAAAAAGCATGTCAACTTTTTAACACTAAATAGTTTATGTCGGTCGGAAAATGGTGGTTTTGCGTACGCAAAACCACAATTTTTCTCATGTCATTCCAACCCTCGCCTTTGGCTCGTACTGTAGACTCATACTCGCCAGAAACAGTTTTTTCACGCTTGCAATGGACTATTTCTTACCTATATATACTGCAATGTACTAAGCGAAATTCCATTTTTTATATTCCTCAGACACTGAAGGAAACCCGTTGTTCTGTGTAGCTCCCACTATTCTCGATATTACCGTTTGTTAATGCACATATACGTATTGATTCAAACTGGTAAATACCACTTAGCACCGTCGGTCTCTCACCTCGAGACGTAGATGAAACTGTTTTTACCGGCTCAACGTGTCGTAACGTTCGTCTTGCGACACAAAGAGTGGGGAGCATATCGTTCACTGTTCATCCCGAATCGGCCAGAGCTTGAGCGCGCGTGGGACTCATATACACGAGACAGAAAAAGAGGCACGCCGAAAGATAACATTTTCGAAGAGTCGATATGTATGAAATACTTTTATAGTTTTGCCTGCTATTCTGCTCTCTTGAGGTTACCGCCCGGCAGAATATTTTCTGGGATATCAACACTAGCTTATAACGGTGCACCGATCTATATGGTATTCCTAGTAATGTTACTGAAAATGTAAGTGGTTACCATCTGTATCGTTATAATCGGAGTAGACACTGTCAACGTCTCATATCGACAATACACAGTAACACCATCAATACTTGAATATTTTAATCTTTTTTGAGAGTTTTGGATAGAATATCATAATGTATGCGCCTAATTAAATTTATATTGAAGTTAACAACCAGTCTGTCACGATTATTATACACCAGTGCACAACGCAATCATACTGGCTAGTACATTGTACACCACGCGATGCTTATGTCAAACATACCGTGTTCGCAATTAGAAGTAATAATCCATTGATACAACATATAGTGTATACAAATATATATTGTATTTCCACCGGGGGTAACTATACGTTATGGCAGACAATTCAAAACTGCGCAAGACTCTCAATTACTAAAAAATATTTCGCACTAAAAAAAGTGCCATATACTATTATCAACGAAATTTTTTTTCTTTTAGCGACGCGTTCCGCTAACGTGTAGTGAGCTTTACCAAAAAAAGAGTTAACAGCGGCGAGTTCAATAGTAAAAACATCAATTGCAAACAAATATAGTTCTTTTAACAATACTAAAGATGAACTGCGCTAAAAATATGGATTGCTCTACTATAAAGAATTTTCAATACGATTTTGTTGTAAAAACCATGGCCTTTTTCTCAGTGCGGTATTGCATTTTTTTTACATAATCCGTCCCAAAATTTCGAACGCATGTGCGTTGCAATTTTGCAGTAAAAGTTTTCTTTTCAATCAAACTTGTTCTACATTTCAGGCAAAAGATTTGTAATTTTTATACCTGTTACATCAATGACGCAAAAACAAGTAAATTCACGTTTAATTGATTCAAATACTGCAAGCAAATTTCATGAACTTTCTAGTACGTGAACTTCCCAATTGCTGGCTGAAGTGCAGAACGAGGTAAAGCGGACCTGCAGTGCTGAATAGACTTTTTTTTTTTAAAGTCGCATTAGTGGTACGTCCTACCCGTTTGCTCTAACGCCCTAGAACTTCTCGCGCTCGATGCTTGCGTTGTATCATTTTTATCCCAAACTCTTCCACTCGATCGCAAGTATATAGTATCATATCCCCCACGAATGCGCCCCGATACCATATCTTCGAGAGTGGCCATTATTGTTACAGTGTTATCAGTCCACGTCGTCACGAGTGTCCGACAGGGGATCCTAACGTCGTTTGTTCGTCTTCGTTTGAAACCATCGGTCAGTCGCGGATTTTCAACTTCGACGATCAGTTCTATGTCTTCTTAAGTCGTTCCGGTAACGGGTAGAGTTGGACGTTCAACGACTTCCGGTTCGGACTCTCTCATACATACATCCTTGGGTTGAGTCTTGTGCGAAGAGGAAAAAATTCCACTACCGAATGGAAAAACCTGTACTTGGAAGAACCAAGTTTGCCTGTTCTTCAGAGTAGTGAAGCCAAATTTTTTATGGCAAACGCGCCATTAGGTTTGCAATTTGCAAATCTGAGAACGGCTATTATTGTTACCGTATTAGTCCAAGTTGTCACCAGTGTCCAGAAGCAAAACACTAACGGTGTTTGCCCGTCTTCAAGTTTGACGATCGGTCTCGTTTGTTCTCTTTTCCGTTCTTTGAACGGTCGATTTGGATCTCCACTTACTTTCAGTTGGGACTTGATCGCACATCTTTGCGTCACTTTCAGCGGAAAAACAATTCCTCTACCGAAGGGAACAATACTCGTTTTGGAAGATAGGACCAAGTTTGTCTGTACTTCCAAGTAACGGAATCCAATTTTTTATGTCGATCGTTCGATCCACTTTTTAAATTGCAACTTCAACAGTCGCCACTATTGTCAGTGTAGTAGTGAATCTATCGTTGTTTGTTAGACGCAGTTAGTCGGGTTTAACAGTCGGTTTCGTCTGCCACCGACTCGTTCCGCTAACGGCTCAAATTAAATCCGTTGCGACGGGTGCGGCGGGTTTCATCGTCGTTGCATTCACTCCAGGAGGAAACAAGACTCCCTCACCAAATGGATAAAATACTACGTGCGGAAGACAGGACCACCCTTATCCGCACTGCCAAGTTGCAAAGCAAAGTCGCCAGTGAAAATTATCTTTAAGTTTTAAGTTTGCACCTAATTATTCAAATTGTTCATTTTGAGAGACGGATCAAATGCATTTTTGACCCCTTGGCGACTCGTAACTGTGTACCCGAGCCCGATCGAACAGCACAATCGTTATCGCAGATCGCAATCTTCGTCGGGCGCCGTAGCGATAAATCATGTCGCGGAACACGATGAGATCCTTGGGCTGGGGTTTGAGAAAAAAAAAGAAAATTTCATCGGACTCTTACAGATGACGATAGGAAATACGTTTTTGGTGAAAGTCGCCGGCCAGATGTGAACAATTAAATGCAGTCTACGGTGACGAACTTATTACCAAAGCCAACTTTATACCTCTTCGATGTATCATCTGTGAAACGGGCCAATGTTGGAAGGACGTTAAACTTCAAATTTAATTTAATTTCATCACGAAATGTTGATGTATAAAATTTTTTAATTATCTTTGCCGGTGATTCGAGCTTACTTCCCGTTGCGACTTTATCGAGCGCACAAGCGATGCGGGAAATTTGAATCGATAATACGATGGACGGTTACAAACATTAAAGTCTCGTGCAGTGAAAGTGAGTGATTGGCATCAAAATTGGATTTTTTTTTTCGATAATAAGAATAATGCAGACGAGAAAAGCGAGTGTGTTTGAAAGAGAGGACCCCAAGGTCGATCCAAGGACCCGGCTATCGGAACGATCGAGCCTGATTGTACCTCGCTGCGAGGATGATCGAGCCAGCTTTGGAAGCAGCAGTTCCGGTGGCTCGACGATAAACTCTGTTTTTCGTGGTAGTAGTAGATCTTATGGATCTATGCACGCTTGTCAACAGGCAGTCAAGTCACTGTGGAAAAGAAGCAAGCAGGTAGACTTTAACTGGCCGATCTATTATTGACATGACAGCACGATTATGTTTGCAAATTTTTTTTAATCGTAGACACTCACATTTATTATTTTTCCCGACTTCGTTGAAACAACGACATTCCTTGCGTGATACACGGCCGGAAAATATCGCCTATTATCGACAAATTATCGTTATCAACCTATGCGCAAGCGCGGTTCTGTTTTATCGTTTTCTACAAGTAAAAAAAATTAATTCGTAAAACTGTTACATAAAGTTTAAAAAATAATATTTGTATTAACTAAGTGACGTTTTCATTTGTTCAGCTCTAAATCTACAACCTGAACCACTTAAACCTGTTGCCTTGTTTCTCCTATCAATAACGAATTTAGTGTTTTTTACTCTTTGTAAAATGGGGGTGGATTGTGCGATCGAAAAATTAACAACAAAAAAATTGTGAAAATGTGTTGTAAAAAAAGTACAAACTTCTTCAAACTTTGTATAGAGTAATAGATTGTTATAATAGGGAGGAAAAATGGGCAGTAGTAGCTCATCACTTACTCGCTTAACAGTGTGATTGTATTATATGTATATTAGGGCGTTTCAAAAAAAATAAATAAAAAATTCTCGGAACCAAGCTCAAAAGTTTTGTTTAGATGCTAAAGTAGGCCTTTGAAAATATGAGCCCTTAATATTAATATTAAGAATGTGCGCATCGCACTTTTCAATTTCCCATAAGAATAACACAGAAAGTTTTTTTTTTTGTTCCGATTTTTGTAACTGATGAACCATCCATTGCGCTGCAATGTCCATCACCTATTTCTGTAGAGAATTGAACGCTCTACAAAAAAGTTCTCGTATCATTTTTCGATTAATCAACTCATTCAAAAGTTATTCAAATTTTTTTTTTTTTTTTTTTTTGAAACGCCCTAATATATATATATAATTTTTTTTCAAATGGCAGTAAGAAGATAAAATTACAATAAAAAATAAATAAAAAAACGTTTGCAGAAAATATTCGGGAACGCTCATTCGATAAAAATGTCTACAAAGACGTTAACCCTCGTCATCGTATCAATTTTCTACGTGGCTCCGGAAGTTATAATTCAATTTGTCAAAAGCGTCGATCAGCATGCGGATAATTAGTCCTTCCTACGCACGATCCCGTATTATTCAAAGCAACGTGACGATGCGTCACGGAAGCAACCCCAATTAAATAACTCACACCAGTATTATAGTTGAATGAAACTTCCTCAATGAGAACAGCTGGTCTATAATCGTCGGGTTTATTTTCTGCAAACACTTAAAATCTTTAACCGTGCCAAAATTTGAAATACCGTGGATACGAGACTGCGTCCACGAGCGATAACTCGGTATCACGCGCAGTGATTGACGACATGGCAAGCTGACAATTACTAAGCTTTTGCGACATCAACCGAGCATCAAAACAACATCTCGTTTAGTCCAAGTAGTTACAGTGTATTGTACATATTGTATTTTGTTTTATTTTTATCGAAAAATCGACGTTAATTCAGTTACAATCGGCGTTCATCTTCAGAAATAAAAAACCACACAATTGCGCTCTACAATCATAAACGGTGTGTGATAATTACTTGCGTCAAATAATAGATTTGTAGAGATAACCCCGAATGAATGTTCGAAATGCAATTTCCTTGGAATTATTGTCAAGCTCATTATTGAATTTCTTATTTTTTAGATGACACATTTACATCTCTACCGTATCAGAACTCTGCTGAAATTTCGACCAGAGAATAAAACCGCACGGCCCTAATAATTAAAATAAATCTCCAAGGCAACAGAAGACTGCCGTTTAGCTTTATATTGAAGAAGAATTTCATTTTCATTCTAGTAGATTTTTTGGTTACTTTTGAGTGGTAAAAATATAGATGAGGCTTTAAAAAAACTATTTTAAGAAGCGACCTCACAACGGTGAGTTAATAACGACCGACTGCGAACCAGTCTCAATCGCCGCTTCCCTCGTAAATATAAAAAACCACATTACCGTGCTCAGCAGCCATATGCGGTCTTTGATGATTACCGACGTCAAATAATTATTCTTTGCTACTAGGACAATTATTATCCCTTGGCGTGGTCCATTTTCCATCTACGGAGGTTGTTGGCGTGACTGTTACGTAGCCACTGTTTGCAGCCAGCGTCACATTTGTAGTGTTGTTGCTTGTGACGATGCGTCGAGCCTACGTTTGTTCGACCTCGGTCGACTTATGTATGTGTTTCACGCTCGCGTTAACGAGGTAGCGCTTCCCTCATATATTTTTTCGGCGCTATGTAATTGTTTCATGAGCCGACAAACGTTCCGATACGTCTCGGCGCCCTAAACGGTTTATCAGACATATTTATTCATCCATCTCGTTCTATACAAACTCGTTGAATCTGTATATTCAATGGGGTTGTTGGCCACTCGAAACTCGGTCGCCAATAAGGCTTATATATTTGCTCTTTAACGGATTGTTTCCAACTACAATGTATTTATTTACCAAACAGTCGAAAAACCGCGAACGATGAACAAGAAAAAATCCTTCCACGAATCGTATCGAATTTGGAAAGATTTTTTTTTAATCTTCGAAACGAAAACTGAACATTGTTGACGTCATCGCTTATAACGTAATTCTCGAACTGATTACTTTTAGCTCACGATGAAGCATCTTTCGGTTTTTATTTATTCGATTTCCTCGCGTCAAATAAAACTACTATAGGTGATAAACAAATATTGTCAAAGACCAGATGGAACGTGAGGAGTGCAAGAGATAGTCGAATCAACAATCAAAAACCTCCGATAGATGGCCTATCAATTGCGCGCGTGCGCAGGAGATCTTACAGCGTACTTTGAGGTGGATTGACCGACAACGATAATCTATGCACTTAGGACAAAGTAATGTCGAGACTTTCTTCGTAGCCAATCCATAACCGAAATTCAAGAAAATTAACATAAAGACTTTTTCTAACGAAGCTAGTCAACTTTAAAATCCCTAAAATATTTCATTTCGAAGGCTCTAGCATGGCTCTAGACTGTGTCTCTACACGCACACAATAGTCTCAACTAAATTGTTCCGCATCGTCCGCCTTTGTCGTTACGAACATATGCCCCGACGTATGAGCCTCTCCACATAAGAACTGATGTGTGTATGCTTCTCGAACGTACAAGCAATTATGTACATTTATGCTTTGATACATATGTATATGTGTATACATTCCTACATATTGATACATATAAGAGGAGCTACACGACCCGCAGAACGAATGACTTGCCGCGAGTTGCTGTGTACATTACTTTCTGGATCTCGAGCGGTATATATGTGTCGCCCGATAGGCTACTCGAAGCTCTTTTACAACGCTACCAGACGAAGCGTGTCATTCGAGTTTCATGCACGTAAAACACGAACCGGGATTATCCTTCTAAAGTTTTTTGTTAACTTTTTTTTTTTTTTAAGATAAACAAAAAGTGCGAGATTCGGGAGTTTCATTGCAGTGTGTCGTCGGGGAATTCGACGGAGCGCGAGAACGTCGATGTAGTAAATAATCGTTCGGGGGTTGAGAAGTGAAAAAAAAAAAAAATCATAAATAATGTCCACGAAGAATTTGGAGAAGATGCTCCGGCTTGCCAACTTCTCGAAGGTAATCCGCGCGGCAGGTCTTTGATTTTTTATTTAATTATGGTAATGATGGTGGTAATAATGGTTGACACAAGTATCGATGATCCATGCTGCGTAAGCAGTGTGGGTCACCGAAAAAATCTACTATCGAAATTCTGATAATAGAATTTGGGTAGTAGATTTTTTTACTTGGAGTGAATACGGTCGAATGACGATCTGTAGAGAAATTGCGAGTGACTCGACGATCAGTGTTCGATCATTATCGACCGCGATTGATTGGTCGGCCTCGTGATCTTCATCAATTTCAACGAAGTAAAAAAAAAAATTATTATTCAAATTCTAACAATAACTTCTGTTCTTGGAACGAAGATCTAGAGAAATCACGAGCGACTCGACGATTGGTGTTCGATTTGCAGCGACCGCGATAGACTGATTGGCCTCGATCTCCATCAATTTCAATACCATTCGTATAAAAGTAATCTATTTACGAAATTCTAATAGTAGATTTCTTGTTCTCTTGAGCGATTGCGAAGAAACGAAGATCTACATAAATCACGGGTGACTCGACGATTGGATTTTGATTTTTACCAACCGTGATTGTTTTATCGACTTCGCGATCTCCATCAATTTCGATACAATTCCCATCAGCACGCGACCGTTGTTAACAGGCCTTTTATTTATTTATTTATTATTATTTTTTTTCCTTTTTCTCTCACGAGTATTCCAGTCGTCCTTTCACATTGGCTGTGTTTTACAGTTTCGAAGACACGAAAATAAACAGCGAGTTCGATACCTTCCGAGGAATTTCTGTCCGCCTGTTATCCGTATATAACCCTCTAATTTAGCCAAACTTGGAATTTCAAAATTATCGTCTACCCTGGTCAGTTGCATCGTTTTCCTCGAAGATAATTTAAAAAAGCGCGCCTGTACAATCGGTCATTCAATTGAGAATGAAACAAAAAATGTATTAACTTTTATTTAACCCGATGCGAAGCAATTTATATGTTTAACGAGTATTAATGTAAAAACACTACATTCCATACGTACTTTTATTTTAATATATTAGATTTACGTTGTGAGATAAATATTTTTTTCACTCACACAGCTTTTTATTTATTTATTTATTTATTCATTTATTTGTATTTGTGAGTATAGAATTTACTTCCACATGACCCAACAAACAGTACTCGATTAAATGCGTCCGTTAAAGTCAAATAACGAATCGAATGTCGCTTCGATTTATACATTTAATGTAGGGATAATGTAAAAGTACTAGCAATAATGTGCCTGATACATTATTTGAATATACTGGATATCCGCTCTGAAATTTTTTTCCCGCCTCGTGGGTTATTTATTTGTTTTTCGTATCTCTGTGAATAAACAACTAATCTCATGCAATTACACGCGCGCGAGGAAACAGGTAGTAAAAGAGCGGAATGCACGTAACAGTACAATAGAGTGTTGCCACGTTTCTCACAGTTAACCACTATCATCCACATTATCTTATCAGCAAACGCAACGACTTTGTACAGTTTCGCACAAACAGATATAAACGATTCCTCGCTAACCGACTCCCCGATCTTCACCATCGTTGTAAATTTCTTTCGCAGCTCTTGCAGGCTCTTCGCACGAGGATTAATCGTCCGATTGCACTAATAAAAGTGAACGCCGCCAAGAATTTTGCCCCGTCCGCGCCTTGATTCCCTAAAAAAAAAAAAGAAAAAAAATCACCGCTCGCTCGATAGACTTACGAGAATCGTATGAAAAAACGAAGAATGCCATGCGGAAGACTGGCGACGAAATTACGAGAATCTCGAGCGCTCACTTCCGCATCGAGATCGACGAGGACGACGAGGAGGAGGACGACGACGACGACGACGACGACGACGCCGACGACAACGACGACGACGACGACAACGACAACAACGACAAAGTTTCCATGAGCCCGGCTGAGACAAAGCAGAATTTGCCCGTTGATCAAGCAGCGAGCTTCAACGACGCGAAATCCATTCCAGCGCCCGTCGATTCGCCTTGCAGGGACGATGAGAATTATCGTCTTTTACCGAGCGATGGTAACGGATCCAGGATCGCCAGAAACGATGGATCGCCGGCGCGAGAGTCTCAACGAGCCGTTGAACAAGTACCCGCCCTGAGCCTAGAAACGAGAGCCATTTTGCCGGAAAAGGCCAACAGGAGGGACGGACTTCCGAAGGTCGATGAACTCGAGAGCTCGCCCAGAACAATCGAGGAGCTGCCGGAATTCGTCGACGCCGACCCGGTTGTGATAAGATTGTCGCCGCTCGACATGAGCGCTGCGGCGCGTCCGACTTCTCACTTGGACAAGCGTGTTGACGAGTTGTCCATCTCGAAGTTCATTTTCACCCCAACGGATCGGCCGGTCGCCACAACGGCGAAGAATTTTTTGGAGGTGCCGGGGCGCTACGACAACTCGTCGGCCTACGACAGGTGCTCGACGATGAACGACCTGGTCGCCGAGAGTTCGGCGTCAAGTCCCGATTTCCTTACCGACTCGCGCGGCGCCAAGGTCAACGGGGGAGTTGAAGATCCGCAGCGACACGAGCGATCGGCCCCGGCGGCCATTATCAATTCGCCCGAGAGAAGCGCCGCTTCCGGTCGGAGACCCAGTATAACAAACGCGGCGATTGGTTCGAGCATCGCTACCAGCCTGGTCGGTGCTTCCGGTGGTGTTCCGCGCTCCCTCCTAGCGACCGACGTCATCGTTACCGAGCTATTCGGCAGGAGCGCGACGCCGAGCAGCGTATCGATAAGCTCGACGATCCAGAGCGACGAGGCTGTGCAAGAAGATGGCCCGTTGAGGTTTCATGGACGTCGGAAGTCGAAGCTTCCGTTCCTTCGGCTGCACATGCCTCAGCCACACTCGTGGTCCAACGTAACCGCGGCCTCCGACCTCCACGAGGACCACGATCACCATCAGCATCGTCACAACCATAACAATCGTCAGCATCATCACTCGCTCGGTACACATTTCCCGCATATTCACGTGCCAAGCTTCACCTTCGCCGGCGAGGGCACCGCTCGCAAGTTCAACTTCGGCATAAGAAGGCACTCGCAGATGGTTAGTCCGTTGTGAAAAAAACAAAAACAAGAAATAATCTGATGCTAACGAACACAAAAAACGCACAGTAAGGAACTGCCGTTGTGTCCTTGTCAGGGTGGAATTTTAAGACATCAGTTTGAATTTGGGATCGAACTGCAGAACAAACTTCAGTTCGAACTTAAGAACAAAATCAAGTTCGAACTTAAGACTCAAAATGCACCCCTTAAACCCGTTGCAGTAATTGGTGGTCCATCGAATTTGGCAAAGAAAGATAGTTTTTGCTTTCTCGGTGACGAGAGATCGTGTCGACGAAATTTGATTAAACGATTGTAATGACATGATCGTGAGAAAAAATTCATCTTTCAGAATATTAAAAACCGTAACAAAAATTTCTGTTTGTTTCCAGAAATATTAACAAAATTCTATTGATGAAATGGAATTTGTACATTTTTTAATATCCCGATATGGGAAGTTTGTGTACGCGATCATAGAAACACTATGAAAGAGATATCGTGAAAATTTTCAGTGCCGAGAAAAAAAAACACCCACACACACACACACTTTCTTTACTGAATAGACCCATTTAATAGTCAAAATTATGGTGTTTTTTTTTTGCTCTTTAATCGCATCCGATTCGACTCGCACACAAAGTTCGTGTGTTTTTTGCATGCAGCTCTCTTTATCTCGTGTGGCTCGCAATAGAACTGATTATTGCTGCGTGACCAATCATTGTTCATGGCTTAGTAACGACATTATCTTTTTGCTCGTCGGCCACGCGACCAAGTGAAAAAAAATTCCACGGTCGGAATACCGGTGGCCCTTGCGGCGAGACAATATCAAAGGCGTGCCTTTGTGCTGCGGATAGTGCGGAGAGAAACTCGTTTCTTCCCTTGACGCATTCCACACGATGCAAGCCGGCTCCTGCAGGACAATAAAAATCTCTCGTCTAGCCGAGTTGCATGCTCTTTTGCTGAATATAACTTTGTCCTTCGTACACTCACATATAAAACGATATAACAGAGATATTTAAAAAAAAAAGTATTCGTTTCGTTAGGTCGATTTTGTTATTGTTTCGCGAAAAAAAACGAGAGGATCGGAATGAGCGTTTTACCGTCATTCCGCGTGCGCGGACACATTCGCGGCGATAAACGAGATAAAGCACGTTAATACACAAACGCAGAAAAAATAACGCACACATGGAAAAAAAAAATTAGCCGCACGGGAAGGAAAGGTTTCGAGCATGTGCGGTGGTATTAATTTAATATTGGACATACCAGCGATAATTATTACAAGTGGCCTTTTTTTCTCGAACATTGCTGACACTCAAACCTCTCATATCGCATCGTCGGGTTTAATCGGCGCTTCAGCTGCCGTGGATGGATGATACTCCATAGCCTCACTGCGCGGGAGATCGACGAAAAATTTCTCCAGTCATCGACGAAAGTCTTACCGTAACGCTTCAACTTATATATTGTTTGAGTTTTTTTGGTTTGTTTATCTTTTTTTTAACGTATTCGTCGTAGCTTTCCTCTCGATAATGCAACTCTCGATAATATCATGGTTGAACACCGTTGCATCAAACTACAGCATCAACGTCTCCCTTAGCGTACGTTCGCGTGTGTGATATTGCTGATTTTTCGAGTCTTATAATTATTATTTTTATTATCATTATTCGGTGAGACCACGTGATCCTTGAGATTACTAGGAAGAGGAAGAGGATATTTCGACAGCGACTCAACACAATGGCTTCTGAGCTTGCCTTGGCGACTTTGGAAAATTAATACTTTTAACTGGACCGATTTTTCTTGGCGTTTAACCGCACTGTAATTTCGATGTGCAACGTTGTTTTATGCTCACCGCCTCAAGTGTCTCGCATGTTACTAATCGTTGGACAAATCGTCGTTTCGTTAATTGTTGCTATGTTTATTCATTTTTTCGCAGACTCTTCATCGGACGGACTCGATGGTGTCGCTATGTTACCGACCTCTCGCCAACTACATCGCCGACGACAATTTAGCCGGTCTACAGAATTTTCTTGAAAGCAAACGGATACAGATCGACGATCGTGACGAAGTATTCTATTTTGAATTTTTTATTGTGAATTATGAACTTTATGATAATATTATGCATGGTATGAACATTGATGCATTTGGAAAACGATCTAGCATGGATGTGTCTATTTCCAACGGGACATCGGCCCAAGTCCTCCGATCTTTTTTATTTTATTTAACCAAAATTCTTTATTGTAATGAATCTTGCTTGTTTTTAGAATGGGAGCACGGCCCTCATACTCGCAGCATCCAAGGGGAAGCTGCACTTTGTCCGAGAGCTCATCAATCACGGTGCCGATGTCAACGCCGAAGATGGAGTGCGTAAAGATTTTTTCATAATAAAATGAAGTCGTCGCACAAACTCCTGATCGATCTACATTGAAATATTTCCAACTCTTAGGATAACTGGAGTGCCCTTCTGTGCGCGGCGAAGGAAGGCTACACGGACGTTTGCGTGGAGCTATTGGAGCACGGTGCTGAACTGGAACACCGCGATGTGGTGGGTATTTCTACTCTTCATTCGGTAATAGACACCATAGAAAAGCGCTCAATAATTTCAGCAAAGTGTTTCGAAATTTTTAAATAATTTTTTTAACAGGGCGGATGGTCGGCGCTTATGTGGGCGACGTACAAGGGTCGTACCGCCACGGTGACGATTCTGCTGGCTCGCGGTGCCGACGTGAATGCTCACGGAAATTATCACATATCGTCGCTCTTGTGGGCTGCCGGTCGTGGATACGTTGATATCGTCAAGGATTTAATTGCTCATGGAGCGAAAGTTAACGTCGGAGATAAGGTTCATATTTTAGAAGAAATTTAACAGCCAGTCGATATTAGTTCAAATTATCTGAGCCTATGATTCTTGTTCCTTTGGTTATCGAAATTTCATGGCTTCTTTCCGCGCAGTATGGAACCACAGCTCTGGTATGGGCAGCGCGAAAGGGCAACGTCGAGATCGTTGACACTCTACTTAAAGCCGGTGCGAACGTAGACACCGCTGGCATGGTAAGAGGACGCGAATCAGCGACCGAATAGATCGTTCGAGAACATCCGAAATAGATTTATTTGTAAACGCTACTTCGTTTATCCAGTATTCGTGGACGGCGCTGCTGGTGGCGAGCCTGGGGAATCACGTTGACGTCGTTATGTTACTACTGGAGCACAAGCCTAATGTTAATGCCCTCGACAAGGACGGCTGCACAGCATTGGCAATAGCCGCACGCGAGGGATATCACGAAATTGCCAGTGCTCTATTGAACGCCGGTGCTTACATAAATATTCAAGATCGCGCCGGCGATACTAATTTGATTCACTCGGTAAAGGGAGGTCATCGTTCGGTCGTCGAGGCACTTCTAAAGAAATACGTCGATGTCGATATTGCCGGCAAGGTACTTCAAACAATAAAAAATTTACCTTTCGAAACTGTAACGATAAAACGTTGACAAACCTACATTCCATCAGATTTTTAAGACTTTCTAATACTGCATAAATCTCAATAAAATACATTTTATTAGAAATGCCAACACCATTCATTTTACAAAATTCTGTCAAAAAGATATTAAGAAATTGCTAAAAAAAAAATTTTTAACAAATATTTTTGTTGAATTTTCGAAATTTTCATAGAAAAATTCAGGAATATAATAAGAATAAAAAAAAATGTCTATGAGTTTTGATTAATATCAAAACATTCAATTAAATTGAGCATATTGAAGGTTACCTGATTGTTTTTTTACAATTTATTGTTTAATTATTTTTCAATAACTTTTCGGGACTATTATTATCCAAAAAGAAAGCTCTCGACATCATTAATACCGCTGATTTTTTCAGATTTTTGGCATATCGCGAAAACCAAAATTTTAATCGAATTAAACTTTTGGTTGAAAATGTATGTGTGGTACATTTTCTCTCACATTACGCGGAGTTTTCGAGGCGGCTTTCAAATTTTCTTTTTACTACTTGAGATCAGTAACCATGTCGCTTATAATCGGATTGGTGACATTTGGACATCTCATTGAGTTTTCGATTGCAGGACAAAAAGACAGCGACGTACATAGCCGTCGAGAAGGGCAACGTGGCGATATTAAAATTGTTGCTTAACGCCAATCCGGATCTGGAGATAGCAACCAAGGATGGTGACACACCTTTGCTACGGGCTGTGCGATCTCGCAATTCCGAAATGGTACAAATATTGCTAGACAAAAAAGCAAAGGTCTCCGCTACCGATAAAAAAGGCGATACCGTTCTTCACATAGCTATGCGGGCGAGATCGAAAGGAATCGTCGAGATATTGCTGAGAAATCCAAAGAACAGTCAACTGCTCTATCGGCCGAATCGACAGGGCGAGACTCCGTACAACATTGATTTTAAACATCCGAAAACTATACTTGGACAGATATTCGGTGCTCGTGAGTATCGATCTACCTTCGTGACTTCCCGAACATACTTTATTATATTTTTCTTACCCTGATTTTGTTAATGTAAAACTTTTAGGGCGTCTCAACACTAACGAGGACAATGAAAATATGCTCGGTTACGATTTGTACAGTAGTGCCTTGGCCGACATCCTGAGCGAACCTTCACTCTCGACACCCATTACCGTGGGTCTCTATGCGAAGTGGGGCTCTGGAAAATCCTTCCTATTGAACAAATTGAGAGGTGCGTAAGTGTGAATGTTTTCACATTGCATTGTCTTCCTTCGACCAATGCTATGTTCTTGAGGCTTAGTGACGATATTTTTCTTGCAGAGGAAATGAAAAATTTCGCTCGTCAGTGGATCGATCCGGTGTTCCAATTTTCGCCCCTCCTCTTTGTCGTAACCGCTCACGTTTCTCTGTTGATCGGAGTAACGCTGGGACTCGCCTTACAGTCCTGGATAATTGGCCTCGCGTCTGGTGTCGCGCTCATTAGCATTGTTTACGTATTCTTAGTACTCGTCTGGTACGCTAACAAGAGGTAAGACATGCTTAACAACGATATGCAGACTCTTCATACATATTATTTTATCTCGACTTAACTCAATAAAATTTAATAACTCATCGTTATTTCTACTTATCCTGTGTAGATACGATTGGTATTGGCCGTACAATTTCACAGTAGCATTTACAACTAAGTTGAACTCCCTGAAACTGTTGCTCCAAGTGGTATTTTGTCATCCGCCCGCCGGACAACTTAACGACGGTTTGACGATACAGCCGATAAAGTTTTATTTCACCGATCAGACACGAGTGGGCACGACTTCGGCCGGTGAGAATGCCGTTGTACAAATGGTGGGTTCTCTGTACGACTCGATCGAGAACGATTTCGGATCATTCGCAACACGCCTGTACAGAGCTTTCAAGCCGAAACCTATCAAGAGCACCGCGTCCTGGACATGGAGACACGTCTGCTGCTTGCCCTACATAGTCATATTCGAATTTTGCTTCTGTAGTTTTCTCGTTGGTGTATCGATATTAACGCTCTATCTTGTCGACTGGACTACCGAGGATGAAATGTGAGTTGACAAAATGTACCCTTCAAAAAAGCACTCATTCGAATAGGGGAAAAGACGTAATATTTTATACGGATTCGTAGGAAGCGGATTGACAGCGTCACTGCGCAGATAATTATGATAACGATTTTACTGTTATTGGCATTCAGTGTAATAGCAAATTTATACACGTGGAGCAGGATTCTCCAAGCTATCGTTTTCTCGCAGCGGAGGCATCTTCAACGAAGCATAGCTCAGCTCGATACCGTTAAGAGCGAAGGTTTTATACAGACACTCAAGAGTGAAGTCAATCTCATGACAGAAATGGTAAAAATTGCATTTTTGTATAAAAAAATATTTTCGTTTATAGTTACGATTGTGATGCAACGTCCCTTCTTTTTATTAAATTCTAGGTCAAATGTCTAGATAGCTTCACATCTCAGCAAAGCAGATTGGTCGTTATCGTCGACGGTCTCGACAGTTGCGAGCAGGACAAAGTTTTACTAGTCTTGGATGCCATGCAAGCATTGTTCAGTGACAACTCGTGCCCTTTCGTTGTAATTTTGGCGATAGATCCGCACATAATCGCCAAGGTAGAAAAATTGTAGCTATTCAGTTATCCGTTTGAATGGTTTCACTCGAACGTTTAACGCTCTTCTAATTTTTTTTCAAGGCTGTCGAAGTCAATAGTCGAAGAATCTTCTCAGAGTCGAATATCGGTGGACACGATTACCTACGAAACATGGTTCACTTGCCGTTTTATCTTCAAAACAGCGGACTTCGGAAGGTGAAGGTCGCTCAACAAACGGCCCAGCACGGTAAAAAAACTACCTGGAACGAGGCGGAAGAGGGAGTGAATTACGCGACGGCGAACGCCATGCATCATTCGGTATCGAACAGAAGATTGAGTACTGAATCCAGTGTAATGAATAGCAACGAAAAATTAAAGCCGCCGAGCAGAAAGGGCAGCAGAAAGTTGCGTCTTAGTGAATCGATCGCCAGCAGTATTGGCAGCAATTTGAACAGACTCGGTGGTGCGCAGGATTTAAACAAAATGCTCCTCACTGATGATTACTTTAGTGACGTGAATCCTCGAAGCATGCGACGTCTGATGAACGTTGTTTACGTAACCGGACGACTGTTGAAAGCATTCCAAATAGATTTCAACTGGTATCATCTCGCCAGCTGGATAAACATTACCGAACAGTGGCCATTCAGAACTTCGTGGCTCATCCTCCATTATGACTCGTACGAGGAGGGACTCGACGATTCAATGTCGTTAAAGAGTCTCTATGACAAGTAAGTTATTCCGATCCGAGCTGAGCAAAGTACCCCAATAGTGCCAAGAACAAAGCACTCCAAGTACTTTGAGTATAAAGTGTTTTCGGTACTTAACGTACGTTTAAAGTACTTCAAATAAGTTACGTTCTCCCACGTGAATCTTTGCAAAATTCGCCACAATTTTAGAAATTTCAAAGAATTTCAGCTATATCATATAATATACGTTTCAGAAATCATATTGAAAATGTCACATACGAAATAGTGTAAAATGAAGAAGTGATAGATAATTCGTAAAAATTGGCGTGGCCAAAAAATCAATCATACATGAAAAAGCGAATAGTATGCTTGTAATGATAATTTATTCGACTACTTGAACACAATAGACATTGGTAATTTGTAACAGAAAGTGTGAGGTAATTCGTTTATTATAATTGGGCTAATTAGGATAATCGAAGAAACAGCGTATATTGACTTGAACGTGTTTGTGACGATAATTGTGAAACTACTTGTATCTTGCAACAGAACTCAAAAGTACGAGATCAAAATACTGAAAAAGCACTGAGGCCCCTAAAGTACCGATCGACTCTGAGCTCATACAAATATTATCTGCCCGTTCCGTCATCAATATTTTGTGACGATTTTTTTTCACAGAGTCCGGCCGCAAATTCCCGTACTCAAGGATGTCCAACCGCTACTCGAGATGGATAGGGACGAGCGCAAACTCGATGTTTTCCTTACGTTTCATCGATCCAGTCTTCTAGTTAGTGACATGAAGGTTTTCTTGCCATTCACGATCAATCTCGATCCATACGTTAAGAAGCGTATAAAAGAGGAACAGCAGAGTATCGAGGAGGATGCCAATCACTCGATGTTCAAACCGATGCAACCTTGGCATCAACCGCACTGCGATCAGTCGCCTCCCAGAAGAAACGGGAAACAGGCTAAATTCACGAGAACACCCAGCTTGCAGAGTCAAGCCATGCCACCGATGACGCCGCCAGTCTGGCCTGTGCAGACTCCTTATGGATGGCAGCCTTCTATGTGGATGCCTCCGATAGAACCTTTTCCGAAGCCGCTTTCCGCAATCACAACATTGCCGGTTTGTCCGAACATTCGATCTGTAACGTAGATTATTGACGGCTTTCCAAGTTCCGTCGGGTATATATTGAACGATAAATAATATTTACTATTCCACAGACTGAGATACTAGACATAAGACTCTCGAGCCTTTCTGTCATCGGCACCTGCGATCTACTCGAGAAGATCGAAGATCTGAATCCCAACAAGATCGAAGATTACAAGTGTCTCGTCAAGGAGAACAATATCAGCGGCAGAGTTTTGTTGCACTGTGGCTTGCAGGACTTGAAAGAGGTAACATCGATCCTTTATTGTATTGCGAAATGTGTGAAGAGACCGAATAATGCCCAGGAAGCATCATGCATCTATTCTAAACCAGAATGAAATGAATAAAATCTCAGTACCGTGCGGAATATGTAAACATTTTAACAAAATCAAGGCTTTTGAAAAGAGAATAGAAAGGCTCACTGATTATTCGCTACATAGTTTTTCTTAGAAAATTGTTCATGGTGTCTTAAAATTATGATTATTCAAAATTAATATACTCGGCACCGTTAATAGAGGTAATTTTTTTGAGATTTTTATACAATTAGAAAGTGTTCAATTTTTCACCGAATCTTACTTTTGGGTGGAGATGTGCGTATGATGCATCCTTAAATGATTATTCTTTCGCGCAGGTGCTGAAGATGACATTCGGTGATTGGGAGTTATTCAGAATGGTCGTCGCATCGTTACGAGAGCAAGAGCTATCTTCCGTCGGGACACACGAGGAAGGGCCTCGCAGCGTTCGTTTTTCCGTTGGACCTGAACAAATAGCGCGTAAAGGTAAGATTCACACCGGCTCTTCCGTCGGCTAGCTACCATAGCAGGGCATCGAGTTTCATTTTCCTTTGTCTCGATACAGAACACGCGACCCAAGGAAGCATACCGCGAATGCCTGCCCACGTGGAAAAAGATAAAACGACATCGAGAACGGACGGTCCATCGAGGCGAGACCAAACAAAGCAATTTATAATGGAAAAACAGGTGAGGCAAATTCTCCTCGAGTTAGACGTATGAAAAAATTGTTAACCACCTCTCCAACGAGAAAGCTGTTCTAACATCGACCTGTTATTGTTACTCTTTCTCATACCGAACGAATCGGACACAGTTTCAGGTAAGGTCTTTCGATGACCTATTAAATTTTTCGTTTGCACTACAAAATAGACTAGAGCCCAGTTTAAGCGGGCCTGTTGTGAGCGAGACTTTTATGCGTGTAACGAAAGGCTGGTCCGTACATATAAGATACTGCATTATACGATCATATAAAATTAGTGATGAATATTTGTTGTGATTGATATGCTAGGTAACACTGGAGGAACAAATGATATGCGGAGCCCTGCAAACGCTCAACGAAGAGGCGTGCGAGGATGTCTTGGATGTACCGTCGCCGGTCATACCACCGTCAGACTCACTGCCAGGTGAGCCCACTTCCCTACCGCTTTCACTGCCTTTGGTCATAGTTCAGGAACCACCGATGCCCGACCAAAGCCCCGACACCGTCACCGAGTACTGCACAAACTTCTAGTCAGGACGCAAACAGATCGAGGCACATATAAAAAAACGATCCGGTCTTGCACTCGTTAGCGTCCGTAGATCTGTACTATACATGCCGTTATGTATTAAGGTGTTTATTAGTTCTTCAATGAAGGAATGAAGAAACGAAAGAAATAATGATCAATTCCGAAAGGCCGATCTTGACCTGAATGAGCTCAATAACTTTTTTCTCTCCGCTTAAGATATAACGTTTTTTAGGAAAAGAAACTAGTGCCATCGTTCGGGATATTTAATCTGATAAAGGAAATTAATATGAATTAGTATCTTTTTATATAAGCATGTATCACAAGTTCTCGATAGACTGTCATCAGTATATAAAGGAAAAGTGTTTTATAAAAACCGCATTAAGAAGTCAACTAGTTCGCGCCGAGCGCGAAGTAACACCGTGTTATTCTATAGGCTCGCGCACGCTTATTGCCGAGGCGATGGACGGTTTCGCGGTGAACACTAATGTACCTAGAGGTATAGGCGTTAGCTTATAGCCTCATACGTAACATTGGCGTAAATTTTTGTATCTTGTACATACTATCGGACATTAAAAATGCATGTACATAATATGAGATTTTTAGTGGCAATTACACGTATGCGAGATAAATGGCTGTTATTACGATTTCACGAAGAGACCAAAAAAAAAAAATGAATGTAATAGAAAGCGTCGTAGGCATAAGCTGTGATATTACCATGTTCTCTTGTGGCTAGTTGGGAAAAGAAATGGACATCAGTAATAAAACACGCGTGCGCATTTCGGAATGCTCGCTTATCATGATGGAGCCTATCCATATACGGGCGCCAGATGTTTCTGCAAACATTTAAAAAAACGTACCTACAGCTGCGTACCTATGTTTCCATTGCAGAAAAGCAGTCTCCCGGCACGTTTAGACCCCTCTCTCATTTCTAACTGTAACATTCGTACGATCACCGAATGCACAAAACAAAAATGATCAAGTTGTTACCACGTATAAAATCGACAATAAAAAATATTACTACCGAACCGATAATTGTATTCATTTATTCGTTACAAATATCTAAGCTTTGTAGAAACGCATGCGTCCTGTTATCGATTCGTTGTCTTGAAAAGTAAAAAAAAAAATTTTAATGCATATACGGGTGTTTTTTGTGTCATTATCGGATGTCAGGGCAGGTCGTGGATTAAATGTTATGAAACCATAAACGGTACGATAATTCTTCGAAAAAAAATCGCAGAACGTGGACTCTCATCCTTTGTTTCTTATTAATATTTCGTTCGATTGATTTAACATGTTTTCTGTTGCGCCTAACGAAAAAAAAAAAATACGGTATTACAAAAACAAAACAACAAAACAACAAAAAAATTGTGTTCTAGGTGATCGTTTGAGATCTCAGAGTAGCACAGCGCCCGACACGGACTACGTGTTGCTGCAATCGTCGCCGATATTCCACTGGGTTCCTGTCCACGACGAGCTCGAGAGTTCGGACGACGGTTCTCAGGACTCGATGACGGTTCTGCGACGTACGAATTCACAACGGAGCGTCAACTCCCAGCACGACAGCACGAAATCAACTTACTCCACCAGCAACCGTGCGCTGAAGAAAAAAACAAACAGTCGGCCATCCTCGCTTCTCGTGTCTCCTCCTCCTTCGCCGAGACCCGCTTACCGATCAAAGTCCACCGACGAGTATTGTGTCGGCAGCAGCAACATCGGAAGCGTCACCAATCCCCTCGCAGCGAGCGCGTCGACGACGATGAACACCAGACGCTCAACGCCTGCCGTCAGTGACAACGACGAATTTACGATATCGTTTCCAGTGCCGACGACGAGCTTGGAGAAGCTCGCCAAGCTTAAGGATCGCTTGATTGGCGTCGGTGGACAAAATTCGTCGACGAAGGCCGAAAGCGACGACGAGTCGACACCTCTCGTGTCGGAAATGTCGACACCGTCGCACTCCCAGTCCGACAGCGTTTTCACCCACAACTTCAGTCCCGAGGGAAGCAGCGATCTCTCGCCTCCCTCGGGACGCAGTATTCCACAGGGTGGCGAAAGAACCATCGACATGGATTACTACGACACCCTGAGTCTCGTTGTTCACGAAGCCGCTAACGGCAAAGCTCTCTCGCGACAGAACGCCGAGGACTGGGAGAATCCGGAAACTCCTGTATGATTTTTAAAAACAAACGCTTAGAAGAAAATACAGACACGTTAAGCCGCGACTGTGTGCAAGTCCGACTGTGACGATAAATCTTACTGATGGCATTTAACACGTTCGCCTGTCAGCCAGATTAGATACGATAGGAACATTATATACATAATTTCTTTTTAAAGTGACAATTTTATTTTTGAATTTATGTTGGACCGACTCTGCGTTATTGAGGCATAGTGTAAATTTTACACCTAACATGGTGCTTTGATTTTTTTTTTTAGATAATGATCGTGGCGCATAAGGACGAAGATTAGCTCAATAATCGTCGAGTATTGCCCGAAATTATACAAATTACGTATAAAAACCAAATCGAGGCATATTGTTGAACTCAACTTTTTCTGAATTGAGTCTAACTATTTGTTCTACGTACCTCCGATTAACAGGTGTCTAGCGTCGAATACTGTTACATAAATGTTCGAAAGTAATTTTAATTTTTAATGACATTAAACTCGTTGAAAAAAACAATAACATACGTAGGGTGCATAGTTTTTGTTGAGCGTAACAATAACCAAGACCACCTACACGCGAGTGTAGAATGCGTGCCTAACAAAATAATAAACAGCCAGTCGCGTCGTTCACGACGTAGCTCGTCAAATCAATATTAAATATGTACATCATAGTTTTTCTCCTAAGCATTAATAACTCGAAGGGTTATAGTGATACTATTGTATCTTGATAAGAAATTGCGTGCCTTAATTAAATTTCATCGATTCAAATCAGAACGATCGAGAAGTTATTGAACAAAATCTCCCACTTCCGTCACGAATTGTCTCGAATAATCAGCGCTTTTGCGAACACCCACGCATGTATAGATACATCCAGGAGTGGCAATTCATCGACTGTGATTGGTCGATCTTTCAACACGGCCAAACAATGCGTCGAAGTTTTATGAGTACGAACAGCGTCGCGTTTCTGTCCGCGGGTGCTACGTCATTTCGCAAGTAAATTACTTTTATCTTATCAATATTCGTCTACGAAAACTCACTTCGATCGCGTTCGGAGACCTCACTTATCGTTAAAAAACAAACCCTCATAATGTCTGGGGTTTACCGTCAGGCGTTGAAGTCCATCGAACCGAATACTCAAAACTCACTCATCGTCGGTGTAATTATAAGCAGTTCCAATTCAAAAACCTTCGAGGCAAATCCTTCGCGGAGTAAGTAGTTTTTTTTTGTTTATTCTTCTAATTTTACGATCAGAACGCTTTCCTCTAACCTTGCTAGGTGTATCCGTGTAAGAAAAACCATCGGATGTAAAAAAACGTTATCTAAATGAGGTAAATATGTCTGTTCAGATGGCAACTGTAATCCAAAAGTCCAAAAATTACCTCTCCGGACGGTAACTTTTGGATATCGTCCAGACGGATGTAAACCATTGAGATTACTTATCGATAACTCATTTTTGTTGTTGTTGTGATACCGGGGTAGTGTATCGTATGTTTGCGGATAGAAAATACGTCCCGGGCAGTAAAAAAATGTCATGTGTGAAAAAGTGATCTAAATGAATTTATATCGCTCGGTGGAAAAATGGCGGTTTTGTACACAAGAGATCCGTTGTTACCTCTCGACATAAATTTTCTCAACTCGTGTGATACAATTGACAGTCGTAAAAAAAAGGATTTCCGCGCTAGTAATGTACTATATGCACATACATGTGTTCGAATGGCAACCTTAAGCTATCGTACGACCCCGAATGAACTCTTTAAATGGATAGTAACTTTCGGATACGTTCCAGACTGACATGAGATTCATTAAGATCACTTTTTGATAACGAATTTTGTTCTGCTACTCGAGATTTGACGGAAGAATAAATTTTGCAGATCCCGGCGGCATACGAGCAGTATGGAGTTTCACGCTTCGGGACTCTGAAGAAGATTTCATAAACGTGACCGCTTGGGGAAGCGTCGATTTTATCGACAAGATGGTCGCGACCTTTCGTGTCGGGAGCGTAGGTCTGTAAAAATGCCTTCTCTCCTCCGGTAAAATTTACATTGAAACAATGAAGAATTGTTATTATTCATATCGATCTTTTCAGTGGACGTTATAAATGCGAAGGTGGCGACGCGTCAGTCGAACGACAAAAACGAGCATTTCAGTCCGACCGTGCCGAGCCCCTACACCCTGACCGTCAACGAGGATTTCGCGCTCGTCCAGCCTCACGACAGTCCGGACAAATCGCGCTACGAAGCGTTCCTGAAATTGCCGACGAAAGATTTATCTCAATCGATGAGCATCAAGAGGATTCTCGATGAAATGAACAAGATGAAAGATCAATACGTCGATCTATTGGTCGTCGTTACTTTTGTATGTATGCATTGTGTTTTAGACACATACGCAAACGCACACGTACACGCGCATGCACACACACTATATTTATTTGTCATTTTTTACTAAGGTTAGTCAGGTAGATTTGGCGAAGAGAATTTTTCGTCCGTTTCTATTGTTATTGTCGTTCAAGGTCAGCGAATCTCGAACGATTATCGCGAAGGACGGAAGATCGCTCGTTTGCCGCGATTTCGAAGTCGCCGATGGTTCCTGCCCGGAGACGATATCCTTCAAGCTGTGGGATCACGAGTGGGTGCGAATGTCCGGCCTGTGGGAGCCGAGAGAGACCGTGCTTTTTATAGCGGACGCTCGCGTCGTTTTCGATAATTTCAAGAAAAAAACAGTTTTAACTATAGGTTGGCTTTGCCACAGAATACTGCTCTACTGCTCGATGAGACCTACATGTTGAGATTTAACGCTGTGAATATTTTCCCTCCAATTAGTACGGAAGACCGTGATAACGGAAAATCCTGATATCCCGGAAGCACCCGAAGTGCGGAAATCCATCCACTGTGAGCCGAATTACACACCGCACGATCCATTCGCCGTCCCCAATCGTCAGTAGAAAACATCGACGGACATTCGACCATAGAATGATTTTTCAAAATTATTAATTTTTTTTGTAATTTTACAGCTGAGAGCATCAAGGTCGTAATGACCATACGAGAAATCTCGGAACGATTGAACAGTAAAAAAATCGACGAGGGAGAAAGGGTACAATTCGTGACGATTCTGTATGCGTCCGTTACTGAGATGAACATGGCAAATGCTACGAAGGCGATAATAACGAGATGGTGGGTTACGAAACTATACGATAATAAAAATATTTATAAAGTTCGGCATTTCATTGCTGTCTACTCCACTTGCAGTGCTTTGTGCAAGCGATTGATCGTCGCTGGTAACGATTCTTGTATGAATCTCGAGTGCCCCTGCGGCAACGGCCGTCGCGAGCCTATCAACGTCAGCAATCTCCGTCTGAAAGTAAATCTAAAAGATGACACGGGTTATCTGATCGGATGTCGATTGACCGGGCCGGTCGCTGAAAAAGCTCTGAACTGCTCACCTTCCGAATTCAAGGTATCGCAGCGTCTCACTTGATCCTCGGATCACATATTGGACAGCCGAAAAGCCGATGAAGCATTTCTTTGATCTTGAAGGCCAAAATTCATGAAAAAAGTTTATTAGTTTTTATTACCGACCGTGGTATTCGGAAACACATACATACATTACAGTACTGAATGTTACATTACGCTCTCAATCTATTTTCAGGCACTGAGCTTGAACGAACGTTCGGAACTCAGTTCGAAATTTATGCTTGTGGAGTGCGATGTGCGCCTGCAGGTCCTCGGTCCGACACCAGCTTTTCCACGTGCGTTGTACAATATCTTATCGATACAGCGCATACGCGACAAAGATGGAGCTACAGACGAACGATTCCCGAACATGGATTGTTTTTCATAGTTCCAATGACATCACTCCTTAATCATTCGTGTTATTACTATTGTTTTTAATTATATCGTCATTTGATAAATCTTGTTGCAGAATTTGTTTTGTGTACGAAAAAATACAATAAAAAAGCCGCTATGTCGAGAGTGATCGACTGAAGATCTATCTTCTCACAGTGTCCATAGAAAGGGAGACACTCGATGTTTTGGGTAGTCCCACCGACCGCCGCCGTTGGCGGCGGTCGGTGGGACGGTGGGACCATCTGGCGGATCAAGGGCCAAATTGTCGTCATTGAAAGTTGGGTCGTTTGTAAAACCGCCAAAACCTGCGAATGAAGCTTGTCTCGTTACCTCAATTTGTTATTGTTCAAGTATAATTCTAACGTGTAAAAGATGAGCCAACAATCGGACGACGATGTTCAAATCGAAGTACAGAGAACGCTCGCAGCGATAAACGATGTAATCCTGAAAATGTAAAGTGCATTTGTCGGATCTGTGTAGTTGTATTCTGTCGATCTTTTGAAGAACGCGTGGCGATTTTATAGCAATTTTTACTGTCACAGCAAGAAAGAGCTGACGGCGATAACGGATCTGGTACGGGTAAATGGACGCTTAAACACCGCTGTTAACGACGCTAACGAAGTGTTGTTCAATGTAGCTCGAGACATGGGCATAGACGTGACCGCCGACACCGCTGAAGGGGAGGAGAATGGAGACGAATCTGTGAACCTTCTTTTACCAATAACGTCGAATATAATTACACAAAAAATAATGTCCCTCCTCGAAGAGTCGCAGTCCTGATCACAACAATTTCATTCACCAAGGCAACTACATAATTCTGTAAGATTATTTTGACTACATAATTCTGTGAGATATAAAATAGAAACTCCATGTACAAAATTATTAAAAGAACGATATAGCTTAATTTTCACAGCTTGGATTCCGTGAGCCAGCCAAACTTCTGTTCCTTGCGACCGGCCTGCGGATCGATCATAATGTTGATTATGCTTGGTGCATCGGTCATCTGAAAGACAAAATGTTTTATTTTTTGGGTGGAAAGCTGAAATTTGAAAAGTGGAGCTAACTTCATCGATATTAAAAACTTGAATCTATGTATTTTTTAAATTGTTGAGTATTGAAGAAACACTGATTATAGTTTTCTTTACCAATTAAGCACAACAATGGGAGAGTTTTACACTGTTTTCACTGTAGAGTTACTAAAATTACCTTCAAGGCACTGTTCAATGCTTTCTGTATTTCATCCACTGTCCTACAGTAATGTCCTTTTCTTCCGAAACATTCCATTAGCTTTTCGTAACGTGTTTCTGCTGTCAGCGAATGTGGCGGTGTTCTACATTAAATGGTAAAACAATTATTTTTGAAAGTTATCGTTCAATTTAGGGAGCTAAACTTTTAACAGATACGCACACGTGTGTTGGCTCACCCGTTGCCTGTATTTGCTGGAAAGACTCACTGTCCAGACCGCCGTAAATTCCATTGTTGTTCACTATGATAATTATTACTGGCAACTTGTATCTGTAATGTACAAATTATTTTTCATGCATTCTGAAGTATTGAAAACTAATATTTTTAAATGTAAATATTGAAAAATTAAGAATGATTAAATACTACATAAATTCCTGGCAGTTAAATGGAATTTTTTTTTCAGAGATCCTATTCACCTAAACATCGTTTCGACTTCCATTCCGGAGAATCCAAAGGCACTGTCACCCTCAATGGCCAGGACCCTCTTACCGGGACTGCTATCTTTGCAATGCAGTGCAGCTGCAATGGCGAATCCAAGACCAACACCCATAGTGCCAAATGTACCTGCGTCCAGCCTGTGCCGAGGATCGTTGTTCATGAGTATTGTTCTTCCGATATCCATTGTGTTTGCGCCTTCCGAGCAGATAATGCAATCCTTGGGGATTATCTCTTGGATGTATTTAAACACTGTATAATAGTTTAGCGGTACAGATTTGTCCGATGCTATTCGCTGTAAGGGAGACGCTCCAAATTAAACCGCAATTTCCAGTCTCAGTACTGCCGGAACATTCCCGTTATAAACAACTATCAAGACTCACTTTGATAATTTGTTTGTTTTTTTCGCCAGCCGATCGCAACGTTCTCCACCATGCATCGTCCGGCTTCATGCGCAACTGTTTTCTCTTGAGAGCATTCGACAAAGCCTCGACAGCAGGCGCTAAATCCGCTTGTATCGCCACCGCTGAAGAAACGGAGTTGTGCAGTTCTTCAGCATGGATGTCTATCTATTCGATAAAAAATATATAGTAGTAAATTATGATGCTACTGCGAAAATAGTAATTAACGATACAAGTGACGATACACGAGCCGTAAGTGAGCGCTGTTATCACACGAGTCAGAAATTTTGGAACGGAGTTCTGTAATAGTGATTTTCGGGACAAATGCCGTAAAGCACATTGAATATGCACGCTGCGACTTGGTTCACAGTCCGCGTAAGATGTTTACTACATCGCATTAGTATCACATAGTTTTTATAACGAATGCAGGAGACGTGTTACTTTCAGCCTTCGTGAATATAATCTTGCATATAAATTTTATTGATTGTCGATAGCACTAGTTAGAGAACCGAACATTCTATGTATACCTGAATGATCTTCACGTTACTCTGATATCGTGGGGTGCGTCCAAAGTGCAGCATCCAATTCAGTCTCGCGCCCAACAAAACGATTACATCGGCGTGCAACAAAGCAGTTGTTCTAGCCGAAGCGACATTGTGCTCGTCCAGATCGGGCACGACTCCTTTGCCCATCGGTGTTGCCAAGAACGGAAGTCCCGTTGATCTCACAAGATCCCTGATTTCGTTTTCAGCTCGTGCATATGCCGCTCCTACAGATAATACATTTATTTTGCTTAGATTAACGGTTGGTATCGCTAATGTTAGGAGAGGATCTTGTTATATGCGAGACAAGAATCGAGATTCAGAGAGTACTAATGGGACCGAAATCTGTAAAAATCCATCAATTTATGCGTCAAAAAAAGTTAAGTTGCCTTTTTGTATTAAATTATTTTTGCACTGGTTCGTTTATCTTTTCTGAATTATTAATCCGTAAAATAAGTGTTATTAGCCGCGTCCGAATGATTTATTTTTTTACATTTTCTCCTATTAGTAAGTATTCGAAATACTCTCTAAAACTCTCTTCGGCTGGAAATGTACTGAGATACTCTCCTGAAAATATCATTCCGCGAGCATTGTTTTAGTAATCTGTTACATTTTTTTACAGATCCTAACCATTCAATGGACCAACCTTTGCCAATGACGATCAAAGGATTCTCGGCCTTCAAGATCAAATTCGCGGCATCTTGAATGTTTTCTGGAGCCGGAAAAACGAGGGGCGGCGGTGGACAGGACGTTACACGAACGATACGGTCTACAGAAACTTTTTGAGTTAACAAAGTTGCCGGCATGTCGAGGTACGTCGCTCCGGGTCTACCGTACGTAGCGAGTCGCACCGCTTTCTCGACGTGGAGGGGAATGAGCTCAGCATTCGGTGGCCTGGCGGCGTATTTGCAGTAAGGACGGCTCGCGTCTACCTGAGGAAATTCTTGAAAGCCGCCGATACCTTCGTGGTCTTCGGGACACGAGCCACCGAGTACGAGCAACGGCCTGAAAAGTAAACATCGCGGCTATCTGATTGAAGCACTGCCCGTAAATAAGTTAGTATGAAAAATTTATATAACATACACAGAGTTTTAATTCACAAACCGGTACGATACATTTTAATATACCAATGTTTGTGCAAAAAAGCTTCGTATTTTCGTTCATTAATTCTTCAAACGATTTTAACAGTGCAATTCGGCGAGTATGATTTTTTAGCTCGAATTAGACGTACCAACAATTGACCTGTGCATTTGCCATTCCACCGGTAACGTGAAGGAGTCCAGGTCCGGAAACGCACAACACGATCGCAGGCTTTCCTTACAGATCGAAGTTCAATATTTACATTTCATAGCAGAGCAGGGCAAACTTCAAAAAAATACCTCACGCGAAAAATTGAATTTTTTTTTCAAAAAATGAGTGAAATTATGTTTCGTTGGAATTATACGTATAGAACTTTTTACACAGATAATTATGTATTAATAGAACCAATATCTCGTGCTACTCATTGAGTATCCGTAATGGAATGTCTACTCAACAAGTTCTTGTACTTGGCATTGGAAATCGAAAAATAGATACTTAAAGTACTAAAAAAAACTAGACAGCTTCAACTACTCCGCAGGTTTGTCTCAGTTCACACAGATTCTTGTTACTCTTACAACATGTTAACGATATAAATCAGCGAACTCACTGGTCAAGAAACCGTAGGCTTGAGCCGCATAACAAGCGGCCTGCTCGTTTCTGAATCCCAGATATTGGAGTCCAACGGCTTGCATTGTCAAGGCCAGTTCTATCACTGGATGACCCATTATGCCGAACACATAGGTGAGACCCTGTATGCGGATAAACCGATTATTAAGATCGACTAAACATTGTTTGTTGCTTAAACGGTTGGATAATACCTGTTCAACGAGGGCCTCTGCCATTATCAGATTTCCGTCTTTGGTTGTCATTTTGTTGCGAAAATTTTTAAGTACGTTACGGAGAAGTATGACGATCGACACCGGACGGTGAAGTTATGCAGAAAAATACAGAATCAGAGATATCGCGAACAGATAACAAAAAATGAATGGTAATAATTTCAACAGTAGGAATAATCTCTCCTCAGTGGCCTCTTATCGCGGTCGTCTTGAACTACGAAGTCGGCCCGCTTCATCGGTAAATTGTGGCGTCACAGCCACATAAGTGATTGATACAAATACCAGTCATTCATAAGTCGTAAAAAAAATGATCATATGTTTGCGACTTCGTGCGAAAACGTTCACCGTTGCACGGTCAACGGCAATATAGCAACAAGATTCTTCGGTCGATATACGTGGCGAAACGTTAGTCTACTGCCATCCTTGGGGAGTTAGCTGTACTGCTCCGAAAAGAAAGACTGCGAGAGGCGTGGTCAACGAAAGTCAGCTGATCGCCGACGGTGATGGCAGACGAGAAGATGGTCCACAACGCTGTAAAACCTCAGGGAAACGAGGAGGAGGCCGATCACAACGCGATGGACACTAATGAGGAGGATGAAAACTCTAGCGAGCAAGGTATTCGATTTTTTCACCTAATGGAGACGTTGTTATTTATTGTCACGCAAAAAACCACAAAACTCAGTGACAGGTAGTCCGTCACCTAACGTATGTACACAAACTATCGTATTATTATTCATTTTTATAATTTATAACTATCGATTTATAACTAACGTATGTACACAAACTATCGTATTATTATTCATTTTTATAATTTATAACTATCGAAGGTAACGCTTCCTACATGATGACCATCGACTCATCTCACGGAGAATAATTTTTCGGGTAATCATGTGTTCGCGATACGAAACAAAAAAATCAATTTTTTCAATTTTAGAATACGAGGCTCTGAACGCACAACTAGATCAGCTCAATTCGGCCCTCGATTTTCTCGAATCAAAGAACGATAACATTCACGCTGAACTTGTCGAGCTACTGAAGTCTAATCAAGAAACGAGAAAGCAGATTCAGCAGTCTCAGAAGGACGATCAATCGACCGAGGGGGTCGACCAATAATCGACGATGACGATGATATAAACGATTTCGCATTGTTACTATAGTTCCAATTCGATTCCACCAGATATCAGGGAAAAAGAGATGATAAACTTACATTCTAGACTATGAAATTGTACAGTAACTAGACATTAAGCGTATGAATCTTTAAGATCGGTTGTTCTAGAAAATTGAGTATATTTCCTTAACTCCATGTTCCATTTTGATCGAACGTAAAAAAAAAAAAGATTAAAAAATAATAATTTTTCAGCCATTACGGTTGCTCGACGGCCGAGAGTAGCACTTGCTTGAATATCTCCGCTTTATATTCCGAAATCAGCTGTACATTGGGTTTTTTCACGTCCGAGTAGTCGAGTACTACCTGGCCTCGAGTGTGACGTCCGATCAGTTCTATGGCCGCGTGAAATTCTTTTCGCACCTTTATCATGTCCGGTCTGACAACGAGTGCCGCCAAAACGGCATCGCAACAGACGTATTGGCTGTGTTGGCTTTTTAGACACGTGCCGGATTCTATAGCGTTCATGAATTTAACGATGGGAGTATATTTGTGTCCTAAGACATCGATTCTCCACTTCTGGAACAATACATCTACTTGCGTTGCGTTCTTTATTACTTTTTGTAACCTTAACGTACCGAATCGTTGCTGATTGAGTGCTTATATTGCACGGGTAAATATCGCTATATTTAAAACAATATTGATGTCGACATTCGGAATAATACTTTCCAAAGAGTAACGTTGACGATATGAAATTTGTAAAAAAAAAACAATATACTTATCGACGACGGATAATGTACTATTGTCATTCGAAACTAATACTTCGAATAGAAGACTAATAAGGTCGCTCCCGTACGTAAAGGGTCAACAACGATTCAGCTTGTTGTATAAGTAAGTGACGTTTCTACTTACCTGTGTTACATCGCAATTCAAACAAGACTCATAGGGTAGTAGAACAACAGGCTTTTTCATGTTGCCTAAAACTATGTGAGCGCTTTCCGGATCCGCGTAAAAGTTGAATTCCGCCTGCGGCGATATGTTGTCTTTCGCTAAGCAAAAATTAAGAAATTAAAAAAAAATTAAGATAAATCATTGGCGCAAACAATAATTAAAATTCCACCATTTGAATTGCCGCCCATCACAAAGAGCTGATTGATAGAATCGCCAAATTCAGGAAACATCTTCATTGCCAGCGCTATGTTAGTGAGAGGCGCCATGCAGACCAGCGATACCACGCCTGTAATCGAAATATTTTTGTTCGTTAAAACGATTTTTTTTTCCATCGCGTCTGAAGCATTTTTTTTACCAGGATTTTCGGAGACAATTCTATTCAGAGCAATGACGCCATGCTCTTTTTGCAATTTACTCATATCCGGTTTATCCTTAAAAACATCTCCGAAACCATCACTGCCGTGATAAGGATCTGCGTGAATTTGCTTGGAGCATTCTGTTGTGAGAAGTGCCGTGCAACCTCCTTTGTATACCGGAATCTACCATCGAAAAGTTAATTTAATATGAGCTATCTTTGTAAGTTATAGATTAAGTTCTGTGGCTACCAGATAATCGACGTACTCACGTCGGATGTACCACAAATCTCCAGCGTTCTCAAAACATTGCAAGCGACGTTGTCGATGCAAGTATTGCCACCCACACACGTAACGCCCATTATTTCGAGTTTCTTGGCTTTGTGGGCGGCTACCAAAATTATCAGCGCTACAGCATCATCCGTTCCAGCATCGCAATCAACAATGACCTTTCGCACCATTTTGTTCTGCAGCGCGAAGCGATTATTATATTAAAAACATATATGTATATATATATATGTATATAATACTCTTTACACGTTATTTGCAGATGACATTTTATCGAGGATTTGGCCCTGTTTTGAACCTAACCTTTTGGAAAATGATTTGGGGTACGGCCTAGAGTGTATATTACGGATATCGAAAGAATTTTGTTCACGGTTAAAACTGGAAATCGCTAGATTTGAAATGATGATTATAAAACTGAACAAGAAAGTTCTGGATGCTAACTCTTTCTATTGTATGCAAGGTGATACGCGGATATCTGTCCTACACACGTCACCGTCGACACATGGCCCGTGAACGTTCACGATCACACACACTCACTGTTTTCTCCCGATCTATCCTAATACTTCACATATATAACCGAATGAAAATTGGCCAAGATGAATATGTATTGACCACGAAAATATTTTGACCTGTTAGAATAGCAAAAAATGCTGACAAATACTTATCGACAAATGAATGTTGACAGCTGAATATTCCGAAGAAATCAAATATTAAAGATATAGATGATATGGTTTACCAAAATGACGATTTATTTTTAACGGTTCTACTTCAGTATGAATAGTCAAATAAATAAAAATTATGAATGGAGTTTATCGATATTGAAATAAATCGTTCTGCCCAAATTCCGGATAAATATTCGAATCAGAGTCCAATGATGATGATCGATTTCTAGAAAAGATGTAAATCGAGGATTGCATGATTTTTAGAAAGAATATTCTCGTTTTCGATGGAATGATTGAGAAATTTATTAATTGTTTTATTGAGCTGTATAAAATTGAATAGTGATCGTTGAAAATGGTATCAGTTGGATGTGCGTTGACGATCCTTGGAATAAGTATCACGAAGGTTGAGGTCTTTGTCCCGGTCGTGAAGAATTCACGAAACGTTGGAAGTACCCGAAGACGTGTCGAGTTTGAACTCGCAGTCGAAGAAGTCGAAGGTGTCAAGGGGACTGTGCACCAATAAATAAACTCGGTGCCGGACACCTTCGTTTGCTTTTTTTGATCGACTAATTAAATATTCCGAATTTCGTAACTTTAAAATACCCTCAACATTCAAATAATATATTTAACATTTTTTTTGGAAACAATGCGTTGGTGTAGAATCGAAAGTAAAAAAAAGTCCTAAGGATGTTTTTTCCGTTCATTATTTAACCCATGGACGCGTGTCAAAATATTGAATGTGTAAAAACCAGCTAAAAATTGAAAAAAAAAAAAAAAAAACGTTGGTAGACAATCAAAAAACGAACAAAAAAGTAGTTATGGATTTTTCTCCTAAACCGATTATTCAAGCGCTACAAGTTGCCAAAGTTAATTTTTGTCGAGGCAGACAAAAATAGATCTTGACACGAATGACATCGAGACCCCACCTTGATGAAAAATGTTTTACATGCATCGTCCATCTGAAAGTTGATTTCGACACATGCGTCAGCTTACGGATAACGTTGTTGCGGTCATAAGTTAACGAACAGACGACTTTTTCATAACAACTTGAAATCATTATTTTTTAGACATGAAGAATTTATAAATGACAAACACTTGCTACCGTGTGTTTCTCGTTTCGAAATTTTCTTTGTCCTCTGCGAGATATCGATTGGAATTTTTTGACAGGACGTTTAGCAGACGAATAAACGTTGTAAGCAAAGCCGAACTAGTCACAAGTAATACTGATAGTGCATAACAGCTTGAGGGGGTGTTCCACATTCGAAAGTTAATCTCCTCCATATATTCTAATTATACTGCACGATAAAAACTCATGCACCATTTGTTATATCAACAATATATATGCCTGTGAATTCCTCACCGCCGGTAAGTCGAAACCGGGATCCCCTTACGAGAATGTTACTGCGAATGACTTCCCGTGCTTGTCGTACCACAGTCCCCTAAATTTAGATCGCGTTCTCCAGGCTCGTTAACTTATTCTCACATCATCGTCTTATTATATACGATTGAAGACAAGTGCTAAAGAACCTTCATGATATTATTAAAATTTGGTCTTTGTCGTCCCTCTGCGGCTCTGCCGTCCGCACGACGGGAAGACCGTGGATGGAGTCTCGTGCAACGGAGAAAATTTTTATCGTAGCAGTCGCACGCATCCGTAGCGAGTCCGATTGCGCTCACGGATGTCTCAGGTTTGCGAGATGATTCTTCACACCAATGTTCGTGATTATTTTACAAAATATTGAAAAAAGGTAAATGTCACTAAATTGTCACGACTATCGATAAAGGGACAAGAAAAAATCGGTGCGCCTGACGAGCTCGTAATTCGCACGGCACGATGGACGAGGCCAAGTTTTTAAAGAGGTAAATTTATTGGCTTGACGTTCGATCTGACGTTTCGCCTGACATTTCGACAGGTCGTTTTTGTCGTTCGGTGACGAGTGTTCTATGTTAATGTCACGCTCGATTATCAAATCACTTTGCTTTCACAGGAAAGTGCGTTCCGGCACTCTCGACGTTCATCCCACGGAAAAAGCCTTGGTAGTTAATTACGACGTCGAGGCGTTCATTCTCGGAGAACTCGGCGACCCCATGCTCGGTGATCGCAAAGTACTACTATTTTCGTTTCGTTACACTTGTGTCTCTCGTTTTGTTCTTTTTTACAATGACGAATATTGGTTGTTCCATATCATTTGTAGGAATGCCAGAAAATTATAAGATTAAAAGATCTGGACGCGAACACCAACGTTGCTCTTCTTGCCAAGCAAGTAATGGAGAAGTGTCACTTGATACACGAGTCGAAACTCCACGAGGTTGAACAATTGATCTACTATCTTCAAAAGCACAGACTCAATGTCGATGGTAAACAGAAAAAAAGATTTTTGTTTGACCATGTAATGTATGTAGTTTCATGTTTATAACATGATTATTTATTCATTTTCCTAACAGGACCAAAATTTATAGTGGTATATAAAGCTCTTTCATTAGGCCATAAATTTTATTTCATTTCATAATTGTAATTTAATCATTTATTCATTTGATTGTCAGGAACACAATTTATAAATACAATAAATTTGATATACTCGTAAAATAAGCCAATAATTCAGCTCAACAGAAAATTACTAAATAAGACTGAATTCTTACAGGCAATGCAGGTGACAATAGTATTCAACCGGAACGTCCGGCATCATCGAACACAGTTAGTTACGACAACATGGATATAGAGCGTGCTGTGATCAGCAATGTTGAGAGTTACATTGAACTGTTGTACGAGAATATACCTGAAAAAATAAAAGGCTCTGCACTGATTCTGCGACTGGCCAGGGTTCCCGACAATCTTCTGGAGTTAACAAAAAATGGTACATCAATGTTTCATTTTCTACTTACCACGATATTCTTCCAACGATGAATTAATTGCAATTACTTCTGTTTATGTATGTTCAGAATCCCTGCTTAGCGCTCTGGCTAGAGTGTTGAGAGAAGATTGGAAACGCAGCATAGAACTATCCACTAACATAATTTATATATTTTTCTGTTTCTCGACTTACAGTCAATTTCACAATATTGTAGTGGAATACAGGGTAAGGGTCAATAGAGTTCCAGTTGCATTACATATCAGTAAATTTTCATGAAGATTTTTTTTTGCTGGTCAGATTGGATCTCTCTGCATGGAAATAGTGGAATGTGAGCTCCAGCGCTACGACGAATGGAGAGACGATATGGAGAAGCGTCGACGACAGTTTGAAACCACCACCGGCTTAGTGCTGTTCCCATCTGGGAATGTCGACAACAGCAGCGACAAGAAGATAAAATTGACCGACGATATATGGAATTCGGAGGGTCCCCTCGATTACGAGGTAAAACGGCGATTGGACGAGGTGAGCTCGCGTGTCTCTGAAGGTGAAGTTAAACGCCTGAAGGAGGAGCTAGAGAAGAGTCGGAAGAGATTCAAGAGTCTGACAAGAAAGCAGGAACAACTTTTGAGAGGCAAGTACTTGATATTGATTTACAAACAACGATTATTTTTTCAATGAGATTTATAAACACTGTTTAACTATTCGCAGTTGCATTCTATCTTCTACTCAACATTGCTGAAAACACGGAAGTCGAAAGAAAAATGCGAAAGAGAAACGTTATTGGGATGCTGACAAAAAGTTTAGACCGAGTTAATACTGATCTGTTGATGCTCGTGATAACGTTCTTGAAGAAGCTGTCGATTTTTCGTGAGAATAAAGATACGATGGTGAGTAATAGAGTGTTTGCTGAATATGACTTTTTTTAAATGCATTCTACCTTGTCCTTAGGCGGACGGAAACATAATCGAAAAACTGCCCCGGCTTCTTCTAAACACCAACAACGATCTTGTGCAATGCACGTTGAAATTGCTTTTCAATCTCTCCTTTGATACGAAGCTTCGGGCAAGAATGATGAGGGTCGGTCTGCTTCCGAAGCTGGTAAAGCTTCTTGGTCAGACCGAAATAAAAAACAAAACGACGATTCTCGGCCTTCTCTATCATGCCAGCATGGATGACAAGGTTAAATCGATGTTCGGCAACACGGAGTGCATGCCGATGGTTATCGATATGATACTCGAATCCGGGGACGAACGAGTGAAGCCCGAACTCGTCGCTCTCTGCATAAATCTTGCAGCTAACAACAGAAACGCTCAGCTCATGATCGAGAACAATCGTCTTCAAGGACTCATACATAAAGCTTTTCGAAATCAGGATGCTCTCGTTATGAAGATGATTAGGAATATATCGCAACACGACTCGACCAAAGAGCACTTTGTCGAATTTGTCGGTGACTTTGCTATGGCTCTAAATCAGTCGGACTCGCAAGACTTTGTTCTGGAGATCGTCGGTGTCCTCGGAAACTTGGCACTACCTGATCTCGATTATTTTCAAATACTTCAACGATGCAATCTCATACCTTGGATAAGAAACAATTTGGTTCCCGGCAAAGTGCAGGACGACCTTGTGCTCGAGGTCGTCGTTTTACTTGGCACGGCTGCGTTTGACGAAGACTGTGCGCGACTGTTGTGCAAGGCGGACATTCTACTGTCACTTATAGAATTGCTGAAAGGTTCGTAGATCGCACGGTCAGCCAGAAAAATTATTTGACGCAAGAAATTTTGTTGATGCCGATATTTATTTTGTACAGCGAAACAAGAGGACGACGAGATTGTTCTCCAAATAATCTACGTGTTCTATCAGATATCTAAACACGATTCGACGAGGGATTATCTGATCCGTGAGACTGGTAATGGTAATTGAAGATATTGCTTCAAACATGTAATCAGAGGTTTTACTGACTCGCGCACCTACATCCACCGACAGTCAGACTTATTAACGGTCAATAAATTCCGTTCGATAAGTTTACATTCAACCATTAAAAAGGATAGCCCTCAGAATGGAGTAAATGGGATTGCAAACTTCAATCACTACAAAAAGTATTGCATTCTATGGGCTGCATTTTGAAATTGTTGCATTGTAGCTAATGTTATTGAACTTATTTCAGTGTGGTGTACGTGAGATCGTGATTCATTATTCAATCGATTTTTGTTTGTCAATATTTCTACAAAAGTTTCATCGTGAGCAAGCATGAACTCCCTTTTGATATTATTTGCAGAAGCCCCGGGATACCTGATAGATCTCATGCACGACAAGAATCCGGCGATTCGAAAAGTCTGCGACGCTTGTTTGGACGTTATCGCTGTAAGTTCAATTGCGGTAAACTTCAAATGTACGATAAAGCCGTGGAAAACTCAATTTTACTTACGGATATGAATTTTCGGCAGATGTGCGACAAGGATTGGGCCGCGCGCATAAAAGTCGAGAAATTTAGATCGCACAATCAGCAATGGCTGGAGATGGTGGAGTCGATCGCTGTGGATAACACGAGTCATCTGGTGGTTGATGAAGACGATAGTTTACCGCCGTTCATGACCGGGGAACTGCTTAGACACACCATGTTGTTTCCCTCGGGTAAGTTTGATCACGCCCAATCATGCTTAGACGTTAGCAAAATCGTGTAGCAAACTTTCCGAATCAGAAGTTCAGTTGTATGTTTGTACCAATTAATGAAGTTTGCACTTATTATACGTTCCGACATTGTTTTTATTGTTTATAAGCATCTTCTTGCTGATACCTTCTGGATGAATTGCAGATACATATGAGACATACATGTTATCTACAGTCTATTGTCCGGTAATTTACATGTTTCTGTCACTGGATGCATTCTATATGCATTCTAGAAATAAATTAAACATTGTCTCTGCATCGTCATTGCCGGTTCGCAAATCTCATTTTCAAACCGAAAGTGACGTCTTATAGAAAATATATAACTTCGGATTTAAGAACTGACATTTTCAAACTGAAAACGACGTTACAGGAAATTTTCAAAATGTTTTCTGAAATGTTTCTTGAAAGGAGCCAGTGATAAAAACCCGTGCATTAAGGAATATCTGAAAGTGTGTAAAAGAACGTGCGTGATACTGGTTAAATGTATTTGAATTAATCTAATGCCAATGCAAACTGCATGCGTCATTTAATCGACTTTCCGTTGCAAACTATTAGGCAATCCAGCCGCCTTTAATAACGATGACGGAGACTCGGTCCTCAAAAACTCATCCGATTCTTCGGAGAATCCCAGTAGACCGATCAGTCGGTGAGTAAACATTGCAAATCGTCTAACCCATGCTGCCTCAATGATCTAATAACAATGTCCTATAATTTGCCTCTAGGTATAGCCGCGATCTCGATGAGATAAGCGAGCTGATGGCTCGCTCCAAGTCTCGAATGTCGGTTGGCTCCGGAATCGAGGATCTCTATCACAATGCGAAAGTTAAGTTCACCGAAACTGAGGGGTCTCACGTACTCATATGAAGTCACTGATAAATTGATACTCATGCGAATAGCAGAAAAAAGAAAATAATAATGCACTGACACACGCAGGACACACACGTACACATACCCATAGAAGCATAAATTTGGCAAAAAGTGCTAAGCTTGTTTTCCATAAGGTACTAGCTCCATCGAGGTGTTTATTTTTATCTCGCGAGATATGTAACAGAAAAAGTTTTTCGATATCGCATGTACACTATGTCATAGTCAGTTATAAGTCAGCTTATAAGTCAGCTTATAAGTCAGCTTATAAGTCATTAATGATCTCAGCGCCCAGTATTTAGTGCCTTTTCGTTTGAGAGGATTGCGTTCAAACTGTGACTAACGTTTCGTTACGTTCTATATCTATGTTGTATGCTCTCTCTCTCTCTCTCTCTGTATCTGTACAATTGTCTCCGCAGTCGAAAGCTCGTGACGGTCCATGTAGTTTACGTGTACAATTGTTGTTGCGTTCCATACTAGTCATAAATGATGCAATAATAGAGGATGCTAATGCCGCGCCCTTCGAGAATACGTCACCAATTCCCGACCTTTGTTGCGTCGTCGGGTTCGTAATTCTTTGTATATCGTTTTTTCGTTAGATCTCGCGGATGCATTTTTCGTTTAGATACATTATTCGTATCTTATTAGATATATATTATACATAATAGATATTATATATTAAAAAACGAACGCTACTCAGGCATCGGAATCGAATTAGGTTCAAAAGAAAGGGAAAGAAAAAAAGAGTATATTACTATAAACAGTTATTGTGTACGTCGGAGCCATATATGTATTACACGCGCTTGCCATTTTTATCTTGTGATATTCGTAATTGGGATGATAGATTTATAGTACGTAGAATTGTCTATCTAAAATATGAGTTTATTGAAATATTCTTGGTTTTTTATTAGAGCTCATACTTTTTCTTATAAAGCATTGATCTTTCGGTTGGAAGACAATCGTGTAGCTGTTGTCGCCGTCGGTAAAATAATTGTGCTCTTTCAGGCCCCAGCTTACGGGACTGTCGGCGAATCCTTGTACGTGTAAACTGCCCCATGGCAATGTATCCGAGGCAGAAACAAAATCTCTCATCGCATTATAGATCCTCAACGTTTGTCGGCGCGTAAAAAATCCTGTACATTGGATATATTGCACCTCGTCCAGTTCCACTTTAGGCATAGGGCACGTGTACGTATTGATGTAATCTTCTCCCGCGCCGTTTTTCCTGGATTTTTTTTTTCATTTTGACACCAATATCGTTTTAAGTCGTCAAGGAGAGCGTAATAATGACTTACGTATCACCACCGATACTGATGATCCCGAGCCACTCAAAGAACCCATTTAAATCGCAAGGAGTATCCAGGCTCGGAACGGCGAGCGTGTATTCGGTTCGTTGCGTGAATTTCTGCTTACATAGAGACGTGACGTAGCCATGACCGTAAAACCATGCTGCGACGGACGATGGACACAATTCGTCCTCTGGAAAAAAATTCAAGTGATCAAATTCAAAGATCCAAAGATTCAATGATCAAATATCTACGGTTTATTCGGTATCAAGAGCAGAAATAGATTCTATGCTCACCAGGTGGATCCCAAGCTACTATAACGTCGAAGGTTTCGGTGAGATTTTTCTCCAAACAATTAAGGACCCGCTCGTACTTCTTCTTGCCGGGACCGAAAGCGTTGTCGTTCAAGTTAATTGTCACGACTTTCGAGCGTACACGTAACCGTGAAAACAAAAAACGTATTAAATGGAAGTTAACGAGCTATCCAACCTCATTCAAGAATGGAATTGCGTTTTTTATATAATACTCCGAGTGATCCAAAGCAACATTCGTTAAATTTACATATTCACAAGTATATAATTGTTGTCCTACATTCCGATGTATTAGCGAATGAGCAACGGTTCGATTTCTACATTTCCTTCGTGGGAAGAATAAAGAGGCTTAATTTGTATCGTTGATCACAGCTTGTTTTGTACAAAAGTACAAGGACTAGTTTACAAAAATAAAAGTCGCATTGTATTTTCGCGTTTTAATCAGTACCGTTGTTTTATCTAAGTATCACTCTCTGCGATGGCACCACGCTGAAGGGGAAGCACGGGTTCCGAAGAAAAAAAAAATTTCGCGTCCATTTCAAAATCGAAAGATCAAAGTGTCTGTCTGAGATCGATCAGTCAGCGTTCGCTAAATATTTCCATATACAATGTTTAATCCCTGACATGAGTCGGATTCCCTGAGATAATCATTCCAAAACTGCCTTGGCAATAAAGATAGTAAAGGGCATAGACGATGAATGAAGACATAGATCATGGATCATTGTGTGAATCATGCCAGCGACAAAGTCGGACTCGTGTCCAGATCGATGTTGTTGAGTTTTAATTCTTCTCTAAAAGATTGTATTTCTTCCGTCAATATTCCTTGCCAGCTCTCTAGCTCTGAGAGTCTCCGTAAGTTCTCGCAATTTTGCATCAACAGCCTGACGGTCCTCATGGAGAGATCGACGCTGTAGAGAATCTTGAGCTCCTCAAGCTTCGTCATCGGATTCTGCGAGAAAACTTTTTCCATCGTCGTATCACCAATACCAGTAGACGAGCCCAGCTGTATGAACTTGACGTTGGTGCAGTGAGAAAGAAGAAATTCAAGATGTACGCTGTCGCAATCGGCAACGCATTTTATGCGTTCGAGGTACTTGAACGGAGCGATCGGTAGCTTCCGGAAGTGGGTCGTCGTGTGATCGAGGAGCTCACAGTTGTAGAAAGTTAGGTTTCTTATCTCCGGACAAAATTGACTGATGTAAATCAGAGCGCTTCTATCGATTTCCTCAACGTGCTCCAAGTGAAGCGTCGTTATTCGAGAATTGGTGAGCTCGAGCAGACTCTTGATGCGGTCGGCGTAAAAATAGCACGACAAGAGTTTGAGCTCCGTGAGATTCTCTAGAGCAGCAAGTATCGTTAGATCGCTTATTCTCTCGTCGCACATTAACGAAAGCCGTGTTATGTGGGGACACATGCTGATCAGCAGGTACAGGTGATTCATAGCAACGTTCCGACTCTCGAAATCTTTAAGATAAAATTCCTTGCCGTAGCAGTAGTTCTCCTTGTTCCGTATGGCCTCCAAGACATCGCCGATGTCGTCACAGCGACCGATGTCCTCGAGTCTCGAATGGCCCGATAGTAGATTAGCGTAACCGACCGTAGAAACCGAGGTTCTGAACAGCTTCACCTCTCGCAAGACTCTGCTTTTTAACAGAGCCGCGATGCTTCGATCGGTGACCGATCTCGACGCGGTGACGTCCAGGTAACGCAGCCTCGCACAATTCTGACTTACAGCCCCGATTATATTGTCCGTGCAGTCGAAACACAGCGTGAATGACACGAGATTCGGCATCGTCGCTACTCCGTTTATTATTATTTTCTCGATGTCCGAGGTCCTCCAGCCGGCAGAACCGAGATCCAAGACCTCGAGGCCGGTCATGTTGTGTAAATTATTGTACAAAACGTGCCGCATTATCTTAGGCCAAGCGGCGAATTCTATTGTTCTTAGATTTCCGTGCACCACGACCTCGATCAGGCTGACGACAACGTTCACCTCCGACAGAAAAGGGCCGATTGGCGCGAAATCGTTGTAAGATTTCTTTGTTTCGTTGATCAAATTCATTATAGATCGGAGAGTCTCCGCTGCCATCTTGTCGTAGAGATGCCAGGGCACACTAGAACTAAGATGAATCTTCATCGACTGTAGCAATTCGCTCAGTGTTGTTATACCGAGCTCAGGATTCTGTTGGGACAACTTGCATATGGGTTTTATCAAATTTTTTCCAAATGTCGTTACGTATCTGCCTATGGAGCAAAGCGCCAGCTCCTCCAGCGCTGGTGCTCTGTGCTTCCTGGGCATTTTTGCTATGATTTCTTGTCTTTGATATATATATAATTATTTTTTGTTGTTTTTTTCTTTATGTCAATCCTTTTCGTTTATCTTATCCCTTCCTATTGGGACTTACCGTAACGCGAATGTGCCTTACGATCGAAGAATGTCTGATTCCCTTCTAGCCCTAGTTTTTGATAGTCTTCCCTGACCAGTGAAAGTATGAGGTGCCCCGATGGACAGATAGTGACCAAGTTGTGCACATCAATCTTTCTGCCTATGCTCAGTAGGCACAATTCTCCTGCAAAAAAAGCATCAGTTTCATAATTACCAAAAGTATAATATTAAGGAGAAAAGCGGGTCTACGAGTCCAAGAATTGACTTATTCAATTCCGTACGGAAATGGCATTTTCACGACTTGTAAAAAAAAAATTGTGTACAAAATTAGTGCACCAAACTGTTTCTTCATTTGAGTGATTGCAACACTCGTCTCTGGCTTGTACTAATAAAAGAATGTTTTATTGCACTAGTAACATAATGTACAATTGCTTAATAGTTGTGAAAAAAAAAAAAATTATGCGACCCCAACATTTTTGGCCAGCGAATTCTATTGTGGACAAAGTCCAACTCGTATGTTGACTATATGTGACATCTCAGGTTGGATAGCAGTGAATATCGTCAGAGCGAAACTTGCCGAACGATGACGAAGGTATTCTTTTTATTTTTGGTGAAAAAAAAATACAGATTATTAACTGACCTTTTTTAACGAAGCCTTCGACGAACTCTTTGTTGAGAAGATCCGAAGCACGCAGCGACTCTATTTTGTAATAATCAGTGTCGTCTAGAAGGCTTTCGCGAAGATTTTGAGGAACGTCGTTTGTGTCAGGAAGCACGACCGACACCTGGCGCGTGTCCAAAAACGCAAGGAACGAGAATTACGTAAAAATTTGTGAACTCGTGTTCAAAAGAAAGATTTCAAAAATCATAACCTGCGACTCCGTCAAGTGGTCGAGGCTGACGCGCAATTTGAAAGCGAGACGTTGGCGACGGGACTTACCGAGTGATTGAAATAATGAGTACTAACGACGGGTGGCACTTCGCTTGTCCGATAACTCGCACGTTCGATTTCGAAATGGTGCTCCGGAGCCTTGAAGTTCCATATTTCCGGGCACAACATTTGCGCGAGCAAACAATGACGGACGGAGACACTTGCGAGAGGTTCGTTCGGCAGTGCACACTTCTTATGCCCCCCCCCATGATCCTTTCTCATAGGTCGCCAGTCAAAGAGCACGTGTCTAATGAATGCGTGGTTTCTCCAGGGTGTCGAACTTAACCGATTTCAGAGACGGCGGTATCGCAAGCTTCGGTAGCGCAGATCGCAGCGCGTAAGTCTTATGCGAGGGAACATCCATGCCAAAATCCAGCTGGAGAAAGCTAAAGCGAAGGTCATAATATATATGCTCCTGATCCGGCCAATAATCATTTATGCAGCGGCCATCTGGTGGAACACGAAGCAGAGGAAATGCTTGCGAGCCTGCCTGAAAATGTACAGGTCGAGAGAATCCGACTATAAGCATGTCATCAGCAACCGTACGCTTTACGACGCGGCGAACATCCCCCGAATCGACAACTTCGTAATAAAACTCATCAGAAGCTACTCATAGCAGCATCCAGGAGATCGACAACGCGGTGATCAGATCCGTGTCAAATAACGACGTACCAAATCTCGAAGGCCGTAAGCTGACGGGCTACTTACCTCCACAAACCTTCTTACAACTCGACAGCGCAGGGCTTATCCAGGCGGAGGATAATACGCCCACCCTATACCACTGGAAACGAAACAAGGCGGATAAGCGTATCTCGCTAACCGCGGACGACTACGCAGCGAATAGTGCAAGCTTCCGCTATTCGATGGCAATCCCGTCAAGAAATGCCCTCGACTTCCATCGAATTGACTTTCGAAAATACTGGTGGCTCTTGCAAGAGAGTGCATCCATGCGCAACATTCAGCAGAAAAAGCAACAGCTCAACCGAACTACACGCCTTAGGCCCCAAACGCACTGACGCCTTAGAACGCGAAAGGGTCGGTATCCGGTAGCATTTAGTGCATCACTCTGTACATATCTTCTGTTTAGTTATCTGTATATAGTCATTAATCATAAGTTACCTATAAGCGCACCCGTACAAAGAGAGTTGAAGGGTTTTCTCAAACGGTGAGCCACTTCCTGGCCACTTCTTTTTCTCTTCGTTTCGTGATCCACAGGGCTGAGTTGAAGAGAGCTTTCGCCTACGGGGCGGCTAATACTATTTTTTTATATGGTCACTAAATGTACTACCAAAGCCACTATATTTAGAAAGCTAGGCCTTTTTTTACGTAGTATTATTTCAGCATTACATAATGTATATCTTTCGATGACACGTGAAATAAACATTCTTTATTAAAAAAAAAAGCAACGCGCAAGTCTTATAATCTTAAGGTCGTGAGCTCGATCCTCACCTGGAGCATATTTTTTTATTTTCGATTAATCGAGACGCTGTAGCGTTCGTGTCTTCATTGAACTTATTCAATTATACAGAAGATAACTGCGTAATTCGCTTAAAGAAAAATGTTACTAAACGGATAAATTGGACACGGAATGATCGGGTAAGTTGGACCATCAAAGTACTGTAAACGGTAAATACAAAATTTGATACTTATGCGGCTTATCGCAGCGTCCACCTGCATGCAATCCTTCCATTTTATTCGCGGGTCAAAAAGTTACTTCTCCAATTTTTTGTACGGAGAGGTAGAACGGAAACCTATTAAGGTACTTAAAGGGAAACCCAACTGGTCCGGTTGTGCCTATTTGGCTTGGTTCGCGAGCATGCAACTGATTTAAAATCTCTGAACTAGTTTAAAATCTCGACATATTAATTTCGGATTCTAGAATATCAATGATAAGAACTATCATCGTGTGGACTCTTCGCGAAATAATATATGCCAGGTCGAGGTTTCGTTACAACATATATTTATTTACAGTAATAAAAGTAAAATATAGTGTATTAATAGTTTGTCGATTGCAACACTTATTTGCGTTTTCGACGGGGTTCATTAGGATTTTTCTTCATCCAATACTTGACACCGCTGCCCGGACGAATACCCAAAATCGCTGACTTAGAATTCACGTCACGTGTAACGAAAGGTGAATAGCCGGCGATATAATCGTCGTTGAGCGGGTCGTTTTTCATGCGTGCGAGACGACTCGGTCTCTGATCGGGAATTGGCTGATCCTCGCAGAGAATTGGATTCGTTGAGTGTTTTCCACCTCGAGGAGTCGGCAGTGAAAACTAAAAATTAAGAAGCATACAAGATCATTGCATCCGTTAACTCGATAGCCTCGATATAGTTTTAGTAAAAAGAGTTATTTCTACCTTCTTTCCCTTTGCCGACAGGGGCTTTCGTAAGTTGATGTGAATTTGTTGTTTGCCTTCGTCATCTAGTGACACAGCTACTTTCTTCAGAGTCTTCAAACCACATGACGGACAAAATACTTTCGTCATTATACTAGTGGTCTTGAAGCAGGCATAACATCGGAAGATAAACGTTCTCATTTGCTTGATTACCCGACCGTCGAGGGCCGCAACGTTCAAGCCGATCTGTATTAAAACGTTTTGCATGGCAAAATCAGTCGTCATACAGGCTACCGTTGCTGGTTTCTCTCCAAAAATATCGGAATCCATCGACTTCTTAGCCTTCACCACATTACCTGTAATCAGATCAATGAATTAAATTGATTACATACAATGAAGAACATTGATTCAATGAGTTTACCGAATATCTGCTCTTTTCTGTATATATATATAATATATTTTACCCTGCTGATTATGAACCTCGAACTTATTGTACTCCTAACGCGGAAAATGAAACGGTTTTATCCACTGTTGCAAAATTTTATATGAAACTTTGTACTTTGTACATTAGTCCATAACTGTGTCAAATTTCTTTCTATACCTTCATGTTTACTCAGATTAAACAAATTTTGATAATTTTTCAAAAATATATCATTTTCATGCAATTTGACCGCATTGACAGATTTCGGCCAATTTCAATACTAAAGAAGTTAATCAAGATATCACACATATATCCAATTTTGGTGCGATAGTTTCGAATTTACGCATGTTAGAGTTGCTACGACTTTTTTTTTATTTCAACAACGCGTGAAATCTACGCGTGAAATCTAAGCGACATGATCATTCTACTAGACTACACAATTTCAAATCGTTACATCAAGACATCTCAGTGTAGTCACTTTGAAAATCGCGATTTTATTTTCAAAAACTTTTTTTCCTATGAGGAAAAAAAACACAATAATATCCTGCTCTAAATTTCGAACCGTCAATGTAAAGACTTACTAGGCGTGATCCATCCTCCTCCGTCGCTGTCCTCATGTTCCTCGTCACTCACTCCGTCGCCAGAGTCTTCGTTCGTCTCGAAGTCGGACTTGACTGGCGCCAGAATGTCGTCGACATCGTGTTCATCGCAACCCTCGAGTTTTAATTCCTCCACGTTGCAATTCAAGTTCTTGAACCTTGCGGCCAAATCGTTGCTTTTAGTCTGCTCCTTATTCAACACCGCATTCAAAGAGTCAGACTCGTCCTCAGATTCCGAAAACTCTAAAGAACTGGACCGTAGACTCTTGTTATTTTTCTCATGATCCAATGGACTATTTTTCTCTGATAGTGCGATTGTCTCGTTGCATTCTTCATATTTATTCTGCCCCTTTTTTCCCCCCTCATTGACCTCGTGATGATCTTCTTCGCTGCTGCCATCTTCGTCAGCTCCAGGAAGATAAAATCCGGCTATGCTTTTTGGAAATTCCAATGGCTGCCCCTTCGTGGCATTAATAGTCCTTGGTACAGTGGGTGCATTCTTAAGATGTGCTGTCCCTACTTTTTCTTTTTCCAATTGATAAGTTAAAGCTATAACTTTGATATCCGTCGCCGACAGACTTGTATAATCTCCGGTTTTCTTAGCAAATTCAGTAACTGCAAGAATGGAAAACCAAATTCATTTTTCTTTCGCATAAAGATTTTTTTACTGATGTATCAAGCTAATTAATAACCTTTGACTTTGCATGTGCCCAAGTTGAAAGCAGTGCAATATGCATCTCAACATTGGACAATTGCCAATTGAGCATTCCCTATCATTATAACCTGAGACTATCTCTTTGCATCTGGGAGTCAACATTTTTTAATATTGTTCTAGTAACTTGCAAAAGTACTCAGAACTTTTATTAGATTTTTAAACTTTGTACATGGATATTTATGATTCATAAACAAACTGCTCGATCACCACAATCTGGAAAAATTGTAAAAATTCTGGAACCCGTTGATTATAAAAAAATGTTATGATTCCAGCCATAGTTCATTAGCGGTACATTATTCTTTTTCTCAATCCATTGTTCATACATTTCTCAAGTATTAACTAATATCAAATCTAAGAAAAAATCGGACTGTTTTTAGGAGTTAGTTCAGTTGTATAAAAAATCGTATGCATAACCTAATATGTAAAGGATTAGAACTAGGTTGAGATGCTAGGAAATGCTGTGTGATCAACGTTGTAAAATTTCATAATATTGCAATAACAAGAGCGAATCGACAGGCGAGGGGTTCAAGTCAGAGAAATTAATACTTTAGAAAATAAGAACCTTACCAAACGTAATGTTCTCCGGAAAAGTTTCTTTGACGACCAAATCGTACGGGAGTACAACGAGTCTTCTCAGTTGCCGTTTGTTCTTAATTTCATTGACCACATTTTGTTCCGTTACGACGTTGGTTGCGAATTCCTACGACACAATAATGAAGATTAACAACGAGGACGGTTTATCACCACGTGCACATGAAAACATCGGGCCACTTAACCTAGGTGTGTAAACAGTTTTAGATATCGAAGCAAAACTCCAAAGCACACAGCGATATTTATGAAAATTTTGTAATCACCTGCAACGGCACGTTTTTTATAAACGCACTCGTGTCGACTACCAAAAACTCAGTTTTCTTATTTGAAGTCATTGTTGGAAAAACATTGGAGAACTGGTCTCAATATGAGAATTATTTCAAGACTTCGGTGGCTGTGCTGTTTAACCTAACGCATCGGAAGCGCTCGCTAAAATCGGACGTGAACGTAACTTCTCGAACTCTCCCATCAGTCTATCTTCTGTCTCTCTTTCCACACAAACGAGAGTGATTTTCGGCAAGTAGATTCACGCAACAGTGGATCGTTACGATGTAGCTTTCGTTTGCCGACTTGCATCATCGGTGCTGATGTGTTCCGGTTTAAAAATTTTATCCTCCGATCGAAAATACGTTACTTCCCTCGTGACGTAGTTCCGTCGCATCCGAACGAAAAATGCAATTTAGAAACCGAAACTAATGTATTTCCGGTATGATGTATCTTCTGGTTGATGCATTACATTCTAAAATTGGCAATGTAATATTTTTCCGTTATGATGTTACGGGCGCTGGAATAATGAGAAAATCAAACCGGAGGTCGCGTATTCATTTGGTATATCTCCAACATTATGAATGTCTGCGTTTTAAATTTCATAGTCCGTCGCAGGGGCGCGACGCGCCAGGGTCACGACACCTGCAACTACTGCTACACGGTTAAGTTCGTCAATCGTCAGCTGATTCGCGTAATCTCGACGGTCCATATTTCCGGTTCATCTTATGACGATCTCTATCAATTTTTTCGTTTCGAAAATGCACACGGAGCGACCGCACGACTACCAGACATAGTTCTTACGTTGAGGAACTATGGATTGTGTATATATATGGTATATAGAACAAGCTGAGTAGGTCTTTACGCACGCGTTCCGAGTATCATATTATTGATTTGAATGCGCAAGTCCACGTAAAATTGGTCAGTTCGTTGGCGAGATGCGGATGTCGCTCGTCCTTATTTCGTGGCTTGCACGTGGATAGTATACAGACGTCCCATCGCGTCAGCTGTATCGTCAGCAGGAGTTGTATAGCAGCGAAGAGGGAACATTATTTACACGATTCGTTTCACCAAGAACAACGGAACAATGGTTGGACCGGGAACATCATTGTGACTAGCGGTTCCGGAGGCTAACAATTGTGCTCCTAATCGGGGCACGTCGAACTCGAGAACGCCTTCCGAATTCGAGCGTGGTAACACGGAACTCGCGACGCTTTGCAAGGTAATTTTTTTGATTTTAGATATCCCCTGTAAACATTATCCACTTGGATTTGAAAAAAGCATCATAGCAATATATATTTTTCGCGAGCAGGTGTATCCTGTGAGCCCTGTAACAGGGCCAGGCGCGGCAAAGTCAGTATGGGAGCTAAGTCCAGACCCCGACATGGTCGGGCATCTACCGCACAATCCGATATCGCGAACGGCCCATCACAATCAAGGCATGATAAAGGGAAACGGCGTTCAAAGGAGAAACGGACCCGACGACAATGTATACACAGATGTAGCAACACCTGGACAGGGACCCACTGAGGAGACCAAGAAAATCTTCGAGCTTCTCAGAGCTGGGTCAGTTTTTCTATATTTTCATTCAAACACTACACTGTAAGAATGGTAAATGTAATGTAGTGAAACTTTAAATTTGCTTGCATAATAAGTCATTGTATTTCTTTACATTAATTAAAAATTATTGCCCTTTTTCGTAAAATTACAATACCAAATATTACAGTTACACATTTTGTGACTTAAATGTACAAACATTTCAATTGCAGGTAAACATTTTACTATAAAATTGTGAAGTATGTGCGTTTGAAATTTGCTAAAGAATTTACGTAGAATAATTTTCAATACCGTTCAATAATTTTTAAACCATATTAGTTTACATATACTTTTGTTCAAACATATTGTCACAGTGCAATGGATTATTTATCAACAGGGACACCGAGACAGTCGAGGAGCTAGTAGAGAAAAATGGATTGAGTATATTGAGTTCCAGAGATGAATGGGGGTACACGCCGGCTCATTGGGCAGCTCTGGACGGCAATGTTGAAGTTGGTGCATATTTTTTCCCGAATCGTGATACAATAAATGCAACTTTGATATTTATCGAGTAATACGATTTAGGTCATGCGTTATCTAGTGGAGAGGAACGGACCTGTGGATCTCTCATGTCTCGGGACTCAAGGTCCGCGACCGATACACTGGGCGTGTAGAAAGGGTCACAGTGCGATTGTTCAAATACTCCTCAAAGTAAGAAGGAAATACAAATTTTATTATGCGCCTGTAAACTTATTAAATCGATAACGATGATACAGCGAAAAAAATTTATTGTTTCTTGTCAGGCTGGTGTAGCTGTAAACGCCGCAGATTTTAAGGGCCTGACACCGTTGATGACGGCCTGTATGTTTGGAAAGTTCGCGACGGCGGCATTCTTACTGGGTTCCGGTGCTCTCGGCCATCTGACGGACATCAACGGCGATACAGCGCTACACTGGGCGGCGTACAAAGGTCATCCCGAATTAATAAGACTATTGATGTACAGCGGTGTGGATCTACAGAAACCCGACTACTTCGGCTCTACGCCCCTCCACCTGGCTTGCCTCTCCGGCAACGTAAGTTGCGTGAAGATTCTGTGCGAGAAAAGCAAGATCGAGCTCGGACCGCGTGACAAAAATGGCAAAACACCGCTGCAACTCGCCAAGAGTCACAGACACTCCGAAGTTGTTAGAATACTTCAGGGAGAACAGAAACGGAGGGCTCGTTGGATTCCACCGATCAACGAACTCTGGTATCTAATCCGAACGTTGAGCACTTATGTTGCTCCGATTTTATAACACAATTGTACACCAATTACTCGGTGTCTAGCAGTCATTGAAAATTCTTGGTAATGTCCTCGATATGTTCGGCCCTAGTGAAAATATTTCTCTGACATTTTGTCAGGAAAACCCTAATTGGACAGCTTCAGTGATTTTCAGAGTTTTTTTTATTTTCCTCCGAGTTTCTCTGCTACTTCCTAAATATTTCTACCATTTCCTTGACACTATCCTCAGCAATGACAATTTGCCAAAGAAATTCAGAGATTTTCCGACAAATTCTGAAAAACTGATTTTTCTCTGGTAATATACGTTAAGCTAATTTATGAGATGAGTTGTTGAGAACTTACAACGTCTGACCAAGCGAAAATTTAACATTTTCAGAAAATCGTTTCTTAGTATAGAAAAAAAGCATGCTCATAATATCAACAATGTTTATAGGCCTTCAGTATAGTTAGCAGTAAAAATACGAGACTTTTGGAGGAAACAGAAATATTTAGATTTAGAAAAAATGTTTGATTTTTTTCTGAAGTACGGAAATTTTGAGAATTTCGAGGGACTCTTCAGAGAAATTTCTGATAAATTTTCCGAGACATTCAGATACATTTTCAAACATATGCAGACAAATGTCTTCACTAGGGTTGAAATCTATATGAATTTTATTTCGACCTTCACGCAAGACAGCGCTGCCAATTGATGTTCTCGTTGTTTCAGGGCATTGCTGTTCGGTGGCGCGGGAAACAGCAAAGGGCCACTTCTACTGTTTATGGGCTCTGTTCTACTGTGGGGCTATCCGATGTACCTGCTGAAATGCATTCCCATAACGTGGAATCTTCTTCGGGGAAGTCACTACTGTTTTATTTACTGGAACATCCTAATGTGGATCTCGTGGATAGTCGCAAACCGAAGAGATCCCGGATACGTTCCCCAGAACAGCGATACTTATTATAGAGCGATTAAGCAGATACCTTATTTCGACAAGTGGAAAAAGAGAAACGTTATATTGTCCCGTCTGTGTCACAGCTGTAGATGTTTCCGTCCCCTGCGAGCAAAACATTGCAGAATCTGCAATCGTTGCGTTACCTATTTTGATCATCACTGCCCATTTATCTATAATTGCGTTGGATTGAGGAACAGGTACGATTTTTTCTAACGCATATAAAACGCCTGCTTTCAATTTCTGTGTAGTGAGCTTAGAAGCCCACTTTTTCTCATTGCGTGCAAGAAATTCTGTGTATGTGTATAAACGTGACATGGTATTTTTTTCTCGTACTAGTGCGAAAAAGTGCGTTTTTGCGTGAATATTCAGCTTGTGGCGCATTCACACACTTGTCAAGAACCCCTTTACTACGACTTTATCATACAAATGTAACTGTTATGTAATATGTGTCGTTTTATCGGAAACTTTCTTTTTTCAGAATGTGGTTTTTTCTCTTCGTAATGTGCATCGCGATCAATTGTTCGTTCACGCTATACTTTGCTTGTTACTGCATCACCATCGAGGGGCTGCAGTTGATGTACGTGCTGGGTCTCATGGAGGCACTTGTCTTTTGCGGACTCGGCTGGATACTCACATGCACCTCGGTGAGTACGAAATGCTAGATTTTCTTGTTTCAATATCCGTCCAGAAAAGTCGTTAGCGTCATTTGTTTCATTGATACAGGTTCTGCACGCCTGCATGAATTTAACGACCAATGAGATGTTCAACTACAAACGGTACTCGTACCTAAGGGACAAGAAAGGCAGATACCTGAATCCCTTTAGCCGAGGGCCCGTGCTCAACTTTATCGAATTCTTCCTCTATCCGCCGGATCATCACGCCACAGACCCCCAGCATTATCACATTCTCTCGGAAGAGACTATGTGAATAGCGTGACGCACTGTAATTTTTTCACCTTTACCGGTGAAGTTATAGCCTAACGAGCATAACGGAAATTACAAGTTTCTGGTTAGATAGATAAATCATTTTTTTCTTAATGGATGCATTTGAAATTCCACTTTTGGTTACTGTGAAGTGAACGCTGATAGGTTCGTAGATACGCATTATCGACCTTTTCTTCGCACTAGTGGGAGCAGGTGCCTTCCTGTATGCACTTTGCAACAACGAAAAGCGTAATTTTCGTGAAAATTGTACGACAAATGATGCGAACGATAGGGGCGTAGAAACGAGAGTCTCGACTCGTGTAAATGCATTATCGCCCTCGTCAAAAATTTCTTTTCTATGCCCTTGTCACACCAATAATTCTTTCTATATGGCTTTCGCGCGCACAGTTCATCGCTTTTTACTCTCTCAGTGTATAATTTTTATAAAACGCGCGAAATTGCATGGACAATGTTATTCTCCTTCGTGTATAATTTATTACATCTAGGTTCTCTGTAACCTGATTGTTACAAAATACTGAGTTAAAAAAAACAAGATTCGATTCGATTAAATGAAGATAGCAAACGCCATAATTGTATTCTATAAAGCTTATCTTATGAGTTACAGTAAAGGTAAAAATGAAAAAAAAATACCTAAGTGATAAATAATTCAATTTAGGTTCGAATTAAACGCGGTATAGATAGGACATCTATTAAAAATAGTGTGCGTAAAATGCGTGTATAAGAAATGTTAACAAATGTCTTTGGTAAAAAATATACTGCATCGTCCCACGAGAAAAAAAAGAGATAATTGTATAGACTTAGTTCATATTGTAGTTTAGTATAAATCGCGTGTTGTGTACAAAGCATGTTCTGTAAATGTTTGACCTGGTTAAGATACCACCCGACGTCCGTTGGGACAACGAGAGAAGTTTACTAATTGGCAGTTGCACGCGAGGTACACGTCTTTGTTTCATTTACTTGTTCGCGATGCTTCAGTAGGGAATCATTAGAGTTCTACTTCAGCTCGTAACAAAAATCGTAATTTGGTGGTGCGTCTGGTATTGGCGGAGGATCCTGAGGTATGTCGATTCCTTCGGCGTCCAGAAGTCTCAATTTTATGTCCATCGACAATAGGGTCTCCAAGTCGTTTTCAGTTTCTTTACTGGACATTCTGTTGCCTAAAATGTATCAGGAGTGACATAAATAAAAATGGCAGGAGGACGTGACAAATAAAAATGACAGTCTCATTTCAAGGATGTATCACATATACATGCAGTAAGGTTGAACTCGAATTTGCAGTACCTCGCAATATACGAAAAATCTGCAATGAACCCGAACCGCGATTTCAAGACCTTTGAATTCGCATTATATTGGTACTAAACAGTTATTAACAAATTATACGTAAATTATAAAATTGAAAAAAAATCAGGATACTTTTTATTTTCTTATTGCAAACGAAGGACCTGATTTTTTAGAATTCATATACATTGTTTCATACTTGTTTTATATTACAACGTTTGTTTTTCGTCAATTTGAAAAATTGATTTTGACGTACTTTGGATCTTTCCGAACGGCGAATCCACAGTAACATTAGGGCGTTTCAAATTTTTTTTTTTTTTTTCTCGGAACCAAGCTCAAAAATTTCGTTTAGATGCCAAAGTCGGCCTCTGAAAATATGAGCCCTTAATTTTAATATTAAGTATGTGCGCATCGCACTTTTCGATTTCCCATAAGAATAACACAGGAACATTTTTTTTTTCTTCCGATTTTTGTAACTGATGAACCATAAATTGCGCTGTGATTTCAATGAACTATTTTCGAAGAGAATTGAACGCTCTACAGAAAAGTTCTTGTATGATTGTTCGATTAATCAAGTCATTCAAAAGTTATTCAAGGTCAAAGTTAAATTCATTATTAATTTAGCCGTTTTCTTTATAATCCTTCGAATTTGATTAGTTTCAAGGTTTTAAAATGAATTGAAACTTTATTTTTAAGGTCTGTGAGTTAAAAAAATAAAACTATTATTTTTTGTCATTAAAGATTGCTGTCATTGTATTGAAAAACTGTTTTTAAATAGATTGCACATAAAAAGAAGTTGAATTTTATGCACGACCCGAAGAGTTATTCATGTTGCTGCGTTTTCATAATTCAGGCCAGTAGACAAATGATTTTATTTAACATATGTATATGTATTCATGACTAACAAATATTATAAATTAATTACATAAAACTTATAACAAAGTAAAAAACTATTACTTCTCATAAATTTGAATTTTTGGGGAACATTTTTTCTGAAAACAATATTTTTGCCAAATAATTCAGAAAAACGGCAAAATTAGTGATGAATTTAACTTTGACCTTGAATAATTTTTGAATGAGTTGATTAATCGAAAAACGATACGAGAACTTTTCTATAGAGCGTTCAGTTCTCTATAGAAATATATGATGGAAACTGCAGAGAAATGTATGGTTCATTAGTTATAAAAATAAAAAATAAAAAATTCGGAGGATTATGAAGAAAACGGCTAAGTTGATAATGAATTTAACTTTGACCTTGAATAACTTTTGAATGAGTTGATTCATCGAAAAATGATATCAGACCTTTTTTGTAGAGCGTTCAATCCTCTACGAAAATAGTTCATTGAAATTGCAGCGCAATTTATGGTTCATTAGTTATAAAAATCGGAACAGAAAAAAAAATGTCCTGTGTTATTCTTATGGGAAATCGAAAAGTGCGATGCGCACATTCTTAATATTAATATTAAGGGCTCATATTTTCAGAGGCTTACTTTGGCATCTAAACGAAACTTTTGAGCCTGGTTCCGAGAAAATTTTTTTTTTTTTTTTTTTTGGAACGCCCTACAGTAACATATATAGTTTCAAGGCGATAGCGCCAAGTGTACCGCAATTACGTTGCAAAAAACTAAAATTAAAATTTTAAGAATGTAAAGAAGCCGGAGAATACCCATGTGGTGTCTAGAGCATCTAGATTATTTACTAAAAAGTTCATTTAGAGCAATTTGTTAATACCTTTTGACATTCTGATTATACGAAATTAATTTTCTTGGCTCTTATAATACAGTTCACTCATCGTGATTTTTATACTCTTAGGAATTGTGCAAATTCCCAATGCATTTCTGATATCTTACCGAGTAGCGCGTTGATACCGTCCGTCCAATAATCGAACACCTGTTCGTCCGGAGCGACAAAGTCCAGGCTTGTCACTTCCACGGAATCCAAAGCAAGGGAGAACGCCAATTGATGAGTAGTTTTTCGTCTCTGCAAATCTTTCATGTGCGGGCAATCCCGACCAATGAGAAGCCCTCGTATTTCCACAACCGCCAGTTTGGTAGGAAGCTCATCTATAGTTGGCACGGACTTCTCGTCGCAGTCACCGTAATGAAAGAGTTTGTGATTCGGTGACAATCGGACATACCAAAATTTATCTTTAATCCTCTGTCCTCTTGCACTGTACTTTGTAAATCTAGTTCCCTCTACCAAAAATCCTAATCTCTGCTGCTTTATGAGGTCCAATATTTCCGGTTTTATTTGCTCTCGCAATTCGACTATCGGTCTAGCGTGACTCTCCCATTCCTCCCGATTTGTTCTCTCCTGCTGCCAGAGATTCGTTATAGTCGAGTAGGTGAGTTGTTGCAGCTTATTCTTGAACTTGTCGAGTCCCGTGGGCTTGCACTGGAGCGCCCGAGTTATTTGCTCACGAACGACCGAAAAAACTTTCACAAAGTCCTCGGTAGTGGCACGCATCTCCTTCCAAGTCTTGTTCAACAGAACTATGCAAACGCAGTAAAACTCTTCGAAGGGATGATCGTGGGTGAAGAACATCGGATGATAGGATTGCCCTTGCTCACTGGGTGCTTCGCCGATACGTAAAACCTGAGAAGTGATGAACATGTATGTGTAATTTCATCGATCAGAATTATTGGAGTTTTACCGAATCTTTAATCGGCCGAATCGACATATGGCAAATGAATATGGGTCTCAACGAAAAAACAATCACGATTCGGCCAGTTACCTTTTAGTAGAATAATCTTACTCCGACTAACCACTCACCTCGCACAAGAGTTTCACAAGTTCCACGCTCGTTCTTCCAAAGGGGCACTCATGTTCGTCGGCTCTGCAAGAGTTCTCGAGCACGACTTTCGTATAACCCTCGGTATGATTCCGCGCGAAGTAAACCATACAATCAAGAGCGAGCATTCCCGGCGGAGTTCCGGTAAAATCGAGAGCAGGATTAATGTCGTACTTAAAACCAAGTTTCTTATAGTCCTTGGCAAAGAGCCCCTGCTTCCTCGCAGCTACGTCGCCGCTCGTCGAGCCTTCGGTGTCAAACGCTATTCTTCGAAGTTCCTTGATCTTGTCATGAGCGTCTTGATCCTGAGGGTCCATCTTCGTCATCATTCGCTGCTCTAATAGACTCAGCATCAGAGTTTGAAGCACATAGAGCTGATGCGCCATTTCCGTTCCCACCTGTAGAACCGTTGGAGAGTGTAGCAGTACTGCTTGTCGCTAATTAGCTAATTAGTACTGTAACAGTCTAATTTGGTTGCGTTTTCCACACTAACGCTTCAGCAACGCAATTTACGATACGCGTCCGTGCTACGTCCAAAGTACCAGGAAGACATCTGGTATGAAAAAATGATCTTACATATGTTTGCATGGAAAGTATAAGTTATGCTACATACAAAACTTAATTTTTTGGATCTATGGTAACTTTTAGATGCCGTCAGACGAACACACAAAATCTAGTGGAATTACTTTTTGATAAATAATTTTTTTTTGCTACCTCAAGGATTAGAATCGAGCTGTGGTCCATAAGTTTTACCTGGCCCGTTGATTGTATAACGTTGGTCAAAAAAACGTTTCTGGTTTGCTTGGACTGCAGGGATGCGGAAACTGCTCGCCTCTTTGCAACGTCGGCTTTAAGGAAAAGTGCGTTTATCAAAGCTATCGCATTCTGTTGAATCTGCGGACTCATGCTTTGCAGATGCATGACAAGATTCTGCAGCGTCACTTCCTTCTCAACTTGGCTGTATTTCCCGGACGAGTTCAGCACAATGTTCTCAAGTATGCTCAGCGAGGCCTCTGTCACGCTTGTGTCCTGAATAACAACGGGATTGTTCACATGGCTTGCCACCTTGTTGATGAACGGTGGCTCAAGTATGTCCCACGAGACGATTCCGTGATCCATCAACTCGACGAACGATTGAAGGGAGTATGCAAGAGCGTTGCCCTTGTATTTGCCACCTTCGATCTATAATTAAAACGGAAGTAAATCATATTTAGATAGACGGTGTCATATTCGTGTCCTAGAGCAAGCCCCCCCAAGGCCATTGAGCTCCACAGATACGCCAATGCATATAACTTATAACTCAACATTTTGTAACTAATAATACCTGAATATAACCAAATTAAATATAACTAGGAATGACCTAAACCAAGTACCTGAATATGATTTGAAGAAAACATAACCGAATATTATTGAATAGAGAAACATAATCATAGTTAACCCTACCCCCATCCCTCATCCTGACTAGCAAGAACTTCTGGGGCACTCGATGAAACACACTGACTGATTCAAGCCTCTGCATCCCCGGCGGCATCAAGTTCCGATATCGAGTGCCTGAATACTGATGTAGTCAAAATAGAAATCCATATTCAAAAAAATCAACATCAATACGCTGTGATTGGCCGCTGCGCAAAAGGTTGAATCTTGGAGTCATATAAGCAACACTTAAGATATTTTCATGTTTACGATTCAAAAAACTTTTCTGGCGCATCTAAAGCACTAGGTAGATATGCTAGGTTCTAAAATTACCGTCACAAACCTTATCTAACAATAGATGTAATAGAATACCTGAGATATTATCAGAGCCAGTCCCTGCTTGTTTATGAACTCCAGTGCGAATGTTATATCCAAACTCAGAGTGCTGAGTTTCTGTAATCCTTTTGCTTTTTCTTCGGCTGTTCCATTGTTCAGCTTCGACAGTATATCCCCAGCTGTTTTTGACGGCGAGTGTTCCAATCTCAAAACACTGCCGTTTTTAACTTCGTTCCTGTTTTTTTCCGTGATGTAATTCTGATTGTTGTTCTCGGAGAATTGGAGCGAATATATATCCGGATCCAGGAGACCCCAGCCATTGCACAGTTCCTGAACGTTGAAACAAAGAGTTATTAGATGTTGACTATAAGAGTAAGCTCCAATTATTCCACTTTAATATTCCAAGTCCAAAAATGTATCGAGGAAGGGTGAAACATTTCGGGACGTGTTACGTTTACTAAGAATATTCATTGGACTATTGTCTAATTTACTTGTATAATTCCGGTCAATGGCTGCTTTTGATTAAACTCTATAAGTTGTGGCATTTGGGACGTCATTTCCACGGCGATTTTCACGATGTTGGAATCCTTCTGGACCGGCATTTTTATGGCCTGTGTGTACATCAATGACTAAACCAAAGATCGAACAAACATCGCTTCCGTCCTGTCCACCGTGTATTCTCGTTGAAGCTTTTGTTCAGTCGAACCAGAGAACATCGACGTACATGGAAGCCCAGGTCCCGTGTTGATTTTTGGCACAGAAAAAATAGTCCTGACTTCCGCCTGTAGTTGGCGGCGCTATCTATCGGTGTGTTCAACACACGCTAAGTATTTCAAGCAACGCCCCTCGACGTCGTCCCTCTCATGCCCATGTGTACTGGACGATAGCATCCTTTCACTCGCACTAATGTAGTAACGCGTGTCTTGATTCGGACTAATGCTTCAAGTATTTCAAAATTTTTATATGTAGAACTCTGTACTGGCATGTGACAATATCCGATTAGAATATTCAATTATGATAGTACTGAATATATGACAGCATTCAAAAACATATAAATTTCAATAGCGAATTTCGGGACTCGCTTTTTTTTATCGACTTTCATGCACAAAATTTCAAGTGAGCTTCGCGACCATGGTTCGATTCCAAGATAAGTATTTATTTTTTTTTGTAAGTACTACAAACAAATGTAAACGCATTCGTTTGTAGTACTACGACTAAATGCGTTTGCATTTGTATGTAGGGACGTCTACAGGAGCTGGTTAACATTACTCGATGGAAACCAGGGGGAGGTAGCGAGCGTATTCCATCTGGAAGGGATGGGCGATAAGAAGGAAGGGAAATGAAATAGGTCAAGGTACAAGGGCAAAAGGACAATAGGAATAGAGTAGTATACATGATATTAGCACACTATTCAACAATTATTTACATTTAACGTTTACATTTAATATTTACATTCCATTTGCACATTAGTACAGCTTCAACTGTGCATAAACTTGAGCATCTTACGATTAGCTTTTTCGTTTTCGTTTCCGGTTTTCCGTTTTCTATCGGTCACGTCCCTTATGTCGCGAGAAATTCACTTACGTTGATAAAAGATGTTGGTGCGTGCAAACAGATTTACAATAAAATCACGGTGTACTCGGGATTCGTCGTTTTTTTCAAATAAAAAAAAGTATATATCGGGATCGAACCATGATTATGGAGTTCAAAAGTAAAAGCCTTGACCACTTAATCATCAACTCACTTGAAATACGCATGAAAGTTAATGAAAAGTAGGAAGCCCGCTGATTTGCTAAGTAGGTCACAAATGCTAAATTTCTTCTGGCCGCCGCAAAAAAAAAACAGTTCGAGTAGGGAAGACACCTGTCTCTCCTTCGCGACCGCAAGCATAAATAGTTATGTTTTTTTTTGTTGTCATTGGGCGATCATATTATACTTACCTGCTCTTAAGAATATAATTTAAAGTGTAAAGTTACAAAATAACATTAATTTGTTCGAAAAAGTAAAAGAAAAACAAACAATACCTGTGGCAGCATCGAACCCGGGTCACCGAGACCAAATGAGAAACCCTAAATCATTTGACCATGAACTGACTTGTGAATGATGATTTTTAAATTCTTGAAAAATCGTGAGTCTCCTACTTTGTAGATTTAATTGGCTTTTCATAAAATCATTTACATTAAATATTTTCCTACTGATGTACTAAGCTATTGATGTAGCTCAAGGATTTTCGTAATTTTTACGTTGGCAATTTTAATGCATGCCGGACAAGCCCTCCAAATTCTAAATCGATCGTCTACGTGGTTACGATAAAATAATTAATTAAAGTTGCGATCTAATACACGTTTAGAAAATATTTCACACATGATGAACGATTAATTGTGTTTCTGAAATATAGACGAATCGTTTGGATAGAATATTTTAATAAAATATTTTCCGATATTGTTTTCATCCATTTTAGAAACGCTTCATACAATTGACAATTTGTAAATATTTCTAAAATTATTTCTAAATTCTTCGTCATACGGGGAATAATATATTATACGTTACTTTCATGTTGTTTCAGCGATAAAATATGCCAACTGATAAGTTACATTGGGATTGTTACTAGCAGGTTACGTAGCATTTATACTAATTTTGGTCCATAAGTATAACGGCATACCGGCATGTAACGTTATTTTCATTTTATATTGTTATATTACATGTGACTTCCATGTTATGTATCCGCTACATACTTCAAGTATAACGTTGTAACATCACATTTAACTACCATATTATCTTACCTCAAGATACATATTCTCTGGGTCAGATGTTTTAGTATAACAAAAAAAAATTACTTCTTGCAAAATAGTTTCACGAGCGGAGTATCTTAAATTCGGAGATAAATGCCGATAACGCAGAAAATTAACGATGCATTGTGGCGTTGCGCGTAAAGCAATGCCACTTACCTTCGTAACAGTCTAAAATAGTCTGGCACCGCCATCGTCGGCAACACAGAGTATTTTATCTTGTTTGCCGTAAAGGTAGAAGTTCAAATATAAAGCGATAATCTGTGAGACCATTGCTGCGCATTTGGATCTATTACATAGAAGAATCAGAAATTGTTCCAATGCATTGTGGTCCTACATAGAGTCGATGACCAATCACGATCGTCATCGACTTTCAACAATAATCCTCTTTCTGGCAACCGAAGATGTTCGAAATTCTACTATACCGTCGCAACGACTTCAAAAATCTATAAGATCGAAATGTTTTACAGAAATTGATGTAAATAGAATATGATGTAATGACAAAACGTAATCCAAGTCCTGGAAATTATTGAGATGTGGAGTGAATTTACTATATTTCAAGCAAAGAGCACAATTACAATGTTGGACGAGACGCGAGGGCATAAAAAATAAAGAAAAAGCCGTGTGTAAGACAATGTTTGTGGAGTCATAAGTATGTTGAATCGGCGATGTGGTGAATTTAATAGCACGGAAAAGTAGGGCGGTTGTATTGCTCATACCTCAATTTCTTTATACAACTTAACATTTTATTGTTAGGTTCAATTCTACAAGTATATTCTAAAGTGTGAGTAGCAAGTGATACACAAGCTACGATATAATATAATACGATACGCTTCTTAAATTAAATATCAAATCATAATAGCATATACACAGTGTAACACACAATATTCATAGCGGCCGACGCTGACGGAAAAATCACTAATGTTTTCACAATAGTACTATAGAACTCTAATGGATGCAATTCAATGAAATTACTCATACACCCTTATAGGATGTATCAACCCTATAGCGCTTTTTAACCGGGGGAGTCGTACAAAATTTATGATCGAACAGGGATTATACCTTATAGATATGTGGTTTGTGTAAAAGCGTACACACAGTATGGATGAATCGAGATAACATTGAAATAGCTTAGCCATTTGTCAAGATTGGTGAAGGTCAAATGATGAACTGATACATACGAAAAGGTGTTAACAATTAACCGCAATCGACATTATTCCGTTTTATCTAAATTTATATCGACGATAAATGATCGTAGGAATTTATATACTTAAAAATAATTATGCGGCAATCAAAAAACATTTTACAACGTGAATAGGGTAGGTTTGAACACTTCAAAACCCACGCTTATGAATCACGTACGGACACCTTCGAAGGTGTATATTCTCTAGTTATCCTAAATTTAATGCGAAGACAGGAGGTTAGATCGAACAAGTATAATTTAAATGATCGAAATTGTCTTCTAGATAGTTAGATTGAATACAAAATACAAAGGCTTATGTAAATGAAAAATACAAAAGTGTGGATACATTAAGGATCCGTTTCATTCCTGCGCATCGGCGTCTCATAATTCTCTTCGGTTTAAGCAACATTTTAATGATTTTTCAAGTTCTTGAACTTGCATTTGTTTTCGTGAGATATGGCAACGTCAGCGAATTCATAATAAGACATTCCAAGTTCGGGGCAAATATAATAATTTGCAGGTATGAGACGGGGCCTCAGACTAGGCACGTGTCCATGGACTTCTCAGCAATCTCTTACTTTATTCATTAATATGTGTATATATTTATATGTATATAGTATTGTATAACAATCGGGACGTTTTCCTTAATCTTACCATGAACATTGAACGACAATCTTCATACCGTGTCATTTCAGATCTGAATTCTGGGAATATGACGCGGCTCACTTGAATAATGCAATCAATCTCGTATTTTTTGGAGTCCGGCATATTTGCGCCCCTATCTATTACATTACATTTAATTGATTATTATCATTTATACCTACGCATAATGCAACATCGAGATATTGTGCATATTAAGTAATGAAATTTTGTCAGAAAATTGTTCACAATATCAAGATATCACGTAAATCGATTGGTTGTTAACCCCGAGCATGAATTAAATTATTTGAATAGATGTTCAGAACAGCTAACGGAAGGGCATCAATATTGAACAGTGTAATAGGTTCGAGCTTTCCACATTTTTTAAAAAACGTTACGTAAACGGGAATCTTACAGAACATAGATTGAAACGCGGTGACAACGAAATTCGAAAACGATTTAATAAATCACAGAGCGAATCAATTTTTTCTTTAGATCGATAGAACCATGTTTGCAATTTAATGATATTACTTTTAATTTGATATCGTATTCACTACAAATTAGCTACAAATATAATGACATGTTTTCAGAATGAATCGATACAATTCGAGGCTTGATAAGTTTTTGATAGACATTAAAAAAAGATGGATTGATTATCCTGCTAAAGGGACATCGGTACGCATAACGGTATATGTAGTTGCGCTGTCCGACATTAATGTGTAGATTTTCTGGATATCTTGCAAGGTATCTAACAGGGGTCAAAGAGATCACACAAAAAAACCTAGCAAACAAAATGCTAAATGTGTTGCTCCGTATATTCGATATTGTTGAGACACTGAGTAAAATGTCTAACAAGACAGGTTTAACAGAAAACCAGCTATCGATGACGAGCAGTGTACAAATTTACCGAAAAAAAATGTATCGTTTCATTTTCAATAAAAGATCAGGATCATGTTGTGTCACAGAAGAATCAACCGATCAATTTTTATTTCAATGTCATGACATCTATCTCAAAACCATAAACTAACGGCGTCATAATATTTGTTCAGGTTAGATGAATTTTACAATTTTAAGCCACTTCTCCCCGCATGCGGAATATCTTTCATATCTTTCTCACAATGATCATTCTTTTGCACTCACCAAAAAAATAAAAAATAATTAAAAAACTATTCGGTACCTGATCATCAGGCTGCGAAGTTCGACTGTCACACACAGTATTAGTCCAAACGAAGAAATTACAAAAATATCGTTATGGTCTTGGGATGCCAAGGGCTTATCAAGTCGTACAGTCTCTGATAGAGGCACTTAATTAATAGTACCGTCAATAAACGCGAGTTTAATCAGTCTGCAATATCCGATCCATTCGTGTTATTTTAGTAACGACAAACAACTTTCACATGAATTTACTTTCTTCACGCGGTTCTCATGTTGCTATCACAAAATGACCGATACATTTGGCACGTATAGTTCGGTTACATTATTCGGTTATTGTACTCGTATCGCGTGATTATTACTCATGGCTTCACTGATGGACAGGGCATGACTCATTTAGCTTCTAAATCTATTGTGGAGATTTGTCGGATAACGAGCTATGTCATCAAATTTGTCCTTCTTCCTTGGACACTTGCCCTGCCTTCTCATATACTCGCCGAATTCACAGATCGGTGTTGCACACTCCTCATTTTGTATGCATCTGAAACAAAATATTAGCATATGCGTGTTCACAAAAAATTGCAAAGTACTTGCCGTTATCTGTCGTAAAATCGGAAAATCGTACTTACAATCTGTCTCTGAGAGAGAAGTAACCTTTTCCACGTCTCGTACGTATACAATTCTGATCATTCTCAAAACAGTTACATTGACATTCTCCCTCGGACGTTATACGTGGTGTGAATTCTGATGGGCACTTGCATCTGTTAATTACAACAAAAAAGATATTGAAAAAAATACACAAGAAAATGTTATGGTATCGTTACGATTTATGGTAGTCAAATGCGTATATTATATCAATAGGGACTAAGCGTACAAAATAATGTGTAATAGAGTAAAAATTTAACAAAATCGGAAAATTGTTTGTTAAAATGTCACTGACGTAAGTTAATCAAACTGACGGAACAATGCTCCGCAGAATTAACGCAGAATTAACGATGCACTAGAATCAGAAGTCCTATACAAGACCGCCATTACCAATGAGTATTCTTGTATTACAGTACTTCCCAAGGAAATAGTTACTACGTCCAGGTACACGTAAGCAAATACTGCGCCCACGTAGTTCCTTAGCGAAACCGGTGCATCCATGGATTCAGAGTTGTATCGTGATTGCAATTACACTACAGTTGGCTCGATATGGATCTGGGAGGTACAATGATTATGACAATGGTCCGAGTATTTTAGAGTGTGACTAATAATTTTTTTAAATCTTTTAACTTTTATGCAACTTTGTTCTGATGGCTCTGGTTAAATCGTATAGACTCGAATATGATGAGATAGAAGGATTACAGAAAAATGCGTAAAAATAAAGATTACATACCAGTCTAGAGCAAATGAAAAATTATGACCATTGTCTATTGGAGTCTGCTGATGGATATACTTAGTTTCATTAGGGTTGGGACATTGTCGTTCAGTGATGTCTGCTTTTTCTGCCGTGCTAAACGTCATGTTCGATATTTGGAATCGAATATATTACGATATCTGGCAGTACATCCATCAAGTCGAAATGTTTTGCGTGCTATTTGCTAACCCATTGGGACATCGAGCAAGATATACAAAGACATCAAACATAAATGCGAGCAGCGCACGCCTAAGTAGTTGGTACGCATGAATAGTTACGATTCGTGACTAATTAATACGCCTAAGTAATTACACTACAGTTGAGTAGTTATTCTACCTAAGCAGTGAGTGCAACAGAGTGGTTAGTATAGATAAGGCGTTAATGCATCTGAATGGTCGGTAGATCTAAGTAGATATAACCCCTAAGTAGTTATCACATATACGTACTTATTACGTCGGAGCGGTTACTTTTTTAAATAATTAATGTGCCATAAAGATATATAAGTAAAGTTCTCTGATATATATATACATTTATATCAAAGGACTTGAATTGTTAATATATATAGATGCAAATGAAATAGTTAACAAAAATGCAAAAATTCGTAATAGTTCGGAAAAAAAGAGTACTGGAAATTTGAAGTTATTTGGAGACTTTACATACTAGATATACGTTGCAGTGACATGAAGGCAACTACTAGAAATTTACGATAGGTTTGAGTTATTGCGTACTCCCGAATTGGCTACGGGACAATTTTCACAAACATAAAGTTATTCGAGTTATTCCTAATTATCAATTCATTGTCAATAATGTCGATTACTGACCGTCTACACTCTCAAAAGCATTTAAAACAGAAGAAGATTGTTGAGAATGGTGACGGTAATAAAATAACTGTTATTAACCCGTTGAGGAGACATGGGGTTCAATGGACCCCAGACGAATTTTGAAGCATTTTTAAATCTAAAAAGACCCATAGACTTTAGATATAGAGCGTAATCTCTTGTGGTTTGAAGTCTCAATAACAAGTTTTGACATGTGTCAAAGGTCTACCCGGCATTAGTCGTCCTGCAGGGTTACATCAGTACGGTTGTTTTTTTTCGTGGGGTTCAGTAGACTCCGTGTGTTCTGACTGTGGCAAAGTTTTTGAAAAATTCAATTTTTTTTATCGTCTATCAGTGTTAAACTGTTTCAGTAAACGTAAGTATTCATGCATCAATTGTATTTAATTTTAACGGCAATAAATAACGGTTATTATTTATATGTATGTGTGTATATATACCCCATTGCGGACACACGAGGTCCAATGGACCCCAGACAGACTTTTAAGTCTTTTTGAATCTAAAACGACCCGTAGGAATTAGATACAGAGCGTTATCTGTTGTCGTATGAAGTCTCCACATCAAGTTTATTATTTAGTAGTGTTAGAGTGGCACAGATTGTTTTGACTGGCTTTGCTATTCTCATACGGTGCAATCTAAAACTTATCGTTGGCCTATGCGAGTTTTTCAAGGAAGGCAATATAGTGACCTACCCAGCTTCTGATTAATTCCTACAATGTGCCATTTTTACGCGCGATCAGTGATCAAACATGAATTACCAGTGCGCTTATCGCATTGACTGAAATATGCACATAGTAACGTAGGTATACGGCGTCTTCATAGACTTTATTCTGACCCACGTATTTTCTGGTAAAATTGTATTGTCTCTTTCGTTTTTCATCCACTACTATTGTTTCAAGAAATTTTTAATCATACAGTAAAACTTAAATTCATCATTTTATTCGTTTCTGATAAAGAAAACAAACCGATTTTATGAACGAACCCGCTCAACGAATCTGACAAGAAAATTGTCTCCTAGGTTATTCTAGTGGGTTCACTGATCAAATTCTGAATGTCGTCAATTTCATATCATCTTGTCTCGATGTTTCGTCAATTACATGATGCATAATATAGAGGATTTACAAAAAAAAGAGTGTGCCGGACGTAAACAGATTTTTCCATAGCATGTAATACGATCAATGAACACAAATTGGGCCGCGGTCTATAATGAAGCCGTTCAGCTCAGTATCGAATCGATGAAGCTCGAAGAGTCTGGAAAAGTATTCTAACACAAAGGTAACCCATTTGTCGCTCCAATTTAAAGTGCGCATTCGTATAATAGTGTCTACACATAGAGAAGAAAGGAATAAAAGTCGAAATGCTGCTATGAAAGCCTCAGCCTATAATATCAAGTCACTAGAATTCTATAAAGTGCAATAGATGCTCACGACTTCTTCTGCGGCGGCCTCCTGATGTTTTGCGGGGGAGAAGTGGCGGGTGGATGATGTTTTGTAAACCTGTGCTCGTTTGTTGCGGTTGTTTTGTCACTTGACGCGGCGTACTCGCTTCGATCCTTGCACTCGCACTCCGTGTGATTGTAGAAGGATAACTTTTCAACAACACTCGCCCCACCAACACTGGTAGTCTATAAAAAAAGCGACAAAACTATTTTGAGAAACATGAAAATATTACGAAAATATAGCATAAATAACCGTAAACGGTAAACTAGTTTTGGACGTAAATCCTATATGACCTGTTCTTACATCGTGTATTTTTATACCCACGCCACAAGACGAGCGTTTAAATATCTTTGGTTCCAGTGTCTTGGCACAAAGTGCTATTTATCTAGCCAAGTTTCTGATGGATATGTTTAATGCATTTCAATTTAGTGTACGCGTGCCTAATAAATAAATATATGCATTAACAAAGCGTATGCGGCAATAGTAATTTCTTAAATGGGACATGGTTCATCACCTGTAATGAATATGGTATATGGTATTATACGACAATAGGTGCTCGCGAAACATAATGCTGCTTGTAGGGTCGGGTGTAAACGGATGAAGCCGATCGATTAACTTGTCTTTTATTTGTAGAATTCCTAAGTAGTAATGCACTTTTCCGATGTCAGTTTCTCATAGCATTTCCATCGACGTATGTTCTTCCTCGTTCTTCCTCGTTCTTGAATCTCGGGCATCATAATGCGCCTCCGCATAAAAACAATTAAGTCCACCGTTAACTCACAATAGATTTATTATGAGCATGCATCAGAAGTCAGCGTACTGAGACGATTGTAGTTCAGATATCATCACCTGCTATCATCGCATTTTACACCTTTTGTATATGCGGTTTTTAGATGTGGATGCTTTTATGTATCAGTGTTACATTCTCGTATATACAGATAATGTACTTCACGCTGTAGAATAGCTTCGACATGACATACACACATGCAATTTCCGGGACCGTCTTGGCGGTCTGCGTTAAAATCATTAATTCTATTATTTAAATATATAGATACCAATAATAATTTCCATGTACTGAACAAACAGCGATGCAAATGTTTCTCATTAAGTCTGGAGATGGAACGGAAGCTAAGAACGCCGCAACAAAATAAGAAACAGGGCTAACAAAAAGATGCGGAAGGAAAAAATCTCTATTCCCCAGCATTGGAGGGGCAAGAATTCTTCTCCTGATCCGATCGAGTTACCAGATCTTATAACTCTCCCGTGTACCAAGGTCAATAGAACACGAGGTGGCTTTTATTAAGGAAGTGAGCAGGCAAAACGAACTTGACACGGATACTTTCAAAATAAAAATGATTGAATGATTTCATGTCAAAATGAAACGAGGGAACTACAAATATCTATGAAATGTCAAAGCAGTGATATAAAATGTATAGAGCTCTCGAAAACGCGAAAAAAATGAATAATGTCGAATGCAGCGTTCAATTCTCTACAAAAAGGTTTGATTGGCATGACAGTACGAGTTCCCATTTATTGGAGATAATAATCAGAAGTTAAAGGAATCTTCTTTCCTGTGTTATTCTTATGGGAAATCGAAAAGTGCAATGCGGACAACTTTAATCAAATAATTAAGGGCTCATATTTTCAGGGACTTATTTTGGCATCTAAACAAAGGTTTTGAGCGAGGAACAGAGAAATCGAAATTTTTTTTTTGGAAACGCCCTATTGTACACCTAATACAAGAGTAAAAACCCTTTTGGTTCCACTTGCTAGAAACTGTTTATCTAATTAAAGTGTTTAAAATTTAAACACATTTGCATCGAAAAATATTGTACTGTAATTAGACAAAACAAAAACAATATCTTTTGTCAGCATTAAATACATAATATATTATTTTTAAGGGTTTTCAATTCAGAGCTTCTTGAAATTATTGACATGCTTTGACTTTATTAATTTGAATTTATACAATATTATGGTTTGCTCAATAGAAGCAGTGAGAAGTAAGAGATATTCTTACATTGTTACATGTAGGACAAGTTAGCTATATCGAGAATGTAAAATGTCAGCAACGTTTGGCAAGTGAAGTGGTTAACTATTCCGACCACTGTCAACATTTTTGGAAGATCCCGTTGTGCTTACTCAACGTCTGGAGCACCTTTCAAGGTAACGACCATTGATTTTGTTGTAAGTTTAAATGTTGATCATATTCTCAGTTAAAGTGTATCTATGTTGGCGACGTTTTAGGAGATTTTTTTCATAAGACAACGAATAATTCAATTTTCTCATGGGGACTTAATAATTATATGACATCCATGCGCAAGACATTCGTGCTGTGAAAACTGATGTGGTCATTCTTCAACCCTAATTCAAACTTCAAGTACGACGACTCACTAATGAATAAAAATGTAATTCATAAGTTACTAATGTAGAATTGGCTGATAACCGCGACAATTCAGAAGAATCAATTTTACGGTGCAGAACGGTTCTTGGTAAGACTGCAAGATCGAAAGCACGCCGCAGAAAGGCTCACGCAGCCACGAAAGATCAACTTGGCCAGACGTTGTCTCATTAGCATTCGCCTTATCTCGCTCGAGGCTTCCTTATACTGCTGGTGAATGAACGCCGAGCGGATGAACGCATGCTCAGCATTTACGTTGCACACACAGTACGACGAATGACATTATTATGCCTTATTTTGCTCCACGTTTCAAGCGGGCTGCACGCACCCGTGAGATCATAGCGATTTCGGTACAGTAGAATAAATACTGATGCAGACTCAAAGGAATTCTTTCAATCATCATGCATACTTACTGATGTTTCCCTAGTAACGCGCTTCCTCTATACTTTACGCGCTTGACATAAAGTGTACAATAAAAGTTCATCTCGAATGTAACTTATATCGGTAACGTAACCCAGTATTGGTGACCTCGAAATTAACCTCATATTTTAATATAAATTGAAATGGATGGACTTACAAGGTCAGTGCATACTGAATATAATCATAAAGCATCCTAGTCGATTAACAGCTGGTTGTAGATAATGGGTTATGGTTGTTGGAATATGGCAAAAATAATCCTTTTATAATAAGAGAATATTAGTCATACTATTGAGGAGTAGGTGCGTACGTATGAAGTAAGAATAAAGAGCGTGTGTGGCCTATCGATAACTATCGAGGCGACGCAGTTTAGATTAGTAAAAGAAAATATACATAAGAGTATATATAAAATTTCATTTTGGGTCTGCTTTGTTCCTGAAGCATACGTGACTCTTTTCTCTTGCAATCGCACTCTCAGCCTCAGTTCTTCGACGACTCTTGACAGAATAAGAAGTCGGCATAATAAAAGGATATTGCTCTACATTCACGAGACGATCTATTTTATTCATTGAACCGATCCCATAATCCAAAAATGGTTTTGTATAAACGCCACGATACACATCCGATCATCACATTTTCAGTCTGTTTCTTGTTTTTTCCAAACATTTTCTCGCCAGGTTTGGCTCGATAATTATTATTAATCACCCTCGAAGATGTATACTAAGGTTTACGCGTGTCGATTGTGCGGACAACTTTGTAGGGACCAACAATGCAGGGACCAGAATCAGCCGACCGTGAAAACCCTCCAATTTCATATTGGCAAGCATCTTTCTACCACCTTTGGGTAGATAATTACCGTCAATCATCCTCGAAAATGTATAGCGAGCTTCACGCGTGCCGATAATGCGGACAACTTTACAGGGACAGCTAATTTGGTTGTCGTCGTTATTGGCCGTTAGAAAGTTGTCTGCACGAGGAACACGCATAAACCTCAGTATACAATTTCTAAGATGACGTATTATATTAGAACGCAGTTCTTATTAGAATGCAATTTCAGATTGATAACACAACATTTTCGAAAAGTAGGAATAGGAGACTCCTTTTTTAAAAATTTTGTCGCGATATTTACAAATCGTGTAAATTCTCGAACCAGTCCTTTATTGACATGAAAATTCCACGACAGGAAGCGATATAACCAATTTACTAGTGTACAAAATTTGAACCGGCTACCTCAAACCGTTTCCGGATTATAGCCGTTCCAAACTATACAAATCTGTCATGCATGTGCACACACGCACTCCCTGACGAGGCGTATCGTTATGACGTTGCTAAGTATTTAGAAGCAGCATAATAATCTTGCCATACAATGTATTACCGTTCTGCACGACCAAACGAATTGCAAGAAGTAGCGTCTTGGAAATTTAAGGAAACTAGCGCGCATTTTATTACACTCCCCTGTCGATCCCATCCATCATAATAAATCAGAAGTGCTGTGACGGCTAATTATATTTCAATTGGAATTAATTATTAAAATATTAATGTAATATTATCATTGACGAATAATTGATGTATCCAATACAGATTTACTCGATACCTAGGAAATTGAAAAGAAAATGTATTGGTCATAAAACGGGTTTTATTAAATTTGCAAGATAAGTTTTGCTGTTATACCCGAAGAAGGATGAACGAAAAGTTTAAATGTTCATTCGGCCTCTCAGAGAAATGATAGAAACTTCATTGCTGCTTATCCAGATGTTATCAGTAGTCGGAGTTATTGTCATCGTCAACCGATGCATGCGCAAGTCCTTATTTGGACTCCTTCTCACACGATTTTTGATCGGTCAAACAAGAAATCGAGTGGCGTCCATTTGAAGCGAAAAGATTGTAAAGGTGAGTCCTACAAGTTCGCTACATGAGTAATGAGTGCTGTGACGAGCGTTCAATTGAATAACAATCAATGGAATACTCTTGTTCCACTGCCGGCACTGGAACAAGAGAATTGAAGAACTTGATATAAACAGAAATACACTCTGTACTGCTGTTCAGACTATCAATTTATGCAAACATATGTGTGGTCGTCCCCAGCATAACGATTGTCAATGTGACATTTTTTTTGTTTCAAAAATGATTCATCGTTTTACATAAAAAAAAACAGAACCCGGCACGCTCCAATTATTTAAATCCGCTGATCTTAATTATTAAAGGTCCGTCATTTGACGATTAATTGTGTAGGGGAAGTTTGAAAGGATTCGTTGTAGCAGCCCTTCCATATATAGTCTATCTATCTATTTTCTGATTGTTCTAACCTCAAGCAGTTTAAAGGCTTACAGGTAACTTCCACATATTCGTGTATCAAGTATTACGTTAATATATATATTGAGATTCGAGTATTACGTACAAAGCTTGTATAAATATTGAGATTCAAGCTTCATACTTGATACACGAATATTCCTTCATATACTGACATTGTAATCGCTACTCGTAATACTACAATATATGTATGTCATTTAATTTAATATTCTTCAGTGATAGATTATCGGAGTATTATTTGAATGTTCAGCCAAATACGAAATAAATATTCTTCTATATTTTTTTCGCACGGGTTCATAAATGCTTGATCGAGTTTCCTATATATAGTATATACGTTCACGTGACTGTAATATACGGTTTGATGAATATCCACGCTCCACACTGATGAAATTCCAAGCTCGTCGCATAGTCTCCGTTTAGTCTCCTTTTTTTTCTGCTCTCCAAGCGCGAATAATAGTGTTCCATTCGAGAGCGAAGATACAATAAATTTCACCGCGAAGACCTATCTAAATCTTTCTCTCTGCTCGGAGCACCGGCGTGGTCATCGCGTTTCACCGTAGCCCTCGGCACCTTGACTGTTTCAGCTCCACTATCGAAATCTCGACTCCATCAATGTATTCACTGACTACACGCACCATCTCCTCGAGAGAATCCTCTTCGCCGCATTCTACGACTAGCTTCTATTCGGATAAATCTTTTGCTGGTTTACCATTCCGAGCAATCGCAAGATTCTTAGATTTTATGGAAATTATATTAAATTGGTATTCAAATAAGAAAATATTTGCGTGAGTTGACTTTCGATTTTTTTTCTCTCGAATTATAGGGTTTGAAAAATAAATAAATATGGCCTGGGTAGGGATTTACATTCATATATTTGATCCAATGGATCCTTGAGCCAACGCCCTCTGCCCACTCCGTGATTCAACCGGACCGATCGAGCCCTGAGTCCTACTTAGATCCTACGAAAACATTGTGCCATCTCGACATAATCTTTTTCCAATTCCCGAGAATTTCACGCGCTCCTAGCTTTGATAAATCCCCGCGAGCGGTATGCATGTAGTTAATAGTGGGCGTAACCGTCTTCCACGTAGTATATATGGCGAACGCCCGCCAGGGCTTTATCGCAAATCAGAGATTTCATGCCCGCCCGTTGCAAGATGTTAGTTGCTCGAATTACACGAATATTAACACGGTTATTACAACGCCACTTCGTTCAGCCGACTGTCCGCATACGGTGTCTTGCTAAACTGTCTGCCGTTGGTCAGACCTGATGGCTGTCGACTTTGTGCCAGCAATCAGCGCTTCGGGCACTATCTTACAGCACTAGTTCTATCATATCGCGCAGACTTCAATTGAATACCTTTCGTCTATTTTTTTTTTTCATTGTTTCACTTTCGTAGATAAGACAAGGAAATTGTTTGATCTATGATTTCATCAGATCTCAAGCCACAGACTCTTGTTCTGCTAACTCATTTTTTTTGCCTGGTAGTCTTAGGATTTTATTTGCAAAGAGCTTTATTAGTTGGACGCGGTACTCATACAGTGAATATATAATGTTCTACCAGGTATGTGTATTAACCTACGTCTTCATCTCTCCACGTGCCAGCCCCGTATACACTCACCTCACGTTCTTGATGACAGGCTTGCAAAACGGCATTAATAAACCCTACTATAATTCCCCTCTTGTAGCCGACAACGCGAACATGAATCAATGTCTCCCGATACTAGGTCACCTCTACGATCTACATAGATACAGGACACGCAGTCGCGGCAATTCCGCGAGCACGGTGTCTGGTACAGACTGCGTAGATCTTTAGCCTTTAACATTGCAAGTACCACATTAGTATATGCAGATATGCAAAATAATACGTGTACCATGCGCCGTCGGTGAAGCTGACCCGCTAGTCGAATCGTCAGGAAACATAGCGTGAAATCTCAATAAGAGACTCAAGACACTTCTCGAAGGGTGTGAATTCTACGTGACTCCAGTCACCGTAGACTGCACGGAAAAAAAGTTGCACAGAAAAATGCGATCCTCGTCTGTTTAAGTTCGCGAATTGCATTTTAAGGTTGAAATATTTTACGAAAACCACTCAAATTTTATTCCGAGCGACCATAGCTTATTTAACATAAAGAAAGCTGGTATGATATTTCAAATAGCTATTTGCAAGTAGCAGCTTTGCTTTTCGTCAAAAATGTCTAAACTCTTGAAGCAATTATAAGTGTCATCTACAGAAGTCGACACAAAGAGTCCCCATAGTTAATGTTCCAAAAGAGTGTAGTAAGATGAAGCCCAGCGAAACATATTAATCTTTTTTCACACATTACTATATTGTAACAACATAATTCTAAAAACATTCTACACGGGCTACACGGGAAACTCACATCTTACCTGCAGATCCGAACAGTACTCGCGCTAGAGATCAGATCTCGCTAGAGCCTCTTTCGCGCTTTGCGGTCAACAAATTTGCATACATCTACGTCTCGAGTTTCACAGTAGTGGCAGTTTATATATGTGTTCGCACGTGCGACTGAACGAACCGAGCCGCGAGTTTCGTGCAGATAAAAGCTTTTTTCGTGCGCACTTAAATGGATACGTATCGTTGATCACGCGCTGGTCTCACGTCGTCCCGACCCGAGTATTTACTCTGTGCCAACTGGTGCGGGTGTTGGTCGCTTGACTTACAAGCGCCTTGGACATCGGGAAAGCATGTTCATATGACAGTCTTAGGCTGTCTATAGTTATCGTATAAGCTGATTATATATTCTAAAATATTGCGAAACGATTTCTGCTTTCTGTACTCGAGAAAACAGATTTCAATCAGAAAAGGTCCAAAGCCACGCCTGCTATAACTCTGTTTCTGTTTATTAATCAAGAGTCGCAGTAGCATCCCGACACCGAGTACTTGAAAAGATTTTTTTAAGCGACATGTCACTGTGTCATTAAGCTTCGATACACCGGAAGTGGAACCTTTCTTCTGGACTGTCTTGGGAACGAACAAGCCAATCGAAATTTCGGCAAAATTTGTGACATAAAAGTCGGACCCACATATTCCAATGCGCCCAGTCACGATTAAAACCAATTGGTTGTTCCTCGCTTATTATCATTACGGTTCTGACTGAAGAACGTGAAAATATTGTATTAAATAAAATATCGTCATTTAAATGTATGAATGTATGAATGTATGAAATTCTTTGGTGTTGAATACGACGGAAATTTGTCGAAGTGGTACTATTTCATGTGATTTTGATTTTGAATTTCTTGATATTTTTTAATAGTTATTTAAAAACAATCTTATTCGAGTAAACACGGAGGCAACTCGGAGCTGAAATTTTACACGTAAATTGAATAACACTATTCACTTTTTTTCCTTTTATAGCGAAAGTGGATTGAACCGTTCAGATTTGATAAAATTTTGACACTTTTGAATTTTCGGAATTTTAGTTTACTTTACGGCCGATAACAGTTTCTGCATCGCTTATCGCTGTAGGAGTAAAATTAGTTCGGGTTTCGTATTCGCCGATGGAAAATACATTACGCATAGCAAAAAATGGGCAAATATTGGAAGATTAATAAAATTATGTATTTGTTTAGAGATTTTCTAAATCTGTATCTTCGTTACAAGAAGTAGATACAGAGATCCGACAAAGTAAAGCGGGTGGGTGTATTTTTTCGCGCGGAACCTGAATAGGCCAGTCGTTTTGCATAAAGATCAAGCACAACGATTACGTTAATAGAAATTGCATATTGAAATTTTCACATGACTTTCTTATAAAAATTGCAGATGGGAATTATCATATGGCTGTTTCATAATGTACCGTTATTCGCGATGCTGCCTCTATGAGGAAGCCAACATCACCGAAAATGTTTTGTCGCAGGAAGAAGCTTCGCGAATAAACCAATATAATGATAAAGCCATACGCATATTTAAATTCGGAACTTTAATTTAAAAAGGCATATTAAAATTAATTTCGGCCTTTTATTAGGACGCCATATGACAATTTCATTTTTCAACTTGACCTTTTTTTAACCGAGATCTACTTTTTCGCATAATTCTTAGACTCTCTAGCTACTTTCCCGAAGACTTGTCTGGCACTATAGATATTTCCCCGCGTGCAATTGGCAAGAACGAAAGAAGGGTTTGACGACGGCGTTAGGGAGGGTGGCGGCATTTGCCTCTTCTCAATCTATAAACGATAATCAGTTTAGTGACGTGCCGTTGTAGCCGACGATTCGCCTTGATGAAGCCAACTTCTCAACCTTCATCGCAAGACCGTTTTTCCGTACCACATTCAAAGAACCATTATCAAACTGCCATGGTTATTCTTTGAGCAATCGTTAGGTATTATAAGTCAAATGTCGATCATTCGAATTATTTGAGATCGACCGTCAATCGGATAAGGGAAAATTCGAATGACTGAACAGCAGTTGTGTCGAAAGATTGATATGAATAATAAAAGATTCTCTTTAATGTTTTTGATATTTGTTATTGTGTTGTTTACCTTTGCAAAATAAAGCTCTGAGAATTGAACTCATTTTATAAACACAGATTCCAATGCAAGTTAAACGGTAATTATAAAGATGCGACTATTTTTCGCCTTGCTGCACTCACGTAAATACTGCGAAGGAAAGATAAGCTGTGAACGAGTGAGGGCTGAGAGGACGAAGGCGCGGTGTTGCCACGTAATACTGAACGCTATACGACGCGCAACAATGTAACAACGCAGTGGTTTGAGAAACCGAGCATTTGCCTAACCCGAATATACTGTTCGGACCACGTGAAACTAGACGGCCGGGGAGCTCATGCGCGTAAAGTGAAGGTTCTCATCGGTGTTGCTTGTCGGATAACGCAAGAAGTCGATGAGACAGGGCTGTTGATCGTTGAGTCGGAGGTCTGAGGGATCCCTTGTCAGCAGGTACCTGCCACACTCGTGAGCAAGCGGGAGCATGACGGTATTTCTTGTATTGCAAATCTCCGCGCGCTATAATGTGTTTTCGCCAATAACAGGGAATGGGAATATTGAGAACAATGGACAAGTTTGATCGGCATATTAATAAAAGCAAGTTGTTATGCAATTCGGTAACGAATATCGATGAAAGCCGATAAAAATATCGATTCATCTTTGAAATGAAAATTATGCGAGAAATGGAGGAAGCACAGAGGTACAACTCAACGCAAAAAATAATCAACGTTCCTTATAATCATTGTTTATAGAATTAAAATAACGTTAGAAACATATTTTTCTTTACAATCTCATTGATCAATTTTACTACCATTCGATGTAATCCCGTTAGAGCAACCAATTTACTGTAATCCCATTAGGGAGAATGATTTCCTTAGCCTACATTTATTTTTCTCAGAATTCCTTATAGGATATACTTTTTTACCGTTGATCAACATATTGTATACTCTCTTGATTATTTTTCCGACCCAAATATCGACCAATAGAATTGCACCATTCGACGTCACGTGGTACAACCTACATGGTATTATACTGATAATTTTTTGATTATTTTCTCTGGTAGTTGCTATATATAAAAAACAAAACATGATCCAGTCAAATTAACCACACGTCAAACTGACAGGTTGAATTCAATTGTGAAAATTGGAGATTTTGCATGAAAATGAGTCGATTTGGAGTTTGTTCTCTGTCCACCATCGATAAAAAAGTCAAAGGAAATGTTCCCATTAATACGGAGAAGGCAAAAAAAACAGTTTGGAACCAATTTACTACTTTTTGTACTGAGAGGGAATACACATTGAGTGCTGAAACGAGTGAAGCGCAATTGGCAAACATTATGAAAGATTACGCTTACAATATGAAGAAAATGGATGGAGAAGACTATAAGGAAGGTACAATAAAAACAATGTGGAATCAGACTGCCAAATTACTTCAAGAAAAGTATTTGAACGATTTCGACATCAAAATCAACCCATTTTCGGATGCTGCATTCAAAACCGCTCGAGGAGCTCGTGATGCCAAGCGTAAGGCTTTACAATCTATTCCGGAAAAACGGAGGGCAAGTGCAGCAGCGTTGGAGGAAAAAGATTGGGATGCAATGACCACTGTTTGGGACGAGGAAACTCCTGATGGCCTCCAGAAAAAATTATTCATGATAATATCAGTGGAATTGGCTTGGAGAGGTGGTGAGGGCAGCATGGCGTCAATACATCACTTCAAGGCAGAACAGCGAAATGACGGGGAAACAACTGGGAGAATTGAATACAATCCAATTTTCAGCAAGACCACACAAGGTGGTGATAAAAAATTATCAGACAGCAAGTGGCTGGTGGAGAATCGGGAAATCCTTGACAAGTGCCCAGTGAGACTGTTCCAGAAATTGAGAGAGAAGAGAGATGCCAATATCAAGAGCGACAGACTATTCCTGACCCAAAATCCATTCTGGAATAAAGTTCCAGGCGCTAGGTGGTACAAGGATTCCCCAGTAGGCCAAAACACGATTTCAAAGTGGGTTAAGGAGTCAGCACAAAAAGCTGGGCTTGACCTTGGTAACAAAAAAATCACCAATCACTCCAGTCGTGCAACAGCCGTCTCCAATCTAGCGAAATCGGGCCTGGGAGAGCAGCAGATAATCAAAATAACTGGACATGCCAACAGTAACTCCATCAAGCCGTATCTCCAACTCGACCAGGAACACCACGAATTAATTGTCAAGAAACTGCGAAGGAGTGAGCCTACTGCAGAAAATGCCATCAACAGCATGAACCTCATGCCATCTACCTCTTCTGGGACCATTACCGATAACTCTGACTTGAAGAAAACATGCACCAATGTTTACAACAATTGTATTTTTAATTGCACTAACCTGAATCTTAATTAAATGTTGTTTCATTCATTATGAAATTCTTATTTGTTAACTGTTCATTTCATCTCATGGTGCAATTCTATTGGCCGACATTTGGGACGGAAAAATAATCCCCCGAATACCACACGAGCTTCAAAATTATCTGGCATTTCCCTCAAGGTTCCCTGCAAACAAATAAAGTCGTCAAGTTTTTCAGCAAAAATCACTCGCGCTTCGCGCTCGTGATTTTTTAACCTGAAAAACTTGACTCCTTCATTTGTTTGCAACGAACCTATCGGGAAATACCCGATAATTTTGAAGCTCTTGTGGTATTATAAGTGAATATTAAGATAATCTAAGGATTCATACTAAATTAAATTGAGAGTACGATAATTATTCGACAGTAGTAGCCAAGTTAGATTATTTCTCTCTTTCTCTCTCTATCCCCCTCTCCCCCCCCCCCCCCCCCCTCTCTCTCTCTCTCTCTCTCTCTCTCTCTCTCTCTCTCTCTCTCTCTCTCTCTCTCTCTCTCTCTCTCCGCCACCCTTCGCATTGCGACCCGATCGCCACCGAGTTGAGACGCATTGCTGAGTGAAGGCCGCAGCCAATGATATTTCAGATCCCCCTTCTCTATGCTTATTCGAATGATTGACGTTTCAGGTGAGTGACCTCCACCAATCATCAAAATATTCTACATAGTTACATAAATCTTCAACGGTTAATGTAATATCGTTGGATCCTCGGGAACAGTCTACTAGACGCCAAAATATAAAGTTTGTAATATATTATTTTTCCGCGACTCGGAGGGAGCTCCAAGACCAATTGCAATACGTGAACTATAATACGGGAACCCATACTGAAATTGTATATTTTGCGGCTTCTATTCTATTTGCGATTTGGATTTATTACTCATCGAGCAGAATCGTAACACGAATAAGTTTAATTAAAAGAGGTTAATTTTTATTTAAACCTGATTGTTACAGAGCTGGACAGTTTGTGCACAGAAATTCTTCAAAAAATATTCCTTTCTCACAACGTTACCATCTTTGGTTTCATACGTATGTTCACGGTCTGTAATATTTTTTCTAATAATTAAATAATTACTTACTTTAATAAATTCTCGATAAATTTATTTAACGGTTTCAATCCGTATCATAAATCCTCATTAATCTAACTTGCTTAACCTCATGAATCTTATGGAATCGTACGTGTGGACGTTCAGGTTTGACGTTTTGTAAACACTGTCTCCTCCCTTCGCATCAGTCTCAGAAATATGATAGGGGATTGTAAACACTTTTCGACGCTATAAAAATCTAAAGAAAATGAAGTGTATTAGAGATGCCGTAAGAATCGATCCTGCATGATAATAATACAAAAATGTTATTAACAAATTCATAAAATGTCAATCGATAAACTGATCAATCGTTACGAGACGGTTAATGTGTGTTATTTTTACGAACAATTAGTACGTTTGTTCTGACACGACTTTCCGAATGATACGCAGCGGCGACTCCAGGCCGTTATAAATAATAATGGCTATCCAATAAAATATTAAAAATTAAAATTATATCATAAAAAATAAATGTAAAATGATTTTTCGTACGTTGTACGAATACTTTTTACACGTTTAAATTTGCTAATTTTCGGTTTCTCATCGTTCAAAAAACGAAACAAGTAAAATTTTTTTTTTAGTGCAAACATGTTTAATAAATAGATGGTTTATCATGACCAATGATCTCTTATTTATTATCATTCATTATTTGTAATAAAAATAGCTTTTTTGCGGGAAAGTGCTAGTGTACGAATACTTTCTTCACTCACTGTATATTGAACTAGGCGCGAAATAAGTTGCAGATACATGATCAACGGAAAAAAATCTTCATAGGTAGATTACACGAGGAAGTTTTACCAAAATATCGAGTTTTCCAATTACATTATTGAATTCTGAGTTAAATATTGGAAGAAAACATGTTTTTGTTTATGTTTTGACAACGTAATTACCGTACTATATATATACATATATAAGTAGTGTGCGGACAGTTATCGAATCGAAAATTCATATTCGAGTTCCGAATATTTTTAGAAGTTTATTCGAATAATACGAATTCCCGAATATTTCCAATGATTTCGTATATAATTTTCAATAACAAAAGTTGCAAGATGAAAGTTGAAACTGGAAGTTTTTATAATAATTTCTTATAAATGTCCCTCTATTCACAAAGCTTCTTCAACGAGAAAACGTATAGCATATTCTCGGTTTCCACATTGCAGAAATATTGCGAATAAACGGACATTATGAGAAAATGTTATAAAAACTTCACCTTTCAACTTTCACCTTCTTGGTTCGATGAGGAAGCGTTATAAAAATACCTATTTTGAAATATTCTAAGGTATCGTATTTTATCTTTGGCAAAACTGTTGACCGACTTAGGCTTAGCTTGAAAGAGTATATCATCCCTGCACTTTTGGTCAAAACGGATGTCCATGATCTTATGTATTTTTTGCTGTAGACCACGGTAGGCAACTGTCTCTTCGCGATACCATCGGAAAGCAAGGAAATCGGTATTTAATACATACTAGGAACCATGTCGTGCGCTATCGGAAATTTGTTCGCCCTGCAGTACTCCGTTTGCCCAAGATCTCTAAATTAGTAATTTTATAAGGGAACTACAATTATCAGTGCATCCATCTACTGAATTTTCGATTTGAACGGTCATCCATCCGACTACAAAACTCTTGTTCGTCTATGGAATTCCCGATTTAAACATACTTCCATTTAACTACTGAACTCTCGATTACATCGTCATCCATCCATCTATTGAACTCACTACCTGTACAGTCATCCATTCATTTGCCAAATTGCCGTTTTGAACCGTTACCTATTCATCTACTAAACTCTTAATTTGAACATTCACCCATCTTGTTTCCTTCATCCTCTTGTTTTTAACGGTCACCTATCTAACTACTGAACTTTTGAATTCATCGATCACCCATGTGATTACTAAGCCTTTGGTTTGAACGGTCAGCCATCCATTTACTGAACTCTGGATCCGGAATTGGAAGGCTTGTTCAATACTTCTCAGCGGGCGCTTCACTGAGATGCCTAGAATTATAATTTGATAGGGTAAGTATAGTCCTTCATCGAACTCCCGAAATCCAATTTGAATCATCACATAATTTGAAAAAAAGTCGCAAACCTATTTCAAAATAATAATATTCGGTCGTGAAACACGGACTGGACTAATAAAAATTATGGCCACGTGGATCGTAAGGCGATACCAGCTGTTAAAGTTTGACATCTTCGTTACCTTTTTTTCCATCGTAACTTTTTTTTTCTGACACAAAATCGGTCGACACGACGATCGATCTGGCAGTTAAAACACTTTGACGCAGGGTTGTCGGTTCGGAGCAGGTCTAAGCGATATGCATGAGTCGTGTCGTCATTGCCTAACAAGCGAGTCACAAATAAAACGACAACAATGAAGTGTGTTAAACCTTCGATAAAGTGTTTTCGTTGATCGTCGCTCCGGGACTGTATTGGATGAATGTTGTTACGCTGATCACGAATCTAACACTTATTTAAGTCATAAATGAATACTTTTTGTGGGAAATTGCATAAAAATAAAGTCCTAATTTTTTATAAAATTCTGACAATTCGAAATTGCATAAGATATAAATGGTTCGATTGATTCTCTTGAAATTTTGGAGTAGGAGATTCGGGTGAACACATTCCATCTCTGCACGCGTTCTTAGCTACATGGCAAAAAAACTGCGAATGGTAAACCGCAAACCGACACGAGACGTGAAGAGTGGAATAAACGCGCTTGCCAAAACCCAGTGTTTGTTATTTATTAACTTTCTCCGCTGCTCGGGAATACAGGACATATACAACCACTCAGTTTTCAATTTTCCCTAGTATTCCGTATTTTACTAAGCTATTTTTTATCAGTAAATAACGCAAAATTCGTGAATAGGCCATTCTGGGTGACGGCCGGTCACGCCGGTAATTAAAAATGAAGTATTATTTATAATTACCGGCACCCGGCATGGATTTCGGCTAACAGGAATATTTTTTATTGATTCGGACATTCAAATAACAAAAAATATAAATGTATGCATAAATATACACATAAATAAATGAGGGGTGGTTTCCTCATTAAATTCATTTTCCTGCGAATGTGCAAAAACATGTCAACTTCATTTTCACTAGCCCTTCCAAATGGTACACGTTCGGTTTATTTCGGTTAAAGAATTTCTTGTGTAAGGTGGAAAACTGAAGAATCAGGGGGTTGGTTCGCTCCTGCAACTGAATTCTTATCTTCAACTGTATTGTATTTTTATTGTCTTCAATGAGGAGAGTGTGGGGTTTGTGTCATTGAAATCGATTGTCGCCTTTTAGGTGAAACTGCACAATCACTCCATAGATTTCGATCCATAGAAATGTTTCTCGGCAGATGAAAAATTACGTGCTTTGTACTTTTTGATCTTTTACAACGTACGTGAGTTGTATTAAAATCGAAGCGGAACACTAAACTTACGTTCCATGTCAGACTACTACAGTATACCCTAGATAGGTACCACATGGCACAAGTATAAGCTTAAATGAACAAATAAGTAAGTCATGATGCAGAAAGGGAGGCATTTTCTGAAACCAATATTTGGGCCAAGAAGTCTGGTGCTCGATTAGTGAGAAACAGGTATAAAGGAGTGAAGGAGGTAGGTGAAAAGGTATATTTAGTGGAATTCTTCGATAGGAACATCCTTCTTTACTTTGGAGCTATTTCTTCGAGTATGGACTGAGTTTTGTGTTTTGACAGTAGCCGTACATACTTAACCAAAGCCATTACTTAGCGTCTTTTTGAAGAATTATACATATTTGACATATACTATTGCCAACTTCATTACTTATATTCGACTTATAAATTAAACCGGCAGTGTGAGCATGCAAGGTAGTGTCCAAGTCAGTGTAGGTGAGCGCGAGATTTCAAGCGGAAAAGAGGGTATCTAATTCTTAATCTAATTCTTCTTCGTATGAGATTTCCTAAATCAATCAAATCTGTTACCAATCTTTATATAGCTCTTCTTTCTTGATAATTCGAATCGGTAATTTTTCATTTGATGAGGCGAACACACACGGGTATATTGAATCATGCCATACGTTAAAAACCAAGATGAAAATTACATTTTATTATGATAAAAAATGTTCAACAGTGGGGTAGTTGCATGATTGTCACATTAAAAGTTTATTTACTTGTGCGATCGCAACCAAAGAAAATACAAACCATCGTTGTCTAGTGATAGTTTGAACTGATTAGGATCACAGACATGCAACAACATTTTTCTCTTGCGAAATTTTCGTTTTGTGAGACCCGCCACCTCTTATTTTTGTGAACTCGATGGGTGGTTATATTAATTATAGTTATACTTCCGTTGCTAAGACAAGCAAAATGGTATCATGACTGATTGATGAGAGGAAATATCAAGTTGACAGGCAATAAAAGTGAAATGTAATGGAGCAATATTAGCCCTTGAGTTTGTATTTCATACCAAACTCAGCGCACATGTTAAATATTCTTGGCCTTTTTTCTAAATATGGCTGTCCCGTAACGATTTACGTTTTGTGGAATTTTTTTTTAGTTCGTCTTAAAAATATTCAAATTCTTTAACTTTTTTTGGGATTGTAAAGAGCAATTTACCAATTATGCAAAGATCGTGCCGAGTAATAATCTTTCATCATGATGTTGGTATCCTCGCTAAAATGATCAATATCCGCGCTAATTCTCCAAGCGACCGTACGACCGATAAACAGCTTTATGCGTGTGCACCTTCAAAATGGAAAATAACATTTGACAATTGTATGATATAAGTACACGCTAGTTCGATTGTGATATCTTTTGCAAAATTGACGATTTCATTGATATGAATTGGTTATATGCGGTGATTTTATGAGAAAAGCTATCTCGGTCGATCAACGGGCAATTAGGCATCGGCGGACGAATGAAAGAAACATACGTACGCACACACTCACGCGTTTCTTCGACGCGAGCGAAAGATCGATCGGAGAAGCGAGCTGTTAATCGAGATATAAATTCAGCGACCTCGATATTGCGCTCGTTGGCTTGAGACCAGTCAGGAAGGATGCGAAATGAGCAGAAATCCCGAGTGGACCCCCGGGCACGAAGAGCGTAGGATCTAATTACAGACCGCGAAAAAGCACTGTACTGTGTGGCAGCAGCAGTTAATCGAACCACACCAGACGATTTATGTATGTCGCACTCGTGCTAAGCAACGGTATAGAGTATATTACATATATAAGATAAGACACGATACAATTGCATAAGATCCATGAACACTGTACTTTAACTTGCTGCGCATCCTTGTGTTTCTCTAACTACTGGACTGACTTTCTTTCATACTTAACCGTGATCGTGATCTGTCTCGATAGTCCGACAGGTGTTTTTGCTTGAACCTATAAGATAGTGTTTATTACTATTTGATGTCTCCCTCATTTAATATCTTGTACACGGACGTACACCATGATTCGAGTAATCGAAATAGGTACAGTTTCGAACCACATAAATGGACATCAGATACGCGGAGAGAAAGATATCGTAGTATTATCTAAAGTAGCTTGAGTATAATCTACAGACGGTATGGTAAATGCGAGACATATCGAAAATCTGAGAAAGTTTTGTATACCTGGAGAAACAGATAAATTGACGAAACTATTCAGTTGCGGACGAGGCCGCCTGCGTTAAGGGATCGTTGTCAAAATGTTTGGGTCCAACAGCAATACGTTTGGCATTGAGTGGGTCGCGTTTGAGTATTATAATATACATTGTAGAAATCTGGACAACGTACTTTCATTTAAACATGCCACAAAAATAATGATTAATTGGACTGCAATAATTATATTGCAAATACAGGCAATTACACAAATCGCGCGAACTCAATGTAGAGTTGGGTCCCAATACTAACAGTAATTTCATTCATCGTTACGTCAAGGTTTACACATTTGATTGTTATTACTACATCACAGATTATCAATATACCACAATTCTGAAGATTTTGGCATCTGGAGGATAATTTCAAATATTCATGGACGCAAGGTATCGGAATAGTTACGATATTTCGTAAATAATACAGCAGGCAATGCATAGCGACATTTGACATGCGCCTGGCAAAAAACGTAACTTTTCCAATTTGCCCTAAAATTAATATACAAGTCTGAAGGTTATTACTTTTTGTTTCCATGTAGGTTAATGCAACCCGGTAAGACAAAAAACTACATCCAGTTAATAGACATCGCATGATAGCCCTATTTATGTCTCATTCATAAATAGGCACACGTAAACTACGGAAACCCTACGAGACGAGCCAGTTACGTCTCCCTGGATGTCAACGCTGAATTACAAGTATAGATGTCAAATGATATTGTAACGAATAGCGAGATATGTGCACAAGTGTGGACAAGTAGATGTATCTGTGGTATTCCATGTGTAATCGAACGGTGTAAAACTTCATCACTTATAATATGCCTGATGTTCATCCATCATTTTATGCTATGCCAAAGACAAGCACATTAATATTTTCTGAATTGTTTGATAACATTTTCGGGATGTAGAAATGGACTTCGAAAAACGGAGTATTTTGTCTTTCCATGGTTTTATCTTAAAATATATGTGTTTTATGAAAACAAAAGAATCAAATAATCAATTTGATTGTTCACGTAAAGTTGCGAGGGCACTTGTTTGTCAATAAAAAAAAAAGTTTCGATGAGATATCATGACGAATACATGAAGATAATTGTTTTCGTTAATTACGTCACGTTTTATCGAGTTAAAACTTTCACAGAATCCCTCTGAATATCGTACAAATACGTCCAACTTTTCCGGATGTGCCCTAAGAAACGTTTCAAGACACCACGTGACTTTCCGAGAATTGACATGAATTTTTGTAAACGATTTTTCATCCCCATACAAATAAAAGTTCGGTGTAGCACATGCAAAATTTCATTCAATGATTTTTGGAGCTATGAGCGGTAGTAGGATATCATAACTTTTCAAAACTTTCATTTTCTTTCAGTTACGACAGTATTATAGAACGTTTTCTCGGTGCATTCTGAAAAAATTAAACGCATTTGTATGACATTAAGCAAGATTTTTTGGAAATTTCAATTTAAATAAAAGTGGCGTATTCGACGAGAAAAATTATTTTCGTGCATTTATGATGATATTGCACTGACTCATGTTTCATTTAAAAAATGATATTGCACTCGAAATTTCACCTGCGGAATTCACTTTCATATTCTTTTTTTCATAAAACACTTTCTATAAGATGCAATCACGCAAAAAAAACTCCGTTTTTTGAAATTCATTCCTACATCCCGAAATGTTCATCTGAAAGTTTTGAAAGAATGCATGTTTATCAAAAATAAAACAGGGATAATACATTTGATATTTTTTTTGTCGTTTTGTAAAATATATATTGTAATGCCATCTACTCATGCAGCGACTAATGTAATAAGGACATTTTCTTGTGTCGAACTTACCATTCAAAATAAATTATATAAATTTATATAATAAATTTATAGTCTGACAATACCATCAAACACTGGGCATTTAACAACCTCGATAAAACCATCGTTACACATAAACTTTTGAAGACGCAATTGTCTAGAACCTGAAGAGAAAGATATATGTTCATGAGTAATAATTCGACAAAACACATAATCGAATTTCAAAGAAAATTCACACCAACAAGATCTACTAAAAACAAAATGATTGTATCGCTATTTGACGATTGTTATTTGAGAATGGTCTCCGCGTTTGCATGTTCAGAAGTGGATTTAGAACGCTCACACGAGCGTATCTCCATGATCTATCACGCACACCATTCGTGAGAACTCGATGTCCTATAACACGCTAACGATTGATCAATCGTTGACCGTTAACCGAGAGGGTTTGTCCCGAGACCTCTCCAATCCTATCAAAACATTCCGACCCTCGATATGCTTTGGTGACTTTTGTTACAGTCACCTCAAACTGCGATCGTTAATGACTAGCCGACTCCAAGGTCGCACAAATGAAAAATCATCCGCTACGGAAGTTTTTGAATCTGCAAATGACGAGAATACGTGAAATTTATAAAGACGTAGAGACAATATTTAATTCTTCATACACATTTGGATAACTATAATACAGTGTTAGCCCACTGTAATTATTTGCGATAGTTGTTGAATCTTCTCCACGGCGTAACCGCATTTTTATGACATTTCCGTGACAACAGCTCTCAGAGTCCAATGATCGTTCGATTTAAGGGAAGGCTAAATATGCATGAGTGTGAGAGAGACAGCTAAAATTTTGAATCCATTTTTCTCCGAAACAATTTTATAAAATGAAAAATAACTTGCAAGGCAATTTTTTAATGTATTGCACTTTGTTAATGAAAAACCTAGTGCGTCCGCTCATTATTTTTTATGAAACCATGTCTGAGAAAAATCGTTTAAAAATATATTGAGTCAATGTTGATCTTTAGCCTAACCTTAAGGGATTAGTATACAAAACGATGAACTCTTACACACAAGTACAACGACAGTGTATCAGCACTAACGGTTCGTTCGGCAACTCTTCGCAATGGCCTCAAGCCGCTTTTAGTTCACCAGCAAAAGAGCCCACCGAAGCATACTTCAGGTCTTTTGTGCGTCGGCTTTTGTGGGGAACTTGAACGGCTGTGTAATTACGCGATATAAAACAGCACTCGACCGATGGCTCTTGCCTCGCACCCGGGTATAGTGTATGATACCTACTGCTACGAAGTGCGTGGCGCGATGAAGCAAGCAGCAACGGCATAGCAGCAAGCATCAAACTACTGGAGCAGACGCCGCACAACCCAATTCAAGACGAAATTTATCGACCAAGCGTGAGCGTTCGACAGCGTGGAAAATCGGTAGGAAACCAGTTAAGAATGGACCAAGGCACGAACCACCGAATAATCGCTATTCTTCGAAACGGATTATCCAACGGGATTGAATACACGTACAGATATACTGTAAGTGCGAGTATCTGTGATTACCTTTCGGTATGTGCGCGTATCTGCGAATAACGTTGAGTCGTATAACTATTTATGTATACGTTGATTCAGTAAAAATCGGTGTATGAGTTCGGTATACACTTAATATATAATTTACATTATTCGCATAAAAACTTTCCGACGGATATTATAATTATTAACCCGTTACTTTCAGTATCCAATACCCATGTAAATTTTCTGGATGTTTAAAAATCTATTTGACATTATCAGGAGTTGCCTGAGCTTAGAAATTCTGACTAAAATATGTAGAGAATGTAGTATATGTTACAGATAGTATTAACAAGAGGTATTTAATCGGATATCGAAATTCTTCATGCAGTTGAACGAGCTTCTGAATCTTTTGGTGCGGAAATCCAGTCTGCTATTTGTGTATCCGTAGTACAGCTTAGAAAGCCGTTCTAATTAACAGTATATCGTTTTATTGGCGACTGATAGATGTGGTCGAAGAATGTACGCGAATAGCACTGTGGCAAGGCATCGAGTGATCGAGGAACCAATAGTCAACGATGGAGAATGGCTCAACCGTTACGCACACGTGGTGTTCAGTAGTTTTTCTCGCAACTTGATTCTCGCTCATTATCATTGTGCTATATCGATTGTCAGGGGAATTGTAACTTGCGGGATAACTAATGTTCAACAATTTGTTTGCAACTGTTATGAATATGACACGAGGATTCGACTTATCGGTTTTCGTTAATTATTACTAAATAGTCTTGCAAAAATCAACACTAGGATATACACAAATATGGATAGTAATCAGAAGATTCCTTGGCTGGTTCAGTAGGGATGAGACAAAACTCTTCTTTTTGTATATGTTATGGTTTCGAGAAGTTTGTGTTGGAAAAGTTAATGGTGGTTTGTCTAATAAAAAAAATGATTTCTATAGCTGCATAACGACCACTTTGTTTGCTCTGATTATGAAGCAAACATGACTTTCGGATAGATAAAGATAATCAATCACTGACAATAGGAAAACAACAAAGAATTTACAAAATATTTAATAAGAGACATATTTAACTGAAACGTGTCTTCTAAGTTCGAGCTATGTATAGCAATATTTTGCTCCTTTCATCAATATTAGTGAAACAGGTGAAAAATAATTTTTACTTTGTATCCTCACTATTTACCATCTTCGCATAATTTGTTCGCATCCGCTATTAAATCGATTACCGGTAATTCTTCACATCGTTAAGATCCTGAAGGATGATTCGTTAAATAATCGCAGGCAGAAAAGTGCGTGATTCCCAGAATGGTGAGATTCTTAGTATCTCAAGACGCAAATTATGAATGACCAGAACGGAAAGAGTCTGCCCATTGGCTCTACACGACGGCATCTCTCTGAAACGTGCGGTAGACTCACATTATACCTAAAAAGGTCACGTTTTGCCGTTTCCAACAACGATAATCCCGCGGAACGAAAGTGAAGATTGCCGTGGCCGCTTGGAATAGTCGTGAATGAAACAATTCAATGCTTGTGACGCTAGGATTAGGCGATTGAAATGTGTTTCTCGTGTGTAATCCCACATAGGAACCTTTCGGACGTCATGAATATTAAATTTAGAAACGAGCAAGAATAAATAAAAAACTTGGTACAAATGTGCTGTCAACGTTTTATATGCTGTTTGGTAATGAGATGCACAGCAGGAAATAATACAATGCGATTTTCTGTTAAAGTCATTATTTATAATAATTTGAATAAGAATTCGTGACAATTAACCATGCTAATAATAATAGTTAGAACATATTGCTTCTCACTATTGTGGCCTTCATGAGTTGTAAGAATAAAAAAGTAATTCAATTACTGGTAAAATTATAATGGAAGTGGCCTGTGTTTATCTTACTTCAACTCCTATGCGACTTTATAAGTAAACGACTAGAAATGTGTTAAAGAAAGACGAATATATAACGAAAAAAAGTATTTTGAAATAAAGTTTCGTTTACGTAGTGTGAAATTTGGTGTCACATAGCTACGAATAATGTAAGGCAAAGTAAATAATAATGTCAGGTAAAACGATAAAATGTGTCTTATAGTTATGCATTAAAAGCTCGTTCATCCGACCTTCGATTAACCGTACCTCTGCATTATCGAAAGCGCATGTCCATCCGAGAACTCCGTATTGCTCGAAGTGTATACTCGAATCACACGTTCGTATTTAGATAAAATTCCAAATCAGCTACACCTATGCTATACAAGCACAGTTGTCTACGATTCGTACTTTGTTGCATGTACTTAAACAATACGTTCCTTATTTAAATCGTAAAAATGTTTTGGTGTATTATCAGAGTTCTCGCTAATCTGAGGCATCACTTCCCAACATTACTGCCGATGAACAAGGTTCTGTGTTTTGAAAAAACATAATGCCAATTATAAACCAAACAAAGGTTGGAGAAAATTGGAAAAAAATGTAAAGCATTTTTAATGAAGATGAAATCTAGTCGACATAAAAAATGTCTTCGCAGTTAACTTTCCGATTCTTCGGCCCTGAGATGTCTAGGGCTCGGCGGTTTGGTAATTATGTAAATCTATAGTTAAAAAGTGATTATACGAGCAAGGCGTAGTACTACTGTGAGGGTACTTGATTGGCGGCTCAACGTGCCTCGCGTTTCTTTACATACGCATTGCAGAGTCATTATCGCCCACTCGTACGCTAACTGTACGCTCAATTAAATTTATTTCAGCTGCGCCGCTGCAAACACTAACACGGGGCGAGTTTCATTGCGCCCATACCTGAGGCACGCGACCATAAATTCACAAAATCGGGTTTATTGATTGCCACTTGAAAGTCACACGTGAATTTTATTCTTTCTGTTGTTTTTTTTGTCTTATTTTATAACCAATCAAATCAAATCACGTGGGAGAGTCTGTACTAAATATTTACTTTTTCGAAAGGCAAAAGAATGATTGGAAAAATAATGTACCATATCGTAACAAAATTACAGTTTTTCTATGATACTATTGTTAAAAAGTTCTCACCTGCAGTACGTTTGCCAATCGGGATACCCACGTATCCAGCTACCCGAACTATCCGGATATTTGGATACTCGAATTGTTCGGATACCCGAAATATCTAGAGATTCGCATATTCGGAACTGGTATATCTGGATACGCAAAATGTTCGGGGTTAATTGGATCTTGAAAGGTTTGTCTTAAAGGAGCGTTTCTCTCGCGGTAAAGATACATCACTACGACATTCTTGAAGTCAAGCTTAATAGTAGGTATGCGCGAATAGCACTCGAATTAAATTGAATTGAAAGCTGATATTTAATTCAAAATTCTAAACGCATATTCGACAATTTGGATAATATGAATATTTGTGAATAAAACGAACTATTTAGATATTTATACATAATGCGAATTATTTGAATATTAATGAATAATATTTAATGAACAATAATTCGAATTATTCAAATATTTATGATAATATTTTATTAATTCGTATGTTCAACAGAGCTAAACAGGGCAAAAGTCGGCATGCATCGGTGAAGCGAAGTAGGCAATAAAATCGGGGTGTATTGATGGAGCAAATCGCGGGAAAAAAATAGCGATGCATTAGTGGGGCAAAATAGGATTTCTTTATTTTATTCCCATTATTCTTCATTAATGATTTCTTACCTGTTTTGCTCCACGGACGTACCCTCATGTTTTTGGCTCGTTTCATCCTCATGGATACATGCCGATTTTTTATCGCATTTTGGGCCATCGATATGTTCCGTTTTTTTGGCCCTCTTTGTCCAGTACAGTTAGTTTTTATTTCCTTTTTTTACCACATTCATAAATTTGCTTCACCAATATGTGCCGATTGTGTGACCCTCGCTCGACAATACAATCGATTTGGAGAAAAGAAATATTAAAAAATCAACGTAGAAGTGGACAGCCGTGTGCATTGACAGCGAGAGACAAACGTTTGATCGTGCGAAAAATTAAAGAAGATCCGAAAACTAGTGCGAAAAATATTATGAACGACCTCTCGGATCGTAATAATAGTGTCTCCGAAAGAACGGTTCGCAATGTGTTGCGTGACAATGGTTATCATGGCCGGGCTATACGAAAGAAATTTTGGGTCAATGCGGTAAATCGTAAAAAAAGACTTTTTTTTCGCGAAAGAGCATCTCGATAAAGATGACAAGTTCTGGAACTCAGTCTCGTCTCAGATGAGAGCAAATTCAATATATTTGGATCAGATGGCAGACGCACAGTGTGGAGAAAAAAAATACAGAACTCGATCCGAAAAATTTGCGACTCACTGTTAAACATGGTGGCGGTACTGTTCTAGTTTGGGGGTGTGTGACTGCTACAGGGGTGGGACAGTTACATTTCATTGAAGGTACGATGAAGCATCGAATGTATGTTGATATTTTAAAAAACAATTTGCATGCCAGTGCTGAAATATTAGGGATGTTGGATAATTTTATTTTCCAACATTATAATGATCCGAAACATACTGCGCTGAAAACCAAAGAATGATTGTCATACAACGTGCGTAAGCAGTTGGATTGGCCTCGTCAATCGCCAGACCTTAACTCCATAGAGCATCAATGGAAAATTTTGAACGATGGTGCCCAAAAACGCATTCTTTTCAGTCGGCAAGAGTTGAAAGAGGCATTGAAAGCTGAATGGGCGTACATCTCGCCGGATATCACGCATAAACTTGTGGGCTCTATGCAGCGGCGTCTCCAGGCCGTTATAAATAATAATGGCTATCCAACAAAATATTAAAAATTATTAATATATCATAAAAAATAAATGTTAAATAATTTTTCGTACGATGTACGAATACTTTTTACACGTTCAAAACCACCGATATTCGGTTTTTCATCGTTAAAAAAACAAAACAAATACAGTTATTAATTTTTTCGTGTGCAAACTTGTTTAATAAATGGATGGTTTATCATGTTCAATGGTCTCCCAGTTATTATCATTCATCATTTGTTACAAAAATAAGTTTTTGTCGCGAAAGTGCTACTATACGAATACTTTCTACACTCACTGTATTTTAGAAGGCTAAATTGAGTTGAATAAAAAAAACAAGGAGAAATGAAAACACTGTTAGTAATAGCGTACTATTAAGGCATAAGCAGACAATAAATAACACCACGGCTTTAACCCTTCGTCACTCGCATCATGAGGAGATCGTCGCACTTCGCTAGCTTTCTTAAAATTATTGAACAATTATCCGTGTTACAAGTTCACGATTAATAGTATTCGTTCTTCATTTAGTCTTATATTTATTACAGTCAATTTATAGCGATATTTACCTCAGGAAATATAATATTAATTTTTTAATGCAGTGAGATAAGAAAAATGCGGCGATTTGCTCATGACGCGACTGAAATCGTGTAGTCTATTTTCAGTACAGGGTTGCCAGATAGTCAAATCACCCCAGGCGGAGGTATGTGAAACTATAAAATAGTATTATGGCCGACAATAACAACGCACGTCGTGTGCAATTATAGTTTTTATTTATTGTGATAATTTACTTATAATTGATTAAGTAAATAAATAAATAGTGTATTTAGTTACTATTATAAGTATTTCGTCATGCACGTTAAATTATTTGTGTCACAAAAAAAAAAAAAATTTAATATTTGAAGATTAAAGTATGAAGGAAACGTATCTATTTATTAATTTATATAAATACAAATTAATATTATTTATGAAATAATTATTTAAATTTGGCAAATGAAGTAAAATAAAATAAAATAATGAAGCAAATGAAAATATTAAAAATATCAAGTTGATTAAAATAATTAATTATTTTAATATTTTCATGTAGGTTTATACTTTAGATGGCAACACGACGTATCACGCGATCACAAACTTGCACATAAAAATTAGGCAACTGACCTATTGGATGATCAGAGTAATTGTTCCGATATTGATTCTTCGGAAGGAGCATTACATGCACTACAAAATGATGCAGCCAAAAATTGCAAAACAATAATTAATTGTTGGCAATTATTGTTTCCTGATGAAAAAATTGACAAAATTGTTGAGTTTACCAATTGAAAATTCACAGTGTTAAAAGAGCAATATGGTATGAAATGTATACTCCGAATGCATATCTTACAGTCGATGAGATGATTTCTGCTTTTCGAGGCAAATGTAGTTTTCAACAGTATCTTTCTAAAAAACCTAATAGGTATGGCTTAAAAACTTTTGCTCTTGTGGATATCACAAATAAGTATACAATCATCATGGAAATGTATTTGGGCAAACAACGAAGAAAACAGTTTCAGAAAGATAATTCATCTGCTGGTGTAGTCAAACAGATCTCAGAGCCTTTTTTAAACTGTGGGAGGAACATAACTATGGTCAAATGGTTCACTTCTATCCTCCTAGTTGTAGATTTGGTAGAAAATTTCAATCCTACAGTGTTTGCAACCGTTAAAAAAAACAAGAAAGAGCTACCACTTTTATGTAAAGATGATAAAGCAATAAAAAAAGGAGAATTTATTCGAATTTGTTTGGCTTCCGTAATAAAGGAATTACTCTTGTGTTCTACGTACCAAGAAAAAATAAAACTGTACTTTTAGTTTCGTCCATGCATACTTCAGACACAATTGATGCTGAATCTGAGGGTCGTAAGAAACCTCAAATTATTACCTTTTACAATGTGCATAAATCTAGTGTAGATACCGTTGATCAATTAAAAGGTAACTACAATGTCTCATGTTCGAGCTGTAAATGGCCGTTGACGGCCTTTTTACACTGCTGAATATTGCTGGAATCAACAGTTCGTATCGACTCGAATTATATATGAAATGAACACCGGAACTAACATTATGTGAAAGGAATTTCTCAAGAAACTGGTTAAAGAACTGACAAGGCCATTAATGATAAAAAGGTCTGAATGTACCTCGTTGCCTCGAGAACTGCGTGATTCTATTCTATTCTAAGATAAAGTTTAGAATCCCTGCGATTCTAAACTTCATCTTGGATTAGGTGAACCCAAAAGTGCACCTAGTCAGATAAAGAGCGAGCAAAGAGTATTATGTAATTTTCGTCTCAGAAGATTCGATCGTAAAACTAAATCGTTGTGTGCCAAGTGTTGTAAAGCCGTCTGCGGAGAACACACAATTTTTGTTTGTTGGAGTTGTTACGATAAAGCTCCAGTTAACAGTGATTATGAAGAATAATTGTTTTAATTATCGTTACTAAAGCAATCTTTTTGCCAAGTAACATTTGTTGATATTTTTTGAATATTAATAGAAACCTCGATGGAAGTGTTATTATTATAGTCATAGAAGATTATTAATAATTTTTAACTATTTTTGAAATTAAGTAACTGAAACGATGAAAATTTTAATACTTTGAGGGAAAGAAATAATTCCAAATAATTCTGCAAAATTAATTTTTTTGTAATTTATTCTACAATAAATCATATCAATAAATGTATACAGAGTTCAAAATTACGCGCGTCTCGACTTTTTTTTAATCTGGCAACACTAGAAAAATTAACATTGCAGCGCATCGCCGCGACGCGACAAACTGCGTGGGGAAATTTCACGCGAGTGACGATGGGTTACATCTACAATTTGATCTTGAGGAAGAGGCGCGAAAACAATTAAACGATAAACCCGATGAAACGAAAGTATTCATCGGGTATTTAAAGGAACATAAGATAAGCTCATCTCCTTGTTAGGAGCTTTTCCCCAGTAGTTGTGGCTCTACTGTAAAAGAATAAACAGGAAGCACGGGGTCGCAAGAGGGACACCTAGCGAGAGAAAAAAGTTCCTGGACTTTAAACGTGTGGTTATTCTGGCGTCGAGTAGGGATACTACAATTTGATCTTCTGGAAGAGGCGCTCCATACAATTACGCTCAAACATCACTTCCAGGTAAGTTCGTTTAATCGTTTAATTAACCGTGCGACGAGTTGAAATAATTCGCCGGGTTAGAACATCTCTGGCGTTTGCGCTTGACTGCATCCTATTTCATCAACGCCTTCAGGTAGTTCGCGTGGATCTAGTAATCTCGATACCCAGGTAGTCGGGATATCACGACATCCGGACAGTGGTGATGGATCCGGGTATCCAGATACCCGAACTATTCGGTTTTGAAGCGTTAGGTTCGTTAGATCCGAGTAATGTGGGTTATCCGGATACACGAAGAAGTGGCAGCTCCGGTCTCGAAAAAAACGTCATTTATATAATGACGTTTTACAAATAATTTATATATAATAATATAGTATTTAATAAGATATTTATATTAACACAACTTGATTGATCATCGATAACTCGACCAAACCTGATCATACTAAGAAACTGAATAATGCCAGCAGTGCGCAATACCTAGCTGCTACGGTGGTATTGTGATTTATTTTTTGATATTTAATGCAACTTGTCACGACTTAAGTTCGATGATAACTTCCGTGAAAAATCAAACAATGTATCGCAAAGTCACAAACAGCTAGTACCAAAATCTCGAGGCATTTGTGGTACATATCCGAGGAACTTGCTGCATTATTTTTTTTCGACGATGCAGTCCCACGATCGACAAAGTTTAAAATCATCGACAATATTAAACATCGAGAAATTGAAATCGCGTCATGGTAAACAGAGACAAACCAAAATCATTGGATTCGAACGATATTAGCGACTTTATGAGCCAGAAATCGATGATCCTATTTGCGAAATTCGAACTCGATACTAGCTTTCCAAACGTTGATCCGCACTTATGGGAAACGAACGAATGTTACAAAAATGTACCAGCAATAGTGCAAAACTCAAAAGTTATTAACAATATCGCTGAAAGAGGCTTCGCCCTTCTCCAAAATTTTAACGATTGCTTGACGAAGAAATAAGCTGAAAAACAGTACTTGTTACAAGTACTTGGTCCAGCTACATCGGAAACGCTACTATTGTAATTATTCACTTCATTATTATAATCAGTTTTTGTCAAGTTATCGATGTTCAAACAAGTTGTAATAACAAGTTGCTATCTTTTATTAAAACACGTTACAATATTAATTGAGATCAATTTATTTACCGATTTATAATAATATTTCAATTTTTGCTTTTAGTTCAATGTCTGTGCGATTTACTTTTCTGCGTCAATCATACTTATTCAGCAAAATCATGAAAAAAAGTCGAGATAGTCACCTTTAAAAGTTGAACTCCTTTTTCCGAGATTTTTTTTATTAATGCTTAACAAAAGAACAAGAATTCGCAAGGTAAAAAAAATGATTTTATTAAAGAACATTTTTGACATTAGGGGAGAGTGGGAAAAAATGGCACTGCCAAAACGGGATATTGAGGCAGAACGTGATTTCCAATAACTTGCACATGGTGATGTTGATGGTACGTAGGACAAAAAGGTTTTTTAAAACCGGACGTATCCTTGGGACAATATTAGGGCCTCTGAAAGATATTGTAAGATTGAGTTTCGCCCTCACTATTCATATTGCACCGTTGTTCCATTTTATCCCGGTCTGTTCCAGTGGCAAAAACCGGAAACGTTCTGAGTGAAGGTTTTAGGTCGGAATGGAACTATGGGAAAAGGTCAAACGAAATAACGAGTGATAGCAATACATCTTCTACAGGTGACATAATGTTATCGAAACGTGAACCAATAGGATTATTGTACGAATGGAAAAGAAGTTTCTATTTGTCTACGATAAGTTTCGGTGACATTTAGACACACATCACAGTATTCGAAGGTTAGGCGATTTACAGATAGATCAATCATTACAATGCAATTTTAACAACTGATTAATGATCTCCTAAAAATCTAAAAAGTGTTTTGTGACAAAGATTGAGGGCTTGGATGCAAAGTTGAGGTTTATCAGGATGCGTACAGTATAAGTACGAGTATCGTGCGCTCACGCACGTTTATGGTAGTGGAGAAACCGTCGTGGGCGTCTCACTATTGCGGTATATCCGACACCGTGACAACTGACAAGTTGAGAAGGGTCTGACCAGAATAAAGAGGAGAAAGGAAGGAAGTGAAAAGAGTGAATGGCACAGCAAATTATTAAAGAAGATTAAACTCTCAGTGAATAAACTAAGCGTGGGAGTGGTCTTAGAACGTGATCAGTCACACTGTGAAAGACGCTGTAAAATTATGTCTACGTTTATATCGATCACGACTTATCGATTGATCGTCTTTTCCTCATCCAGCAGCTTGGTGCTCGAGCACAATCGAATTTTTTCTTCGTTGAATTATGCATGTATTTTTTATTGTATTATGCGAAAATACATTATGTATGAAGTTGGCACAAACTTGTCCACGATTCTCTGGAAATTTCGATCGGACTGATTCACTTACTGGCCGCGTTTGAAAAACACAAATGTTCTTACTTTCCCTAGCATTAAATACAATGGAAAGCAGTAGAAGTAATTGTATTTATTGACAATGTTCTGCATGGTGTGAACATCGATTCATTTGTGATATTATTGATAGTATGTATTCGTATTTCCAACCCCACCGGGCCATCGACCTAAGTCCTTCAGCCAATAGTAACCAGATAGACAAAGTTCACAAAGTTGTAGCAACAAAGTCAGCCGCAAGGTTTAACCTGCTGCCATCGTTGAAATGTCGTAATTATTGCTACGACTCTTAAAAGTTGTACCGTTAAAAAGTTTGTAATTTTTAAAACTTATTGTCCAAGGACATCTACCTTTTTTATTTATTAATGTTTCGACCCGGCACAGATTTTGCAATCCCGAATTGTTAATTACACAAAAAAAAATAACAGGTTAGCTTATTCTATTCTTAAGGAACGAGTTTATCACTTCTTTAACAAAATTACTTTATGAAACTCTGTACTCCACTTTTACAAAATTATTTTTTACTGCGTTTAACATGGAATTTTATTAAAAAGAATCATTTTTGACCGATGACGTAGAATTTGTCTTGATATATACCTGATTAAAAACACTCGGGATTTGAAGGGGAGGGGATATTGATTAATAGTTGATCATCTCCGAGAAATTTCCCGAATTATGACTACTTAAAAATAAGAGGATGGTGTTATAGAGATGCTCGAGGGTCATATCGGAAGTCCTTTATCGCGTATAAATGAAATAGGCTGTGTATATACAATTGGAGATGTCTGTCGAAGTTAGTGCAGCACTTAATATCGAAAGGAACTGTTTTTTTTATATATGAAAGTAAAACCACCATCTTCAAATTCACTCGGCTGAAGTTAATTATGCATCTGCCTGTCAGATAGGTAGCATGGCAGCAAATCTTCTCGGATAGATTGTCCCGCGCCGATACTTTCACATTTTCATGCAATACACCAGCTGACCATAAAGTACATCGTAAACTCATCTTGATATTCGTCTGCACTGCTATTACCTGTACGCACAGCAAGGCACGGAAGTTTCCGCGCGGCTATATGTACATAGGGTACGTGTATACCTGCACGGTGGAGGCGATTCGTGATACACCATCACAGTCCTCTACCGTGCAATGTCTTTAATTTCATGTAGCCGCGGAAAGTTTTGTCGTAAAAAATGGCACCTTGTGTAGTTTATCTATGGTTCAACATTATTTGTCATGCATCACCAATACTGATCCTCACGCAGTAGAAAGACACTACCCAATTTTAATACCATGTTCTATGTTTTCAATCATGCGTAAACCATATTGGCTAAGAACTCGTTCCAGCAAGGTTCCCCTATAAATTCATTGAACAGGGATATCTTTATGGTTTTTGTTTCCGCCGTAAGGAGATTTTGTGATGGTGAGAACAAACGTTCTCGACACTTTAATGGAAGTGTGTTCAGTCACACATGTAAAGGTGAATTTTTCAAAACAAAATTTTGGTCTGTTTTCGGTCTTTGCAACCGAAAAAAACCGAATGCTAACAAAAAGTGTACAGTCCGCGTTGTCGTTTTTTACAGGCCATTTCATTCTCCAATTGACGTGCTAGTTTTTCGGTCCGTTTGTTGTCCGTCAACTCGCTTGCGCTTTACGTAATAGCAGAATTTACTTAAGTAAATTATGCAAATTTTACTTAAGTAAATTTTGCTATTATAATAAAAGGGTAGCTCATACTATGAAGCTATGGTAGCTCAATACAAATTAAGAAAGCTTGAGTGATATTTCTGAATCTTATCGGGGCCAAAGTTTAACGCTTAGGCTGGGGACCCACGAGCGTTTTTTTAACGTCCGTTGCAATGTCCGTCGTAACGGACGTTGTAGCATCTTCGTGGATTCTACGGCGATACGCACACGGACGTTCTGCGTTACGAAAAACGTGCGTCGTAACGTCCGATCAAATCCCTGTAGCATATTATCGCTACAACGGACGTTCGAACGTGTCAACGCACGTCGTAGCAGTATACATTGTTTCATGCGAGCGTCTCCACGAGCGCTCGAAAAACGTCCGGTGAATTCAGTTTTCTCCCAGCTTCCAGTGAGAAAGGACGATTTTTCCAATCGAAAATGAACATTGATCCAGAATTTCTTATCAATGAGGTCCAAAATAGACCATCCTTATTTTTTTCTTTTAAATATGAGTTGACCAAATAAGCAAACGTAATCAATTCTTGATCATTAATTTTCAATACACCGAGAAAGGACCGATCCAAACCGAACGGTGTCTCCGCCGCAAATGAACCTGTGGTAATGGCGGATGAGGAATATTAGCAGGTTCGGTAACGGACGTCATTTTTGACGTTCGTATTTTTGTCTCAATACGTCCGTCAAAATAAACGTCCGTCGTAACGGACGTTAAAAAAACGCTCGTGTGTCCCCAGCCTTAGAGTATGATTCTACCAAAGAAGATTTCAATTTTCCAAGTCCTGACCAACGTTAACACGCAATGGTTCATCATACCCCATTGGCGTATATTCACCACTGTTTCTGTTGCTACAGACATTTTGATCACTGTAAAAAGTTTCATTTTCCAATCTTTAATTGGAATTACTCTCCCTGATCTCTAATTGCAGCTGGATCCACATCACTATTACGCAATTAAGAAATCGATTATTGTGAAATGGTTGTAACAATTCTTTTGAATTATAATACAATCCTTACGTAGAAAGCAAATAACTCCAAAGTTTTAGACTGGAAAATATGTCCCCAAGAAGGCGCAGAAAATAGAATTTTATATGAAACATCTTACCTCGATGGTTTGTAGCTGGTTCGTTCAATGTCGCCCTTCCATATAAATCAAATGTGGACTCTTTTGTCTATAGATTTTGCGGATTTATGTCTAATAACATCATGTAAACGTAGATTACTGAAAATAACTGATTGATGGCCAACTCATTTGCTGCTCCATTTTTGGATTGACATGTATCTCCTGACCTCAACTCGTTCAGAAAGTTTCTGTGAAATATTGCGTGGGTAGTGCATTTAACGTTTATTTGAAAGTTTTTTTTCACGACGGACAGGGATACTTACTCCCTACCTTCCTCTGCATAATTCCATAAGAGCAACTTAAGAAGCGTTATTATATGCAGCGGCAAGTGAATTATTTTATGTTGGATCCGAAGGTTATGAACTATTTGTCACCGGCGTGGTGGCGGAGAGGAAAAAAACCTCATAGCATTTTTGTTCATTCGTGCGGTGACAAGTTTCACATAACGCATGCATTGCAACAAAGCAATTTTTTTCCACCGTTTATCTCGCGTACATTTCGTTCTTCTCTACCTCAACTTTCGTCGTACCGAACTCCCGGGTTCGACCTGCGTTAACAAATAGGCTGCCGCTGCCCCTGGTAAATTTGTATGACTAAATAGCTATGAAGGCACATAGAGTCCGTACTGATTTTGTAATTCATAACTGCATGAGATATGACTGCGCCATCTTAGTTCTGGAGATCGTAGTAAGATAATAATGGCTGTGGGAAGGGCGGTGTTGCACTAAAGAACTTCACATCATCGATCTGATTTATTATCTCGGCCTCGAGTATTACGCTAAGGTGAAGGAAGCACCTTTTCGAGAATAAAATAATTACATGTTACAAGAGAATCATGTTATGAAAGACTTTATACCTTTGTCGTCGAGAGACAAACAAGCCGATTCAATACATGGGGTGGCAGGTATTCTCAATGACGAAGTAAACATTTACATGTTGAACGAGTCGCAATTTATTATCGTTTTAGAAAACCGGGTAAAAATTTGCAGTGAAAATTTATGAGTGATACATCACCCATATATAGTGATACATTACATCATAAACCAAAAAATAAACTTAGATAAAAAATGAAAGAAATTTTCTACTAACAAAAACGCTCTTAGAGTGGGTTTCGCCATCTAGTTAGTACACTTGTTTATATGTGATGCTTTGAATATCTTCGATACGATTTTCTTGAGACTCTACTAAATTTTACAGACCAAGACTCTCTAATTTCACTTGATTCTCCCCTCAAGGATCCTAACGATTGATGATGATAATGGTTCACGTTTGCTACGGGTTCTTGCCGCTCCCAATACCATTTCGAATAAGCAACAATTCGGGTTGTACGTTATGAGTCACTCAATCAAGTCTCGGTCAAGAATCAATATAACGAACAATCTGCAGCTTCACTTGTTCAATCACGCATATTGCAAATATTTCCGAGTCGTCGACGTTCCCTATCGATTTTAGAAAGTGTGACGCCAAAAGCCTTTCGAATTTGCAAGGATAAAAAAACCATGTGTCTGGTCAATGTATCCGGAATGCTTGGTACTAAATGATCGTAGTTGGCGTGGCAACTTCTTGTGATGATGAAACGAGCCATATGTACGCGATTCTCTGAGTGGACGACACTGCTATACGATCTTGCAGCATTACAAAGCTTCATGATGCACTTGTAGTATTGTGCCAGCTGTATACGCCAAGTTAAAAACGAGATGTATTAACTTCGAAACTGGTAAAATCTTTAGACGAGAGAACTTATCCATTCCATAAATGGACAGTGAATGGATGTTTATGATAAGAGCAGGTGCATGAAAAATACATTTTCATTAGAATTTTTAACGGATTAACTGTCCATTGAGTGACCCGTCTACTCTATCCTATCAAATATTTTGATGTTTTTTGTTGCATTTTCCGAAGAATATCATCAAGGCGCGGCTGCATTTCTCGGCAAAATTACGACACTGAAATATTATAGCAACGGTGGATACCGTATCGTAAAACTAGAACAATATATTCCAATGACAAAATTATATGAGGTAGGACATTACCTTATGCATCTCAACTGTTGCCTAAAATTTAAGGCATACTGGACTATCGTAATTTTGATGGCAACAACATATGCACTGGGCCGACACTTTGCGGAACGGGTTGCAGCAAAATGTTTGCAACTTCGTCTATGCAAGTAGATATATACTATATTTACATTTAATGCATCGTGAAGAGTATCTATATAGGATATGATGATATTGGAAGAAACACAGGGAATAACTTCTCAGCAATAACTTTGTATTACGTTTGCATCAGGAGGACGAAATAGATAGATGGACTACGCCGAGTACGATCCAAATGTAATGCAACTTACAGACTGTGCAACTTACTCAAGGAATAATCATTCTTAACGAACTTCGTCTTTGATACAACGATGAAACGTACGAACCAGGGAAGAGGATGATAGCTCAGTACTAAGGTTATAGTCGGGGTTACGAGCCGATTGGCTCTTGGTTAGTTAGCGCTTCATGTACAAACTGCACCTCCTCCCTCTCCACTCGTCAGAACTATGTATTTATAGCGCCTGTGCACTCTAATGTTACTGTCGACACACTTGATGTTGTAGGATATTGTAATATTTATAGCAGAATTATACCAGGATAAAAAAGTCGATAGCGACTTTCTTCGAACACTTTCTTTCAGCAATGATTCATATTCACATAAATAATTGACTTAGGTACGTGGTCCTCAATTTCAACCTCGATAAATCGTAGAGTGTCGTGTTTGCCATGACTGTTTCTAGACTAATAAATACTGCGAGTGCACATTGAACTTTGACGTTCTGTGCGAATTTTGTCAGAAAAAACCTGTATAGCATACTTTTGTTTGTGACCGTGTGAGTAAATTCCAACACCAAAATTACATTACATACGTGATAGAGAGGCAGCATGTGGAGGTTTTTCCGAAAATCGTTGCTTTCTCGAATTGAAATGAGACCTACATACGAACAATGGGACAGAATTAGTAATATGCTTTTTTACATTTTGGAGCATTGAAAAAATGTATCTTTTAATATCAAACAACTTTTGTGGTTAGTCGGGTTATGCAATATTCAATCATTACTTCGCTACAGGTATTATCAAGCTCATTCATTTATAGTTGTTTGGGCCACTGAACCTTTTCCATTTTCTGCAAGTCTACACTGTTTCTGCACTTCTTTTCTTTAACGACTTTCATCTCACCGTTGGTCGTATTGCTTCGCTTTGCATAGAGAAAACTCTTGGCTGATGGTTGTGGCACGATTCCACGTGAGTGGCAAATGAATACGCATGAAGAACAGGTCGCTCACGCGACTTATGCACATTGTCTCGCGAATATATAGTAGCTCGTCTCTGCATCTGATAATTTAACTTAATGCTCTGAGTACTATGCGGGTTACGAGCTTGTACTACGAAACGTGGTAACGGCGGATCAAATGTGCATTAAAATAAAACAGTTCATGAACGGGTAATCTAGAGTATGAACAAAGAAAATATAGTATGATGACATATCAATATGAGAAAAAAACGACGATCATGGGAAAGCTTTACCGCAATATTAACACCAAAATACATTGCTCACAAATTAATCACTTTTTTTCAGTTTCACGCGGGAACATAACTGTGCATACGGCTACAGTATCAGAAACAATGTAGACCTCGGGGCAAGGATTCATTTCACAAATTTGATTAACCTCCCATGGAACCCGCGACGCACGGTAAATGAAATTGAGCCCAGGACCGTCCTATGTCTATGATATACCATATTAACCGCGGATATAATAATATTGTATTGCAGTTTGTCTGTAGATTGTGCCTAGCTCCCATTTGCAGCTAGTTGTCACAAAGTGTCTACTGTCTATTCACGATGACTCGCGTATTCACATAGGTATTAATGACTTGCTCATGGATATCCGTTAGTATCGGTATCGATATGTTAGTGCATGCGGGAGTACATGAGCGAGTGTATGCGAATGTCTGTGAGTATCCGCGAGCTTCTAGAAATAGTGTTGATCATTATTTGCAAAAAGTTGCCAGATAGCCGACCGTAGTACAGACAAGGAAGGGCAATTGCTTGCAACAACAGTTTGCATCATAAGATTGCAGCATGTTCGTAGCGTAAATCCAGCGGCGATTGCTCTTCGCACATTTGTGATTCTTTGTGGCCGTGACAGAAATCAAGAGTGCAAGAAAACGCTTCAAAACCCAGCTTCTGATTGCACATTTCTGTGTTATGGCTAAAGATAATGCAAGATTATTTTTCTTGAGACTTATAAGTTCAGCAAGCTGTTAATGTATTAACTTACATGATAATTAATTATTTCAGAGGTTGTTTGGCTGAAGGTTTCTAAGATTTCACGCAAAATAACCGTGACTCGAAAAAGGAACTTCGTCGCGAAGCGCAAAGTACCAGCAACTCTGGCTGGCAATTTGCTGGCAATATACAACAACATGGAAAAATGTGGATGGTCATTCTGAAACTTAGCTGCCATCCTGTGCAGACATATGCTGCCTATTCGCTGGCGGGTTGATGGTAAAATGCCATTTGGGTTACTACAAATCGTCCGTAAACTAAGAATTACCATCTTATTTCGAATCCTACTCAAATACTTCGAAAAACTTTTCACAATAGCTCTGGTTGATTATCCTCCTGGGAATATCAATAAGCGACCCAGACGTTGTCTTCCTCTTCATTGACGGGCTCGTTTAAAAATAGCGTATGTGTGAGGAAAGTCTGAGCAACGTGTTAGTCATCTAGACGTAGTTCTAGACGTGGATTCCGTGGTATGTTTCTTGACATGTACGTACATAGGTCGTCGTAACCATGTTTGCGACGACCGCGAATGAGTGTAGTATCTTGTGCGTGACCGAACTCGCCCGTACTATAGCACCGGTGTGAATGCTGATGTGCGTTAGGCGCTGTGTATGACGTGCGAGTCGCAGAAAACTAAATAAAAATGGAAATTGCGTTTAACATGTGTGCAAACAGCATTACGCATACATATGGTTGTTGGACAAACGTATAGATACGCGCCAAGACTATCGATACCTGACAGTTGACCCTTCCGGCTGGGTCAGCGCGAGTGGGCGAGGCCCTTCGAAGAAGCGCAAAAGGAAATCGTGACTGGATCTATTCCCTGTCCTCCTTCTCCCCCTTAACTACATCCTTCCGCTTCACTCTACGCGTATATGTTCAGTATTTCCTTTTATTATACGTAAGAAGAAAGAAGAAGACATAATACAAAGAGAAAGATATTCCTCGTTACTTGTACATGAGCATCCTTAGAATTTGTCGAGTGGATGACGAAGTAGAATAGTATAAGACCTACACCTCTGCAGACTCTAAATTGCAATGGATATAAAAACAATTTTAATGAATTTATAGACATTGAAAAAAAGGTTACACCCTGAATTTCTTTGACAATTTAAGCATGTTTTTCAATTTTTGTTTCGAATTTTCAGGAGAGGTTATGTTTTTCTATCACTTAAATTTGAATTGAATTTGAATTTCGGATTTTTCGATACGAGTTCGCAAAAATTTCTCATTAAAAAAATCTATATATCTAGAAAAGTTTAACAGACAAAAAAATGTCATGATGAAAGTTGTAGTTTTATATAATGTATACAATTAAATTTTTGGAACACTTTTCTTCCGCAATAATCGATTAACGTTGCTCTTTGTGAACGAAATGTGATTGAGGATAATATAGAGTAAAAATGGTAGGTTGACTAATTAAGGGCTGTACTTCCGAATAGCTGTTACCTTTGATTTTGCTGAAATTTAGTACAGACTTTTTTTTTAACATTATAAGATGATATGCAAAGGGATTTTTGGCGCATCGCTATATTTTCTTTTAACGAATTTTGAAAATTGCGTAATACGTGTATATTTATATCTGCTCACACCTATTACTATCCCAACTGTGACATGTTAAGCCGGTCTGCAGGGAGTGTGGGTATTCGGAAAAACGTTTCCCCAATAAGTGAAACGCCCCCCTCCGTCCCCTCCCCTCGCCCCTCCCCTGAAAAGTCGATGAAGGGCTATTCTATTGTATGCGAACTCGTGACCCTGTCCGCGTGGGTATTTCTTCTGTTTTTTTGCTCGCAGTTTAAGGACCGGAGATGTGGTCATTGTGAGGGGGTAACATCTGGACCCCCTCCCCCGTGCGTGTGTGTGATGGTATTGGAACGAGTGGCAACGACGTGGAGGGGGTTGGGGGTCCGGGGGAAACCCCGGCGGGGTCAAGGGATAGAGCCCACCGCCATAAGCCACTGGAAAGAGATTTTCTATTGAAAAAACCTCCTTTTATAATTAATCTACCAATAGCAGTTCACACGCGTTCAATACTCACGCGGACGAAGTCGCGAGCTTGTGTACAATAGAATATCCCGTCCTCGACTTTGCAGAGGCGGGGGGGGGGGGGGGGGGGGTCACTTTCTGAGGAAACGTTTTTCTAAAGACTCCCCCCCCCCCTTCTCCCGCCCTAACAACTTTACATATTACAGTTGGGATAGTAATAGGCGTGAGTTGATATAGATATACACGTATCAGACTATTTTTGCAATTTTCAAAATTCGATAAAAAGAAAATATTGCGATGCGCAAAACATCCCTTTACATATTGTCTTATAATGTTAAAAAGAAAGTCTGTACCAAATTTCAGCCAAATCGGCGGTAGGGGCTATTTGAAAGTTTAGCCTTCATTCGTTCGCGAACCTTCATCTTTGAGACGACTTTGTCTGTATTTCTCGTTTTCTCCTTCAGGAAAGCTTCGTCGATAAAGCCGTTTAAACCTTCCATAATAAAGCAATTATAATCATAAAAATTATCAACTTTTATAACGTAGTGGTATGAAAATTTCGGTTTTCAACTTTTTTTCATTGTCAGCGACGTGCTATACCTTTAGGCGAAAACTTCACCATGTCAGATTTATACTTTTGTGAAAAAATACATGGACTTATGCGCTTCTGAACTTTTTTCGGCTCTTTCGATTTATTTTCGAGAAATACAAATGGTATTTCTTTATGTATTTTTGTATCCCCGTCATAACCGGGGCCTCGCATATTTCTGTTCGTAGAAAATGACATTGACCTGGGTTTGTCGCGATGTTATTGTGAAGGAATAGCAATTTCAAAATATAAAAAAGTGCTCATTTTTGTAATATTGATTATAAAAATTGTTAATAATTTTTTTTGTTAATCTTCGCTCTAGGACTGCAACCCATGTATTTTTCTACGCTAAACACGAATCTACCTGTTATTTAATTTATAAATGAATATTTAATAAGAAAAATCGCGTCTAAACTCGAGTACTAATTTTTCACGAAAAAGTGTCAAAATGACAGACAATTTAAGTGGTTTAAGCGGGACGGGATAGAGGTCTCAAATGCTAAACATTCAGATGCACACCATTCTCGATTTTTCTTACACTACACCGATTAGGTTGATACTGAAGTTTTTTTACCTGCTGTACGCGTTTTACCGACGCAACCAGCCAATTTTTCAGTTACGACTTGGCATTGCCAATATGCGACACATATGCGTTTAGTCATGCCGGATTATAATACTGACATAAGCAGTTCGGTGTGCGGTCGAATTTTGTTTGGAAAATTACAAGGGGTTACGAAAACCGAATATTATAATGCCAAAAATCGAATATCATGCACCGAAAAAGTGGAATGAACGTAGTGCCTCGATTTAGAGACTGATGGCTCCACAAAAATGGTGAATGAATTTTGCAAAGAATAATTATTATACATAAAATTTATTTGTTTCTTTCCGGGATAACTGAATCAAAATACTTTAGCCGAAGAAACCTCTTAGAGGTAGAAGTGATAGAAGTTTCTACTTTGAAATTGACAGCATTCGGAGTTGATTCGATCCGCTGCGTAAGACATCTTAAAATAGCCCACAGAGACGAAATGAAAGAGTGAGTAACGACAAAACCTCCGAAACGGGATGACAGGAACAGAATCAGTCTTAGTCTCGCAGTGGCGTCATTGAGGTGAAACTGATAGACAACATAGTATTTTGTGGCAAGAAATGACAAGTGCTGCACTTTTTTCGTGTATCTTCACCGTCGGTTTTGTTATCATTTTTGACGACTTTGAGATGAAGATGGAGGCCCCAGTCCATTAAAAGTCAGTTAAGTCTCTTTTAGAGAGTAGGTAGGGAAGTGAGGTAGGGAAGAGCCGCTTATCTCTACGGTGGTCGTGTTTCCTCCTGCACACGAGCGATGAACAAAGGAAAGAGCGAGAAAACAAAGCTATCCAAGAAGTATACGAGGTAGAAGTCTGAATATTTTTGGGGCTACTCTGAGGTTGGTGCAAACGTTAGTAGTACATCTTCGTGAGTGCTTGTCGAGAAACCCATTAAAAATTGAACCAGTCTCCTCTGATCGGGATTTACCGCATTCTTCGACGACATAACATGTTTTTCTCCTTTCAAACGAGCTTCCAAAAATGTACAAATAAAAATGTGATACATCGTAGAACGTTATTTCGTAGAACAACATCGTATCAAATACGATAATCTGCGAGGGATCGATATCCATATGTTTTTCGAAAGGAGTCCCTTTGCCGCTTGCCCTTCGCCTCATCGTTTCAACCAATTACAAGGTGAACGGAATAACGGTCGTTACTTTGTATCAAGCAACTGAATTTTTCATCCACTTTTGTCGTTTTTATGGGAAAAGATTTCAGTATACATCTTTAGAATTTTTTTTCGCGTCGTACGATAATTATGAAATTTGGAATTTTTTTTCGTTTTCGTCGTAAACGTTACCCCATGCCAAGTACGAGTGAGAGGAAATGGTCCAGCAGGGCAAAACTGGATAATGAAACAAAGACGCAATATTCTAATAATTTTTGGATGGTGGAAATGGTGGTATGTGTGACAAAGTGAGGTTTAATACTAGATTGCCTAAGCAAGTCATTTTGATTGCTTTGGAATTTCAATTAAAGGAATTATTGTTTAAATAGTGACACAGCTTCTTATAATTTTGTGACTGTCTATAATATATAAATAAGTTAATCAATCATTATTGTTGCTTCCCTCTCGTTCACTTCCACTATATTTATGTGTGTTATACCTATATTGCCGAAAAGCAGTCATTGTGACTGCTTGGAAAAGGCCATTCGGGTCTGGATTGGAATAACATATTAGGAACATATTAGAAACATCAGGCAAGGAACCAACTTGTACTCTCAGGATACGCCTACCAAATCCCTCCTCTAGACAGGAGTAGAAGCTAGATAATCCCGGACTACATTTTGTCCGCTATGTCCCCTATCTTTTCATCCAAAACGGACAATTCCCTCCAATTCTCCCTCCAAATCTAAACGTTCTAAGACGTTGTTCTGTTGATTTCTTACGCACCCTAAGTTCATAAAAGAAATGTCCAGCAGAAGAGAACTATTCGAAAAGCTAAGAGAGATGGGTTAAGAGTGTTCCGATATAGAATCAAATGCAATGAGATGGGAACTATCATCTGAGGATGAATCGGATCATGTTCAAAGTGAAACATGTGATGTTGAAGAGAGCGATGAAGAGGCGATCACCAACGACGAAAATGAAGATGTCATCAATGTGCCCAGGAAAAGGCGTAGGGTGATAATTAGTTCAGATGAAGAAACTGAAAATACCGCTCAGGAGATCGAAATAGCTGCAGATGGTACTGTGTGGTCGAAATTTTTCGAAGGCGGTATTCCCGGAAGACTAGCATCTACGTGTATTTGCAAGGGTGTGACAGGGCCAACAGGCTACGCAAGAAGAAACGTTATGTCAAATAATAATTTTGTCAGTGCATTCTCGTTGATAATAAATTATTATATTCTCAAACATATAAAAAAAGTACACAGAAGAAGTAGCCCGCCGAATTTTGGATTACGATTGGACAACTGCACTGCCGGAAATACGTGCATTTATTGGCATTTTATATGCTCGTGGAGTCTACGAGGCAAAAAGTTTTAAAGTGAGTTATTTATGGTCAGTCAAGTGGGGTCCCGAATTTTTCAGAAGAACTATGTCCCGAGATAAGTTCAAGCAAATTCTACGATTTATTCGGTTTGACAAATGGATCGAAAGAAGTACAGGCATCCGAACAAATAAATTTTCCTTGGTTTCAGAAATATGGGACAAATTTATTGAAAACAATCAAGCTTGCTATGAAACAGGGCAAAACATAACAGTTAATGAACAATTATTTTCAACGAAAACTAGGTGCAAGTTCATACAATGTATGCCTGATAAACCGAATAAATTTGGCATCAAATTCTGGCTTGCATCAGACGTTAATAGCAAGTACGTGTTGAATGGTTTTGCTTGCACGGGGAAAGATGAACAATGACCATCGTCAATGCTTCTAAGCGAATACGTTGTTCTGAAACTTGTCGAACCATATACAGACTGTGGAAGAAATGTCACCACCGCCAACTTTTTTACGAGCATGTCACTAGCGACGAAATTATTGGCCAAAAAAACCACATTAGTTGGGACTATTAGAGGAAAGAAAAGAGAATTTCTCAAAGCAGCCAAACAATCGAAGGATACAGAACAGTGGCTGTTCTAAGTTCCAGGCATACATTCGTTAAAATTGATAAAAGTAATAGCAACATGTTACCAGATTCTATTCGGTTTTATAATAAAACAAATTTTGGAGTTGATATGGGAGATCAAATGGCCAGAAAATGCACGGTGGAATCTAGTTCTCGTAGGTAGCCCCTCCAAATGTTTTTTAACATTTTAGATTTGTCTGCAATAAATCCTTGGATCCTTTATAAAGAAGTGACCGGAATACAAATAGAACGAAAACAGTTCCGGTTTTAATTAGCAGAACAGCTTTCCGCCGATTACACAACTAAAAGAGGGAAACATTCATCACCACAGGAAGACCCACCAGTATCAACTGCAACATTTTCAAATACAACAGATTCTACCAAACAAAAAAATTTGTAAAATACGATTTTGCCACAATAACGCAATAAATAATATTTGTGAAAAATCTAAAAAGTATGTTTGCGGAAGATGTACATCCAAAATGATTTGCACTTTCATTTGCTTAAAATGTCCAGATAATGTATAAATTATTTTTTTCGGACTGAAATACATTCTTTTTATATTGTTAATACTTATCAATAACTAGTTATATGACTGTGAGTGATATAAAATATATTAACAACTACTGTCAAACAAATTTCTTTGCACATTAGTTATTTTTTCACAATGCAGTCATTTTGACTGCTTTCAGGTAATATAGGTATATACTAAGCTCCCGTCTTTCTAGTGTCAAAAATCCGAATGTATCGTTGGAACAGAACGGGGCATCCAAAAATGATTGTAAGATTGAGTTGGATTCTCACGGTTTCATTTCCTCCCACCGTGCTATTCTGCTCTGGTCTCCCCAATACGAAAAGAAGACAGAGATATTATGGTATTTCGTATATGTGTTATTATGTGGTATTTATGCATGTATCGATTATGTAATTTTCCAATTGAAAAACGCTTTTTATTCACCACAAACTTTTGAGCTCGATCGAAAAATTACAATGCAGTCGAGTCGGCGAGCATTTTTATTAAACGTTTGGTGTAACCATCGGGGGATTCATTGTGAGAGGAAGAGGGTGTTTAAGACGAGCGAAATAATAATTACATTATTAGGAATATAACGATATTACGCGGTCGCCAAGGTCTATTGAATTATGCGCTTAGTTCGAACTATTCAAGGTAGTACTAGCGGACAGTTCAAGCTCACGTTAACCCGGAGTGAATTAAGATTAAAATTGCAAACTCTTGTCGGTCGGATAAAAATCTAAAAAAATCAAGCATATGAAGGGTGCTGAGGAATTAATTTGCATAAAAGTAATTCAATCATTTTATTGACAAATAAATGAAAATGAAAATCTTCAGCAAATCTCCCGTTAACGTAACTTTCTACTCATATAAAAAATATCCGTTAATCTATTTATATGTTTTTAGCATATTGAGAAAAGAGTTAGATTGCTGAGTGATTTGTTGAAAATTTTGTTTAACTTTATTTGTTAATAACATTTAAGAATCATTATTATACAAAGTCAATCTTGTCAACACTTATCACGTTCTTCATTTTATCAGATTTTTATCCTCTCGAGAAGTGTGCTCTCTCAAAGTATAATATCTAAATTCTCTCTGAACTCACGTGGACTTAGGCTGTCCGCCGAGTAGTACTTTAATTCTAAGTTCGTTTGATATTAGATAAAGAAAGTATGTTCAAAGAAATTAATCATTAATTATAGTAAAGATAAAACAACAGAAAACTGAAACGTACGATATTTACGAGGAATGAAATTGTATGTCGTTGTCAAATATTTTTCTGAATTATTTTATTGTAATTTTATGTATATTAGTATTAGTGTGTGTGTGTGTGGTATTTTTCCGGAGTGCAAATCATGACTTGAATCCGACAAAGACAGTTTATCTTTCGCCGAATAGGAATTTGATTTTTTCTAAATTTACATTGTAATCCGTTACAAAGCGTTCTTTCCACACAACACTATAGATTATATGATCGAGGAACCATTTAACTTCTGGGTAGGTAGAGTTATATTCCGAGCCGAGAAGATGACGAAAGTAATCGAGTATATCACAATGCAGTTACCCTCGCGGTACACTAGATGTCACAACGTTCAGAGTCCCTAGAAAAAGAATCCCCACCTCTCCCCTCCCGCCTGGCACTGGGAAGCTTTATATCAGCCCCCGCCGACTTGAATGGGCGAAAAAGTAAAAAGTCGAAACTAGTAGTCAAGGTGCCCAACAGCTGATTACTAGTAGCTATTTTATGCCGACCACACTAAATTTTAAAAGTGTATGATTTTTATTAATAATTTTTGAATAAATGAAAAAAAATAATTAAAACTTTGAGCTAAATCGTATATTAAATGATTTATGTTGAGAAATATTTTTTTTAAATAAATTTATTTTAACAACATGCCGGGTTGTTTAGTACCAGGATGTACTTCCAGTTACAAATCAAACGTTGAAAGAGTTCATTTTTTTTCTGTGCCCAAAGATGAAAACTTAAAAAAACAGTGGCACATTGCGATAAAAAGACCAAACACATTAGTTTAAAAAAAACAAGTGGTTTGTGACAAACATTTTTTAGCGGGAGATATAATTCGGATTCGACAGTTGTTAAGTCCAGAAGGAGAAGTTGTGGGAGTAGTAAGTTGATTTTCTTATCAATAATTATACTGAAAATTTGACAAAAATTAATGAACATTTTTTTAAATTTTCTACGAATACTTTCAGTCACCATATCGACGTCCACAACTAGCACTTGGAGCTGTACCTAGTTTATTTCCTTGGACAGCGGTGGAATCATCTAATGATGACATGAAAAATGTTCGTGATGCTAATCCTGAGGCTTCAGAACTATGTCTAGTTCCTGATAAGAGTAATACACCAGAAGATCAAGTTGATCTAGTTGTTAGTACATTTCCTGTCAATATTGATACTGTGGACAGGCTTGAGGAGCTCGAAGTGGGTAAATCTTCTGAAGTTTGTTTATACACTGAAACGCCGGCAAATATAACAAATAATTTGGCTTCAAAAGAACCTCTCGTTACTTTATCAGAACTTAAATCTATCTATTCTCAAAAATCTCCGACTGAATCTGTTAAAATTATTGAAACACTACGTAAAAAATTAAATGAGGCTGTTAAAATTGATAATTTTGAAGATAATTATTTCACTATAAATCATGACCATAGCTATAACGAATCTCAAACGTTGGATTGTATATTATATTACGCTACTGAGGTTGTAGTTTCGCGTATTTATAAAAGTACTACTTGCGAACAATGTCAAAAAGGCATTCGTGACTGTTCAGTACATTTGTCCGACGATGATAGCTTAATGGTAAATATCAAATCTGATCAAACTTTTTTCCACCCAAACCAAAGTTTTTATTTGTTTATCAAAAAACTCGAAGCAATTTTTCAAAAACACTGCGAGTCTGTACATGTATTCGAAGATGTGATGACTGAGGTAATTTCTTCTAATATTTTGAGATTTCCGTGTCCTGAACATGCAGGAGAACTCCTATTATCTGCTATCAATTACTATATTAGATTACGTATGCAACAATATACGTCACAAATGAATAAAAGTAATAAAAAACAAAATCAATTGAAAAAGAAGCAAGCTAAATTTTGTTCTAACTAATAGCCTTACATGAAAATATGTAATTTACTGTGTTTAATCTGTTTATTTTTGTAAGACTTTAATTATGAATAAAAATTGTTTGTAATTATTTTTTTAAATTATTATTGATTTATTATGAACCCTGTGTGACGCATAATTTATATTTTGAATTGATAATTTTACCGTAATTAACATTATAAAATAATAATTATTATTTAAAATATTTTAAAAACAATATGGTATTTGAAAATTACATATTTAAACAAATAGAAAATTTAATAATTATAAAATAATTAAAATTAAAATTATTTAAATAGTAGTAAATTAAATATTTTAGTGCTCTCGTCAAGGTAATCGGGAAACTCTACTACTAACGCCCTCTGCCGAGTGTGACAACATAGACTCGTTTTCTGTAACACGGAGTGCCAGGGGGCTGCTTTATATTTTCCATTGTGCACTAGAGTGAGGACGTGTCAGAGCGGTCGAGTGTATACCAACCTTTTACCTTAGTTTTTTTCTTCGTTTTTCCGTAGATTTCAGTTCCATACTTTATCAGTTTTCTCTCTTTATTCAGTTTTATATTAAATTGTTAGTGTTTGTGGTAAGATAAGAATAAAATGTCGAAAAGGAAGAATAAGGACGCGATAGTAGCGTCTTTAGAAAAGCAAGTAAAGATGATGCAACAGCAACTCGACGCGTTTTAACAGGAAAGGGACAAGTCGAGTGTCGAAGAATCTGAGGTTGAATCGGAAATATGCGAGGAGGGGGGCCCAAAAATTAATTTAATGACAATAAATCACAGTAAGAACAATGCTGATTTCATAGAAATCTCGCACGAAGGCGAGATAACTCTGTCGGTATACGACCCAGTGATCTCCCTCACCCATAAACAAGACGGTAGCACCGGCTAACACGTCCGCACGAATGGCGGGACACATTAGACCGTTAACCTGAGGCACTTGTACTTGCGACAAGACAGCTCAGAGTTATTTACTAATGCGTTTGCACGAGTGGCGAATCATAGTAGATAAATCCAAGTATACGAATTAACCTCGCCCCTACTCATTTGTCATCTCATGGTGGCGCGGTAATAAGTGTTAACCGGGGAAGCTTGCGTTCTTGTGAGTCATATGGGAAACGAAATGCATCGATAAATTTATAGATGTAGTTTATTCCTAATCAATGTATACATATGTACATATATATATATATATATATATTGGGGCGTTCCAAATTTTTTTTTTTTCCGCGGAACCAAGCTCAAAAGTTTCGTTTAGATGTCAAAGTAGGCCTCTGAAAATATAAGCCCTTAATATTGATAAGAATGTGCGCATAGCACTTTTCGATTTTCCATAAGAATAACATAGGAAATTTTTTTTTTGTTGCGATTTTTGTAACTAATGAACCATAACTTGCGCTCCGATTTCGATCAACTATTTCTGTAGAGAATTGAACGTTCTACAAAAAAGCTCTAATATCATTTTTCGATTAATCAACTCGTTCAAAAGTTATTCAAAGTCAAAGTTAAATTCATTATCAACTTAGCCGTTTTCTTCATAATCCTCCGAAATTTTTATATTTCTATTTTTATAACTAATGAACCATACATTGCTCTGCAGTTTCCATCATATATTTTTGTAGAGGATATTTTATAGAGAACGCTCTACAGAAGAGTTCTCGTATCATTTTTCGATTAATCAACTCATTCGAAAGTTATTCAAGATCAAAGTTAAATTCATTATTAATTTAGCCGTTTTTTTAATAATCCTTCGAATTTGATTAGTTTCAAGGCTTTAAAATGAATTGAAAGTTTATTTTTAAGGTCTGTGAGTTAAAAAAATAAAACTATTATTTTTGGTCATTAAAGATTGCTGTCATTTTATTGAAAAACTGTTTTTAAATAGATAGCACAAACAAAGAAGTTAAATTTTATTCACGACCTGAAGAGTTATTCGTGGTTCTGCGTTTTCATAATTCAGACCAGCAGACAAATGATTTTATTTAACATATATGTATTCATGACTAACAAATATTATAAATTAATTACATAAAACTTATAACAAAGTAAAAAACTATTACTTCTCGTAAATTTGAATTTTTGGGGAATTTTTTTTCTGAAAACAATATTTTTGCCAAATAATTCAGAAAAACGGCTAAATTAATAATGAATTTAAGTTTGACCTTGAATAACTTTTGAATGAGTTGATTAATCGAAAAATGATACGACAACTTTTCTGTAGAGCTTTCAATTCTCTATAAAAACTGCAGAGCAGTGTATGGTTCATTAGTTATAAAAAAAACAGTTTCGGAGCATTATGAAGAAAACGGCTAAGTCGGTAATGAATTTAACTTTGATCTTGAATAACTTTTAAATGAGTTGATTAATCTAAAAATAATATCAAAACTTTTTTGTAGAGCGTTCAATTCTCTACAGAAATAGTGGATGGAAATTGCAGCGCAATTTATGGTTCATCAGTTACAAACATCGGAACAAAAAAAAACTTTCTGTATTATTCTTATGGGAAAACGAAAAGTGCGATGCGCACATTCTTAATATTAATATTAAGTGCTCATCTTTTCAGAGGCCTACTTTGGCATCTAAACAAAACTTTTGAGCTTGGTTCCGAGCAAAAAATTTGTTTTTTTTTTAAACGCCCTAATATACATATATATACATACATATGTATATCTAATTTATCTTTACGCTATGCCTCAAAATGACGCAGTAGAAGATGACGGCGATAAAGAAAACAAAACCGAGAACGACAACAAGACCCAAGATGACGTCACGGTCATTCACGGTCATCCAGCAGGCACAGACGAGCTCATCCGCCTGTAAAGAACTAGACGAAGACGTGCTGAGGGTGCGGCGCGAAAACCCATTGACTTCGAAAGCACTCGATCTGTCGTTGCACCCATCCATGTAGGCGGCCAACGGGGCTGCGAAACGAGAATAGGACGACGTATTGAGCAAATACGCAAGACAGGAAGGGCTGGATGCACCGAAGCTGAACCTAGAGATTGCGACCAATTTAAGCGAATCGGCGGTAAAGCGAGACGAGTTTATAAGCTAGAAACAAAAGTCGTTTGGGGCGGCCTTGACAGCTGTGGACTCTACTTTATCGATGCTTCTGGAAGAAGACGAGAGCATAGACAAACTCTTAGTTGTCGAAAGACTCGGCGACTCGATGAAGATTCTGACAGATCTTCTATTCCGACTGTCTGAGTCAAGGAAAGTGTTTATTCTCCCAGGCTTGGGGAAACAAAGCAAGGACGTCCTAACGGCTACGAAGACGGACAAATTTTTGTTCAGAAAGAACCTGGCTGAGAGGTTGAAGGGATCCCGAGCTCTGGACAAAGTGTCCCAGAATATTAAACACCAACCCAGGGCGTCGACCTACAATAATCGTCAGCATTTAAACGGTAAAGGCCTGCCGGGGAAGAGAGCGCCCTACAGCCAGGCAGGCCCCGCAGGGCCATCGAACCAGAACAGACCGCGCCTGCTCTTCAGATCGCAACAACAGTTTTCCAATCTCGGAGCCCAGACTCAGAAGACGCCCAAGTTTAAGGGCAAAGGGAAGTAAACGAAGTAAGGATTGTAGCATAGAGGTTAAAAAATGATCTGGCTAACTGGAAAAGAATTACTAACAAAGAATTCACGTTAGATCGTGTGAGGGGCTATAAAATTAAATTAGCCGAGCAGACAAAACAGGTTTCCATACCAAGGACTAGTATCCCTAATGACGAATTAAAAAGATACGAAGAGGCCATTGCAAAACTTCTAAACAAAGGAGAAATTGAAAAAACCCTGCAAAAACAATTGCTGCAATTTTTAACGCAAAAATTCAAAGGGGGATCTTCGTACGGGACCTTGAATACATACAGGACAGCAATATCTCGGATCTCAGAGAAGAAGATAGGGGAAACCCCAATAATAACCCGCTTTCTAAAGGGAGTGTTTAGGACGAGACCGTCAAAGCCAAAATATTCACAGACTTGGGATGTTGCATTCGTTCTAAAGCATATAGAAAAATGGTTTCCGTTAGATAAACTATCGTTATCAGAATTGACCAAAAAAACCGTGATATTATTGGCTTTATGCACAGCCCGTAAGGCACAAACCCTGGCAAATATTTGTATAAAAAATATTATATCGAGAGATAATGGAGTAGAAATAAGAAAATTAGATTTAATAAAAACGTCGGGAGCAGGCCGCGAACAACCACTACTCGTTTTAACCAAGTTTCTGGAAAAACCACAATTGTGTGTGGCATCAACTGTAACAGAGTATCTGAAAGTTACGGATAAAATCAGAGCGGGTGAAGAAAAATTATTTTTGACTGTTAAAAAACCCTATAACGAAGTACGAAGTCAGACGATAAGTAGATGGGTGAAATTGGTGTCAACCGAGAGTGGCATTGATACCACAGTTGTTTCAGCCTATTCGATCAGGCATGCGGCCACGTCAGCAGCCTTTTTAAAAGAAGTTGACTTAAACGTTATAACGTTTAAGGAAAACAGCGGGCTGGTCCAATAGTTCTCAGATGTTTGCAAAAGCATACAATAGACCTTTAGTGAAAGACAACCAAGTGTTTGCAAGACCTGTATTGCAAGATTAAAATAATATTAATTATTGTTTGCAGCTAAACAACTACATTGTGATATACTCGATTACTTTCGTAATCTTGAGAACGAGGCTCGGAATATAATTTAAAGATCAAACGAGCCCGCCGAAGGCAGGCGAACTTCGATCATAATTATATATAGAGCCTCGTTCGAAGAGATTATATCCCACCCGGGGAAAATTTTAAGGATTATTTCTCTTTTCCTAATTCCCATAAGTTAAACAATAAAAAAAATGCACTTACTCTGAAAAATATGAAGCTTGCCGGTGCCCGGCGGAAGGGGAGTGACGGGGATTCTTTTTCTAGGGACTCTGAACGTTTTGACATCTAGCGTATCACGAGGGTAACTGGCTTGTGATATATTCGATTACTTTCGTAATCTTTTCGAACGAGGCTCTACATATAATTGTGATTGAACTTCGCCCGCCTTCGGCGGGCTCGTTTAATCTTTCGATTAAATTACCGTCACATTGTTCTCAACGCAATCTATGACCTAATGCCTTCGAAATATGTTTTTGAAGTTTATACTCCTTAAAAAACAGACAATTATCGATGAAGATACATTTTTTTCGTATGGAAGGTTGAATTCCGCCTGCTAAAGATCTTTGTTGTCGTGTAATATTATATGTTCTCATTTTTCGTGTGAGGATGTTGAAAATGTCGATAAATGACATTTCGAGAGAGTGTGTTACATAGATATGAAATTTAAAAAAAAGTTAATATGTATAATATATAGAATATATAGCATATGTAAAAGCTAATATGTTTCCAACTCCTTTATTTTGGCTATCGTTTCTTGTACTCCTATCGCTTCTATAATCCTTGCCGTAGTCCTTCAAGCTGACCCTTATAACATTATTTGTTGTATATTTCCGTTCTCTCTTTTCATCAACCATTCTAGTTTTTTAAGATAGTTATTAATATAGAATGCATTACTTGAAATCGCAATAAGGGCATGGTTTCACAGATTCGACTTCACACTTCGATCTTTTTGCAGTGGGGAGTTTATTTATATTATCATCGTTTTTTGTTTTAGCTTTTTCGTGATTTTATATTAATTACATTTATTTGTGTAAAATTTTTGCTAATGACTGAACAGAACGCTGAATTTTGTGAAACGCGTCGATGCAGATAAGATCTGTATTGATGTAGGTATGGACCATGTACTGTTTTTCTCATCTTTCACTTCTCCGAAGCCATGTAGTACTGCACAGAATTCGGGGCCTGACGTTGACGATCGTCAACCCAGTTGATGTTCCGTAAAAAAAAAAAGTGCATAGTATGAACGAATAAATAGTCGTTTAGATGGCGGCGTATGAGCGAGACAAGAAGAACGGGATTAAGAAGCACATGCGTGCACAGGCATGATGAGGCTACGGTGCAGCTCGCTGGGACGTGCGAACGAAAAGGAATAGCAAGAAGCTCGTATGGCGATAAATCAACGTATTTCGGTATCGCGGAAGCTCGTCCCAACTATATTTATATAACCCAACTAAAACCGTGCCAGTGTGCGTGCGTACGCGGGATCCGTAGGTGTGGACTGTAATATACTGTAATGTGTGGAGTAATACAGTCATATAGTGAGGTCTCAGCCGGGAGAGAGCACAAGACATATCAGACTGCATGAGGGTCCACTTTGTTCACTACGAGTGTTCACACGCGGCACGCACAAAAGCATAGCCACGATGTCAGCGTCCACGTGCTGCCGCATGCGACGATAATATTTCTAACCTTTATGTGGTACAAACTATACACAGTAGCGTTATAGATATACAATGCAGATTCGCATACGAATTTGATAGCACGCCAAGTGTGGTTCGTCTAGATATCTGACTCACAGCAGCCGTTTGAGACAGCCGTTCGACGAAGCATGCATGCACTGAAGCACCGCGTCGGTTGTCAAAGTGTCGTGCAAGCAACGCACGAACTTTTCGTATAAGCGCTTGGGCGAAAATTACCGATCCACCGATTCCGCACGATGATGATATTGGGCTCTCTCAATGCGCTACCGAAAATCAAGCATGAAATCTATTCTAGCGATTGGTCCTCTTGCCATAATAACATCAACTCGATCGCACACTCTTCATTCATGTGGGCCCTCGTTTTCTTATCGTGTGATAAGATATATAGGATTCCTGAGCAGTTGATAATGGAGACGTTAGACAATGAATGGTAAAACTTGGTATATTTATGCTAAAAATGTTACAGTCACTCGGAGCCCTGCCCTCATGATATGATTTTTACAATAACAGCAGGAAACAGTTTATGGGTGAGGCTCCACCAAATCGGTAGCCGTTTCGGAACTCGTTATAATTCTCAATACCGTTTCATTGGTACCGATCATATAATCATCTTGCAATAATAACATCAACTCGATCGCACACTCTTCATTCATGTGGGCCCTCGTTTTCTTATCGTGTGATAAGATATATCGGATTCCTGAGCAGTTGATAATGGAGACGTTAGACAATGAATGGTAAAACTTGGTATATTTATGCTAAAAGTGTTACAGTCACTCGGAGCCCTGCCCTCATGATATCGTTACTTATTGCACACAAAGTTAGAGTGAAATGCTTTTGGAATTCTATTTTATTTCCATTATAGTATCGTCGTTCTATCCGAAATGTTGTCATCAAACCTTCGTTCTGCTGGTAACTACGACGTAGGACCGAGTTACGAATGAATCTTTGTCGACTATGTTGCATTCGGGTTATTCAAACTTTTACATCATTTTCTGTCATTACTATAAAAAGTGAGATTCCATCGCAAGACCTGTATTTGTTTACGAGTTACAGATTGATTTATGTTTGTGCTCTCACTATAACATCTCGTGTACCTGTTTTTTTATAATAGTTATTCAATAAACTCAGCATTTTGCAATAAAATGACCAACTAACAAACTGCTCAGCATAAACGCACAGCAGCCGGGATTTATGTTATTAAATAGTAAATTTGTTGTTTGCTTATTCCCAGAAAACACGTGACAGTAGCCGAAATGTAAGAGTAACCTAACTGAAAATGACAGGATTTATTAACAAAGTGTTAAATGCTTATTACCAGTTAGTTGCCATTTCCGAGTCAGTAGTTCATCACTGTTATATTACCGTGGTAAAAATTTAAATCAACAGACACGCTACAAAACACGACATTTTTTAACCAAATTTTATTAATGCAAAAAACTACCAAGTAATAGACTCCAACTTAGCGGAAACAAATCTTCGCACTGCATTATCTCGAAAAATTCATTTAATTGAACATCCGAAAATGAAAGAAAAATCGAACAATGTGACATGATATGAGCCAGGTACGTAGACCAACACAGATTATATACATCCGAAGTATGATGTACAGTATAATCAACTGACGACTATGACGACTATGCGAAATAGAGTGATGAATAAATACAAAACGAAGAACAACACGTTTCAACATATTTATCAATCAAACCTATAGTCCACTGGACCAGCATACATCAATTTCGAGTGCCAGTTTTTTTTGTTTTTTTCATAGAGGAAGCTTTGTTATGGTGAAGAATGTTGTTTCAAAGATTTTAATCAAAACGTGTCCAGTATGTTCCGGGACATTAAAAAATCATATTTGGAAAAAATGTCTGGATGCGTGCGTGGGCGTGTGCGAGTACGTTTGCGTTTACGTTTGCGGGCGCGTGAATCGGACACGAAAAACGGCACATATCATGTGTGATCAATAGTAAATGTTCGATCAGAATTTCGTTAAAAAATGTTCAGTTATTAGGTGTACTACTTAACTTCCGTCGCTTTGCAATAGATGGCTGTTGCGGTAAGTGGTAGTTGAAATAAATAGATCGTAGATGTCATACAATAAGTTTAGATATTTGTAAACATAACGTCATCGAAATATTAGTCGATTTGTGTCTGCATCGTAAAGTTATTCTCGATTAAACAAGTCAGCTTACGAGCCAAATTCTCGTCATTTGTGGGAGGCTTAAATATCCTTCTTTAATATAAAGAAATCTGCGGCTGAGGCTCATCGAATGCTTTCAAATACCTATGGTGAGGCCGCTATTAGCGAAAGAACGTGCCGAGAGTGGTTTCAACGCTTCATAAACGGTGATTTTGACGTCGAAGACCAGCAGGTGGAAGAGAGAAGGTTTTCAAAGATGCAGAATTAGGGGCATAACTTGATCAAGACTCGTATCAAACGGAACAAGAATTACCAAGATCATTGGAAGTGACGCAACACGCCATTTCAAAACGCCTTCGGGCGTTTGAAACCATTCCCATGACTTTCAAGTCATGGGAACGATTCAGAAACACGGAATTTGGGTGCCGCACCGAAAGAGGTTGAACGGCGTTTGTTTGCTTGTGAACAGCTGCTTGCAAGGCAAAGACGGAAGGGATTACTTACAAATTAACACTTTCATAATGCTTTCTCATAAAAGTTGGAAGTTGAAATGTGACAGTTAACATTTCTATATCACTTTCTCACAATGGCCCTTTACTGGCACTTTTTCCTCCATGAGGAAGCCAACGATATAGTACATGCTTTCTTACAGAAGTAGCTTTGTAAATAAAGGACCATTATATGAAATGGATATGAAAATTTCAACTTTTTATTGTTATGAGGAAGCGTTATGAAAGTGTCAAGTTTTTTCTTCTTTTACAATTGATGTACACAACAAGAAGTTACCCATCTATACATCACAAGAACATCACTGTTACATAACATGAAATTTTCATATTATATTGTCCTAATTACACGAGATTACTGGGTTTGGTGTAGACTTTCCGATGGAGTGTTTGATTTAAATTTATATATGCAAATGTAACCTTATTTTGTACAAAGCATGCAATCTTAGATAATAAAGTAGTAACTACTAGACACCGGATATGATGAACGTTACTTATAACGCTCGTTATTTTGCGAGAAATCATCCAGCATGTTTTTAATATGGTTTAACATTTTAGAGATATATAATTTAATGCAATTTTCGTCGAACCTTATAATTTGTATCAATAAGGGGATATTATGCGCACTGAAGTAGTTGTATAAAAAATGTTTCGTGGAAACGGAATTTATTAACGGATGTGTCTATATAGCATTTTAAAGGACAGTGACATATATATCCACAAAAAAAACATGATGAATAACGCATTACCTATTTTCTCTAGCAGATGACCGTTTCAATTCGTCAACTGTATATCTCTTAGAGTAGATGAGCTTAATACTAATTATAGAAGGTAATTAGCTTGTGCCGTCGCGACGACTATTTTGAACATCCCGCTCTGCATGCTCAGACTGTCAGAGACAGGGGCAAAGTCAACGTTATATCGACTTAACGAATTAACGTACACGTAGTGCGCATGTATTTAGTATGAAAGTATAATTTTTGGGGCGGGAATAAACAGACTGTTTCTACAGTCTAATTATCTCAAAAACTTATAAACTAATTTCTTTTCAACGCGATAATTAATCAGTTGTCTTTTTTCTCATTTCGCATTTATTCGTTGATTTTTTCGGAATCCATGTTACGTCCCAACTTTCACAAGTTTTGATTCTCTCGTAACTTTTCGAGAGTCGGAGCGTAATTATCGTCTCCTGATGCACTTTTCCACGAGTCGACCAGCATATGCGCCGGGCATCGGACGTATCATTCAAAACTGCGGTTGTTCTCCCGATGCACTCCCGGGTTGACGGAAATTGTCTGCATAAATTGACATCGTAAAAAATAGTGAATAATAATGAATAAGACTCTAGAAACGCGGACTTAGTGACTCGTTTTTATGCATCGAGGACTTGCAAATACTGAGTTGACCCAAAACCCATATCTCTCCTCGATCGGCCGCGGCTTTGGAAAACACAGAGCGATCGAGGAAGAGCAGTCTTTAGAAACCCCTGATCAAAGATACATCGGTCTAGGAGTTCACGATCTGTTTCCACATAAATCTATTTTTCTCCGATAATTGATCCTCGATGTTATTACAAAAATAGTAACGATAGTATCGAGAACGCGGTTTCGCGAGTGTGTTCCACCGCCGAGTGAATCAAGTCGCATGAATTAATATTAAGTTATCAGCAACGTCATTGAGAGACTCAAGATATCCAATGGTTATCAGTCAAAAGTGAATTTCAGGAAACAACTCAAACATGCCTCGATGGAACAAAAATGGAATAAAATCTGAAAAGAATCAATCATCCAGGAGGTACGGGAAATACTGTTTTTATGTAACAATGATTAAAAAATGTCATTGTTACTAACAAATTACCGATAAGCATAATTGGTGATAAAATTACCGGGCAACTCAAATTTTTTTTTCCACAGAAATTATTTGTTTATTTTTCTAAAGACGATGAATTATTTCGGAATGAACATTTTTCGGAATTTTTTAAAACCGCATCGTTCTGTCTGAGCTACAAAAAACGCAATTTTCAAAGATTGCGAAAAGGTCTAAAAAATGGACTTATTCAAAAAAATCACCAGATCATATTCATAAAAATAAATAGTTAAGTTCCCCGGAAATGAGTTGAATGATGATTTTTATCTTCAATTTATTAATAATGAATTGGAATTATTATTTCACAAAAACAATCGGTGCAGCGCTGCCCATATACTTATTTTTTCTCTGAATTTTAAGTTTGGCAGGACTATAGCCCTCCAACTACCTTCATTGTTAAATCATACGAACTAGAATGTAAAGATTTGGATATTTTTCCATTGACTCCTTCACTGCCAGAGAAACGTAATTCTTTATACGCTTAACTCCTGTGGGACTCACTGTCTGAGGTGGTTACTAGCCCGTGAGCTAGTCTGTTTTTGAAATTATGTACCGGCGTCGAAGTCTGAGAATTTGAAAAACCCTCTAAAGACCCACGGTTAATACGTTTCACGAATAATTAGAGTTCTATTGTATCATGTTTGAAATGCGAAATTGCACTGGAAGTACTCATATTTATACATAAATTATTAGAAGTTCATGTATTGTAAGTACTTTTCACATATTTTCGTTCATAGTAGATGGTATTTGAAGTATTTTGCTCAGCTATGCTTATAAGATACTTATAGATACTTAAATACTCATTGACGCGCTAATACTTCAATTGAAGATTGTATTACAATATCAGTTATAATTGAAATTATTTTACGAAATCCATGTAAGCCTGGGATGCCTCTTAACCCACCAGTTAATTTCATAATGTGTGTAATGATATAATTTATTGTTCCCGTTACTACTGCTCGAGAATGGACTGAACGATTGCTTTCCCGTGAAGTTCGATCGTTGTTAATATTTTTGCATGGGATTCCAAACCAGACACGCACGATAAACAAGTCGAAAGAAATGCGAAAGGAGCGTCGGTAAAGGAGAACACCAAGAAGCGTTGATGTATCTTGAGGCTAGATCGATTGACGATCAAATATGCACGTGACGCCTGCAGAACTAGCAGCATGAAACGAGAGACGGACAGCTGCAGCTTGCAATTGACACTTTAAAATAAACATGTCCGTAATTAATGAGCCCGGACACATTGTGTATCGTAGTTTATAGAACAACATTGATGGAGTCGTGACTGACCTGATTAAAGTCCCGGTGCTCGTCAATGATTGTGGCCTAAGCTGCTGGCATTTTGTATAGGAAATCCTATTCTATAGCGATAGGGAATTCCTCAACTTGACCCAGGATGTGTGATTTATGTGGTCCGCGCATGCATAAGCAACGTCGGCACTTGTCTTTTTCTATAGATATTCTCAAGTGTAAAGATGATTCAAGTGAGTCTACGTTACGTATTACCGACCGTGGCACTCCCGGAGGTCCCTACTTTTCAACGAAAGATGAAGCATGTATAAGCAGGCTGAAGGAGCTCAGCGAAAAAGACGGTGAGGAATTTCCAAGGCGTCTCTTAACCATCGCCCATTGACACACCAGATAATTCTTATTTGATTGGGTACTGACTAAAAAATTTCGTTAATTGTTTATCAGAACTTTTATTTGGAAGCTTCCACAGACCGCCGGTGGCTATTGACAGAGCAACGAGCACTCCATTTACTTTTCAATAGTTTCATGAGCTGACTGTCATACCTTAGCGATGTGGAACCCGCTGATACATCTGTCATACACGTTTTAGGAAGTGTCTTTGTTAAACCTTTGTTTAAAAAAAAATAAGGTAAATCAGCAGTTTCTGCAAGAAAGGATTTCAGCTGCGCACTTTAATATTGACCTGCACATGTGTAAAAGTCTTCCGCTACATTTGCACGGTTTTAACGGAGTACAGTCTTAAGGGACACCACCACTGTGACGGCTTCGAAAATCGATTTTTTAAAGACCATCTAGAAAAGTCTAAAATCTCTGTAAGATTAAGATGCCATTGGTCCCAGGTCGACAAAAATATTATTTTCGGAGATATTGGATAGTTCGTGGAGTAGTGCAGTGCTCCGTGACGCTCGGGGCCTCGCGCACTTGCGCGCCTCAGGGCTTATGACATAAAATACAAATATTATATTGGTGATGGCGAATTTAAAACTTTTCTGGGTATATCGAATAGCGATCCATACGACGGTTTCGAGATAAAAAAAACGAGTGCATCGATTATGTCGAAAAACGTATGGGGACGAGCGTCCGCGAAATCGTGAAAAAAGAAAAAGGATTGTCTGGCAGAGTAATGATCACCGGATAATTGATTGACGATTTGAGCACATATGACGGCTTGGCTATTCGGAGGAAGAACGATGATGTTGCAAGAATGAGGAAGGCAATTTGAGCAACTATCAAACATAGAATATCCACAAACAGTAAGCCACAACATGCCGATTACCCAGACGGAGCCGAGTTGTGGTGATCGAGGCAGCGAGCAGTCGCAAATGCAAATTCTTCTGAATATCGCCATAAACCGCCTCTTACTCATCAGGAATTATTGAATGCAATTACGCCAGTCTTCGATAATTTGAGCAGGGACGATTTTCTGCAACGTTGTTTGGGCAGCTTTACGCAAAACAACAACTAATACTACAATAAATCAGTTTGAGCAATAGCCCCAAAGTCTCAATCCGGAAGCAAAAAAATCGTCGATATTTCAACTGATATCGCGGTACTATTATTCAATGATGGCCTGAGAAGTTTCATAAAAGTTTTAGAGATGTTGGGGATAACCATCGGCCCAAATTATTTTAACTTTTGCGTTGAAACCGGCGCAGCGCAGATTGAGCTGGCGGAGCGCTCGCTCACAGTCGCTGCGCCGGTTTCAACAAAGAAGCAAGGAGAGACTCGACTAGTTCGAGAAAACATGTGGAGACAATGACTTGTTTCTTGAAGACCAGCCATATGGTGCTGGCATTGCTGATTTAAGGTATATATATATTTTTTTCAATTCATAACATAAATTAACGACACGCAGTAGAACTCGAGCAATTTCTATCCGATCGACTCTAATTTTTGACTGTATCAATGAAAGTACATTATAAAAGTTATACCTTATTTTCGACAAGAAATTTTGTTCGATAATCGTTCTTTAATTTCAGATACCCGGCTGTTTTACAAAAATCAATTTTTTTTACTAAAATTGTACTTCTCTTCAAAATATGCTATTATTAAAGAAAACACTCGGTATTTTTTTCAGATCGACTGCTGCATACCGCGAACCACTGCGAAGCCAACAGTACTTGACGCAGAAGGTTTTCCAGCGTCACCATGGGGCGTGAAAAATTTGAAATTTTTTTTTTCTATCATTCATAATAAAAGGACAAAACTCAAAAAAAAACCGTTCGAATATCTCTTTTTTCTCGCAAAAAAAATGTTGAAAAATGTAAAAAAAAACAGGGGGTTACAGTGAGGTTGTACCTTAATATTAAAATTTCCAGGATTTAGGCGTCTCGAGATTCTTTTCGCAGTATCGTACTTCGTTGGGTAAGAAGATGAACCCGTCATAAATGGACTTTTTCATGTATCAATAATTCAACAAATATGCAATGCAGTAGTATCGGATATAGTTCGTCCTTACAACTGCGCACACTGTATATATCACACTGTAAAAGGGCAATTTACCATTTTCGTGGGTGTTGTACACGATACACAAAACCCGAGCAGGTCCATCATAAACGACCTTCCGTTAATAAAAAAAAGTTTCGCCCAAATCTGTTCATATTTTGATAGAACGAAGAGCAGCGACGCTCAGGAGATTAGCTATTGTAAATAATCAGTGTTAGAAGGTTGGATATTATACATTGGTACATGCTCGAAAGCGTTTCTGGCAGGACATCATATGATGTACATGACGCAAAATCGATGAAACTGCAATAACATCAATTATAGTTAGGCAAAATTAATGGGTTATTCCGATGCCCTGTGAGAATATTGACCGTAATTCGTAAAGTGCTTTTCAGCATTGAAAACGTCAATCCTTATACTTGACAGAATAATATATGTTTCCGAACGTACTGATGAATTTATTTTTTTATTTTTTGGTTTTATGAACAAATGATAAAAAAAATACACTATAAAAAGACATTTTTTTGTTGACGATTAAGAAAATGTCAAATCAAATTTCTCTATCGGTTATTGAAGGAAGAAATTTATTTATGTTCCTAATAGACAATCAACACGATTGAACCCGGTAATAATTTATTGGTGGCTTGATTTTTACAATAACAGCAGGAAACAGTTTACGGGTGGGGCTCCACCAAATCAGTAGCCGCTTCGGAACTCGTTATGATTCTCAATGCCGTTTCATTGGTACCGATCATTAACGCTCCCAACGAGCGACAATGATGCCGATGAAGTCGCCGAGAACGTTGGAAAGACCACGTATTCTATAGGTGATGTGTACGACCTCGCAAGGCGTCGAGACGCTCAGAGCATTGTTATTCCTCGGGAGGGTCTGAAAGCCCTCCTCTGGACATCACGTAATTACCGGTGGATCGTAAATCGATCGTTGTACTCTACAGTCAGTTCCGGTCTATTCGCGATGTCCTCTTTGCGAGGTCAGATGCGTACACCAAAAGATTCCACGAACAAAACAATTCTCATTGATCGCCCACGTTGAAAATAGTCGATGAATGTCAAATTAACTGTTGGAAATTATTTATATTCCGAACACCTACTGTTTCGTAAGATGGGATACATAAATATAATATCCCATTCAGTCCGCCGGACTGTCGCCAAGCCATTTAAAAATAAAAATTAAATACGGCGTTGATCTTGATAAAGTTGAAAACTAAAATTTTCATATCGCCTCCTGATAACCTTGTGTATTTGCTCGATGAGCTATTGATTGTATTTTATAAACTAAGCAAACGATGGGCGGACAAGTTACTTTTATAATTTGACTCATGAAATATTGAGCGACCACATTGTTCGTATTATCACAATATGATAAAACTTATGATCCCCTATGATCAGACATGTTTAGATAGGAGTTTGTATCCGATGACACATAGGTACAAAGAAAAGTACAAACTTTTATTGGGGTAGACCTACTACATCATACCCAGTACTAACCAGTCGTGGAAACTCACCAGGAGTGAAGTACGAAATTTCCAATATTTTTCCAATGTCATCATCGCGATTCGTACTGAGAACCCCGGTGGCAGTTCTGAGCCAATACTAGCCCAGTCTGACGTTTGGGTATATAAATATATCGAGCCGATAAACGAACGATTCATAATTGTATATCATTATTGACCCTTTCAATCTTCTCAAAAATAATAGTTAATTATAAAATGTTGGGTTTCGACATAAAAGGCTATTTAAGCGATTCGAAAACATCATGCTTAGTACTGATCTATCGAATGCTATAAATTACCAAGGACGTCTGCTGCAGCTTGAGCGATGCTGCACGTTATCGACGTCTGCAAGAGTTGCATATTAATGACGCTTTAAACGATTACCTGCAGTTTTATTATGAAAACCACAATTTGGTGAAAGGCTGCAAAACTCATTGAAGAGATGGAACGTGAGTGAATTTTACCGAAGAATTATCGATTTGAATTTACCGATCGGGCAATTCTTGGAGGGTTTTTGTCGGCCTGTTAAAATTGTTCCTAGGAATCAATGAAGCAAAGATGTCTGCAATCAAGGAACGCCTTAAGTGGCCAGATACGAAGTGTTATGGCATTCGCTGATTGATGGTAACACAAATGAATACGAGTTCCGCGGAAAATTAGGTGAGGTCAGATGTAGGTCGCGCCATGATACGTATGTAGATTGTATATACGAAGGGCAAGCTACGTGCCAGCAGAAGGGAAAATTGCTTGCGGGCCTTCCTGGTCTTCTCGACGGTAATTGTGCGATGAAAAGATGCCGCAAAGTATTGGGTCTGTGGCAAGAGGGAGTTTAAAGCTATAGCCCATAGCCGTTGGAGAGTTGCACAAGCACGAGCGAACGTGCGAGCTTCACTACCGGTTCATGGACTTGAGGCTTCATCGTAATCACGTGCGGGTTATACGCACCATAATTCGGGGCCTTGCTTCATTGCGCACGAACGGACAAAATCGTACCGACATGCGCCAAGAACAAATCTTCACGATTAAGGTAACCATTTATTATATACAACTTTTAATGGAAATTAAAAGTAGATACAGATTGACAGCAATACATCTTGTAATCTTATCATTTATCACAAAGGCCTTTTTGAAAGAAATCCATATGGTTAAAGTGCGAAACTTTGTTGTTTTTTGTACTCCTCAGACGTATTTTGCGATATATTCTTGCGGATTGGATATACAACGAAAAACGCGTGCGGATCGAGGGATTCTACGAACAAAAACTTCACCAAAATAATTCATCTTCTGTAGAATTACACTAATCTTTAAGATTGTTACACGAAGATTATTAACTCGCGTTACTCAATTGAATTTCAAAATAAAACGCTGCAGCGATGCCGAAGCTGCTATGTGCTGCTGAACGAATAAAAAAATAAATAATTAAGTTCCCTGCAGAGTTATGATACTTAGTAAATTTTTTAAATTATTTCTACCACGCGAATAAAAAAGAATATTATCAATTCCGATTAAAAAATAATAGATTCGGGTAATTCCGTCAAACATATATTTTCCAAACAGTGCTCGTCGATTACTGCGCTGAATATGAATATAGTTGCTGTATTGCATAAACTGCATGCATACACTCGCACTGAATATTAATGACGCAATAACAGGTTGATCATCTCGACAGCTGATTAGAAGCAGAACGCAAAATGCATAGTTTACATAGAGCGACTGTAAATTTGGTTGCATTAATTCATGAAAAGTTAAATAACGAAAGGATTTATAGTCGGACTTTTGATATAGACAACCATGTTTTTTTTGTCTTTATCCCTATGAATCTGCGCCCATGTGTTGGAAGACTAGAAAAGAAAACGTAAATCGTAATACAAAGAAAGTGAGTGCTCTGTTTATTTCAAGCGATTTATTTGCAGCTACGAAGAACACTGGAAACCAACAAGGCACACCGAGTCTTGTGATTCACGGTGAAACTCATGAACGCCACTGTTCGTCCATGTTGGGTTGGAAACTAAAAACTCTAGAGTTGTCGCTTAAAACCACGTCATATGAAACTTGAAATAAGTATCGTACCATATACATATTGTGGTATGACCCTTTACACCATACGTTGATCCTAAGCTAATGATCTGAATTCCAAATGAACGAATCAACTTCGATAGCGAGAAACGATGAGTTTCCATAACCGACGGAGTTTTACAAGTCGCGCGTGTGTGTTCATTATACACCGTGGGCAAAATGTGGACATTATGGTTGGCGGACCACCAGTAAAGGCGGGACTCCTTCGTTCAGTTATGGACGGGTGCCAAATCACGAGAGACAAAACAAAGAATCTCAGAAACGACATTTACGAAAAAAAAAAAGGAAGAAAAGGTTTGACGGAAGCCGGGAATAGGAGATTCCTGGTTAACCTGGTTGTAGGTCTCAGCTGAGCGCTCAGGCGAAATACAGAAGAACCGCAAAGACAAAAGGAAACGTTGTAGCCCAGTCGACTACACGTGCAGACGGGACGTAGTTATGTGCTGGTATGGGTAAGTTGAATGGAGGAAGAAAGAGAACAAGCGAAGATCAAAACTGCCGATGAGAGCGCATACCCGTCTGTCCGGCCATTACAGTAAAACGATGATTAAAGACGCTCGAATATATTAAAGTCACGTACTCGTACTTTTTCACTTTATTTTTTGTTTATTCGAGGCTCGCTGTATATGCATTCCGCTGTAGACGTGCATAAAATATTGCACGAAGAAATTTACTATGCACACTCAGACTTGTATGCACGTCCACACGTTCACCGCGCCCTGCGAAAGAGCCGAATTTTTAGAGCTAAATAATAATCTAGCATATGAGTACAATTCATTACTAAAATCGCAGTTATCCTCATCATAATAATAATCAAATAATATGAATTTTGTGTAAGCGTTTTCGACTCGTCAATTTCATGTAGAATTTGATTGACTTACACCGAATAAAAGGATCTATGCAATACTACCCGTCACCTAAGAAAAATTTGCATGGTTCATGGTAATTCGCCCCAAGGGCAGAAAGTTTCAGATTTTCCAAGCAATTTCGCCATAAGATCTTCAATACATTTTTATAAATTCGGTATTTACTGTCATAGGTAGCGTGTTAGTTGCTTATTACTATGTGCTATAGTAATGTCTCTGCTGCGATATAAAAATAAAGTGTGCAAAAAAATCGCAAAAAAAAATACACAATTTTTAATGCATATGACCCACCAAGAGTTATAAAAGTGTATATATATGTAAATATTAGGGTGGGTCAAAAAAAACTTTTATTTATTTTTTTAAATCTCACTCACAAAAACTTGTTACTAGGCCCCTTTAGAAAGTATTCAGCCAGTATGGGCTCTTAATATTAATGGGAACATTATCCTCATCATAGTTTTCTATTTTCAATTTAGTTTGATATGAAAATGGTCATATCTCATCACCAATAGCTTGTTAAGTCCGAGCCATCATCAATATTTGTAGAAAATTAAATGCTCTACAAAAATGGTCTCTTATACTTTTTCGATAAATCTTACCATTTAAAAGATATTCAAGGTCAAAAATCGAAGAATTTAAAGAAAAATCACTTTTTTTCTGAATTTTGTTACTGCCCGAGTAAATAATTGTTATCGAATGATCTGCATTGATTCTTGTAGGAAATTTAACGCTCTACAAAAATGGTCTCTAATACTTTTTCAATTACTCGAACCATTTCGAAGATATTCCCATTCGAATTCCAATATGCACTGATATTCATAATTTTTTGATAATTATTTTTAATTTACACGTTTAATTTATCAATTTTGACAATATTAATTATAATTTAAGTTTATTTTGATAGAATGACAGTTTCCGAGTTATATTTTACCTTTTTTTGAAAAGATGTTTCTTTTGAATCAATTCCCTAACGATATTTTCTTTTAATAATTTTATATTATTTTATTTTATTTTATTATTATATTAAAATATAAAATTTCATATAATGAAAACGAATTTGTTATTTTAGTTATGTACTTAATCATAATTCTTGAATATGAAACAGTCTGAATCATGAATTATCTAAAAATTGATAAATTAAACGTGTAAATTAAAAATAATTATCAAAAAATTATGAATATCAGTGCATATTGGAATTCGAATGGGAATATCTTCGAAATGGTTCGAGTAATTGAAAAAGTATTAGAGACCATTTTTGTAGAGCGTTAAATTTCCTACAAGAATCAATGCAAATCATTCGATAATACTTATTTACTCGGTCAGTAACAAAATTCAGAAAAAAAAGTGATTTTTCTTTAAATTCTTCGATATTTGACCTTGAATATCTTTTAAATGGTAAGATTTATCGAAAAAGTATAAGAAACCATTTTTGTAGAGCATTTAATTTTCTACAAATATTGATGATGGTTCGGGCTTGACAAGCTATTGGTGATGAGATATGACCATTTTAATATCAAATTAAATTGAAAATAGAAAACTATGATGAGGATAATGTTCCTATTAATATTAAGAGCCCATACTGGCTGAATACTTTCTAAAGGTGCCTAGTAACAAGTTTTTGTGAGTGAGATTAAAAAAAGGAAATAAAAGTTTTTTTTTACCCACCCTAGTAAATATATACATATGTAGCATAGTGAGTATGTAAGAAAATAATGCAAAAAATTAAACTATCCTTCTTTTTCCACATCTTACACAATAATTAAATAGAACAAATATACCTGGGGCGCAGGAATACTAATTATCTGAGTACGTTGCACCAAGAGGAAGTACCAATTAAGTATTTTTGTTGAGAAACCTTTTTCATTGGAAAAAAACTTTAATATTTTGATAAATGCATGTTCAGAGGGTTCCAAGATGTAGAAAGATCACATTTTCTTCTTCCGCAATTGGCGAGCATTTCAGGTCTTCGTCGTTGGGAAAGCCCGTAATTTTCTGCCTTCATCTTTAATAACTCTAATTTTCATCCATTACAATCCTGTGATAAAATGTCTAATAAATCCATTTCCAAATTATTTTTAATCTCTCGCTTCGCGAGGGGCGGCTTTATTATTCTTTACTCAAAAATGTGCCTAGCATGATGGATCTAACACTCGTCCGCAAGGATTGGAGAGATCCCTACTCAGGCCAGGAAAAATATAACTCATTTTTCATTTACAATTTCATGTTTCTAAATTTCCCGATAAAATTTTCTTGTATTAAATTCCTTCAGTATTCCTTTTCAAGCTATCCAAAGGCACGCCTAGTGCACGAATCTACCGACGGTCAGTACTACAATTTTGTTCTCGGTTACTCACTCAATGAGAATATAATACCATAATTTCGGAATCCGTTCGATTCCCTACTCAAGGCCTCCTATAACATGCAAGGAGCACTCTCGTCGGATACCTCGAAGTGACGAACCGTTTCAATATGTACTGTTATTTTATTTATCCGATTTATTCATATACGTTTTATGATCTTGGAAAAAAAAAATTGAAGTTCAATTATTCGAACAAGACCTGGTCGACTGGTCACATTCGGATAAGCGAGATTCTACTATCGATGTAAAAGTATATATGTAACTAGAATTTATCTGGCGACTCGCTTTGCATGCTCGTTTGAACAGTCTTAGAGCGATTGTAAATTATCAAAATATGAACTGGCAATTAAGGAACTTGGAAAATATCAGGTCCTGGGCAAATACCGCTGGGAATATTTGAATATCAGCTCTCTTGCTCTCCCATCCCTTTCTAAGAAAACTTAGATTATGTCAGCCACGGTGACAAGAGGAGGGGGGTGGGGGGGGATGTCATTTTCACCGATCGGAGATAGATTTCATATAGCTAAAAATCAGCATGAAGCTGACTTTTACCGCTTGGTTAAGAAAGAATAAGGTCGACGGTAGTGTAGCGAAGCTGCCCCCCCCTTCCCCCAATTCTTGTGAAGCGTAAATACTCCACGTGGTACGCGGAGTACCACGTGGTACTCCACTTTGAGTAACGCTAATGCCGGCGGTAAAACAACAGTCGAAAAAAATCGAGGGAATTTGGAAAAAATTGAAATTTTTTTTCTTTTTTCAAACTTCTTAAGAAATCAATTTCTTTCATCGAAAAAATTAAGATTTTTAAGAAAAAAAATTTTTTTCAATGAAAAAATGAATAAAAATCGCGAAATCGCTCATAATGGTGATTTTTGCGAAAACAAAGAATTTGCAGCTTCGGGGCACTATGAAAAAAACATCGCAGCGCTTTGAATTTGTCAAGAATTTTAGGAGATACTTCGACGTTGAAAAATTACTGACGGTATCCTTCGTTCATCCATTTTATCCGAAGTTACACCAAGTTATCGAAATATCCTTAATTATGCGAATTTTTTCCTTTTTTCAGTCCGAGTTTCCAATTACAATTTTTTTTTCACAAGCCGTTTACATTTACCTATAGAGAGTAGTGTTTACTTATCAAAACCCTCCTTCGATTTTCTCTACGATAATTATTTCCAGAGTTATTGATTATCAAAGTCAAAAAGAACTTTTTTGCTTTGATTGGCGATAACCCTGCGGCAAATCATCGTACAACCTTTTTGATTGCGTCAAATTGAAGGGTATTAAATTTTCTAAAAGATCTTCTGAACGAAACAATCGAAAACAATTTTTTGAAGCCCGTAGACCTTTTTTTAGACGAGAAAAAATTTAGACAATTTTTTTATCGATAGTTTTCTTAGAATTTCTTGAGACCTGGATATGACAAAAAAATTTCATGGTTATATCTGAAAACTAGATACTTGGAGCTACAATTTTCTTTTTGTTCTGTGCGATAATTTTCCTCCGAATTACAGCTCGTTGAAAGTCACCCAAAAATTTGAAATTTTTTTTACATCCTTTAATTTTTGAGACTAGTGTAGACCTTCGAGAGGGAGTAATGTGTATCATGGGGACGTGTTACAAAAAAGTTATTGTATGTTGCCTTAGATTCGGTAAGCACAATTTTTCACGTCATTTTCATATGTTTTAATCCAAATATATTCTCACGTTCGTTCATCTAATCTCAATCAGTAATTAAACTTGAAAATAAAACATTTGTGAACAAAAGTTAAACCCTCAACCATCAGCACGCCAAAGTGCATAGTAGGCACAAGGAATTACATGACAGGACATTATACCCATATCTCAGCATCTGTCGAAGTAGACATGACCATAACTGAACCCAATGTTTCGTTTCTGAGAAAATCGAGAATCCAGATTCCACTTCTGGTATATTGACCTACCGAAAAGATACTCGGTAAAGTTTCACTTTCCAAAATTCATTAAAAAAAATACTTGACATCTGGTCATTATCGCGCCGCTTGATTTTTTAAGGGAATAATCTTTTTTTTTGCTATCGTTCACACAGCTGTCTCAGTAGAAATATTCACGGTGTAACTTTATACATATACTTTTTGAGCATTCTTCGTGATTGGCCTTCTACGGAATCAGGTCTACGATAAACACGTCGTACATCTATTAGCTCGATTGCTTGTCCAATATACATTTAAGTCCAGTGTAATGCTTGTCTACTTAGATCTATGCAGACTTCGGTTTACGTAGACGGATTTCTGCATTTTACGGTCTATCTTACATCATTTGTACACAAAATGTCATTGTGATTTTTACCGTGACTTCACTCGATTCCCTTGTGATGTCCACTGTGGCTTGAGTCAATAAAATACCACGCAAGTGTTAAGACTGAAGGCTCAAATCTATACAGACTAATGCGCATATATTCTGTACACGTAAGTAAGCAAGTCATAGACGACGGTTGTTTTCGACTTCGAATGAAGACGTTACATGTCTTTAATAATTATAGTAAGTAGACGTTTGGAAGCTGCGCGGAAGAGATTTACAGTATGATAATTATAGACATTTTTTTTTTATGTTTGATGGAAAAATGTAGTAAAAAGTCTGTAACCTCGTGAATTTTCATCCTCGAATGATTTTTCGTTTTAAAAATTGCGTAATAGATTTTCAGTTGAAAAATCATATTATTATGAGAAAACATGAAAATAAAAATTGGTCGATTATTATGTTGCAAAGACGTCAGTCGTTGTGTTAAAAATATGTATCATTGACGCCAATAGAAGTGATATTTACAGTGAAGTTTCCTGTAAGGCTTGTTTGGATAGTAACGAATCGATCTTCGACAAACAGAAGTAATAAAAGTCCTTTCACAAATGACCGGGTAGTTACTGATTTACGCGAAAATATATTCCGGATATCTCATGCTCGAGTACAGATGTATCTGATGCTAGAAAGAATTTAGGGCCATTGGTATACTGTATGATAAAAATTAGTTGGTGCCGAAGAATTCAAGCAAAGGTTCCACGGAGGTGGAGACGATGAAAGAATACTAAAACATTTTTGGTTTCTTTTTTTAAGGCGGACGGTCTGGCCAAACAATGATGGACAAATTGGGGGCGGTGACGTGAACGTGCCGCGAAGCTCGGAGTTCTCCCGGGGGAAACATACTAGCAGTGGATATGTGTGCATTGAGAGGATATGTTAATTCTGTGAGAGTTCCGTGAGCGTGAACGCCTTCCAATTACTGGAATGCTTGTAGGTACTACATTACGGAGTGCACACGGAAAGGATCTTATACGTGAATACCGCAGCCGCTGGTAGATATGGGTAGCCTCTGGACATCGTGTATTATATACATTGGCAAGAAGGCGAATCTCGTTACGAACAAGCAAAAAAATCGAGAGATTCGTGGTACGTATCTCGGACGCTCGCTTTGTCAAAGTGTCACGTGGAAACGTTAAAATAGGTCTGTACGTTCACATAGTTGCAAAGACATTTTACAACCGGGAGATCAAACCTAATAGTGTGGTCATTAACAACTAGTAATTAACAATTGGTCGGACGAAATTATTGACGGTGAAAATTCAATGTACGGATGGCTCTCCTAGTAAAAAGTTGCTTTTCTACAGGAACAATATATTATATTGTAACGAATATATAGCTCACTATTCGATGAGAGACACGATATTAGTTAGGTTAGACGATAGAGAACCAAACGGCCAATTGACACGGGGTTTACCGTCATATAAAACAGTTTTGATCCGACTTTCCGACTCAACAGAAATCTGACAGTTCGTGCTCCCGATACTGAGTTGCAGTTGTGCTAATAATATCCGCTCCAAAACCTAATACGCGGGTTATTCATTCACTCGATCGTTAGAATATACTATGTAGAGCTGGGCAAACTACGTAAAGTACATTGTACTTAAATTCCTATGTAAATTATATGATCTCAAATAGTAGCTACTCTTTGCGCTATGTGCGTCAAGTACTTTACATTTTTACAAACTACCCAAGAAATTTGTGTTTAATCGTTTATCAATTAACGAACAAAAACCATGAATCCACAAATGTTAAGTCCTGCAAATTAAAATTGATACACAGTCTTACTAGGCATACAAGAAAATTTCGCGGCTAGAATTGTTCAAGTGCTACAGGGAAAGTATACAGGTCACAGTATGGCTGAATCGGAGACAGTCGAGGAAGACATGGAGTCGTACCTCGCTCTAGTGCAGCAGACTCGCAGGAAAAGAGGTAGGCCACCGAAGAATATGGATCGCGAACACCCCGGCCCTTCGAATAAAAGCGAAACAAACGCCTCTCGTACTCCTGTCATTACTTTTACGGTCAGTAAGTTATACACGGAGTAATTAGCGTTCCTCCGGAACAACGCTAATAGCTTCTTATATACAACTGTCAACACACTGAAAGTGAGGGTGAGAGTGAGAGTGAGAGTGTGAGAGTGAGAGTGTGAGAGTGAGAGTGTGAGAGTGAGAGTGTGAGAGTGAGAGTGTGAGAGTGAGAGTGTGAGAGTGAGAGTGTGAGAGTGAGAGTGTGAGAGTGAGAGTGTGAGAGTGAGAGTGTGAGAGTGAGAGTGTGAGAGTGAGAGTGTGAGAGTGAGAGTGTGAGAGTGAGAGTGTGAGAGTGAGAGTGTGAGAGTGAGAGTGTGAGAGTGAGAGTGTGAGGGTGAGAGTGTGAGGGTGAGAGTGTGAGAGTGAGAGTCTGAGAGTGAGAGTGTGTGAGAGAGAGAGAGCGGGTGGGTGGAGGGGGGAGGGAGAGGGCGAGGGAGAGTACTGGAATCGAAAAACGTCTTTCAACACTTCTTTCACTTGAATGCCGCATATAGACAGCCGCATTCAAGTCGCCAATGTATGGAAATCGGCGAATTCATAGATTTGCCGATTTCTGTTACTGCATCTCTTAGATGCACTTGTGCGAGAAGCTGCCCCGAAACAGCTCCGTACACAAACAAAGCCTCAACAGAACGCTACCTCCTGCCTTAGCAGCCGTTAAGGCAACTGTCGAACACGAACTTCATGACACAATAGTCGGCGAGGCTCTTAGGCGCTGGGAACAAACTACAGATACGGCAAGAGGATCAGCTCCAGAGCAACAAACAAGCCCGCAACGATAGGGAGAATCGTCGCAGGATGCACCAACTCGTTCGATGAAGTGATGAACGATGGTGTCTTCTATTTGCACAAAAACTATCCGACCTCTCCATGCACCCCACCGGCACTCGTGCCACGACCATGCAATAAATTTCTACAATTCACCAACATAACAAGCAACTGCCCTAAAAAGTCACTTGTGACAAATGCAACCGCAACCAAAAAATCTTGGATTGCACCACGGACCTTCCAGTCAAGTGCTTAGCTTGCCACTCTACGAAACACATTGCATGGTCATTTAAATTCAATCAACAACAAAATCCCAGAGATCAATACGAAAATCACTGAAAAGTGTCCAATTCACGCGCCCATCACCATAGAAGATCACGTTATCAACACAAGATCATCAAGCGCAAGAACAACTGCCGCTAAGAACTGATTGCCAAACTAAAGCAGCGGGCCATCATGTAATTCAAAGTCGACATCTCGGTGGTATTTTCGGGCAGCACGATGTACATTCTGATGTTGAGCCTTGAGGATCCGGAATACCCTAGTTTTACAGAGACAACTACCGGTGCGAGGTACGTCGCTTCCAATGGCCAATTTAAGTATACTCTACGCTTACATTGGAGCTACAGAAATCGTAAGTTACTCATTAACAACTTCATAGAAAAGAATGACGTAAATACTATCGTTTTCGTCGAGACCACGTCGAAGCAGACACACAGCAACATAAACTACCGCAACTGGACGTGATTTAGCGGAGACGGGAATGTAGTGAACGCTAACACAAGAGGGAGGAGCTTGCTAAAACTTGACCAAAAGTTCCGTCCCAGAAAATAGAACGCTCCGACAATTAAAACTCCTCTGATCGAAAGTCTTCACATCTTATTCAAAGAAGAACAACTACATACATATACATATATTTGGTATATATCCAGCCCGTCTCGGCAATAGGAAATTTAATATTCATCAAATTATGCAGACACATGTACATTATAATTATAGGGGACTTCAATATTATTACACAAAGAAAACGACTGCTCCAAAGTTTCGTTAACAACTCAGCTTTCATCAACTCAGCTCCCCTGATCTCGGATCGGAATACGTCAGCATCATTTCTACACTGATCCTGGAAGTTCGCTCAGCAATCTCATCGGCAAAGCCAATATTAAACCACAAAAACATCTCTCTTACATATTATCAACACAGACATGACGCAATGCGTCATCGAGAACACAGACATCAAGAAGGAGACGATCACACGTTTCTGCGACAAACTGGTCACATCAATACAGAAAACGTATCTTCCAAACCTCGCGCATTATTTTTATACAGCTATCTTCATTAATAATCTACCTGATGAAAAAGAAAAGACAAATGTATAGCGAATATAAAAATTATGGTCGGCCGGAGCTGAAACCTACCATCGAAACCAACTAAACAAATCCATCCAAGAATTTATTCTTCAATTTTAAACAGACTCATGGCTAAAGGTATGCAATGACATCGATTTTGTGACCAACGGCCAACGCTATAACAAGGACGAAGAAACGGCCGAGATTTTTGCAGACCGCTTCCAAAAACCATTCAGCATATCAACCGACAAAAACTTTAACAACAGACACAAAGAAACAGTGGAACTCTCGCATGAAGAAACTTTCAGGGACACGTCTTCATGGAAAGTACAACACCACTCAACGTTATTCGACAAACTTAAGAACATAATCAAAATGGAGGAAACTCGGCACCTGGCTACGAGAAAGTTTCTATGTCGATAATAAGATGCCTCAGTCCACACATACATGGTAAAGATCTACAACTTCTGTCTCGACACCAATTATTTTGTGCCTCACTGGAAATAAAGGAGTTATCGCTCTTCCGGAAGCCAACACGGATACCACGCTAGCATCAAACTACTTACCTGTCAATCCCTTATCGACGCGGGGCAGATTAATGGAATCGACCAGCATCAAATCCAGCATTCAGACTAAACTCTCAACCAAACGCACCGCAACTCTATCCATGGATATCAACAAGACCTTCAACACCGTTTGAAATTGAGTTTGATTTACAAATGACATACACTAGAATGCTTAGCTTATTTCCTGCTCTTAACAAATAACTTTCTTAATAACCACACGTTCCAGGTAGAAGTAAGAAAAACGCGATATCCGCTTGTTTCACACCAAAACAAGGAGTATATGGGTCATTCCACCAAATAAAATTATTTTTACGGGGCGACCCTCTCGGATCGTGCTCATAATTTGTGGAGGTGTTCTCTACTATAAGAAAAAAGTTCCCTGAGAGTTTCAGCTCTTAATACGCAGCGGTCTTGAAGTTATGAGTTTTTGAAATTTTGAAAAAAAAAAATTTTCAACTTTTTCATCAATTGTTTTGATGAGGAAAACTTTTTTATAAAAATTTACGTAACACTATATCTTATGGGAAAAATTCTCAGCTTTCGAATAAAAATATCTATTTTATCATAAACTTATCAATAGACCCTTAAAGATTCAATTAAAGTGTAAAAATCGTTTTTTTTTGGTGTGCGGCGCTAGGTACTTCAAATTTGATTTTTTTTTTTAAAAGCTGAGAGTTTTTCCTACAAAATATATCGTTTCGGCGATGTGCATATTTTTTGTTTTATTATAATTGAATTAAATGTAAATTGGTTACAATCAAAAAACTTTTATTTTTGAAGACCTTTCCGTTGTTGATACAGTTTTGATAAAAGCATATCCAATTTCATTTTTTATCGGCAAAAAAGTATGTAATGACTGTGTTCCTTTAACGGTTTTTGATAAAGAATATCGTACATCTAATACAGTTTTTTTATTTAAATAATCATCATTCGTTATGAAAGTGAAATCAACGCCTGTAAAATTTTTGATTGCCCAGGAATGTAAATCTTGTGGAGTTAGTATGTGATTTTTATTTTCCATTTGTAATGAAGCTCTAGCTGCATATCGTTTTACTGAACCTGCTAGCCCGTCACATGGTCCTTTGCCATGGGCAGTTGCAAAAAAATGCCACTCAGCGTTGATTCCAAAGTCAGCATAATGATAACATAAATTAGTAAATGATTTTTTGTTCTTAAATTGCTGTGGTGCTCCATCTGAGAAGTAAAAAATCTTATCAACAGTAGCAAATTTTTTCTTCAGCAGAGTAATTAATTGTTCTTGAAATAAGTAAATTAAAACTGTGTCATGTTTAAGGCGGATATGAATCAACGAATATTTACAAAACAAAAATAAATAGAGGGAGACTTGAGCGCCATCTGCATCAAATTAGCGCAATTTTTTAGCGGGTAGTTTGAAATTATTAAATATTTCATTTTAAATATTCAACAGAAAGTTATTTTACTATTCTAAATAATCGGGAAATACTTACAGGATATAATGTTTAATTCAATTATAATAAAACAAAAAATATGCACATCGCCGAAACGATATATTTGGTAGGAAAAACTCTCAGCTTTTCAAAAAAAAAAAAACAAATTTGAAGTACCTAGCGCCGCACACAAAAAAAAAACGATTTTTACACTTTAATTGGATATTTAAGGGTCTATTGATAAGTTTATGATAAAATGGATATTTTTATTCGAAAGCTGAGAATTTTTCCCATAAGATATAGTGTTACGTAAATTTTTATAAAAAAGTTTTCCTCATCAAAAAAATTGATGAAAAAGTTGAAAATTTTTTTTTTTCAAAATTTCAAAAAATCATAACTTCAACACCGCTGCGTATTAAGAGCTGAAACTCTCAGGGAATTTTTTTCTTATAGTAGAGAACACCTCCACAAATTATGAGCACGATCCGAGAGGGTCGCCCCGTAAAAATCATTTTATTTGGTGGAATGACCCATATATAAGTATTAGGGCGTTTAACAAAAATAATAATTTTTTTCTTTCTCAGAACCAAGCTCAAAAGTTTCGTTTAGATGTCAAAGTAGACCTCTGAAAATATGACCCCTCAATATTAATATTAAGAATGTGCGCAACGCACTTTTCGATTTCCCATAAGAATAACAGAGGAAAATTTTTTTTTGTTCCGATTTTTGTAACTAATGAACCATCAATTGTGCTGCAATTTCCATGAACTATCTTCATAGAGAATTGAACGCTCTACAGAAAAATTCTCGTATCGTTTTTCGATTAATCAACTCATTCAAAAGTTATTCAAGGTCAAAGTTAAATTCATTACCAATTTTGCCGTTTTTCTGAATTATTTGGCAAAAATATTGTTTTCCGAAAAAATGTTCCCCAAAAATTCAAATTTATGAGAAGTAATAGTTTTTTACTTTGTTATAAGTTTTATGTAATTAATTTATAATATTTGATAGTCATGAATACATATATGTTAAATAAAATCATTTGTCTGCTGGTCTGAATTATGAAAACGCAGAAACACGAATACCTCTTCAGGTCGTGAATAAAATTTATTTATTTTTTACTATTTAAAAACAGTTTTTCAATAAAATGACATCCATTTTTAATGACAAAAAATAATACTTTTATTTTTTTAACTTACAGACCTTAAAAATAAACTTTCGATTCATTTTAAAACCTTAAAACTAATCAAATTCGAAGGATTATAAAGAAAACGGCTAAATTAATAATGAATTTAACTGTGACCTTGAATAACTTTTGAATGAGTTGATTAATCGAAAAATAATACGAGAACTTTTCTGTAGAGCGTTCAATTCTCTACAGAAATCGGTGATGGAAATTCCAGCGCAATTCATGGTTTATCAGTTACAAAAATCGGAACAAAAAAAAAAATTTCCTGTGTTATTCTTAAGGGAAATTGGAAAGTGCGCACATTCTTAATATCAATATTAAGGGCTCATATTTTCAGAGGCCTACTTTGGCATCTAACCGAAACTTTTGAGCTTGGTTCCGAGAAATTTTTTTTTTTTGTTTTGTTTCGAAACGCCCTAATAAGTATATACTGTCGTGACATTTACAACTTTGTTGTTCTATTTAAGGCACACACCGTTCTCGATCTCTACATTCTTTAATACGTAGATGGCCCTAATTGCTTGCAACAAAACAATAGAAACTGCTACTCTAGTATTAAGAGCGCTCTGAGAAAAAGCATATGCTGGTACAACAAATGCCGTTTAAAATCCGTTTAAGGGTAAGTTGAAACTTTTCAACCATTCCATCACAGACAACTCCCCATATTTATCAATTTACTATGTACAGTATACGATCTACAATTGCTTTAGTAAACCGGTTATCTCTTCCAAATTCCTAGGCAAAACAAAAACGATCACTCACACGGGACACTTCCGCAAAACCACGGTCGATCAGGCCACGAAAATCTACAAAATGATATACCGCCCCCTGCTCGAATATGGACATCCCTGCTTTCTTAACCGCAACAGCCCTAGTAAGTCAACGGATGGTTGGTTTTATGCAAAAAACTTAAAAAAACCAACCGGATAACGCCCACGTGCTTTGGGGAACGAAAGGAACCACAAAAACTGTGAAACGGATCCTACGATTTGAGATTGGTCCTTTTCCAGTTAGGGGAACCGAGGAAGGACTAACCATTTTGTTTGTAGTTTTAGTTAAGTTTTTAGCGTTTTGCCTGTTTTGCGTTGAATTCCGTTTTTAATCAAAATACAGAATAAAAATGCAATCTGCGTCCTTTTTTGGCTGCAGGAACTGCAAACGGACCAAAGCAAGTTTTTTTTAAATAAAATTTGCAGTCCGATCTCGGTTTCCACAACCGAAAAGATACCAAATTCCAATGAAAAATATTTGCGGTCTGACGACTCTTCATGAAACCCAGACAAAAAAACATCCTCGCCGCAGAAACAATAGCTTTAATAAAACTCACTAAGGCAAGACACCCGAACAACCCCTGCCGATAATCCCACAAGTCTTGTACTACATAAAACCTCCATAATAATACCGATAAACGACCGTATCATCAACGTGAGCTCCGACTTCGCACAAACGCACCTAGAAACCATCACAAAGTTGTGCAACAAACGTCCCGCTAATGTAAAACTCGAACACAAATTTTTAACGTCTAATAAGAGAAATTGTCAAAATATTCCACACCCGTCGCCGCTCTTGATCGTGAATATTCGATGTAGCCGAAAATACCTCAACCCTTCACAATGACCGCCAGTGCATCTCGATCACCATCATTTTGCGGATTGTAACTTACCAATATTAATTTTATCAATATCTAAGGTTGCATACAAAATTCGGTGCAACAAGACTCCGTCTTTAATAGTATCTGGTAGCCGCAGTAGAGACAGGAGTTGGTAGCCGAGAGTGCACGTTTTTGTGCGTGGCACCATTTACCATAGAGGGTTTAGTGTAGACACTTTTTTTGGACATAATTGAAATATTTGGCGACTAACTTTTCACACATAACTTTCTTTGAATAAAAAAAATTGTAATTTTCTATTATCCCTAAATCACGTGGGAATGTTATATATTTACATTATTGAAACGAATATCTTTGTTTCCATATAGTTTTAAAACTATTTCATTTAGAAGTCTGACTTAATGTGTAGAATTTCTTGGCTGATAAATTCTTTATGTAAATGATTTCATCCAATAAACCATGAATTTAGGTTTACGTGAAATGTTTTGGTTAACGTTTTGTTTTTGCTTTGATGTTTTTATAGATATCTTAGTGCAAAAATCTGTGCGTACTACATTTTACGCTTCCGTTTATGTACTAATCCCTGAACAGTATAACTGAGTTCATCAGCCTTACGGCTTTCAGTCACGCGATATATCAGTATCAATAAAGAAAATAGGAAAATCCACCTATTAACGTTATTCTTACCATAAAATTACGTATAACGCTGACACACTTTATCCAACTCTGATTTTCACGTCTCGAAATTAAAGTCCTAAATGAATCCTATGTTCCTTAAATGCCAGTGAGCTTTGATAGTATCCAATATACATATATTATATTTATGTGTAGGCCAGTACAAAGCGCTCTTTTCATTGTTCAATCCTTTGTTACCATTTTTCCTATTCACTCTGTGTGCCGTAACCGTCGTCACAGATGAATTGAATAGAGAATTGATATTTAATTGTAGAGCTTGTTATAGGGCAAGTGAATAATTAAGGTAGCCCGAGAAAGAAAACAACGCTTTACTTACGTAAAAGTATAGTTCGACGCGGTGCGAGACCTTCGGCACACAGGTTAGCGCCTCGGACCTACAGCATCCGGTATCGTCGGAGCATCTGTGCAGAATGGCGCAGTGTGGAATGTAAGTCGTTGACGGACTCGGATATACATCTCGTACGGGGACCACACGAGCTCGAGGCCATTGACAACTACCCTCCCGCGATACTTTTATCGCGTGCTGGAGAGCCTCTTTGATTTCAGCTGCTGAAACACAAAAAACATTATTGTCAAAAGATATGACATAGTGAAGTTTATCATCAGCCCATATATGTCTTTTCCTGCTTCGTCATCAGCCCTTTATCAATACATTTAATAAAATGTTCTTGCACCTGTCATTATATTCCATCTGTAGCTGAATTGCCTAAAATTATTTCGTGTCGTGTTAGCTTTTATTATCATAATATTTAGAACCATAATAGTATGACATGTTATCTTCATATTTCTTGCCAATTAGGTCTTCAAGTATGTATGTAAAAAAAGAAACTATTTGAATACTATAAATATTACACTGTCGGGTTATATTCTAGATACAAGTTTGGAATAGCCTAGAACGCAAAAACAAAAACATCGTTTTACCAACTACGCTAAAAAGGCCCTCTTTCATGCGTTCAAGGAAAGTGGAAAGTGGTTCCTCTAGCTTTCTCTATAAGGAAGTCCAAAATATAGTACATGCTTTCTCACAGAAGGAGCTTTGCGAATAAAGGGCCATTATGAGAAAGTGATACAAAAATGTTAACCTTCAACTTTCAACTTCATTCAATTGTTAAGATTCTCATAAAAGTTTGATTGGTTCGCTGATAGACTTAAATCTAGGTAGGCAGCGAAAAAAAAAGTATTTATAAGCAGATCAAAATATTTCAAAAATTCGCGTCCCTTTTTTCATGGACGCGAGAATCGGGATAAAGGTAACGCCGACATTGAAGTAAAAGAAAAGACAAGGTGAAAGACTCTACTAACTCCAAAATCGCCTTGACCTCTTCCGCTCTAGAGACGTGTTGACGTCCACTGAATTCGTTTTGCTAATATTTTAGTAATAAGTGAGCCCCGAGAAGAAACAGAGTCAAGGAGGAATCTATAATTAATTTCAACAGAGTAATATTTTACAAAACCTTTTGATTCGTCTATTTATTGTACATTCGAGCAACGAGATGTTAGTATGGTGTGCGTAATGGTATGAGTAAAGGACATGCGAGTGGCAAGGGCCGATTGATATAAATAATTGGTAACCGAACTCAACATTTTACCGGTAAAGGTAAAATTTCTCTTGTTGAATAATTTCTTAGCAGCTAAGTTCTGACGAACGATGTTGCTCGTCAAAAGAAAAGAAATCATGCTCGGTTGTAGCATGTAACGCGATTTTACATGCGGGCCTGATTTGACGCCGAATTTGGGACAGATCAGGCGAAGAAGCAAGCCTAATCTGGGCCGGAATTCACCGTGAATAAATTTCCGCTTGGTATAAAGTTACCAATCTGATTTACCTTGATGCGTAGGATCCGCAAACCCACAATCAGTGTTTCTTTAACTAATTTGACAGAATATGAACTGAACTCAACTGCGATATAACTATAATTGCAATTTAGATACTCGACGCAGTAATTGAACATCGACATATAACTAATTCCTCATTGCGAACATTCAAGCCTATTTTGTTTTCCAAAAGTTTTAAACTATTAAAATCGGTCTGAACTATTAAACTCTTTTCCGATAAATTACATATACTCGAAACTTTTACAGCACTCACACAATTGCCAACTCTTCTAATTCGGAGGAGGGATATTTGCATTCGTCATTTGTAGTTTTTTGACTGAAATTACTGATCAGGTCCATGTGCTTATCTTCTTGCTCTTGAAATACACAATACTTGCAAAACAGCTCCAACACTCGTTTATGTCGACTTGCATGCACGCTTGTAACATTGTAACAATGTAACATTAGAAATTGCTACAATCGGTTGCCCGAATGCGCGTTGTTACGCAGAATTCCAGACAGAATTCCAGACTTGTGAAAGCTCCAGAAGGAAATAGTTGTTCTAATTTTTCAAGAAACGACGCTTCCTAAATGTAAGAATCAATCGTACCAGAAACAGTACGTTCAATATCGTCTCCAATTTTTATGTGTCTTCTTCGAACATTGGGAAGGCCGAAATAATATCAGTTCAGTGAGGCCATTGACAAAGGCCATATACAAAGAGTCACGAACGATTAACCATTCTCTGCAAAACATCTGGGGCATTCAGCGACACTTAATAAAATGCCGTTCGATTTTGACAAAATAGTCGACGCCGTTGGGGCATCGACAAAATCGATCGACGATTTAGATCGAGGTCTGACAGCTTTACTGCCGGAGATTTATTGCCGTATGGGCGTAAGGAAAACAAAAGACAAGGCGGCATGTTGGTGTGGAATTGAAAGTAGGAAAAAAAGTCCTTTTTTTCCGTTTATTTTTCAACCCATGGTAGCGTGTCAAAAAATAAAATTTATCATAAACAACCCAACAAATTTTCCAAATTTTTTTTTGAAAAAATGCGTTGGTAGACAACTAAAAAACAAAAAAAAAAATCTTTACCCTTTTTTCTCTTCAATCTATAATTTTTATGTTAAATTTGAATGTCGCCACAAGGCTGCTAAAAAACTGTAAAAAAAGTTAATCGCATAGTGATAAATCTGAAGACCCGTTGCTTTTTATAATCTACATATATGCAGTTCTTCCCCGGAAATCTGACAAAAGAAAAAGGTCCCGCACTGAAAGCGTCGGAAGCAAAGTGAACGGAAAAAATATTTACTGCATCAGTAATATACGGTTTGAGGATTAAGAATTGCAATTTGTTGAGTTTCAAAGATCCGTTCAAGTACGTTATGCGTACAAGCAGCTAGAATGCACCGTTATTATGATTTAGTATAGAATATATATAGTCCCAGTTTACGCAGAAGGCATAACTTTCTCAACAGTACACAGCTTACCACTGCGTATTAGCATATTGCACGCAAAGTAGTAGTTTTAAAGTGAACTTTTGCAGAAGTCTATTTAATAACCGAAATATTCTTGCCGTCGACAACTGTACTTTGAACGAGCTATGCCACGAGCCTCTCGTGATGTGCGTTATTTTTAGGCGTAGGCGTTCCTTCCAGGATGCCCTGGGAGTAATCACAACAATGTCACGGTATGCTTGCAGAACCGTATAAATGCTGCTTCAGAAGCGAGTCTTTGTAATCCCATGGTAATATTTCGGTTCTCGCGTCCACGAGATATTGATGCAATGCTGTTCTGTTACTAAAGCACGCTCGATGACCTTTCGCGTCACTAAGACCCAATAAATGTATATATCTTGGATCTGCGATACTTTCATCTGCATTGCTATTGTGTTAGAAAAATGTAATAGTGAATGGATCTATTGGTCCAAGAAACAATAAAATGAAACATCCTTACTTGCTGAGGGTTCTGAATATTCAAGGTTGTTATCGATTGGTAAAAGAATTAACATAAGTCAACAACTGATTTCTGTCAAACACTGATTGTCGCTTTTGTCCAAAAATTTGCAGAAATAGTTTTGAGATGAAACGCACTTTCGCTGTTCCTCGAGACCATGTAATGAAGCGATGGAGTAAATAATCTTGCACCATAGCATTACCGGAGTACGTCGAGTAAAGCAACTGGTGAAAAACATTGTTACAGAAGCTCGGCATTTTATTTTCCAATATGTTACTTGACAAAAGCCCGCTGTTTCATTCACTAATATGTCAGCGAGCCGTTAACGGAGCTCCTAGTGTATTTTCGTATCCTCGATATATACGGTTTATATACTTTTATCAATGCTAGATGGAACAGTTGAATTATAGGAGACGTCTAAGATTTTTAACTACTGTCGCTAAAAAAAATTGCAGAACAAAAGTTTGAAACTTATTGAATTCTTGTACAAAAAGGTACTCCGATGTTTTTAAGATTACCGGATCCGGATAATCTATAATGATTTTAGAAATTCGTAATTTAAATATAAAAAAGTTGCAACTAAAAATTTTCATGTGGCCTTCTCATAAAAGTTGCGAATTAAAACATCTACACGGCTTTCACATAATATTTCTTTATTCGCGAAGCTTCTCCTATCAGGAAGCATTTTCTGTGACGTTGGCTTCCTTATCGAGAAAGTTGTATAAGAGTTTCAATTTGAACGAGAAAGCCGTATGATAAATTTTTATTTTCACCTTTTGTCGAGCTAATCTTTGTGTTTAACTTTTGCGTGAAATGACTGATCTATTCAAGTTCTGCGCGAAAAACACACTAACGTGCTTTACATTGTTGGATGTGTCTGCTTCGTTTAAGGATGATTTGCGGTACGATCGGAATAAAAAGTTAATGACATTTGCACTGAATACATATCTCTCAATATCTGTTGAAATGAATGATTTAAATCAAAATTTTTTTTCATAATTTTAATTTTGATATTAAGTTTCTAAACGAATAAAATTTAGCGATCATTTCAATGAAATAAACATAAAAATCTTAATATAAGTGAATATTGTAGAATAACTTTTGTCAGTGACTGTATCTTGAATTTAACTTGAAAAAAATAAAAACTTAAATTTTTTTCGTCACAAATCATCAACACAAATTGCCTCAGAAATGAAAAAAAAAGAAGAGAAGAGAAATGCATCGGTTCGTAAATCGCAAATTCAATTTAATTTACTTTACTTTACTTTAATAAAATAAAATAAATGTGGTTTTCATTCTAGAAAACGTGAGAACACCGCACTCATTTAATAGTTGGCTCTTCTGAAATTATTCAATTGGATACGTAACTGACATGCGTATGCACATTCCGCACTAACATAGCGGTGTATTAACCTCTTTGACGCTATTCGAGGTTACTCTGGTGTGTTGAGTGTTACGTATTTTATATAATTAAACTGTATAATTATGTCGAAACCTGAAAAACAATATTAATGGAAAGGAAAAATTGTCAGCAAGAAAGTATTTTTACAACGACGTAAACAAACGGAGCTTGCTCGTCAATTAACACAGAAACGTAAACTTGATGAAGTACAGACAAGTAATAATTCTCAAGAGCCAGTGGATGACAAAAAAGATGAAAAGGAACCAGAATCATCGGAGGAATATCGCATTGTCGATTTAAAATACTCGGCTGACCAGCTATGGTGCATCTCATGCAAAGAAATATTATCTTTACAGTATGCGGAATCAGAACGATGCATAGGGCTTGCATCTGTTTTGTTGGTTAGATGCCACAAGTGTTTGATTATTAATTGAATGATTAAACGAACCTACCAAGTGAAGTTCGATCATAATTGTATGTAGCGCCTCTTTCGAGATGATCAACTGGTAGTGCCCCTACTCCATACCGATGTCGCCACATATTTCAGAGTTATATTGTTCAATCCGAAAAAGTCGGTCCTACGCTCTTGCCCTCTGAATCTAGTCAATTTTTCAAAGCGTTGCCGTTGTATTAAGGGATATTTAATTGATTATTAGAAGGGTTTTTGGGTGGGTGTTGATAATTTCGGAAGAGGCGCTACATACAATTATGATCGAACTTCACTTGGTAAGTTCATTTAATCATGTAATTGTATTTCGCGCCTCTTCCTCGAGATCAACTGTTAAACGTTTGAAGCTAATAACGGCAACCAATATTATTTATTAAGCTTGGTGTAACACATTATGTCTTAATGCTAGTATTGTTCCTGCGAGTTTAAAATTGTTCTCACGTAAGAATCCTTATCTTTACTGACGTTTAAATGATAGAATTTTGCAAACGTCTCGGAACCCGCTGTCCAGCCGGCCGTTTTTTTTATCGTTTCAATATCAACATTATTTCTTTTGGCTGCGGACGTTAAGGCGTGACGTGTGCTGTGCGCTGTAAATTTTTCTGTATTTGCACCGCTGTTTCGTAATGTTCACTTGATCCATCGCCTCAGGGTTTGCGATGAGGCTGCTTTAAATGGTTTTTTGAACGATAGAAAGATATATTTTGTGGAGTCTCTCGAAACTTTCGTTCTTTCTAAATAGTTTTGTAAGGTTGATGCCGCAAAGTTTTTCATCCTCTGAGTAGAAGGGTATGATTAGTATCAGTTGTTTGCGACTAGGGCCAGTAGTTTTTATACGATCTGGAATTCTAACCTCGTATGTGTTTTCCAGTTTTTGAATATTCTCTATGATTATTTTCGAGTATGTTTGCATTCTGTGTCCCGTAACTAATGCTAACAGAGTGATCAGTTTCATGACCAAATCTTTAAGCGAGAGGTCCTCGTTTTTTAGCACTGACTTGAGATAGTTAAGAACGATCTTTGGTTCCCAAATCGAGTCGTATTTCGGTCGTGTCGGTCACAAACTATGTACTGCTTTGAAGAACATTTTGACCTGATGATCTCGTCCAATTTCCGGCCCGATGATAAGCGAGATCGCGGATCTGAGTGTTGAGCGATCGACAGGAGGCTCCCGCATCGAATGTTTTTGCGAGAAATTTTAGAACACCTGACACCGTTGTTTCATATCGGGAAATATTATTCTCGGCGCAATAGATCCACCAGCATTTTAATGCACCGTCGTATTGTTTAAGCGACGGTTCGCTCAATGATGATAGCATGATCTCGATTGCTGTCTTTGGTAATTGTCTCCTCTCGAATGCCTCCTCGACAGCTTTCCGGCAACCAGGGAAATGTTCTGCCAGATTGCATGAGGTTCCCTGTTAGGAGAGATTATTAAGTTAATATTAGGCTTGAAGATGATGGGCTCTTTAATGAGCATTGACAAAAATTTGGGGTACCAGGGTTGAACTGGCCACTCTGGTACTATTACGATTTCTTGCGCTTCTTCGCGTTTAATTTTTTGCAGTGTGCGTAAAATTAATGAAAACGGCGGAAAAGCGTAGAAATATTGTTTCCGTAGAAATGTTGTTGAGGCCAAAAAAGCGGCTAATAACTCGAAGTAATTTATATGTGATAGACGTTCGCTCTCGTTCCAATGTCCATGGGATCGTTTACCCTTGCAAAATACTCACCATCCCGATAGTGAGAAGTCCGAAAAAATCTCGAGAGCGAAATTTGAATCTCGAATTGGGTTTACCAGCGACATAACTTTCGATTCCCACCATATGAGGTCAGGTGAGAGAGTTTTCGATACGTGCATGTATCCTTCATACTTTCCTCCATTGGCTTCGAGAGCCAAGTATTTTTCTTGCTCGAAGGCTTTGGTATGGCCCCAGCCATAGTTCGTCGCGAAACACGCTGATACTAAGGTTCGAGGAATTGCGCGAATTCTCGAATTTTTATGGTATTTCGAGACTTTAACTGAGCGATTTTTTCCCTGATATCATTTTTTCCCTTTTGTTTATTCCACAATCCAGCGTGCAGAGTCAAAATAAAACCCCAAGAATTTGCAATAATGGGACGACGTGACTTGACTTTTTTTCGTTTATAATGAACCCTAGTTCTTACAAGAGTTTGCATGTCTCGCCAATATTCTCGTGGGACGCGGTGTATGAATTTCCGAACAGTAAAAAATTGTCGACATATAACACCGAAAAATATCCTCGTTTTCTCAGGTGGTAAACTACTGGTTTTATTATTTTTATAAAAATGAAGGGAGTGACGCTAAGACCGAACGGCAGACACATAAATCCAAAATATTGTTTATCGAACTGAAACTGTACGCATTTTCTGTGTGCTTTTGCGAGTGGGATCAGATAATACGCGTCTTTAAGGTGTAAAGTAGCCATAAAACAGTAAGGACTTATGAGTCTGAGAGCCGTTTTCCGATCTTCCATTATGAAACTCTGGTATAATGAAATTGTTGAGTTGAATTTTAAATTTATCATCAGCCTCTTTGAGCCATCGGGTTTCGGTCGTAGAACAATATTTGAGATGCACTGATTTTTTATCTGGTTACATTTAGCTATAGCTCCTTTCTTGAGTAACTCGTCTATTCGTTTCAATGTTTCTTGTTTTTCTGAGGGAGACCACGTGGGTTCGGGAGGTACTCTGTTTTGTCCTACTGTCGGTAAAAACGGTATCTTATACTCTTTGATCCACGAAAGAATGTTTGATCCTATGTTATATTTTGCTAATTTTTGAAGAAAAATTGTAATCTGCCTACCAGGGTACCTACAGGGTTTATTGTCGTCGGCTCTGAAAGTTACTGTCCCAGCGTTGATATGGCTTGTGGTGGGAATGGCTCCGCTGCGTTCTCTGCTCGGATGGATATATCCTCTATGCTTGAGATGTGTATCTCTGCCCGCCTGTCGCCACCGGTTGTGTCTTTTGGGGTCGGTAACGCAGTGGGGTCTTGACGTTTTTTTATTAGGCTTTTCCTCACTGCCGTTTCTTCGCGCTGAAGGCCTGCGAGGAATCTCGCTATGGCGCTTAACGCTTCTATCAATCCGAGGCTTTTTGCATCGTTGTTTCCTCTTATGATTGTCGCCAAAGCTTTTCCTTGGACAAAGAAGCATGCTGCGATTCTTTCTTGTTTTGAGATAATACGGTTATCTCGTTTTATAACAACCTCTGTTACCGCCGCTTTTAGCTCAGGATTTAACTTCGGTGGGTCGATGAAAACGCAATTGTTTGGCGGAGGTTACTTCTTCACGATTTCTGTCCTTTCCTCTGAAGACAGTCCTTGCTTGAATATTTCCTCTCATCGCATCGCGAAAGGTTTTGGAATTTCCGACGCCAGAGCCCTGCCAGGAGCGATCCGTTTTCCTATGGCTTCGACAATACTTTCTGCCAGGCCCCCCGAGTCATCGAGCTCTGGGGTCGGTGTTTTTTCAGCTCCTGGAGGTGTGGGACCGATATCTTCGGTGCGTCCCTCGATCCCTCGTAGATCGACGACGAGTACTTTACGAGCCACTGGATCGTCAACTTTTGATTGTGGGCAATTGCCTGTATAAATAAGTGACAGGTATTTCTTCACGTGATACCCCACCTAATTTTTTTTTCCGTTTTAGTATTGTTCGTATTTTTATATATACGTATATAAATTTTTGCCATCGCTACAGCTACCTCGATTAGGTGAAACCTTACGAGTGGCATCGTTTTCTGCAATTTGTTGGGCGTGAGTTACAACTCTTCTCCACGGCCACAGACCGTGTAGAGTGCCAAATTCACTACAGCGAACAGATCACGCTTGACGGGTAAGACTACCTAACCTGCAAAATAGCCCCCCTCCCCTCTCTTGTTAATGGAGAATACGAGGACAGCGGGGGGATAAACTTATCATTGTTTTCCGATGCAATAAGGTTTTCCGCTTCCGAGTTTCTCGTAGGAGACTCGTAACACCGTCTTCTCTTGTATCTGTGATCGAGGCTATGGTCTGGCGATGAGCGCGAAGAGCGCGAGCCGGACGACTACGAGGCGTGTCTACGACGCCACTTCTTCTTTGACTTTTTCTTTGTCAATTTTCGTTCCAATCGTCGTATTCGTTTTTCCGGTTGTTCTGTGTCGTTTTCCTTTTCCGAAACTGTACTGCTGCTTTTGTTCCGGTCCATTCTTTATGTTTTTTTTTGTGCACTTTACTTTTTATTTGATTGTGGCTTATCGGCACAAAGAAGAAGAATTACTAGATTCAGAGGTCAAGTGCGTGGGGCTCACTTTTTCGGATTGAACAATATAACTCTGAAATATGTGGGGACATCGGTATGGAGTAGTGGCACTACCAGTTGATATTGAGGAAGAGGCGCGAAATACAATGAGGTATATACTGGCACACAAAAACCTTCCCTGGATGAACGTGCTTTTCGTTTTGATATTAACCACAAATCAGTGATTGGTAAGAATTCTTTGTTTTTTTTCTAGATTCAATAAATTTAAACTTCATTAAAGATTTGACTTCTTCATTCGACCCTTTTCAACTTTTAGGTGCATTACACGGTGGAGTAGGTTGGATACATCTTCAAAAATTATTCGCGTGCATGGACATACCCAGTTTTGGCTTTAGAACCTTCAAACAGTATGAAAAAGAAGTTGGATTAGCAGCTGAGGACGTCGCAAAAGAAAGTTGCCGGGAGGCAGCAAAATTAGAACGAGAAAAAACTATCCAGCAATTATAAGCTTTAGAAAGCCAACTGTAGATAGAGCAAATTTTATTTTAATGGCAGCCCGGGAGTAAATTTTTTGGATCTACTTGTAGATCAGCGTCATTTTTTAGACTTTCATAAATATGAAGAAATGGTTGTTACGAGCAACAAATTACTGTAAAACGTATCTGTTTGGATATCACAATTTATTTGAGAGCGTGTAAAAGAGCGTGAAGATTCTGGTATTTTTGTACTTTTCAAGATATAAAACATGGCGTAGATCTAAGTAGGCAAATAAATCGATTCTTGAAAACACATTAAAAATGGGTAGAAATTCGGAAGTAGGCTCCGATTATATATAGTACAATTTTAGAAATTGTATATATTCAATTTTTATCTAAACACAACATTTTTTGATTTGTGAATATTTTTTGTTTGATTTTTTGCTTATTTTCAAATTATATACTCCTTTCCATTTCTACCTTTTTACCAGTAGAAAGAATAATACCCTTAAAATTATGGTCAAATAAAGTTCGAGTAAAAATTAATAAGAACATATGACATTTTTTTTCCATCTTTATATTTAATATTTTGAATTGTATTTAGGCGGGACGAATTCCAATCCAATTTTATTATTCATCGGCGTCTTTCGAGTGGGGATGTACTACCTTTTGAACTATTGAAATCTGCCAACTCACAAGATTCATGAACATCTGGAAATTTGAATACACCCGAAAATGAATCAAGTTTATCGTGGGATGATGTAAGAATAATGGTGTCTTACGATATGGAATTGAGTACGAGAGCAGCCGGTCGATAATACGATAGTAATAATGGATTTGGAGCCGTCATTGGAAGGTTAACTGGCTTAGTTTTAGATTTTTTCACGTGTAATAGGTTCTGCGCTACATATTGAGACGGGATTTCTTTTCCCTCACCCGCCGCGGCCTGGGTCAGTGGCTGACGGGGCTCTGTTTGGCTTAATAAGTTCGACAATTATTAATAATAATTATCTAGACAAAATTATTGGGCGCCAGTTAGCTTTACGAGGCTAACACTCGTTAAAGTAAGGAATAGAGCTAGGACTCGCAACAGGGAGGATACAGCTGGATGACCCGAAAGTTGCGGAATCAAAGAACAGTTTCGCATTCCCAAGAAAAGGTGTATAAGTTTATTCAACACTTACTTGAAATTCTTCGACAGAATATAATTCCTATTGACAATTTGCAATGGACCTCCTTATTAATCTAGTTCGGTTTGTCCTCGACGGGCCGCTTCCTCAACGTTAGACGGTTTCTCTCTCGCCAGTACAGCAACTTATAGGACGTACGCCACACACTTTCTCGAATTCGTCGAGCTGAACCAAACTAAACTATTTCACAAAGACTGGTCAAATAGTTTAATTTTCACAAAGAATTAATACATTCCGATCGACACTAAAGGAATTCGCTTTACAATTAGACGACTGGACAGGGCTTTTAAATTTGACGTCCTTGCGTGTCAAGATACGCACAAGGAGTGTCGAGAGATATCCCTTACGCGAAATTCTCTCCTCCGATCGTTTTCTCCCTCTTTCTGGGATCTAAACCCTACTTGTCGATATTTTCGCGCAAGCGCGTTTTCCTTTTCTGTCGGCCCTATGGATTATTTCGGGCGGTTTAATATGAATTATTATCGAATACTTATCGATGCGCCAAGGAAATATCCCTACTCTTATTTTCCCGTCACAATATAATGGAGGAGGCCCAGCATCAGATCATGGGAATTGTCGGCTAAATGTTTATGGTTCAGCAAAAGCCATGGAAGCTCATGATGCGAAAAAAACCTGTAGTTGATAGTGAGATACTCAAGGCTGAAAATATTGAAGCTCGAGTGTTCGTAGGCGACGATGACAGCTCGACAATTGCCGCCTGCAGAGCTGCGGCTAATCATTCGATCATTAAGCAATCTGATGTGAACCACACATCAGGTCGGATCAAAGAAAAAATATAACATTCAAAAGAGTCACAAATAATTAACTAAAGACCGTATTGTTTACCTTCATCGGTGTTTTACCTATGCTTTATCACAGAATAAAGGGAATAGTTCAGGTTTAGCTAGTGCAATTCGAAGTATACTTCATCACGCTTTCAATAATCATATTCAATGTGGCATATGACGTGGATATAATTATGATAAAGAGAATTATGTACATAAAGTAATTCCAGGGAGTTTTCAACATCCAGTCTTATTTCAAGAATTAAGGAAAATATTTGACAAGCTAGCGGAAAATGTGCAAAAATTTTCTAATGCTGCATCTAGCAATGTAAACCAAAGCCTTAACGCGATGCAAGGCTAAATCTAGATGTTACAGTAGAACTGCATTGGCTGATGATCGTTTTGCTTGTGCTGTAGGACAGAAGAATGTTGGAGAAAGACATGTGAAAAAAGCACAAAAAAAAAAACTTAAATTCGAGTAAACATCTAAAATGCCATATTTCTTCAAGAGAAAGAATTCTATTACAAAAATGCGCACAAATTAGAACCCATGTCTATAAAAAAGACGTATTAAATTTTAAATCATAATTTTTTTGAGGAGCTTCAGTAAACTTGCCAGAATAGTATATATTTTTTTAAATCGACTTTCATCATTTTAATATACCGACAAATCATCCTTAATGAAAATTCAGGTTTAGAAAATGTTAGAGAAAGATTTTTCTTAATCATTTAATATCCGTCGACTTATGGACATGTCTACTGTATTTTTTCTCACTGATTACGAATCTCGAACTCATTTCAATCCTAGGACAATAGACAATGCAGAAACTCTTATTGAACGAAACATAAACCAGAATTCAAAGAATACAATAAACCTCCATGTTTGCTCGAATTAGAATATTTATTATGTTATTTGCGAAAAACTCAAAAAAACTCAAATCCCAAAAAAACGTCCATGGATTTTGGCCAAAATAAATACCAGTAGTCCTCGATCAAAATATTATATTCATACACAAACTGAGGAAGCAAGGTCAAAATTTACATAATATAGAGATAATACGGACGTTTTTTTTTTAAATTCAAAATCGCGTAAAATTTTCAATTGGCCCTCAATTTGTACGAAAATGCCATGGAATGAAGAAACGTGACCGGTTTGTGATACTCGTGCATACGCACCATATGTGGATTCCGTCAAATGTATGTACGAATATCGAACGATCGACACTTGGATTTTTTTAATATAAATAAAAGTAAAAAGAATTGTTTTTCTTCCATGACACTAATTTTTCGCTGTACAAAAAATCTATTACGCATACCGTGTGCACAATTATGTATAAATCTATACGTTTTTCAATTATGAATATAAAAAAATGTGTTATGCATGATAAAAATGTTCTATGATATTTGAAAAAATGATAGTAAATACCAAGAAAACATGGCAATCGCGCTTCACAACTGTCACATTCATGTTAAGAGTATGGTCCACGTATGCTGTCGAGAGGGGCATCTCAAGCAGCTGTGTGGGCACTCTAATCTCAAAAATTGTGACACTAGCGGTGCTTTAGTTTTATCGGTACGCGGTGATATTTTTGTTTTTTATTCAGTTCAGTTTATAAAATGAGAAAGCGGTGGAAAGGTAAATGGGTGTCTGAAGCTGTCGATGAAAAAAGATGTCGATGGAAGCAAAAAACATCTTGCAACGACGACGGTGCTTCGTGTGAAGGACAAAAAGAGAACCGACTTCTACGGGCTATCGACTCATCGATTATGACTTATGAAAAAAAAACATGCACTGCAAGAGCTGCAACAACATTTTTTATCCCGAAGAAACCGAAAATGAAACATGGCAAAGTTTGCTCTCGATTTTCAAAACACGATGCTCGCAGTGCCTGCTTTTGAATTGCGTGCCGACTTCGAGCAAACACGTCAACGCTGGAGGAACGATAGATATTTCTGACGTGATTACAAGAATGGCTCTTGATAAGAGTTATTTAGAACTTGACTAGAGTAGGGATTTTCATTGTTGTTAATTTACTCAATAATTGAACGATTAAATGAACTTATCTGTTGTGAAGTTCTATGGTAATTATATCTGATGTCTCGTTCGAGAGATTACAAAGGTAGTACCGTGTACTTCATGCCAAATCCCACGATAATTCAGAGTTTAAAAAAGCGGAACAGGGAACCGGGACGCACTCTCATTCCACCGTTCGGTGCACCCCTCTTTATAACATTTAAAGACTATTTCTGAAGGGTGGGATAAAAAAGTAAAATAAAAACATTTTACTTTAAACGCGTGGGGGCGCAATCTCTCGAACGAGGCATCAGATATAATTATGATAGAACTTCACAACAGGTAAGTTCGTTTAATCGTTCAATTATATCCTCGTCTCGTTCTCGAGATTACAAAGGTAGATGTTTAGAGGTAATCAACAACATTACTCTATGATTAACTTTTCTTTTCCTCTTTTTTTTATTCAAATACAGCAGACGTGAAAACGCCTCTGTCCGATTCTATCGGTCGGTTATAAAATTTAGCAAACACTTGAGATTCTTTGGACCACCCTGCTGTTGACTTAATTATACTTAAATCTGTACCTTAGGCTAGAGCCGTCGACGTCGCCGTATGCCTTGTGGAATGCGGGGTGTATTCGTCGCCCACACCGCTCAGCTTGAGTATGGATTTTATCCCTCTGCTTAACGATTGCGTAGTCCCTACTCTAAACGGCTTTCTCGTCGTAGTAAACAGAGTTTCACGGTCTTTCCGCAAAGGCTCCGTCAAAACAATATAACGCTCCAGAAATGAAGCAACACATATTTCGAGCTTATTTTTAAAATAACGAATAAACAACAATGGTTAATAATGTCCCGGACAAGAAGTCTTAATCAATTGCGGAATCTTGATTTCGAATCCGTCTTTTAACCGCTTAATATTACCGAACTTTGTAAGAGATAATGTCTGAATCCTATGAGCTGTCGCCAGTGCCATTAGCGTAGCAAGCTTTTCAGTCATTTTCTGAAGATTTGACTCTTGCACTGTACAATGTTTTGCTAGATCACTTAGCACCACATCCGGATCCCATGTCTTGTTATATCTGGGCTTCGTTGGGCGAAGGCGAAGAATTTCTTTAGAAAATCTCGTCAACACAGCACTTAAGGCAATGTTGTTCACAGTGACTAGAGAAACCGCAGATATCGCTGAATTTAGGCTCCCTCAGAATGCTCCACTTTCGAATTTTTTGGTCAAAAATATTAATAAATCGTTCTCGCTTGGTCTGTGAGGATCTACTTGCGCGTTTGAGCAACATTCCCACCAGGCCTTCAACGGACTCGCGTATTGTCTAATTGAAGCATGCGCCAACGAAGCAACGAATATATCTATCATTGATCCTGGTAAGCCTTTCTTTGTGAAGGCGTCCCTTATAGCTTGCCGGCAATCAAACGCAAGTTTCTTGCCAGCCGATAACGAAGCGACCTGCATGGAGATAACAATAAATCATCGAATGGTTTCAAATATATTGGTCTCTCACATAAACGCGAGAAGAATATCGGATACCACCGTTGGTTTGGCCAATCAGGTACAATTAAAATCCCACATGCTTGCTCCGCAACAATTTTTTGTAATATTTTTGGAATAATCGCAAACGGCGGAAACGTATAGAAAAAGTTATTCTTCCAACTTATAGTGAACACGTCAATAGCTATCACCTCAGGATTCCTATGCCAAGCACAAAAACTTTAGCATTTTGTATTTGCTCTTGGCGCAAAAAAGATCTATTTCCGCAACCCCGAAATCTCTAATAATTCGATTAAATGCAAAGTTCGCTAGCTCCCATTCCGTGTCCATGTTCTGATTTCTAGATTCTTGATCTGCGTTCTTATTATTTTCCGATATAATGCATGAAGCGGACACACGAATCTCTCGAGCCTCGCACCATTTCCATAACACTTTTGCATGACTGACTAGTTCTGGGTATTAAACCCCGCCTATACGATTTATATACGAAATTGCGGTCGTATTATCAACACGTAATAAGACCTGAACCCCGTGGAAATCGGAGCAAAAACATTAAAGAGCTATGAACGCCGGCTTGAGCTCGGGATGATTAATGTGTAAGGACTTTTCGCTTTCTTTCCAAAAACCGTGAGTCCCTTCGCCATTGCAATACGCACTCCAGCCAGTCAGCGATGCATCAGAAAAAATTTCATAATTATATTCGGGACTTAGAATCGATTTCCTTGACGATTGCAATTTTCCTTCCCACCAATCAAAATTTTTGCCTAAAGAGATCGGTATATGCATCGATGCATCTTAACCCTGGCCACTTTTTAAAAGGGCCTGGAAATTTTCCCTCTTTGAGATGTGCCCCGCTATATTCCAATGCCGGGCTCTATGCCCGGCATTGGCATATAAGCGCGAGAACGCTTGAACTAATGTTTTCCCCAAATGTTAAACCCCAAAAATGGACAAACTTTCGCTGGTTTTAGCAGACGTTTTTAGCAGTTTTAGCAGACTCGATCAACATAATAAAAGCGGCCATGTTATTTGATCAACTTTCATAACTTTCACTGATATACAACAAGTCGTCTAAATATGTGATAGAAACGAAACCTTTAGCTCTCAGCGAGCCGGTTTTAAGATCTTCGTGAATATATATGGAGCCGTGGCTAAACCGTTTGGCAAACATGTAAATTCGTGTAACTGATTTTTGAACATAAAACGTTTGATTATCCTGATATATTGGTACCGCAACAATTTTTACCGCGATTCGCCAATCCTCTATTCAAAATGCTCGGTTTGCAAAAACTCATTTAATTTTTTCAAATTCGAAGCAAATCGGTGAGACCCATCTTGTTTTGGCACCAAAAAATAGCTTGAAAAAAATTGACCCTCTACTGGGTTGCAAGCTCGAATCGCGGCGAGTTTTAATAAGTCTTTTATCGCGCGCACGAAATCTCGGTCTTCGTCCTGACTTAGAAACGCTGAGCACCGGGGCCACGCCCCTTGAATAACCAGGTCTGCAGTCTCGACTTTATAGCCCTTAATACACCAAACAACAAAATTTTCTGTAATCTTTTCTCATTCGGATACAAAATAACGAAGTTTGTCGGCCAATTTATCTACCTCTACTACTTTTCGCCGACTTCTCGTCCCGAGACTGTGGCTGCTCCTGCAGACGATTTTCTTGCTGCGGATGCCCCTTTGGCTTTTATGGGCTGGGACCCCACTGATTGTTGCTCACCTGGTTGGACCTCTGGAACCTCGCAAGTAGGCCTTTCTAGTTTACCGGATTAGCTTTTTTAAAGGGCGCCTTTTGCGGTGCTGATCTCGGCGGCTGCTATTTCAAATCGAGAGCAGTTTTCTTCAAAGCTCTCGCTGACCTTAATTTTTCTGATAAATTTTTGCCGAACAAAAGTTTATCCGTTTTGGTTTTCGCCAAAACTGTTTTTGCTTTCTTCTCCAAGCATGGCAGAATATTGGCCGTTCTGGCCAATGATTCCTTGTGATGAAGCTGCGTCATCAGTTTCCCGGTGTCACACATGAGTTTGAGTAGCTAATCCCAGTCTACGACCTCTTCCTTGTCGTACAAGGGCATCGTAATTGCAGAACCCAAAGCTGACAATGCAGAGCCAATCAGACATTGTGAATCCACAAAATGTCTGTCACGTTTCAGCGATACCTCATTCAGCGATGAGCTGATCTCCAGGTTTAGCACCGGCGATTCCAGTGAGCAATTTCCCTCACGAGAATAGCTTTTGAGCAATTCTATACGATCTTCTGTTTTCAAGCTGCAACTAATCCAAGAATTCTATCGAGACGCTAGGCCTGGATGAAAATGGAAAATCTTTGGTTTCATCGACGAAGGATCACTGCCCAAAATTTGCTGATCCCCTTCGTTCATCGAGACCTCATCGGTCACTCGTTCCTGCAACTCATATTCGCTGCGAGAGTCATCTTGCCTTTCGAATACTTTATTTGAAACCTCTGTGAAATATACGCACTATTCATGATATGACCAAGGGATATAAGTTATATTCGATAGAACATAACCTCTGTGGATGATCGGCCAAAAGGCAAACTGAAATCTTATCTACAGGCAGGATATAAGTTGTGTTCGAAAGGACATAACCTCTGTGGATAAACGGCACAAAGGCAAACTGAAATCTTATCCACAGGCAGAAACGACTCGTAAGCTAATTCGGCAAATTGCAAAAGGTCAGCAAGATCCGGCGCGATATGCGCTTCATCGCACTTTGTTAAGAATTCTGCCTCGTGGCGCGTGTTTGACGCCGCAGATTTCTTGAGTTAATAAACATTATCCTCCATCTTTTTTCATCTTTTTATATAATTTATCAATCTTTTCCATCAAGGACTCCTCCTCTTTCCTTTTATTATTATTCTCTGACATAATTTAACGCAAATAATCACATTTTAATCTTCACACAAAAGAACTCTGAACTACGCCGTTCGGCACGAAAAAAATTTATGAAGAGCGGCGCACGGAACGGTGGGACGGGAGGACGTCCCGGTTCCCCTTTCCGCTTTTTTAATCTCCAAATATACTCGTGGGATTTGGCATGAAGTACACGGTACAACCTTTGTAATCTCGAGAATGAGACGAGGATATAATTCATATTTTCTTCATCCACGGCCGAAAGTACGTACTTTCTGCTTCGATCGCGATGCCGAAAGTCTAACATTTATGCTTCGGTATGGGCGCGCATGCGCCCTGTTCTAGTGAGCAGGAAAAAACTTGTTATGCACTGAACTGATGTACGAGGCAGCGGAAAAACAAGATTCAAGATGGCCGACGAGTGTAACTGGCTAAGCTAACCTTATTATACTGACACATACATTACCCAAAATATCTGCAGACAAATATTTGTCAAAGTATGAAGCCTACAAAAAATGGTTAGTAGATCACAAAAATTCATTATCTAGTTCAGATGAGATACCTTAATTGTTTTGTTTTGTCCATTTAGGTGTATTTGATGCCCACCCTCCCGACCAGCCGCACTCGCTTCGCTCGTGCCGCAAATGTCGGCACGATCATCAAAACAAACTAGAGTATTGATTTGTAACGATTGGTGATTTGTCAGTTAACGGACTTTCGGCCGAAAATAAAGAAAAAAAGTATACTCTACACGGGCAGAAAGTTTGAGAGCCCTGCACTGCGCGTTGTGATGCCCTCGGCTTCGCTTGTAGTGTAATATACTATTTTATTTGGTTTTTGGTTTTTGGCCGCTCTGCACGCAGGATTAGGTCATACGCAGGGCGAAAAAATGTTGAAAATATGCAGTGTGTATGCCCCAACATCGAAAGCTTTTAAAAGACGTGAGAGGGAAGTAGGCCGCGTTGTTGAAAAAGTTCCTAAAGAGAGTTGCATGAAAGCTGCAGCCCCAGAAAGACTGCCCACGATTAAAAACTCCGACACTTTGTCGAAATTATTGTAAGTAGTGTTTCAGATGTTCATTATTCGCAATTGACCCATATATTTTGTATTTTATTGAATTCATTTCACGCCATGAAAGTCAAATGTATCTTTATCGAGAGGATTGGGCGAAGAACAACGGTATAACTCTGTTCTAAATCTCTTATCAAAGTCATGTAAAAAAAACGAAAATGAATTTCAATCCCATCAAATTGAAATGAATAGCTGTAATCTATTTTTATCCTATCATTTTATTATCGTGAATAATGATTTTTTGTTATTCTGATGGTTTAACGTGCACACTCTCTCGAGTTTTTACACATTTGTTCCTGCTGTGTTGTTCCTGTTTATTTTTTTTGTGTATACTTTAATTGGTAATTTATCTGTATATTTAGTCTATTATTAAATTAATATTATGCCATGAAAATGAAATGTATTTCCGCCGAATAGATTGAGTTAGGAGTAGCGATATAACACCGTTGAAAATCTTCTATCAACATCACATGACAAAGAACGAAAGTGAATTTTTATTCACTTCCAGATACTAAACATTAAACATATACTAAATATACTCATCATTATTAAAATCTATTTTTATGCCATATTTTTTTTTATTATACAAAAATGTATTGAATTTTTTTAATGAATTTTAGATTCAAAATAAAAATAAAATAATACTGATTGAAATAATGTTTGCATTTTCGAAACGTGCATAGAAAAAACTTTCCTCTACGTTTTTTTCCTTTTAATCTATAATTTCACAGTCCTGATGCACCTGAGCAGTTTTTCACTGTAACAACAACAGAAGGAGCAGAAGTCAGAAGACATGGGCTACAGCGATCTCGGCTCAGGATGGACATACGCCAGCTTGAATGGATATGCTGCATTGATCGGTTCTCAAAGTGGACTCATAATCGATTACGTTACGCAAGATCGAAAATGTCGCCTGTGTCGTGTGGGTCATTCAAAAGACAATAATGACTGTCGTTTGAGCAACTTGTGCTGAAAGTATCTGACAAAAACCATACGTCAAAAGGAGTCAAAAATATGCTGTGGTAGATCTCAAAAAATTTGGTTCAAGACCTGGATCGTAAGTTATTAGTACACGCTATAAATTTTCGCCACAAGAATTTTACGTACGCCGTCGCTCAAAATAAAGGCAACAGCTCAGCTCTAGCAGCAGCTGTGGAAAATATTCCTTATCACGCCTTTAGTGTCCATCGAAACTGTACTTCGTAATGTGGATATAATCAAAAACCACAAACGAACGACGACAGAACCGTGCCCTGAAGTTTTCAGAACAAAACTTTATTCGAGGAGTTGAAAACCCAATTTAGCAAGTTGGCTCATCAACACGCAGTAGGAGCATCAACTCAAGCGAACGAAAGCTTGAATAATACAATAGCTAAAAAATGTCCGAAATCGTCGTGTTTCAGCCTCAGTGAATCGTCGGACTTCCGGTATGGGTTTGCGGTGGCACAAAAAAATCAAGGCGACAACTGTACATCTCAGTCGCTCGAGTTTCTGAATTCAAATCCGGGGCAAAAACCCATACAGTTCGTTAAAAAAATGACAAACCGACGGAAAGAAGACGCTCAATTGCTGCGAAACCAAAGTTTAAAAAATCGTCTGAAAAAAACAAAAAATAACCCTCTCAACTGCGGAATCGATAAGAGGAAACCGAACGTCATTTGTACGAAAAACATATCGGACTTATGGAACCATCTGACAAAGAATATTGTTTCAGCTCGAGCAGAAACTTCAAAATGGGAAGTCGCAAGCTTGTTACAATGCCCTGCCGCAACTGTGTTCTTTGATTTAGAGACAGGGGGTTTCGAGATGGTGTGCGATTTTCTAGAAATATCCATGAAGCATAGAGATGACAAATATAACGAGTACATTACTCCTCGAAAAATAATAGGGCCCAACCTGACTGAGATAAATGGGTTGAGCAATATTGGAAGTCAACTGTAATATCGCGGTATTCTCGTCCCGTCTTCTGAGTTTGAATCGGTGCTTCAAAGCTTAATACAATTTTTGAGAGGCTGCAATAAACCGTGCGTGGTAGTTGCTCACAATTGTGCTTTTGATGCATCAAGATTGATGAGAGCTATTCGGGGAATAGGGGAAATGGGGGAGCTATTCAAATCTCTAGTCAAAGATTTTTGCGGAGTAGTCGTCGGTTTGACAGACACACTGCCACTGCTTAAAAAAAAAATGCCCAGAACGAAGTGGAAAGGGCAGTGCACCCTCACGTCACTGGCTTCAGAAATCCTGAACTTATGTACAAACAACGCACACGAGTTCGAATATGACGTTTATTAGTTGGAAACGCTCGCGCAACATCATTTCACGCTGGACGTAATTGTGAGCAACAAAAAAACTTTCGATGTGATATTAACAGCTCGAATTTCGGAAGAAAAAGTACGAGCTACAATTGGATCTTTAGATCCGATGAAAAATTATATCTCACTTCCCCTTTGCAAGCGAATGGCACGTGCAGGTATTACGTGTAGTCAGTTCACCCAAAAGTTCATGAATGAGGGATCGAAAATACAATTGAATTTTCGCAGCAAAGAGTCAACGACAAAGCGACAGCCATAAAAACAGAAAAAATCGTTGACGTCATAATACAAAATTTGAATAAGAATATAAATGCATGAGTTGAAAAAAAATCAAGTTCATGCTCGTCATAGATATAATAAAATATATATGTTTATGTTGGATATTATTTAATTTTTATAAAATAATGTTAAATAATGTTTTCTGGTTTTGAGACGATATTAAAAATGAAATTGAAGATTTTATTGGGAAATGCTGCTTAATTTCCTCATATATATATAACCTCGACTACCTACTCCCCATATGCCATTTGAAATTTGGCGTCCTTGCCGCGCGATGCAATGTTGTCGCTCTTTTCTGTCATGGCGGTCAGACAGTGAAAAATCGACAGCTGAGGCATTTATTTTTGCGAAAATATAACAAACTACCCAAGAAGGACGTTTTGAAATTTTTTCATGCTCGACTAATCGATATAACCTGTTACTTTGTGTTTTTTTCGACCTGTAGGCATTTTTGGAATTATGGCAGCATAAAATGTGTCGTGTGTCATATAACCCTGTGTGGAAACGCTTTATTTAAAAAATGTATTGCTCCGAAACTTTCTAGTGAATCGATTTGACATTTTGCAGGTGGACATTTACATTGTTGATGAACATATGAAAAAATTGGGAAATTAATGTAAGCATTTTTGTTTAGTGTACCGAAACTCCTTAAGTACCAAGCGTCGAAACGCAGTCTCGCCCTTCAAAAGGTTCATACGAGTATGAAATCGAATTAATTGATCTAATTCGCATTCATTACATTTCTTAAATAATTTATAGTCAGAAAATATGAGTGGTGAAACATTATCGTGAACAACAAAAGAGAGACCATAGTGAGAAGAATTTCGTGAGAAATATAATAAATCTTTTATCATATTTCATGACATTCTTATGATATTCTTCTCACTATGGTTTCTCTTTTGTTGTTAACGATTACTAGAGTCTTTATGGTCATGACGTTGCAACGAAATCATGCTACCGTGTCTAAGGGATGATAAATTGATTTGATGTACTGAGTGTAAATTAATGCTCACGAATAGCCCACTATAATAACGCACTCGGAACGCGGGAACGTGTGGGCGATCTCGGTGTTGCCCGAGCGAACGGTTGGTAATGGGTCTCTAATATGAAAGTTCACGGGGACGATCGCTTCTATAATAACTTTTGCTTCAATATCACACTTTTCATGAAAATGAAAAAAAAACGACGTTGTTGACGCCTACACTGCTATATTGATTTGCACATAGATGATGGCATAATTTATAGCATATAACATCCTGCCAAAGGTTAATTATACTGTCTTGAGCATGGAACTAAAGAGAAATATTAAGGTGTAAAAAACGGTCATGCAATTTAATATTGCCTCGTAAATAATAATACCTTTTACAAAATGTAATATCTTGTCGTACATTGGAATTTTCATCGCGGCAATTGGATGCTCTTATTTCGTCATTATAAATTCAAACGGTGAATGGTTGAATAAATTAATTTGTATGGTGCAGGGGCCTGCTAAAGTCTTATATGCGTGGTTCACTTCAAGTGTGTGATGATCCTTTCCGTATGAAATAATTTCGCTGCCGTTCTTACGAGAAGAATCGAAGAAAGACGGCAAAACATAATTTGTATGAAATACAATGCGAATGATAAAGACTGATTGTTTTCGGACAGGACGGATAGACCGCAATGGGAAAATGTTCCTTTAGCATTGTAGGATAAACCGGACATGTTGATAGGCCATAATTTGAAAACCAAATTTTCTCATCACAAAATTTTTACTCTTTACATACCTAGTATGTACAATCCTTTTTTCAACAGTCTAGTAAGATTGATTGCAATGAGCTTTTCAATTGAGCAGTATAGGGGGATTGCGCTGTATTTAGGGAAGAGCGGTGTAAAATCGCATGGTAGGGCAAAACGAAATAATAAGGGCAAACTTAACCTTACAATAATGTTTCCAGGCCCCATTTGTTCCGACAATAAATCCGGATTGTGACACCCGTTTTTCCCCCATGTACCATCATCGCTTCCATCAAAGAGTTATTGGAAAATTGCGTTTTATCTCACAATACCGTTTTGCACAGCTGTGCGACTTTGCCTCTCTCTCTTCTACAGACAGAAGCAAACCAATGATTATTATTCGGAAAATAGTTCCTTATTACTAAGAATGAGCTGAAAAACATATCATTTTACTCTCGTTGCTCTTTGATAAAGGGCGCAATTTCTATTTCATCAATTTATGACTTTAGGTAAAGAAATTGTCGATTAAAAAAAAGTCGGATGGCAGTCAGCAATTTAAATAAACCAAGCGATATGGAAGGGAACTGTTATTGTTAACTAAGTGTATGGGTGCAGCGTGAGCTTACACAATTTAAAAAGTGTACTGTTAAAAATTCACTGTCGAACAGCCACTCGAAGATACTCGCAGCGGGCACTGATACATGGTAGTGGACCTTAGCGAACATTGGGAGCCACTGGCAGACCCTACCAGACCCTCGCAAAACCTCGCAAATACTCATCCCAGCATGCGCGAACACCCACTCAGCCATTCCCAGACAAAGGCAATTCGCAAAGACATCTCGCAACACACACTTTGCAGTGCGAAAGGTGTCTGTGTGAATGTCTCTGAAAGTGTTCAGGAGCCTTGGACTTCACTACTAAGAAGTAATGTGTATTATGCATATTCCATTTGGAGTCAAAACAACATGTTCATTTGAATGTATAGACATATTGTTAATCAAAATCATAGTCAAGTATTAAAATCTTCGATAGGCGTAAGTGACCATATATCAACGAAATTCGTTTATTGATGGCTCACTTAAATCAGAGCGTGTCGGCAGTATATGATATATGCAAAGCTCATATACAGGCTCCCAGCGCTTGGGCATTGATGTAATCATCTACGGAGGTTTGACGGATAATCATTTATCACCTTTGCTTCCTGGTAGACAAAACCGTTTCCGTAAAACATCGCCATTCAAGAGTCAGAGTTCTTGAAATCGACTAAAACGTCGAGAAATGTGTTTTTCAGCTCGCGAGCGGACGCAAGCGTGTACGTGTGAATTTCTCTTTTATCGGTGTAATTTTTATGAGGATTGCAGTTTAAGATTTTTTCGCGAATCATTTTTCGTGATAACTCTCGTAAATATTGAGCTATCGCTTCAAGACTGTATAGAAATGTAATTTAATTATTGAAAATCTTTTGTATTGAATTTGCTCGAAATCTATATCGGTCAGATGTGATATTTTCTTTTTTTTTATGTCTGAAACAATTTAAATCAAGTAAACGCGAAGTTATTGAAATGAAATTTGGCGAGTAAATACAGAAATACTGTACAATGTTCAATATTACATTTTGCAAAAATGGATCTATCAAATTCAAATTTCATAATGTAACACTGAGTGATTTCAATGAAATAATTAAATCAACGTCTCTACCGTCTTGAACCCTCTAGCGTTAAACAAGTGGTTTTTTTAGTGCTTGGGGTCGGGATGATGGCGCGTCTTTTCATTTCCAACATACGATACCTCGAAATGTTTTTCCCTTGCGCTGAGATTAGTTTACGCCGTAGGATATTATCTTGCGCAGTTGTCAATTACATTAACCGTCGAAGAAATCAGATAAGCTACATGGAAATCACGTGAATCGATTACATTACATGCAACGATATCATACGAGGTTGCGCAGTCAATAAATTTGACTCGTGTAAATACGTGGATTACCAAACTAGTAAGATAAGTCGTTCGATAATCAGGTATAAAATTAGGCTGTACTAACACTATGTACGGTTGGTCAATTTTTGCGACAAAACCTGGGTTACATGCTAACTGCCTTCTCAAATACCTTTTGAATTGTAGTTTTTTTCGCACACATTCACGACGCTGTAGCCATAAAAAGCAAGAATTTTCGTATATTCGTTACAGAAGTAGTAAGTGATATTTGTATAAGTAAGCAGACTCCTAATAGTAGTTAGAAAGTGGACAACATTCAATTTTAGGTCATGTGGGCAACTTCACAACACTCGTCGAAAGTACTTTTTGCAATAGTATTGTAATAGCACATTACGATCCAGAAGAAGTGCTGCAATCACATGACTTACCACAAGGTATAATAATACATTTTTTCGCGACTTCGTTAAAATAATCACATTCCTTGCTTACACTGCGGGCGCAAAATAGCCTATTATTGTCCAATGATCATTATCGTCCCGTGTGCATGCACAGTATGGCTTCAGTACTTCTTAGGAAGCAACATGGCTCATTACTCCCTCTGGAAGCTTTATTAGTCCCGGAAGAGTAATATTCATTGGAGAATATGACGATTTGCCGACGCAAAAATTAAGGTAAGTTTACGGGAGTCGGAAAAAATGTCATGTCACGAGGAAGGAAGTGCATTTTCACCTTGTGTGAATTTCTGCCTTCGCTTTACTCGGACATCAAACTTCACACGTGATGAAGGGACGCACTTATTACATCATAAAATCTTACGCGCGCTAAGCCTGCGCCTATTATTACTATTATACCAAGACTGAAAAAAAGCGACCTTTCGCCAAAGATCCTCAAGATGAAATATTCGTGTTACATAACAAGAGGCAGTGAGTCAGTTCTCGAAGTTATAAATTAAGTATTTGAATAAAAGTAATTAGTTCAGGCAGTGGGTATCTTCGATATCGCGTATCACTTGATCTTAGGAAATCTATAGTGACGCGGAGATTTCTCATGGAAGTTTTTGGTTAATGAATAAGATGCATGAAAGCTGGATAGAAAGGAGAAGACTTCTAGAATATATTCAAAGGAGCTTGTAGGTGCTAAACAAGGTGAAAAGCCTGCCGAGCCTTGGGTACGATGAGTTTCTCAGAAATGTACCACAAGGAAGCTTGCTAGTGACCTTACAAGGTGAAAAGAGAGAAACGCACTCACCAAGATTGATTTTATTAAGAACTTGAATCTTAACTTTGCTCGACACTATTCATAATGATTAATCGTCCTCTGACGGTTCTGCTCAGTGTTTGTTAAGACACTTATTTAGACTTTTTCTTGATTAAGATATTGACTGTAATTGTTTTCAGAAACAACTAACTTCCAGCGCCACGTATGTCCGCTTATACAGTAGGGGGCAATTGAAGTGGAACAAAGTGTTTTTTCGCGATCTCGGCGACAATTTGACCGATTTCGAAAAACCAAAAATATACTTTCTTGCAAATTTAATAACTTTTCGAATGCGACAAGTCCCATCCCGATCAGTTGAGAATTGGGCGATTTAAAGGGGGTGTACCGAATCGATGCAAATCGGTGTTTCGCGGAAACGCCGTAATTTGCTATTCACGGTTATCGAGCACCCTCAAAACCAGTAGCAATCGAAAGAGCATCTCTCGGCGTGCAGAAAACTCACCAAGCCAGTCCCAATCGGATGACTCCAGGAGGAGATATGGGCCCCGGAAGTCAAAAGGGTTTTTGAGACTTTGCTCGCAAAGTTCTTGACGGATCCTTTTGAAATTTGTCATGGGGTCGTTTTTTAACATGCTCTCGAACCTCACTTAAGTACCGACACGAAAATTGCTCTCGAAGATGATTTTCCGGGCCTTGCGTGCGCGCGCCTTCTCGTTCATGCGAACTTTTATCATGAAAGGAAAAAAATGTCGAGATTGAGAGTGTGTTCACCTTAAAGAGGATGTTTCAACGATCAAAATGCGTCGCCGATCATTAACGGGAACACCTTACACGAAAAATGGGAAAGTTTTGAAAAATGAGGACGAAATCTTGAAATTTCGCGATCTTGGCTCTACTCGTTCCACGGAGCGTTTCAACTGTTTATTCCAGGGCCGAATCGGGTGGAGCCGATAGTGGCGAAAAATCCTCTCTCCACGAGATCTCAGTATTATCGCAGTATTGACAATCGTCAACGATAAACAATTTATCGTTAACAATAATGTTTATAAACATTTGTTGATTATTGTTTATTGCCAAAAAAAAATTATTACAACATGAGAACAACGAAAAAAAAAATTGTAGAAAAAATCTTTGCACTAGCCAATAGCTCGAATAAGCAATTGTTGTTTACGATGAATGCCTCAACAATTTCTTTACAGAGAAAATGCTCTCCTGTGTCGTGGATCTCGTGAAAAAAACGAGTTAGACGAATCGATCGTATCGGATTATCCGAATTTTTTTTCTCTTTGCAATCCTACCGTTTTCACTAAATTCGAGCATTCTCTAACAATCGAAAATTTATTGTTAACAATAATGTTCATCAAAATTTGTTTTTCAGTTTAAATGCAAAAAAAAATTATTACAACATGAGAACGAAAAAAAATTGTAAACAATTGTTAATTAGTTAATTGGACGACTGGCGAGTGCAACGATTTTGTTTACAATTTTTTTTTTCGTTATCATGTTGTAATAATTTTTTTTTGCATTAAAACTGACAAACAAATTTTGATGAACATTATTATTAACAATAAATTTTCGATTGTTAGGGAATGCTCGAATTTAGTGAAAATGGTAGGATTGCAAAGAGAAAAAAAATTCGGATAATCCGATACGCTCGATTCGTCTAACTCGTTTTTTTCACGAGATGCACGACACAGGAGAGCATTTTTTCTGTAAAGAAATTGTTTAGGCATTCATCGTAAACAACAATTGCTTATTCGAGCGATTGGCTAGTGCAAAGATTTTTTCTACAATTTTTTTTTTCGTTGTTCTCATGTTGTAATAATTTTTTTTTGGCAATAAACAATAATCAACAAATGTTTATAAACATTATTGTTAACGATAAATTGTGTATCGTTGACGATTGTCAATACTGCGATAATACTGAGATCTCGTGGAGAGAGGATTTTTCGCCACTATCGGCTCCACCCGATTCGGCCCTGGAATAAACAGTTGAAACGCTCCGTGGAACGAGTAGAGCCAAGATCGCGAAATTTCAAGATTTCGTCCTCATTTTTCAAAACTTTCCCATTTTTCGTGTAAGGTGTTCCCGTTAATGATCGGCGACGCATTTTGATCGTTGAAACATCCTCTTTAAGGTGAACACACTCTCAATCTCGACATTTTTTTCCTTTCATGATAAAAGTTCGCATGAACGAGAAGGCGCGCGCACGCAAGGCCCGGAAAATCATCTTCGAGAGCAATTTTCGTGTCGGTACTTAAGTGAGGTTCGAGAGCATGTTAAAAAACGACCCCATGACAAATTTCAAAAGGATCCGTCAAGAACTTTGCGAGCAAAGTCTCAAAAACCCTTTTGACTTCCGGGGCCCATATCTCCTCCTGGAGTCATCCGATTGGGACTGGCTTGGTGAGTTTTCTGCACGCCGAGAGATGCTCTTTCGATTGCTACTGGTTTTGAGGGTGCTCGATAACCGTGAATAGCAAATTACGGCGTTTCCGCGAAACACCGATTTGCATCGATTCGGTACACCCCCTTTAAATCGCCCAATTCTCAACCGATCGGGATGGGACTTGTCGCATTCGAAAAGTTATTAAATTTGCAAGAAAGTATATTTTTGGTTTTTCGAAATCGGTCAAATTGTCGCCGAGATCGCGAAAAAACACTTTGTTCCACTTCAATTGCCCCCTACTGTATATTCTGCTCGAGAGTTTTTCGAATCTTCGTATCGAAAGTTCTCGACGTGGTTCGAGAGTCTTTTATTACTGAAATTATTGCGTTTGATCATTAAAATAGGTCAAAATGTACTTAATAATTTAAATTAATGATTTTGAATCTTAGTTTTAAGAAAATTTCCATTTATTTATTATGATATAAATTAAAGCCAATGAAGAACAAGAATAACGTTGTTTTGTTCCTGATAGATGACGACACTTGCCTAATTTATATAAATTATTAATCTCAAATTAACATGCAAGATTTCGTTAATCATTGAATCAACTTTGAACAACTCGACTTTGTCATTTAAGAAGTACTGGCGGCAAGCCTACTTCAAGTCATCGGGAGTCCGCTCAATGGCATGAGTATTACATAGGTAAGAGCGGGGAAAAAAATCGCGAAATATGAATTAATTCCGATCAATCTTGGTCATTATCATTATTCAGACAAAGTGTGGATCCGTCCAGAAGGTAGTATTTCTCATTATTTTTTAAACAAAACCCACGGTACCTGAATCAATTGGCACTAAACTTTCCGAACAATGTTATTTCGGCATGAACACGGTATTGTGAATTATAAATCGTTCAATTGTGAGTATTGCGAGTAATAATTATTCAAATTCAATGTTGCCTGAAACAATAGTTGTTAACTGTAAGCCAATTGGCATCAAACGTGATCAATACAGTCATTAGGCAAGACAACAATATTAGTGGGAAAAAGTCGTAGTTATATGAGGGATTACTTATCAATTTGGCCGAAAAAAAAAAAATCTCAACAAATGTCTAATAATCAGCTTACCGGTTCTAATAGATATAACAAATTTTTTATCGAAAAATGTTACGCCTAAGAATTTGAATGATGTTATTCTAATTTAATCTGCGATATCTTGGGAACTATCAACCATATCGACAATCCTACAAATCGAGAACCTATCTTGTATCATAACCGACAAGAAGTCAAAAGGGACGGCAGGACTGGGATCGACGTAATTTGGAAATGGACCAAACTGGTCCGACTCGTCGATTTCCCAAAGACGCTCTCGAGCTCGCCGTGGTAATATGAGAATAACGTAAATTGGACAAGATGCAAGCTGGTCCAAACCCTGTCGGACTCGCCAAATCGGTCTCGAGCTCGTCAGTGGTAAAATGGGATCGACGTAAGTTGGACATAGCGTAAGTTAGGTCAAAATAGAACTGAGTAAACTGACACCGACACAAGTTGGATAAATGCAATCAGCCACCGTCCCGAAGAAAACGTGTAATTGAAAGCTGCACATTTTATAGCGAATGATTTTTTTAAACCGAAGAGGCTTCTGATATCGTCATCGGAAACATCGGCTCGAATTGTACAACTGAATGTTGAATTTTTAGTTTTTTTGTGGGACATAAACAATCGGACATTTTCATTTTTCACGGATGTCGATACGATTAATAGTACCCGACGTATTACAGATTAAGCTAGAACAAAATATTGACATACTTCGGCAAAACCTTTACTTTTATTTGAAAGTTACTGTATCTATTGGAATCGCGGAACCTGATTTTTAGAACTTCCATTCTGTTGGTGATTAAACTAATATAGAATGCTTCATATAGTGACTAAACAAAAAGTTGAATAGATTGTCGTTCAACCTGGTCAATATTGCTATTTACGTAAATCAATAATATTGTTATTGCAAAAAGATGCTTATTATGGTTTACAAGAAAAATCATCAAACATCAAGCAATTTGTAACAAACTTCTTTAACCTTGTTATGCAGGAAAAACAACAACATAGGCGGTAATTAAAGGTCAGAAAGTATTTATTTTTCTTGTAATGGTAGCGGAAAGGATGTATGAACAATAATATTGAAAGATATTTCAAGTTTTTGTAAAACTTCTTTAAATCTTAAAGACTCATCGTAAGTCCATTAAAATTTGAAAAGAGTCTGTAACATGTTCTTACTGATCTTTGCAAAAAAATATTGAATGCAATGTACACATCCATAAATATAACCCTAGCTCGTATATAAAAATTTGAGACCGATCTCAAATTTTCGAGAAAAAACTCTCAAATATGTAGTGCGATATATTATAAATATCTCATTGGTAATTTGTAAAAGTTCATCATATTATGATGATACATATCACGGATTGATGACTCCGTATTTCATAAACCAATTTATAAAAGTAACTTGTACTTTCAAAGCGCATTTCCATCGCTTTAAAAATTATTGGCATTCTCCTATTTTGAAAGGTAGTGTTTATTTCGCCTGTTAATTGTAAATAGTGATTAGCAGAGAGCAACATTCAATCATCAAGAATAAGTAAGGTTACTATAAATTAAGTTATTAAGAATACTATCAGAGAGACGACGTTCAATTATTAAAACTGTAAGAAGCCCAGACACTGCATGAATAAGGAGCAGATGGAGAACGTAGGTGGAGGTATCGCAGAGCTTGATAAAAAACAAAACAATTGTATCACGAGTCATAATGGTTCCGGTTATAATTATTATTACGAAAGGTAAAAAGAATTTTAATTTTTATTAGAGAATGTCCGTCAATAATGTATATCTATGCATAAAAGAATATCACTGGCATCCACTATACAAAAACATACTCTTGCCGTCGATGCATGAGAGAAAGAAGCAATAATGCCACAATATTTTCATCGAAACTTACACTTGCCGTTCCTGTTGTTTTGCTGACCGTGTCCCATGGCAGAATCATGATTGCTCAAAGATTGCCACCTATAAGCGCCATGAGCTGACTGCTGCAAGCTGTTTGACTGGGAGCTGGTTGATGCCTCGTAAGATCTCGAATCTCTGCGATCTTGAGTGTCTCGTGGCGGAGGAATTATCGTTGCGACTGGCCTTGGCGTAGTCGTTATTATCTTACTAGTCGTTTTCGTTGGTGGGGATGTAACCAACGGAGCGGATGTTTCGTCATCGGTTTCAGTTTCATTTTCCTCGTCCACATATTCCTGCAAAAAAAGAAATACCGTTCTTTTGACGCGCTGCATGTAAGTTTCTAATAACGTTCTATTATACATAGACAGCAGGAGAATATTTTCCCCCACTACGCTAAAAAGGTCAATTCGTTGCCTGCAACCGGGGGGGGGGGGGGGGGGGGGGCAGATTCTTGACAAGCGAGACGTACAAGTTTCACTTTACCTTCCGCTAGTTGGCAATTGGCCATTTTCGGACAAAAATGTCGTTTAGCATACAGGAGAAGCAGACTTTCTCACTCTCGACGAAAATCATCTTCTTTCCTACTTTTTGATTGTAATATAAGCGCTACAATGAATACTTGGTTCATCCTTCCTGTTGATGCAATGAACTGACTTTTTTTGTATTCCAACCGGTATCGTTTGTCATTTTGCTTCTTATTTTATTTTATGATAATATATAGGAAGAGAAAGGTGGTGTAAATTTTTTCGATTCTCGAATTCGTTTGCTACATATCAATTATATTCCATGCATACATATATGCATACATCATTAAATCATTACTTTACTGATATGATGCTACTAATGTTTTTTGTTTTCAAGAGCTCGGATCGTTAACAATATTACTTTCTTTGATATTTTCTACTAAACAAAAGGTACGAAGCTTCGCCCAAATAATTTTTCTGTGACAATTATTCTTATACTGAGAAACATTATTTTGCAGTTGACGCATCAAGAAATATCGTACTTAATAAAAAATACTCGTGAATCGTATGACCCCATAAAATCTGATGCCCTCAACGTCGCGATTCATGGGCTACTCAAATCAACTAAATTATTTGGCTCCTATACACTTCTAACATTTGCGACCAGGCGAGAGTTACGATCGTCGTCTGACACGATGAGCCTCATATCGGTCGATCTACTACAAAAACGTCAATGCGTATACGTCCGGTTCATCGAGGATTGCGAGTGTTTGGACCCCCTCCCTCCCGTACACCAATGTTTGCCATACACAAGCCATAAGTTATATGCTGAGTAGCCGCCCTCAAGAGTGCAGGGACTTACTCAATCGCCATTTGCCCGACAACGACAAGACGTATCCGCGCGTGCACACAGGGACATCTGCAAATAATGTTCTTTGATAGTCCGCCGACTCTAATAGAAACAATCCTCTGCTGCCAGGGGCCCCAATGAAACGGGCGTGAAAGCGTGTGCGCATCTATCATCTCATTCTCGTGCGTGTATTGTATATAGGTATATCGATACGTACGTATATGCAAAACGAATTCTCAACCAATCCCGACGCTTATTCCGATTTACTTTGAATAAAAAGAGCAGTGCTTACACTTGACATTAATTATTAGACTAGCATGCTGTATATATCTGCGGATGCATGACACACACATCGAGTACCAGACTTGCCGCTTGAGGTCTTGCGTCTGTACGGAGCACTTTTTTCAGAATCTCGAGACTGCGCTACAGGTTTTTTTTTCCGACAATCTTTTTTACGTAATTCATTCCTTTTTACGGGTAATCGCTTTTTTGGTGGCTTGTGAAGTTCTGCGTATTTCATCTCTGAGTACGTCTGCTAAGAATCACAAGGACACAAGATCACAAGGAAATTCAAGGATGTTTCAACCAAAGGTCTTTCATTTATTTTAACATGTATTAAAGCATTCAAGAATATATCACAACCATTTAAAGCATTTACTTCAACTAAATTGATTAATTAAACTTTTTGTGCCTTTGCTGTTAGTCAGTAGAAAATTTGTTTGGTAAAATCAGAGAATTTATAGTAGATAAACATGGAAAACTTTTAGCATTCTTAAACTTTTCTGTTTTGAACTTGCCTGAAGAAGCTCTACTGTTATGTTTCGAGTCAACATATACAATTTGATGAGCTCGTGTCAATGATGACTCCTTAGCATAATGATAAAGTAAATCACCATTTAATGTTGGAAAACAAAAATTACCGGAATGTAGAAAAACCACGATGGGATTTTGTAATTGGCAACAGTGATGCACTGGAGACAATGTTATTCTGTAACAGTGTACAAGTAAACCAGAAGTATCTCTACCCCCAATTAGTTCGGATAATAAAGGTTCAACAGTTCGCAAAACAAATTTGATTATTTTTCTAAATTGACGGTCTTTGTACTTGCTTTGTACTTTTCTGTAGTACTGGTTGTATTACATAGAATTTAACACATTTTAATTAATAAATGATCTTACAATGATTTACAATCGCTTGTGATTGATGTCTACAAATGTTCCGAATTTTGCTTGCGCGTCGAAAATATCCAGATATAATACTTTGAAAAAATGTCTGGATGCCCATATGTGCGCGCGTGTATGTATAGATGTGTGTACGTGTAACTTAGCCGTGACAAATCCAAACTGCCGTAACTCGAAAACGCTTTTATCGATAAATCTGACATTTCACATATAGCGACTATGGTTAACAGACGATGTTTCTTCTAAATACCTGCAAACCCCGTTGAACGGGTTTTTTGGAAATTTAAGAAGAATCGACCTAACCGTTTAAATTATATCTAATTTTCAATTTGATGAATATCATGAAAAACGAATAAAGTATTTTAGATGCAATTTCCCATATTAACGAATCATCTGTAAACAAACTTTATACACACGCAGTGCAATGAGTCGTTTGAGCCACACGAGTACCATAGGAGCACGAACCTCAGGCAAGTACTGCCCGTAGTACGAGTGCTGCGAGTGCGACTTACTTCGCAATCCGCGTATAATTTTCGGTACACCGCTGTAAAATCGCATAATACTTGTTTGTAATTAATGCAAGAGAAGTGCCACTTCGTACCTACAGATTGTGGCACCGTACATCCAGTATTTTATAGTGCACTTTATTGTACGGCGCAACTTATGCCACTCTCAGCAGGCACAAAATGTAGCATATGTCCAGTATTAGTTACATAAAACACATCGTATTTAGTTCCGTAGCATCGACTAATGAAACAAACGCATTAGGCATTTAACAACCGTATCCTCAAAAGTTACTTCTTTACTTCTCGATGGCGTTGTAAAATAAGCCATATGCCGATCAGGTGCTGCGGCTAGAAATACACAAGATTATAAATACGCTGCAGCTGAAAAAGCTTGACAATGAGGTGTCATTTGAGTTGCTTGAGTCGAAATTGGAAGTACAAAAAAAACCTTCGGTGTATTTTTCGTGCTGAACTAGAATCGACTATCCGTTTTGCATAAAACGCAAACTCTTTAAAAAAAAAGGGTGAAGATTGGGATTATCATATCGCTTTGTCATAAAAGCATTTTCTGTATTTTGCGTTCTCTCATAGATAAAATTTCTGCGAATAAAGGAATCATATTATGAAAGAGAGATATGAAAAATTTCTTTATTACCTTTGTTTAATATCGATTCGTGAATGCATAAAAGTTTAAACGTATCGTTAGAGTAGATCGTTGTTAACATGTTTTTTATTGGTTGGAATCACTAGATTTATAATAAACTTGATAACCGATGAAGTAATTGAAGTAAAAGTGGATTTATCTACGTCAAAGCTTCAGACAATGAATCCCATTACTCAACCCAATCGATGAATTATCACTCTCGCTACTCGAGCTTGTGCTTTTACGCGCAGATCTACTTTAATATAACATACCTCCCAATTGGCATTAAGATGGATTGTGAAGTGACATGTCTAAATGGAACGATGAAATTCCCTCGAATAGTCAATTTTATCCACTAATAGGTACAACACCTTACGAATCATTGCAATAGTAAGATTAATAATTAGTACGTCGAAAAAAATAGCAACATGAGAAGGTGAATCTCTTTACTGTACGGCGTACAACCACCGAAGAAACCGTACGTAATCACTTCGCCAGCCTGAAGTTCAATTCCTGAGTGACCCTCAAATGGACACTCACACGTGTACTCACCCGCATAGTCAATATCCAGAAACGCAGATACTCTGCACTCTCTCCTAGTCCCGTGTACCGTTTATTAGAAAGGGGTTTGGTCAGGTACGACTTATTTTACGAAACGAGTATGATTACGCGAGCCGCTATAACACAAATGTCTAGAATAATACATTACATGGATAAGAAAACCGTAATTAACTGCTTCAAGATCAAAAGTTCACAATAAGTAAAACGAAAAAATAAACGTTACAGGAGTTTCAAAAATTACTTGTTACACTATCCAAGGAGTATATTACTGTCCTCCAGTCATGCCCGAAATCGATCTAAAATATTTCCGGTGATTGTTGAGGTGCAAACATGGTCGTCAACCGTTACGAAAACCGTACTCAGAGCCGCCGGCGTCAAGTAGTAAGAGATCTGTAAAATTTCAACGAGTATTGTTAACATTCTGAGGACTGACCCAAAGAAGATTTTCACGACTACGTCGTAAACTGAGGAACTATGAATGCAAGACTATTCCTTCGCCTCTAAATTGACTGATCAGAATAGAAGAATCGGTTTCCCACGGTGCCCCGAGAAAATAAATTGCATGAATGAAAATAATTTGCAAAATCATAAAGCAAATAATAACCCCACTCCCCCCCCCCCCCCTCTTCCATTGCCTGTCTTTCCACTTGAGAAACATCGAGTGGGTGGCTTAATTGTCGGTTACCGTCGACGACCACGTGGATTACGATCATCCTCATTCTCCTACCTATTGTCGTACCGGGCACGGGGTTTCTCCTCTCTCTCGCTCTCTCTGTCTTACTGGACTAAGAATTATCGAATTCAGAGATGTAATACTGTCAGAATTACGTTGGCGGTGACGTTTATTGTGTGTACTATGATGGAAAATGAAAAAAACTGTCAATCGGTTTATTCTTATGCTTCGTCATGTCGGTCACTCGTTGACGGTAGTCATGAAAATAATCTAGCGAATGTTTATCTGTGTTTTATCAATTTGTTGATTTCTCCTCCTTTATCGAAATCTTAACCCGGTTTTAAAATTTATTTGCATTAAATTATCCTGCATGTGATTATTTACTTCCAACAGCTCTGGATGTAACTTACAAAAGGTCAAAGAACGTTGCAGCAAATATATCAAAGGATGAGATATAATTCGGGCGCGAGACAAGGATAGAGGACCGAAGAAAAACTTTTACGTGCCCTTAATTGCTACGCCATGTCGGTCGGTGTACCAGCATCCATAGTTACATTAGGACGCGTTCAGGGTATACCGTGTCTGTTATTATAATCTGGGTTCAGCTGCCGACGTGGACCACCCAAGACCCCGGCTTCGTCCGAGCTCGTTCTGACGAGTACGTTGGCGAGCTATGATTTGTGAACGAAATCGGTGAACAGATTTTTTTTTGGTCGATTTTAAAAACACAATTTTACTAAACAATTCGTCGAGAAAACTTCCTTTTGATACATTTTAAGAACGCAAGGTGCATTCTATATCATAAAAACCATTTTTTTAACGCTTCTGGTTCGTGCAATGAGCCACGCTTTGATACCACTTAAGGAGGTATGGTAGTTAAGTCAAAATTTTAGGGACCTAGGTTACCCAGTATCTTATAAAACGAGATTAAAAATAAGTCTTTTAACATTTTAATAGTATACCAGATCTCACACCAATTCATGTTTTAATAAATTTGTCGTAAACTCATTGTTCACAAAAAAAAAATATTGAAAAAAATAAAAACTAAATAAATAAATATAAAAATTAAAAAATATAGTCAAGTTGAGGGTACTTAGTTATAAATATAATTAAGTTGAATAAACGTAATTTAGAAAAATAGTCAATTACCGCAAATGTGGCTTATGTTATGATCAATATATAGGTTAAAATAAATGTCGAATACATAAAGGAGAGCATTTTAATTGTTTAGCTAAATAATTGACTTCTATTATTCTCCTTTCCGGTACAATATCAGACAAAAAAAAGGTTAGATCAGATATTTTCTTTCTTTTTTGTCCATTCTTGGATTGAGAAATGCGAAGATTAAATTTTTTTTCATTTACTCGTTTTCCTCTCCAAAAGTATCGTTTATTTCCATCACTCATTTTTTTGTTTATTCTTCAAAAAATGTATAATTAAATATCACTCGGTCTAAACTGGATTCCTTGTAAAGATAATTCAAACAGGAATTATAAACATTGCAAACAGGAATCAAGTAGTTAACACTTGCGCAAACGCGGTTGGACTTGCGACGTTTCCAGAATTATTCACAAAGATTTTTAACGACATAATTCAATCATTTTACTTGAATTTTTTGTCAATTTACGAAAAATTATGTTACAATCTAACCTTAAGATTCATACAAGATAATTTTTAACATGCTGGAAACGGTTATCAAGACCTCCTTATGGAGGTATGGGACTTTAGGAACGTGTCGTCCATTGAAATAGTCCCGTCTCACACTGTACATGTTAAAATTATATACATACCTAAAGGGAGAATACATTTTTCTCAAGGGGGCCCTGTCAAAAATCGAAAATTGTAGCCAACAATAACCATTTCTCAGCATGTTAAAATTTAAAAAACATTAACTCACGGATAAGAGATGGCTCAAGGAAAAAAAGTTATATTCACAGAGTATTAAGCAACGAAAATGTGTTACTACCATATTGAAGCAGCCGATGCGATGAATCTTAGCTGTTGAAATAAGCTTTCTAATGGACTTTTGCAACCCGATAACGACAATTCTTGATAAAAGTATTAAAAGAACATTTCCAGTGCAAATTTAAGGTTTCTATGATTAGAACATTTCCATTTGTTTGATCATTTTTTCCAACGCATCTATCATTCTTCATAATTTCTTAAATACATTTTTTTCTGGATAAATGGTTAATTTCCAATAGATCTTCTCAAGTTGCTTGGAACGATAATGAAAATCATACAGGATTTGAGAGAAATAATCATTTCCCATCATAATTTTTTTGTTATTCCCAACCAATAATATTTTTACTCCGGGACCCCGAACACAAAAATGTAGCAAAGTGTGTTAGAGTCGCCTTTTTGAGAACATAAATTACAATCGCCCTTATTTTTCTAAGTCAAAGTAACGTTATCAGGTGAACAACATTAATTGAAGAGTTTCATAGAATCGCTTATATGAAAGGACAACTTCATTTATGCTTCCTCATAGAAAACGAAATTGGAAAAAATGCCCGGGTGTGTGTGTGCGCGCGCGAGCGCGTGCGTGCGCGAAACGGATACGAAAAATTCAAACCGCTAGAACTCCAGAACGCCCTGACCGATTGAGCTGACATTTGGCACGCATCATGTGTGATCGATAGTCAACGTTCGGTAACAATTTCGTCGAAAAATGCTCAGTTTTTTTTATTTTTACCCCATTTTTAATTTCATCCAAAATGTTTGTGTACGTAGCTAAAAACGGCGTATACAGATAGATTGTGATCATCTGAAGATCTCATTGATATTTCAAGAGCATCGATTGGATAACTATAATTTTATGTCATTTTGAATTTCGCGAATTTCATGAAAAATGCGTACCTTACTTTAGACACTTAGAATATCAATTTATGAATAAAATAAGTATCAGATTCGTAACCGGAGTGAAAAATGCATGGAGTACAGTCCAGACTTAACGAGGATTGAAAATGTTTCTCGGTCACTTATATAGCGTAAATTGCAAAAATGAATGATTTTACGGAGTTTCGAACAGCAATTTCTATGTTTTCCGGTGGGATCGCGGAAAAACCTAGATGCCTATCCTGTTCTACAGCAAGAAACATACAAGATAAGGCATCCAAGGGAGTTAAAAACCTCCGATACCGTGATGTCATTCAGACGTCTCGATTAAAACTTGAAGGAGTGAAAAAAAAATTTGGACTGATAATCCTATGTACATATTACTTCCTGCCAAGCACAAATTCGATATCCGTTTTGATCAAAACCGCAAGGTCGGTGTATTTTCGTGCTAGGACTACGTCGACCAGTAGTGCCTACGAGTGAAATTCGACGTTGATGTTGAAAAATGTTGAAAATTGAAATTTTTGTAACACTTTCTTATAATGTCCCTTTATTTGTCATGCTTCCTCTATAGGGAAGCCAAAAATATAATAAATTCTTTCTCATAAGAAAAGCTCGGCAAATAAACGGACATCGTAAGATAGTGTTACGAAAATTTCAACTTCCGACTTTGTTGAGGAAGCGCTTTGAAAATTTCAATTTTCAATTTTTTTTAGGCGTTACAGCTTTTTTTGAGTTTAAGTTTTCGAAATACGGTTATTAAGAAAATAGCATCTTCTACAATGTTCGAGATAATAACCTAAAAAAATGCAAAGGGTACATTCAAGGGATTCGGAAACGGTGCCAATTAAGAGACGAGTAGAGAGATTCGAACAGATGGCTGGTTCAGCGGAGTACCGATGTTTTATAATGTGGTAAAAAGTAATAAGGATAAGGATCACCATTTAGCATGATATTTATACGTTCAATCGGAATGTTATATTTACTACATTGATTCTTGTCGCATCACTTTTTACTTGGATATTAATAAATTTATTAATCACACGATGACTATCCCTTAGATAAGAGATCGAATATAAATATGGATAATTTTAATAGATATTCAAATCGGTAACAGATAAATTATCAAGAAATTAGACTGGGTATAGTTGTGAGTGTTGAATCTTAAAAACAGATCATCGAAGAAGTCCCAGTATTTCAAATGTGTACGAATGCATGGAGGTATATGCACGGTGAAGATACTCTATCGAGAAGTTGGCTGTAGTAGCGAAGGAAGGCGATAGGTCTATTAAATTCGTATATGTGAATCAGATACGGAGTGACGCAGACAATGAAATGTAGGCGAGGGAAGCACGTACGTTCTGGGGCGGACCGATCGCGGTCTGGATAAGCCGATGGTGATGGCCCACCTACGGTGTTCTTGAGTATACCCAAGTATTTACTCGCGGATCACTCAGCTTTCAGGCACTGAGAAAGAAATTACAACTTCAGCAATTCGATACCGCTATTATTTTCTGCACTCTTATAAATTGGATGCCGCCAAAAAATTTCGCCCAAGATGGTATATTGTAGATCAGATTATAAATATTATTGATAGTCTAATTAACAATATCGCTGCCTTATAAAGAAATTCGTGTTTTAATGAAATTATTATCTCTCAAGACCTCCACACAAACATGTTCGGAACGTTCCAAAAATCACATTTTGGAAAAACGTCTGCCTTCATGTACGATTATAACTTAAGAGCCGTTTTATCAAGCAGACGGATATTAGATATGCCACTGGGGTAGTTAGCAGCCTTTATTTATCACAAGTAACACGATAATTAGAACACATATTCGAATTTCATCGTGCTGTATGTTTCGAGAAAAGTTGTCCGACTAAAACTTTCTAAGTAGATTAACATCGAAGAAATTTTACTGTGATATTTAGCAAGAATATGTTGATTCATCTGGATTCTTGAAAATTTCCAAAGTATACATTTTGCAGTGTATTTCTTAGAATTTTTGGGATGTTGGACTAAAAAATTACAGAATAATCATTCGTACTTGGGAAATTTTAAAACTTGTTCATGTATTACATTTTTGTGTACATTTTTAAAATGTAACTGTCATTTTTGAAACTCATATGAAAAATTAGTATCCGACTGTAGCGGCATGTTTTGCTATCAAATATTCAGCTCGGAGTGAAAGGAACGGTTGATTTGTAACAAGCGGAGAAAAAACACATTTATGATTCCGCGCCCGACTGTCGATGATTTTTAGTATTTTTTTTTTAGTAAATTAAAAGTTACTTTGTCGGAATCATTGGAAATTAAATGATTCAATCGCGCATTATTTTTGTCTTGAAAACTTTATGCATAAACGTTAAAAGACATAAGAAAGCTCTGTAAAAATCACGATTTTCAGGTTTTTTTTCAAACTTACATCATTGATTGTTACTGTGTAACATCGATGGATAGTATCAGTTCTGTACTGCCTATCTGCCGGCCGATAAGAGGATACAGTCGGAGAAAACGGTAGACAGTGTGTCAGGTTACCATAATTTTTATCTTCACGGTTCATAGTAAACATTCACAGATTATAAGAATCTGGCTCTATCATCTTACGCGCGAGTTCTACGACCCACGCTTTGCAACCGTGCGAAACTGGTATTCAATTTCTTGACGGGCTCCTGTCCTTGTGTGAAGTACCGACTTCTCGACAAAACAAACGTAGCCCAAACGCATTGCGTCTACTTCGTCGTACATTGATTGTTCAATCATCGTATCGACTTGATTCTGTGATCATTCGTAATAAAATTGTATTAAGTGACTTATGATTGATCTATGTAAGTATAGAATGGTATAATTGATATTATAAACTATTCCGATCTAATGATTGCATTACATACTCGGTATTATCGTTTACTTTCGTCAACATGCATGAACGAATTGAATTGCATCTGGGCTCATATTCTCGCTGTGAATTCATGATATTCTTCGGTGTTGTGTATTCTAAAACATTATAAACATTCTTACATTCTCATAAAATAGGGGTATGTTGGAGACATACTGTCTGTAACATAACAAATGTAACTATCGGGTTATTTTAGAAATGTGTTATGAGCTAGAATGCAAAAATCATTTCGCCATTTCTGTTTGTTTCAAATGATCGAAAAAGTGTGAACATTCGACAAAAAATGCAAAGAAAATTGTAAAAATTTCTGATAAATATATGTTCACTGGTCTACGGATAGACTTTTACAGTTAACTGGATTTGTCCACTTTGTTAATAAAGATTCGTGTATTTTTCATGTAGTCACTCGAATGAAATAGAAGCGGATCATAATTAGTCGTTTCGCGATTAGGCTACGAAAATATTTTACTCGAAGTCTAACATATGTTGAAATTTTTTTGTAAAATTCAAATAGTAAAATGGCTTACAGATGTAAACAGCTTGATTAATTCAGCAATAGTTCGTTTGTATCCAGCTTTCGAAGAAAGGTCGAGTATTAACTATAAATGAGCGTGTGCGCAATTCAATTCGATTACTTGAACAATTTTTCAGTCATGGTCGTTTATTTAGTTTAGTAATCTTTCGACGTTTTGGAATATTTCCAATAATTTGACATAAAAATACTAGAATTTTTTGTCGCTGCACGAAAACTTACAAGGCTTCTTTAATGATGAAGCAAGAATTGGAATTCGACTGATAATGACTAACCGTTTTTGGCCATCATAAACGAAAGATTGAATAATAAATATGTCCATTATTAAATATAACCGTTTGAAAGAACACAACGCACCAGAACGGATGTCCAGAACGAATACGGGTGCGAGACCGTGAGGTTTCGAAAAGAGACATCCATTGCGACGAGGATGAACTTCGTGTGTGATCCCCATACGAAATATCGTGTCTGGCCATTCTAAGAACGAGAATGCAGCGTCGCTGGCGTGTTTATGGTTCCGTGGTTCTCCCGCTGCCAGACTGTCTGCTACCGACGGCGTCGTGCAGCAGGCATACATGCTACTGCGTCGACCGGTGGTATGCCATAAGTAACGCCGCTCTGCATTGGCACCCGCACTCGGTCGCGCTGGGTATATTGCGATTTCTCAGAAAAACTCACAAGCACCCCGCGATTACCTACGCGTCAAGCGTATGGCAGGCGTACTCAACTCAGTATATTTAAGTATACAAAGTTGACGCGTTCATGCATTCACACTAGTCAGGGAGATCGTACTGCAGCCATGGACTTATGCACACTCATTTTTATCATCGCCAAGTACTGCATACTCTCTCGTAAAACTAAAATCAGATTTCCAGAGCAAAATTTTTACTAAGTTTAATAAGTTTTGGTGGATACCCTCTTGTTCTTTCTCGAAAGATTATGATCACGACGCCTGGGACAAGATCATTTAATCATTATCTCAACTAGCATTGTATACACAAACGTGTAGCAATGGGCTAACGATGTCCTATAAGTTATTTTCTACGGATTACGTTGAGATGCGTTCGCATTTGTCGGCAAAATTGTGAAAATAGTGATTTTAGCTTGGACCGACAATTATAAAATTGGTGGAAATAACTAACCGAAGTTTGAGTTCTTGATACACTTTAATAAAAAATGTATTCTAGCCATCTTTAATTTATAAAGTACCTTGTTAATGATGTGAGATTCCCCAGTCATTTTATCGCTGGTAACATCAGCACTTTTATGGTTTTCGCTTTCTTTGCGTTTCTTTTGGAACTTGGAAAGATAAAAGTTGTAGAACGCGGGTCTTGACTCACTGGGCCTGCGATAAAAAATCCTCTGAAATTCCTAAGGATTGCTACAAATGGTTAAAAAACAAAGTTTTCGACACTTATTGCAAATAGTTACGTCGTGTTATAAAAAGTGAAAATCCTCGGCGGCTTCATTACCCTTAGGGTTTTGTGTGTATACCATTTCTTCGTTACATCAGAAATGCACTGATTTAGTTATCTTTCATGATATCATATATACTAGTCTATCAGAAGGTAAATCGGGAATAGCACAGATAGTATATATTGAAATCTGTATGGAATATTGGTAGACCGAGCATTAAATTCATAATTCTATAATGCTTATAAATCTCTCAAAATCAACTTGTCATCGAATGAACTACTCACTAAATCGGACACCCCGCGATTTTTCAAATCGTAAATCCTCAAAAATGATGTCATGTGAACTAGTGTATTTTATTTATCCATTTTGTTGCATCAACATTTTTTGCGAAAATAATAATGCTAACAATAACAATAGTTTACGTCTGTAATTTATATGAGTTATGAGGTATAATTGTTATTACACTCACTACAGTCGGAAGATGGCTCCGGCCGTGTCGTAAACACACTTGGCAGATGCATGTGAAAGTCGTTCAAATTTTGATTGATTTAGCATTCTGCAACATTAATAAAAATAAATAAACGTCGTCGTGGTTTTCAGACTCCCGACTGTAGTGAATGAATGAATAATTATTATAACTCATATGAATGATATATAATAACTATTATCGTTATTATTATTATCATCATGATGGCAACAAGTTTCGATGGGAAAAAATAAATACCCCGTCCTCCTGTATGTACTACACTCGCCCTCAAGGTCATCTTTTTGGTATCGAAAATCTCGATCATCTCTATTTATAGCTAAACTGATAAAACAACGTAAAGGTACCCACAATTTTGAACGCGATATAAAAGGTGAGTAAATAACTATATATTTTATATACAGAATTGGTTTTGAAATATTCGGCTGGCGACACACAGGCTATGCTTGTACACAGCCGATGTATCGTTCCGGCCCCACGATATCGACATATTGAACAGTGAAATCGTGACGTTTATAAAGGTTCTCGTTGTCCTCTGTGCTTATCGGATCGGTTCTTATTTTTCCCATGCCGTAAAATTTACATCCTTTCACGCCTATGAATCGTCTAAGTCATGCAGGACTAACGAAGAACGCAAACAAGAACCCAATACAATGGTGACTAACCTAAGGCGAGTTCTTGACTTTTTTTGCGGTTGACTGGCTTTGTCAATTTTGTACTTATTAAACAAAATTCAAACTAACTTTTAATGCCGCAAAACGTGTGTTTGGCGCGACCGTTTCACATAATTTATTGTCCCTAAGACAGAGGGGATTTGTGATGTCTCGCATTCTGCAACTAATTGCTGAGTTCTTCGAAGCTCGACGACGAATTAAAAGTCTCTTCTGGAATATATTTAAAAAGGTATGCTTCAAAAGTTGACCCTCACTTGAAATTCAACGGTTGGCACCGACAATTCAAGCGGTTGAATATACAGACCATATGCTGGCGACCATGTTTCTCTGGAAAATGTGTCATCATATTGTTCTTCTTACATTCAGCCAAAATAGAGCTCAACTTAGTGACTTAAGACGAGGGTAAACTCGTGCGATGAGCACCCGAGTGTGAAAGAAAGAGCACTATAGGGTTCGTGTAAAAGCGGGCGAGGTGAAGTTTATACTCTCCTTAATAACCAGGAAACTGTATTTTCAAAGGTTTATAACGAAACATCTAGTTGACGCGATGTGGCGATAGGAATCTTAACACGACAGTACATTATCCATAAATTGTCTGGAATGAGGATACCGTGTTTGTTATACAATAAGTCAACGATATAGGTAGGGCGAGTAAATGGTCAAAGCGGTAAAGACTAAATTTCATGTAGTGAACTCTGATTGATATGGTACTGTTTACTCATATGGACTGATTGATGATCAGGCGAACCGTTGACTACGCGAACACCCGTGAACTTCTAACTTGAGAAACCAATACTTGTTCGTGATTTTTACTTCCTCATAGAGTAAGGCTAAATTTTTGTTTTAGTAAAAAAAATGTTCTAGAAATTTTTATCAGAAAAATTCGGATAACTAAAAAGGAATTATTTATCGAGACATTGATATGAATGATATTACCTTTCCCGTATTTTCTTCTTATCTGTTATTGATACTTTTCCAATATTATAACCGAGAGCTGGCAAAGTCCGTGTTTCACCATTTTTAATCTTAAGAATAATTCCTCGTTTTTGTTCCAAGATCAGTACGTGTCGTTTACTTTTAGATCATGAAAAACTGAGCGTTGAACTCATTTTATCACTCACAATATGGGTAGTTGGTTGTTAATGTTTGAGGAAAATTTCAATACAAAATTGGCTGAAGTTTTATTGTGCGTCTAAAATTTCGTTTTAAATTTTTATCCGCGTTCTAGCATTTCCGATTTTGTTATTGACAGATGGAAAATGTGATTTTTTTGTTATTTAAAATTTGTTGAATAAAATTTAAAAAAATTTCATCCTAGATGCAATTTTCCGCATTGAATATTCATCCATGAAGAAAATGCGTGGTAGATTCATAATGAGAGGGAAAAATATATTAATACAGACCCGGAGCGACGAGTGAGAAAACAAGCATACTTACAATTTTTATACGCAATATTGCAAGAACGAGTATTTCGTAACTTTTCAAACAGTGGTTTTTCGTATATTTTCAAACAATAATTGTTTTGTATATTTTCGAACAATATTTCTTGTATTCTGATAGCATCGCGGAAAACCTTAGGTATCTATCATATTCTACGGCAAAAAACAGATAACATGATGGATGTGAACGGGTTGATAATGTTAAATAAAGAATCGTCCGAGGTCTTTGAGTAAAAATCAAAAGAACAAAAAAAGTTGAACATTTAAATTTTTATTACACCTTCTCACAACGTGTCTTTTGCGAAGCTTCTTTTATGAGAAAGGGTTTACAATATTTTTGGCTTTCTCACAAAGGGAGCTTGACAAATAAAGTGACATTATGAGAAACTGTTAAAAAAATATCATCTTTCAACTTTAATGAAGAAGCGATTTGAAACTTTCAGTTCTCAACTTTTCTCAACATCAATGTCGTATTTGACTCGTAAGCAAAACTGCTGACCGACTCAGGTTCAGCGCGCAACAGTGCACCGGTCTTGCAGTTTTAGTCAAAACGAATATCGATACTATGCTTGGCAGGAAGTAATACATAGAGTTATGTGGTCAAACATTTTTTTTCAATCTTCCATATTTTACTCGAGACGTCTGAACGACGCCGCTTTATCTAATGTTTTTAACTCCGGTGCATGCATTATCTTGTGTATTTCTTGCTGTAGAACATCATAGACACCTAGGATTTTCCGCGATCCCATCGGAAACAGAAATTGCTGTTTGAAGCTACACAAAATCAATCTATGTTGCAATTTACGATCTATAAATGACTGATAAACATTTTCCTTCGTCGTCAGTTCTGGACTGTACTCCATGCATTTTTTACTCTGATTATAAACCTGATACTTATTTCAGTCATAAATAAATATTTTATGTCTCTAAAGTAAGGTACTCATTTTTCATGAAATTCGTAAAATTCAAAGGATATAACATTTAAACAATTCGATCGATTCTCTTGCAATTTTAATGGGATTTTCAGACAATCAAAATCTACTTGCATACGCGTTTTTAGCCAGATAGGTAAAAAATTGGTAGACCTATGCAGCGCACAATTTTTTCGAAGAAATTCAGAATGACGTACACAAAAACGAATGCACATTTTTTTAGCTAATCGTTGATTATTAATCACACATGAGGCGTGTCAAATGTTAGGTTAATGGGTCGGGGCGTTCTGCAGTTATAGCGATTGAATGTTTCGTACCCGTTTCACGCACGTATGCGAGCAGACACGCGCGAGCGCCCACGCTCGATCACATAGGAAATTTTGTGTGTGATTTTGTGATGTTTTGTAATATTTTTAACACGTTTTCATTAAGACCTCGAACTTTTTTTTTCATTATTACAAAGCTTCCTTTATGAGGAAGCAAAAACGATGAACGCATAATTTAACGTATTTTTCGCGCTCAATCTGGTTCAATCAGTCGTTTGGCATAAAAGCGAAATATGAAGCGAGGAAATTGAAAAAATTCGAATATTGAAATTTCATGTCGTTTTTTCACAAAGGCCGAGAATTGATATTTTTATATTAATTCCTCGTGAAATTTTGAAATTAAAATGTTCTTAATGTCCATTTATTCGCGATGCCTCCTATTTATGCTTCCTCTACGTATTAGCCAAATACATGTAGGCTTTCTTATAGAAGGAGCATCTGAAATAAAGGAATATTTTCAGAATGTATATGAAAATTTCAATATCCAACTTTTTTTCCATTGTAGAAGTTAGATATTCTCGCATAAACTTTAAATTGTATGACGCTGACTAACAAAAGTTACCTTATAATAAGAACATTAGCCCGCTTCTCTATGTTGTGGACAACGATTATGGGTACCCTGAAATATCCCTCGAACTAGCGTGTTACTGGCCATTCATAAAGAGAGAAAAGGCGCAGTGCGTACGACATAGCAGACCAGAAATTACATCATGTCTTATTCATGCATTGGTGACCTCAGACTATTCCGCGTGCGAAAGACACTCCTTAGAAAGTCCTAAGGATAAACAATCGTGCGGCGGAAAATACATTCATTCGTTTGGTAGGAGTTCGCGCTCCGTCTACATCCCAACGCGTTCCTTCCCTGATGCCGGTTGATCTTTCTACTCTCGCTGATGGCGGATGTTTAGAAAAAACGGTTGCGCATCCGATTAATTTTACTGCATTAACGCATTATCCAGAAGCATAACGACAATATAATAGTATACGTCACGTAACCTGTTGCGAGATGAGAGTAGATGATCGATGAGAGTACACCGGTTGAACAGCGATGTCTCAATGTGGAGAGTGCTCCCCTCGAACGGATTAATAATGACTCATCATAGGAATTATATACGTCTCCTACCGTTTCTCATGCCAGATTATTTTAACTTAAAATCTGTAGACTCGTGCTACAAGTTAAATTCTTCTATACGTTACATCAATGCTTGCTTCTGTTCATCAAACTTGTATGATTTAATACCGATGCGATCGGGAGTTATAGTCTTGTCAGGAAATGGTGACGTGTGAGTTAAAAGCTCTAGTTTCTGGGTGTCAATAAAAATTGTGACTACATTTTCTTTAAGCGGCATACGAACTTTTGTGAGTTTGGAATACAAAACGGTTAGATCACAGCGCGGTAATAGTGCGTTTACAAGAGAAAGAAATATCCGAAAGTTCAATAAAATTTTTCAAACAAATTATTGCGATAATACGGAAATAATGGAACTCGTTCGAAAAATTTACCGATTTTAATGACAAAGCGTACGACAATGAATTAGGTGAAGTCAGTTGTATAGTATACGAAGAAGTGAGTTACGAGAATGTTAGTCCCATTGAAGTCTCTTGTACCTGAACCCAAATGGGGAATGTCAATTCATCCTGGCATGGTGAACAGCACACGAAAGAAAGATAAATGCGCAGAGTGCAACATTGGTGGCAGAAATAGCAGTAGAAGTTATGAGGTTTATGGTCAGGTGAAGCTGTTGGCTCGATTAACAAAAAATTGTCGTACTTGTCGTCATCGTCGTTGCTTGAACGGCGTTGACAAGAGTAGCTCACCACGTCGATCCGTTTGTTTCTGTGCCGTTTGCAAACAGCAGAAACGTGATTTCGCGACGAGATATGATCATAAGTAATGTGCCGGTTGCCTGGAGGCAATCCGGTTTCACGGTACGTTCCTAATGGCCCTCGCTCGCCGTCCCTCGCCCTCGCTCCTTTACGTGTATGAATATTTACCTTGTTTTACTGTATGCAATAGCAACTCGGTTAGTTTGAAGAACTTCGGCGAATACGAATTCAATTAAATATGCTAAAATTATCGGGCATAGGTAATCGAAGGTGATTCCGATGCATGTTGAGTTTAATCGCCGTTCGGGCAATCGTCCGCGATATCTTGTCACCGATTAACGAGCCAGTCATACTCCATTCGGAAACGCAATCTCGGTCAGTTCATGCTGTATGATTAATGGTTGTACATTCTTTTACAGGACCAGAAAAATCGTACTTCAGCCTCATGAAACATCTAAGGTGACCTATTTTAGTTGATAGTCTAATCGAATCCATGTATGTACAAGGATAACAGGCTTCATTTAGCACTGGACTTGACATATTTTAATTACGTGGAATTGTTCTCTCTTCCAATGTGAACTTGTCCAATTCTCTCAGAACAATACCATTGTAAATGGCGGATTGCATAATGCGATTTTAATGCCGATCAATACATTGTGTGGTAATTCTTAGGGTTTCCATCTACTTCATGGATCATTTTCGAAAGAATCATATTAGAATCTTACATGATCATAAACTGAACCGAAGAAAATGCTTTTTCCAAAGAAGTAATAATGATACGCCAAGTGCCTAAAATACGTTTGCTCTTCAAGACAACAATAATTTTTTAACGAAACGATCTTAAAAAGAAAATAAATATACATATAATATTAGCTAAGAAGTAATTCGAAGATCTCTCGGTGCATTTATGTATGAAATATAATAAATATGCAATAAAAAACTAAAGACTTCAACAACACTCACACCATCTTTCCCTTCTGATATATTAATAAAAAATGACAGAAACACTGCATTTGTCGTATCCTTGGAATATACGTACACTTATTTTAGTGCATTGCAGAAGGGAGGATGATGAAGTATTTTTTTGTTATCATTCTGCTGAGTAATGTACAGAAAAATGCTGAGTAATGTACAGATGTTTTCCATATGTTTTCCGTTGTTTTTCACATGTTGACCGTAAAATTTATCGTATCACATATATAAATAATTAAATATGTATATACAAGTCGATACCTCACGGGTTAACTTATATGATTTTTTTTATTAATAACACAATATAACTTAATTGTTTACCCTTTTTTGACGATCTCGTTCTGGTAATACCTTTTACTTACGTGATAGTATTTTACACTACAAGGGAAGAAAGTTTGAGATTTCTGCCCCGCGCGCCATCTGGCCCGAGGCGAAGCCGAGGGCTACATGGCGCGCAGGGCAGTGCTTTTAAACTTTCTTTCCGTGGAGTGTATACTACTTTTCTTAATACCTAGGTCGAAAGTACGTATTTTGTTCCCTGGCGTTTCAGTGCAAAAAAATTAGATTTTCTGCCCTGAAACCAGGGATCAAAATACGTACTTTCGAACGAGGTGGTAAGAAAACATTTCAAATACTTGGCATACCATTTTTACTCTTTTTGAAAGCCGTACTTTTTAAAAAAATTTACCAGTTTTATGAATGTAGTAGTTGAATCATCTTGAAATACATGTTTGTAAGGTATACAAGTGGTGAAAAATATATGGTTATAGAAGTTGAGTGCCTCATTTTTACTACTGAAAACTGAGGTGGCCGTGGCAACATCTACGCGACCAAATATAACGCCGCGTTTGAATGCTCATGCCCAAATTTCATGATAAAAGTGTTATAAAAATTAGGACACAATGATTCAAATATCATTGATTCAAATATCCGCTTCCGGCATATTTGTTAAAAACTCCCTGTTAGCGTTTGGTTTCTTGAGTCTTTTTTCGTTACTTTGGGTTGAGAAACTATAACCTCTCTAGACTTGTGCAGGTCTGCATATATTCAGTCTAGTAATTATGTAGTCATCAATCATACTACTCAATTCTGTTAATTCAGTTCGACTGCATTCATACCATCGGTCTTTATTATTAACACGATAGCGATGTACCGAAGCTTAAACGTTGGTAAATCAATATTTTTTTGTCTATTGCTAATGAACCAAGTAAATCTCGGGGACGCAATTGGGAAATCGGTTTCTCACCCGTATAGTCCGGTTCAGTATCATGAGAATGAAAACGTCTTCGTGTCGCGAGCACCGTAACTAACGCAACGAAACGAAACGCGAAACTATGGTTACGTGTCGTCGGGTGTCAAGGGACTTTACGCCGTCACCAGTACGCGGTCCACGTGTTCGAGCGTCTGTGATAGCGCAAGAGATCTATTTGTGTACACACGGCTACCCGGTTGCTCGCGCGAATCATGATTCACCGAAGCGGCTACTGCAATCGTGTTAGTGACATCAGTGTAAGCGGAAACGTGGCTCGTCGGCATCCCACAATACACCGTGACAAGGTATTCCTGCTGGTGTTGGCTATCATTCAGTGTTCATGCACAGAAATTAACGAGTAGCTGCGCGGGTCTGAGAATAGACGACAGCGATGTAGCAGCTAGACATTCCGGTGAAACAACAACACAGATTTCTCACTAAGTCGTCGAAATTTCCAACGACAAACGTTGAGATTTGTGCAAAAGTGGGTGAGTAATCGAAAGTTTAGTGCCTCCGGCTATTAGTTCACCAGGTCAAGAAATAAGAAAATTAACTTTGAGTACCTGAGAGTAGTTTCTACGTTACCTCACGTTTTCAGAAAAAATTACCTCTCAGTATTATCGTTGCTCAAGCCTCTGCACATTAAAAGAAAACAGTATTTTATGCTACGAGTGAGGAAAGTTTGGATTTTTACTCGGTGTGATGTTTGATTATGTTCATTGGTCAATAACAGACTATTTTCCGTCCGTATTGCGCGCAAGGCACCCAGGAAAACAATTTATTTGGAGCTCGGCGTTCATTTCGTTTAAGTATAATATGTATTTGATTTTAATAAATATTTGTTTTTTTTGGGTAACTATTTTTTTTTCACTGAACAATGAAGCAAGTTGATTCATACTAAATTCGATGGTCACTGAGAAATTTATGTTCCGGAATCGAGTATATCATAATTAAAAATCGATTTCTGTTGACAAATGAACAGAACCATTGTACAAATGTATTAGAAACTATTGAATTCAGTTAGATGCGAAGGAAACTCAACTTAAACTTTAATATGCTGACCTTTGATATACTAAATTCACACACATTTTACAAGCCGCGTGTACCATACTACCCCTGCATCTGAGCACTATGAAATAATAAATAAGAGTCATGTGTTTAATCTTCATTTATCCTTGGTAGACATCAAGCGGCGACAACGACAATTCCTTTCGATACATATATTATAAGTAATATTCAGACGTTTTTACATCCACGAACTGTCAAATAATCTCTATCCTCTTCCGGATTTTCTCGGAACGAAATTTAAATAATTAAAATAATGGTAAAATAAATGTAAGCTATCGTTATTATCGGTCGTTTCCCATGCGATACGTTTTTTTTTGTGCGAAACATAAAGGTCCAATTAGTCTTGCTGTTATTACCTGTATTAACCATTGATTAACGCATGTGCCTTCTCCCAATACCATACAATGTATCTCTCCTTTTCCTCCGAAACTCTCTCGACGGGCATCTCGTAACGAACAACCACTTTTCTTGGTCACTATCAAATCCGGTACGGTACTTACGACAATTATTAGTGCCGCTGCCCCTAGTCGTTCTCCCTTTGCATCACATTCCGGGGACCACTCCCTTAGTTCACACTCTTTATGATCCAAGTGATTATGCCCACTTTCGCGGTCAATAAAAGCCGTACTATCAAACGACGTGAACCTATGGCAATACCATCGAGTTTCATCATCATAGTATAATACCAGATGGTATTTTGCAAATAAAAAGGTAAAAAAGTATGCACAATATTATACTATAATTGCACTAAATCGAAACTTCGTTTGTCTATGATATGGTATAGTATGGGAAACAGTTGCTAGCATATCGTCAGGGAGTCCTACTCCTGCTTCGCTATCTTCCCGCAACAAGAAAAAGGTACCAATATTCAGTGTATCGGAGTCTTTTTCACTACCTGGCTCATTCTGAAAATCAATAATGTATAAATTTGAGACAAACCTAAAAGATCTTAAAAACATTGATAGATGTTGCTCAGGTAAGTACAGAATAGGTTGACCGTTCCTGTTGTTCAGTATGGTTATTCATTGTAATAGTTTATCCGTTGTCACACACTGTAATAGGTCTTTTTTTCAAAGCTGATCACCAAATTGGCTCAAATTTCGAAAGTCTCATGAATATGGTGTGGACGTTGCATGAAGTTGCAAAAAAACTTGCGCAAAATCTTTGTTTAAGGATAAAAATTCTCGTCACTTTCTTTTCTGGATTTATTTGGCAATATTGAAAAATAAACAGTATAGGAAATATACCAGGACTAGGTTTACACAGTATAAATAATCGACTAGGATCCTGACATTTTCAGTCATCACGGCGGTTGTTCTCCACGCCTTAGTTCCATATCTACATATTTAAGTGTGTACACCATAATCATTGCTCGCATATGACTGCAATAATGTTCACTTAATGTTCGCAAGTACCCGAGACCAACCATGTTACTTTCGAACTTAGTACGCTGAGGAATATCATAAGTGAGTGAGAAAGAAGAACACGACTCCGCAGACGCTGATTCACAAGAGGCATAAATCATCGAGCGGCAACGCCAGACAGGGGTTAATGAACCACGTGCACCACAGGGTCCTATTTGCATTTGTAAATTTTTTTCGATTACGATCTACGCATGTATTGTGAACGTGCCCAGTTGATCTTACTTTCGTATGACAGAACACTCAGCGATGTACATGCATAGAATTTGTATCGTTTTGTAATTTGAATAAGTAAACCATTCAATATAAATATTATTTTTTATTGGAAAGTATACCCTACTCTGTCTGACGCGATTCGTTATCTTACGGTCATTTGAGAAGGCTTAGTCATCGTTTTTTCACTTCTACTTTTAGGCAGGCTATAGGCCGAATCAGATTTAGCGCGAAAACATAGAACAATATTGTGCTTTCGGTCGAAACAGGTGTGCTTGAGGTGAGAAAATACATACGCCCAAATTTTTCTTGTCGATCTTTCAATGTTTATTCGCAAAGTCTAGGTGACGCCGCTTTACCTAATACTTTTAACTGTGGCATATTTATAATCTTGTGTGTTACTTTTTATAGAACACTATAGGCACCCAGGGTTTATGGCTTTAAAAACTTCGTCGCGATAACAATATTAAAGCATCCGTTGGCCACACGGATTTCCCGCCGCACAATAAAATTACAGTAAAACTTTCGATTCGATGTATCATTTAGAGGCATCATTAATCGAAAGAATTTAATTGCGGCTTATCGAAGTATACTTGCATGGTGGCGTTGCAATAAAATATACATGTCCTATTTCGTAATTGGCGCCGATGCGCCACCGCATCTCTTCATCCTTATGACGAACTCTCGTGATTCTTTATTAACATGTTACATACGGACTCTGCAGAGGTTGCTTAGAACGTTTCTAGACATTCATGCGCTCTTCCTAAAGAGCATCTCTCGCGGAAGCTTTCCTTCGTTACTTGCGGCATGGTTAGCATAGCTGCCGAAATAGCGACCGAAGATGGACGACTCGTGGTTCGCACTGTCTACTAAACTCTCGAAGCCGTAACGGATCCTGGGGTCGCTGCTTGTCAGTAATGCACTTGTGCTTTCTTCATTCTGATTATGCATGACTCAATGACATATATATCACGATAAATTCCATAGATTTTCGAGATCGGTACAGATTACAATGTATCTTCATGTCCATCTAGACTATTCGGCTACAGTCGTTCAGACATAAAAGGAGTATACTCTAAATTGATACTGAGTTTCCGAGTTTCACCAACTCTGATGTTTCGCTTCTGTCAACGTGAGAGAGGTAAAACCTATTGTTGAAGTTGACAGTGTTATCAAATGCGTTCAGTTTCTTGATTTAAATTACGACAATGTTATTCCACTTTTATTTCATCATACAGAAAGCTTTATTTTCGTGATATTTCTCTCGACATTTTCATGTTTACTTATTTAGAATGTAACCATACCATACAAGCATAAAAAGCATATAAACATGACCGAAAAATGTGTGGATGGATGTTCATGCCTGCGTGCGTACAAAATTTTCATAATTCGAGACCAGCTTGAAGTCTCAACTGAAATTCTTAACATACAGGTGATACTTCTTAATAATTGTTTATATTTTTAGCATATTGGTTTCAGTCACTAACATTCTCCACACTTTTAAACTTTGCTAAATACGGCGAAACACCTGCTAACTCCTACAAATGTTTGGGCTGCTGGCGTAGAAAAGTGAAAACAGAAAAACGATTCACACAAAAAACTATAAAACTATTGGTCGATAACAATCGACCAATGATCTCTAATCAATTTCGCAATGGTGTGGCGCTGTACAACAAGGCCTACTGTGCGTGAGCGCAGCGTGATTTACGCACGTGCACATTATTCATATTTACACTTACATATTTATCGTACACCTAGCTGTAAAGTATAACCTTTGCCACTCTCGGCAGGCAGGGAAAGTATCACTTTCCATGCATGTGTGACAAAAGTTAATACGTGTTTTCTAATGGGAGTTTCAATATTGGATATCGTGTCAATATTGCTTATTGTAACGTACATGGATTACTTCTTCCTCTAGAAAAATATTCTTGTACTATTTGTATGAATATCTGAAAAATGATCACGACTAATTAGCAATCGGGAATTTTATTGTATTTTAATATTCTTTAAAATGTTATGCTTTTTGAGTTCGTCCGTTACATTCTCTGCTTCTCTAATGAAAAAGCATTTTTTATATTTTTTCCTTCCTCATAGAGGAATCTTGGCAAATACAGGGAGATTATGAAAAAGTGTTACAAAAACTTCAACTTCCGACTTCAATGAGGAAGTAGATTGAAAATTTCAATTTTCAACTTATTTCAACATCAACGTCGCATAGAACTCGTAGGCAAAACTGCTGGCCGACTCAAGTTCAGAGCGGAGCAATACATGGACCTAGCGATTTTCGTTAAAACGGAAATCGAATCTGTGCTTCGCAAGAAGAAATACATAAAGTTATGTGGTCAAATTTCTTGTTCAATGTTTAAATTTTTACTCGGGACGTCTGAATGACTTTATCTAACAGTTTTAACTCCATTGCTTGTATTATCTCGTGTATTTCTTGCCGTAGAACATAATAAGACCCTAGGTTTTTCCGCGATCCCGTCAGAAAACATAGAAATTGCTATTTGAAACTACACAAAATCAGTCAATGTTGCAATTTACGATCTATAAATGACCGATAAACATTTTCCTTCGTCGTCATTTCTGGACTATACTCCATGCATTTTTTCACTCTGATTATAAACCTGATACTTATTTCAGTCAGAAATAAATATTTTATGTGTCTGAAGTACAGTATTAATTTCTTATGAAATTCGTTTTCCGAGCACACGCACGCACAGTCCCGCACACACACATACATCCGAACATTTTTTCTATATGTGATTTTTCCATGTTTTGGAACATTCTGAACACGTTTTTATTACAATCTCAAAAAACATTTTTTTTATTTTCGAAAAAAAAACTAACAATAATCTTTCAAAACCCGGATAAACACCTTATACGTACATACATATAACAAATTAGCATAGACACAGCCCGATGCGAGGTAATTCTACACACTCAGTGAATTCAATTCTCTATAGAATATAGCATACAGCTATAGAATGTTTAGTGAACACGATTTTTGTTTTAATTTGCGGAAACAGCTTCGAACAACTGAAATGGAAAATGTGTAAAGTTGTAGTATGTGATTTTCTTATTTTTGCTGTGAATTTCTATCTATTATAGGCTATTTTTATAATATAATGATTAAATTATTAAAATCCATCGCCGAATATATTGTAAAAAATCGTTAACACGTATTGCACGGAATACACACGATGCAATGTCTGCACTTCGAAAGATTTTCTGGTGTCGACTCGCTTGTAAATCAATAACATTACTTGGTCTAGGTTCTATAAACCGGCAACACGGGTTGAGGTAAGGCGTCGTTAATGTTCGTATAGGATGCCACCCAGCTTGACTAATTACTAGAAAGTATGTCTGGAAGCGTTTTTGTAAGCCCGAGTGTGCCGGTCTTAGCGTCTTTGAGATTTTCTTATTTCCATTCGTTGAAGGAATGCGGGGAAGTTACAGAATGAAGACATATCGGATACCTCGAAGAGAAGCAAACCCTGATCCATTTGCTGAATACTTCAGATTCTGATTGTTCACAAACAACGTGTGACTGCCACTTTGGTCCTCCTGGGTTCTCTTTTACATAATAATAAATTTTAGTTCCATTTCCACCCATGTAGAGAATCATGGACATACATAGTCTCGCGCACTCTCACGCGCATGCTCACAAGTTCTTGGAAATACTCACACTCACAAATACTCACGAATAGTCGCAAATACTCGCAAATACCCGCTGATGCCCACGTCTACTCACCGATTCACTCTACGCCCTCGCACCTCACGCAGTAATTGGCATCAGTGAAAATATTTTGGAAATCACGACGATACAGAGAGGTTCGGTTTATTGTATGAAATCAATGCGAGCGATCAAGTGACTATGACTACACTGAGAGAAGTGTCTAGTAAAAATACACATAGCAAGAGTTGTTGGGGATGTATCTATGGTAGGAAGTACCGAATTTATAAGAATTTTTAATCTGAGCCTTTCTGCCATGAATACCGTCCGAGCATCCTATCACTTTTCGCTATTGTATGTTTTTTTAATGATGTTTAAATTAATGGTGTAAGCAAACTTAGCGAATGTGATCCCGCAAGTTTATCCAATTGTGTAAAGTCCCATTGTTGGTATAAATTGTAGAATATTGCATCACACTTCGATACGGCTCTGCTGAAGCCTTAACAAAGCTTTTCCTAACAGATAACAAGTCAATAGACGTCAAGTCCATAAAAAACCCACTCTAAAGTAAGTTAGAGGCGAACGTACATAGATTGGTATGTCTGCACAGGAATACTTGTATTAACATCACATGTGGTCTATAGCGGTGCACAATGTGAATTTCGTGATGATTAATTTTCGAGAGCGAATGCACTCTTCCTTCCTTTGTGTAAAAAAAAAAGTCGACAGTATTTATCACCGATGCTATCCTTCGAATAATAAAACTAGATCAGTTGAAACAACGGAATAGCTATAAACGATCATAAAACTTAATTGCACGACAAAAGTGTAACAATGCAATGACTGCAGCGAGTGTTACGGAGAATATGGTAGACAGAGTGCTTATAGAACAATGTTAATAATGACTGTGGAGTTCTAGAAAGAGAAGATTTACGACACCGTGAAGGTTCAGAGATCACCTATGAAGGAGACACATTGGTCACAGGCGTAATTCGCGTACGGTACGTGATGACAGAATAGAATTGCTTTTCTTTTTAATGCCCCTTGGAACATGGACCAGACACGGGAAGGGACGCAATGATCACCGGAGATCATCGAGTGAACGTCGTAATTTCCCATGGACCATACAGTTAGTCTGACTTGTTCTTGCATAGACCCAAATGCCCAACGCTTACTATGCGATTAAAGCCAACACGCTTCGCATGCTGCCCATGGCTTGCTACATAGAAGTATCCGATGGCCACCAAATATCATTATGTATTTTATTCCGTCATGTTTTCTCTCACCGTGGGAGCCGATTGATAGAGCCGTCTGTAAAATACGGCCGTGACTACTTCTACGTTCGCATTTACATGCGCCTAACGAAAATGCAGTAAATGTTGTAATCTACACGCACTATGGTAGGACTGAAACGAAAGGAAAAATATTTGTGACTTACAACATACATTAATGCGCAATCCACGATCTTCGTGAATTTATAGAACAATCATTGAAGAATTGTATGCCGACAAATAACGCAAATTGTATATTTTCGTTCTTTTTTACTTCCTCATAGAGTAAGGTTTTTTATCGTGAACGAGTTTTTCTTCGAGATTATAATGAAATCGTGCTCTGAATGTTCCAAAACACCGAAAAATCACGCTTTGAATAAATCTGCATGTGCGTATGCTCGAAAAATTGAAACGGCTCATCGTTTCTGCAAAATACGTCTAGGAATGTTCAGTTGTTTTTTGTGTACTCCATTTTCAATTTCTTCGAAAATGTTTGTGGGCACTGTAGCGCTCGCAATTTTTTGGCTATCTTGCTTAAACCGTGTACACAGATGAAATATGATCGTTCGAAGATCTCATTGAAATTTTAAGAAAATCATCAAATCGTTTAAATTTCATAGCATTTTCAATTTTACGAATTTTATGAAAGGACAGTACCTCACTGTAAACACAATTTTCTTCGTTAAATATTCACTTATAAATAAAATAACTGTCAGATTCATAATCAGCATGAAAATACTTAGAATATAGTTCTGGAGAAAGAATTGACGGAAAATTTTACCTGTAATCTTTACAAACACAATTAAAAATAAGTGATTTTGCATATTTTTCATATCAACATCTCTTTCTTTGCATCGCGATGACTCGCAAAAATATCTGGGTGCATATGTCGTTCTACGATATGAAAAATACAAGGTGATGGATATGACGGAGTTTAAACAATTCGTTAAAACGGTGTCAATTGAATTTCTCGAGTAAAAATTGAAAGAACGAAAAAAAATTTGATACACTATGTATTTTTCGCGGTGAGGTCAGACCCTACATACGTTTTGACCAAAGGCCCAAGGTTGGTCAATTTTACCAAGCTAAACCTAAGTCATGCGGTACTTTTGCCCAAAAGTTAAAAACATCTTTAATCTTGAAAAAGTTGGAAATTGGAAACTTCGCAATGCTTCCTAATAAAAGCTGAGAATTGAAATTGAAAGATGAAAGTTCAAATTTCTATATGATGTTCTTATAATGGCCCATTATTTGCACAGCTTTCTTTATGAGAATGCCGAAAATTAGTAAATGCTTTCTCATAGAAGGAGGTTTGCGAAAGGAGAGCCATTATAAGAAAGTGATATAAACATTTCTACTTTCTACTTTTAGATTGAAAAGATTACAACGTTTGTTTACAGTCCTGGCCAGTTCGATGTTTCATCTCGCATTTATAATCGGAATGAGAATGTATACTTTTTGATCCCGATTGAGGTGCTCGTCATTGTTGCCTGCGTTATACCCAAGAAGAAATTTAGTCAGGCTTCCAGATGTCTCATCAGGGCTACCTCAGGTTTCGCACAGGCATGACTGATCAAGCTGGCCGGATTCGGACCAGATTGAGAGCTATAATAATATTTTATCTCATTTTATAAAAATTTTCAATCAATTACAATTTCTAACATTTGTTAGAGAGTTGTAAGTTCACAGAATAAAAACTCCGGTTTCGGACAAAAAGGCTGATTTATCCGGCACTTCATCAGGGTGATATTCGGTCCAGATCAGGCTTGTCTGTTAGCCTGATTCAGCCTAAATCTAACGTTAAATCAAGTCCGGATGTAAAATCACGTTACATACTAGACCCGGCCCAGATTTAACGCCAGATGTGGGCCAGATCAGGGGAACAAGCAAGCCTATTCTGGGTCGGATTTCACCCTAAATATAGTATGCTGCTTATAGCACATTATTAAAATTCTATGAGAAGTATGTTTTCTCGATGGAAACTCCGTTGTGATATATACTTGAATAACAAGAGGGTAAACCGCATTAAGAGGTTTATTTTTACTGATTTTTTTTCAATGATGCGATTTTATTTTCCAAATAATTAATGTCGACGTATTCGTTAGAAGTTAATCTCGCTGTATTCTCACTCAATTCGCAAAATGTACAATTCTAAAATGCACGTGAGTATCTACTCGCGGCGAAACACGTCCCGCCTAATAATTAACGAGAAAGCTCTATTGGCACACAGAGGACTTTATGTCTTCAATACAAGTCGACGCACCTGCATGCATTGGTAACTAGGCGGAGAATCGTTGAATGCAACAGGATGCAGTGGTGAAATTTTTTATGTTCACTTCTTCCCCGCAATTGCTTGGCTGGCGGGAAAGTAACAAAACTTCCCAATATAATCATTACAACTGTGGTAATACACGATGAAGACGAATGCGTAAAAGCATACTGGGATCGATTTTATTAAAGTTGCACAGATACTTCACGCTTCGTATAATAATTATGTTAATAACAGGAGCGAAATATCAATAAAATCAGTGTGATCATGGATATAAAGGTGATTTGCGGAAGTATCGAATGGTCACAACGGTGAACATTACACAAGAGTACCAAGATTTCTTTTAAACCCAGTGCAAAATATAAATATAGCGAGGAAGGCAAGATCTCAAAGTACGATATGGAATTCTAATTGCGTTTGTAGCGTCACTGCTGGCACCTCCGAACACACCCATACTTCCTCACCGTTTACTATTTCTACATTTATAAATATACATATATATATTATTAGACCGCACGTATAATGGGTGAGGTCTTGGAATATTAAAAGAATGGATTGAATTAATAGGCATGTATTGAAAAAAAACTTACACATCAATCATACTTATCTAATGCTAGTCGAAAGATTGGCGGAGGCGTCGGCACACAATGCGACTATCGAAGTTATTATGGAAATTACATATTTTAATGGCACGAAGAAGTTTCCTCGCGAAAATTATATTTCGAAGTTTGCACATTTAGTGCATGTCAGGTAATCAGACTAACAAAGTCATCATTCAAAGGAGGCATTAAATACCGCAATACTGAAAGTTCGAACGCACAGAAGCCGAAATTGACATGTCTCACTCGATACATTCAACGACAGTTCAACCTATCGAATGTTTGAAAAATTAACAGAAATAATCAGATGATGATTATGTCTATGAAGGGAAAGCAATATGAAATTCGATTCTCAGAAGAAGTCGAATTACCATAGATATGCGGAAACTTTGTACATATTTTCCAGCAAATTATATTCATCGTATTCGAAAACACGACGGTTTAATACTCAGAAAAATAGGAAAGTTCCATATTGAATTTGAGAAGCAACGAACATTTCAGAGGTCTGAAATCCCAAAATTGAGTTCAAAGTACAATCGCATACGTAGAATTCAAATTTCGAAAAAGAGTAATGTTAGACATTCAAAGACTTTGTAAGTAAATTTCCCGAACTGTCAAAATTCCGGACGTAAACTCCGATGAGTCAATACCGTTTTTAATATAAACGTATACGAGGGAAAGATCGTTTTCGGGTTGTTCATGCTATGGATTTTGAATCCATCAAAAATTTTCTTTTCGTCTTTCTGAATTTTCGGGTTTTCATATTTTGGAGATTGAGGTTTTTAATTTTCTGACACATTTTACTCCCAGTTGGTTGTTTAACGTACCCCTCGTATATTTTCACTTTTTCTCATAATTTATTCCGACATACTTACATATCGATTACTCGTTGTTGGAGAATTAAATCGTTGAACAATTGACTATTCACCAACTACTTTTCACGCTGCGACAACGTGTTTGTTTTAAGTGTTGTTTTTTTTGTTAGGCTTCCTGAGGTTTATTCGTTAAGGTTTTTTGAGTTTGGAATATTGACATTTCTGTTTTAAAAAATATCGTTGATCGGGATATACCGATTATTTCAACAAGTTGTTGAAAAAATTAAAAATAAAACGCTTATGAATATTCAGCATTCGAGATTTTTATCCAGTCCTGTCATTCGCCCCGACATCACTAATTAAGCATATACAGTAGTTTTTCCATCTAAACTTTCAGCCGATTGGTGAGAAAGATTGTTAACTAAACATATTCTATAAGTTAATGACCGATTTGACCGATTTGACCAAATTGCTTATAAACATTGTGGTAAACAAATTTATGTCATATATATAACGTTTAAGAAAATTAATAACAATAAATTACCGTCGTTTTACAACTCAGTAGGGGTATTCCGCCAATTTGAGTACTGAAAGCAACATTGTTAATTGTTCATCGTGTCACATGCCTTCAAATACAAATTACCGTTCGTGTACCCGGACATTTATTTTTATCAAAAATAATGTCACCAGGCAGTCACAGATCTGTCGGACAGAACCGAGTTCAAAATCGTTGATACTTACGCTATTGGACAGTACAGTAAATATCGAAGTGCTAGAGGAATACCAATTCCTCCAGAGGTTTTCGTAATTGTCGTGAAAATAAGAAACCGCGTGAGACCGACAGTGCGCTAAGGCTGGAATAATAAACGCCCTGTGACGAACCACAAACGTTGGATAGCCTGTGGTTGCAGCTGGCGAGATATATCACCCATACATTCTCACTTTACAGAAGAGCAGCATCTTTCTTTTTCCGGTAATAAACTTCAGCACATTTCTCGAAATATCAAAACTGGACAATCACGAAACATGCGTACGCATCCCTTCTTCCTCTTAGAATATTTGACAAGAAATGTATAATGACATTGAGGATTGATGTGTTACGGGACATTTAAATTCGCGGATTATTAGATCACAGGAAAAGTAACGTATTCTCTTGAAATATATTGTGCAATATTAATAAGATTTTGAGCTGGTTTTGCGAGGTACATTCAAAATCAATATTGCTTGGAACACGTCTGCCGGACTGCGTCACAAATTCTTGCATACGCTCGGGCATACATCCATGAGGATGGAGATTAATTGTAATGAGCGTCGAGTATTAGCATTCGTGTGTCGGTTGATGGATATTTATGGATTTTATAGTGTTACGTGGGCGTGGGCGGCTGGGCAGCGGCGACAAGGAATCGTCTAGCGGGTTATTTGCGATGCGTACAAGCGGCCGAGTCTGTAGGGTCGTGACGATTCGGTATTATAGCGTCGAGAACCGTGGAATATTTTCTTAATTTGTCAAGCGCAAAAACAAGATTCCTGCAAATTTTTGTAGACAATGATTCGATAAAATCTAGCAAATAATATTCGTTAGTCGTCAGAAGAGAAAATAAGAGGATCCGGAAAACCATTTGTAGATCTCAAGATACATTACAGATTATATATAGTCCTACATATGTCTTTGAATACAAATATGGATTAATTCAATCCGAGCGTGTAGGGCGTTTAAAAAAGATTTAGGGCGTTTAAAAAAAACAAGAATTAAAAAAAAAAAGTCCCTAAAAATATTAGCTCTTAATTTAAAAATTAAATTTGCCCGCATTGCACTTTTCGATTTCTCATAAGAATAACACAGGGGATTTTTTTTTATTTCTGATTTTTATAGCCAATAAATGGTGACTCGTACTGTCATGTCGATCAAACATTTTTGAAGAGAATTGAACGCTCTACAAAAAAAGTTTGAAGTAATTTTTCCATTAGTCAACTCAGTCAAAAGTTATTTAAAGTTAAAGTTGAAGTCATTCAAAATTTAGCCATTGTTTAGATAATTTGTATGAATATTAATAATTAAAAATGAAATTGCTCAGAATACTTGAAACAATTTATTGATGCTAGTAAATTTTTAATTTGAGATATTTTGTTTTCGAAAATTTGTGTCCATCATTCCATGAAAATCAATTTTTTTAAAACTTTTTTATATGAATAATAGTATTGAATTTTAATTAATTTTAATAAATAATAAAAACTTTAAAATAATGTATTCCTAATTTGTCATAAGTCATAATTCATAAGTAGATAATTTAAATATGTATAAGTTTGAGAATATTGTTAGAATAGAAGGCTATTATATTGCATGTGTTAAGCGCAAAAAGCGTAGGTATGTTCTTCTTTCGCCTCATTTTTTTTACACTCAGAGAACTTAGATATAAACTGTCAGTTTATTTTGGTATCATTATACTCATAAAGTTTAGGGTATTGTAAAGAATACGGTAAAATTTAGAATTACTTCAAATTTAACTTTAAATAACTTTTGAGTGATTTCACTAATCGAAAAATGACTTCGGACCTTTTTTGTAGAGCGTTCAATTCTCTACAAAAATGTTTGATCGGCATGACAGTACGTGTCCCCATTTATTCGAGATCAGAAGTAAAAAAAAAAACTTTTTTCTAGTGTTATTCTTATGGGAAAACGAAACGTGCAATGCGGATAACTTAAATTTTTAAATTAAGGGCTGATATTTTCAGGGACTCATTTTGGCATCTCAACGAAAGTTTGAAGTTAGGATTCGAAGGAATAATTTTTTTTTTTTTTTTTTAAACGCCCTACTATGCGTAAATATAGCTTATGTGCCCCCCTGGCATCGGGCGACTCCTGGCATTTGTCTGTGATTAAGTTCGAGATCCGGTTTTGACTTCCTCGGAAAGAAAGGCATGCACGTATTATAACATCTGAATCGTCGAAGTTCATTGTATAATATAATGTGAAACTTCTTTGAGTTACTTTTGTTAACTCATCGTTTCGAGCATATTTATAATGTCGAATGCAGAAATGCGTGTCAGATGTTAATTAACATTTTTTTTTTTTACGAAAAATATAAAAATATTTAAAAACTTACACGGATGAATCCATTTCGTCGAAATATAATATCAACCATTTAAAAAAAACATACAAAATGGTACAACCCAATAACTTTCCATATATCAGGTAAATTCATCTATGTTTACTCGTGCCATGATAATATTATCAGTAATTAAAAAAAACAACAAAACATTTCATAAAATCTAACTACTTGATTACATTTTCACCAAATTTAACAACAAATTTCAAGATTATAGCTCTCCATTTAGGAAAGTTATGTTCAAGAAAGAAAAATCTGTTAAAATGTCAGATCTCAGATCCGCCCATTACAACGTCAAGATACCCCAATATACTATCTCAGATACGAATACACGTCATGTGCCTGCAATCGAATGAGCGTATCTGATGTGCTTACACACAGACAAGACGTCCTTACGATTCACCTACGCAAAATAATTATACATAATGATATATAATCATATTGGAATCATGTAAGGTATTATTTATATCCATTGTAACAACAATAATACATATAATCCGACAAATGGAGTCCGTACGAGGTCGAACCCGGAACTGTTCAATGGACGCGGGCTGCTCTGAGAACTGAGCTATGCCAGGGCGCTTTCCACACGAATTCTGAATAGTTCTCATTAATGCTATTTTTTACTACGTCACTCCACATACAGACATCAACGGACATATATAAGTATTCAGTTATATAGAATTATATGTGTTTTGATGTAAATATATACGAAAAAGTATAATTATTTGTTTAATTGCAAGGCTACCACCTTGATTTCTCTCCAATTTACTTTGAGCTAGGAAGGCTTTATCGATTGGAACGTGTGAAAAAAATCCATGCGATCTGTCGTCACTTATGGCGTTGCATCAAACCGGTCACTGTATGATTCATTCTCGTGTAGCCAGTCGGATATTTTTGTTATTTTGGTCACTAAATCGTCAGCCGATAACATGTCTGTGAAAAACCTTGAAGCATAGTTATGTGTCAGTACATAGAGATTCGATACATAGAATGAAAAGGCCGATGATTTTTACAAGCAAAATACGATGTTTCTGGCCGCAGTGACATTTCCGCGGTTTTCGCAATTCGATTTTTTTTCTTCTGGTTTCTCGTGCTATTGTTAGGCACTAATAAAAGGAATTTTCCCTGAAAAAATGAGAGCGATTACTAATTTTTTTATGATTTTTACTTGAAAAGATATTATTATGGTATTAGATTAGAGTCGAAATGAAATAAAAGAAATACAGGAAGGAAATAGTATGTTTCACAGCTGTTTTGCGAGTATAGTATATCACAAAGTATATCACACATACATTAAATCGATACAAATAGAAAAATTGAAAATATTATAAATCAGTAAATGAATTGAACCCAAACAATATTTCAAACCCTGTTTAGTAAAATATAATCTCATATTACTATGAAAACTGGTTTGATGGTCGATAATTTAACAAAAACTGATAATAATTATAAACTAAAAAATAATAATAATATTGACGTAACGTAATGGCTTCTTACGATTCTTATTCATTGCTTAACAGAATTTGCAATCTGTTCGTTTTTATTGGAATTCGGAAAGCGTTGTCGATGTAGCTGGACCACTTGCAGCAAGTACTGTCTTTCATCTCCTTTTTTTGTCAAGCTATTATTGAAGTTTTCGATAAGAGCTACGCTCCTTTCTGCGACATCGTTAATTTTGCACTATTTTTCGTGCGTTTTTGAAACTTGTGTTTGTTTTCCATAGGTGCGGATTGAAGTTCAGAAAGCTAGTATCGAGTTCCAACTTTTCAAATAAAATCATGGATTTCTGGGTAACAAAGTTGGTAAAATCCTTCGAAACCAATGATTTTAGCTCGTCTTTTTTCAACACGACACGTTTACAATTTCCCGGTGTAGTTTGGCGATGTTTAATATTGTGGATTATTTTCAGCTCAGTCAATCGTGGGACTGCGTCGTCGAACAAAGATAATGCAGCGAGTTCCTCGCACATGTACAACATATGCTTTGCAAGTTTGATACTAGTTGCTTCGGTAACTCTGTGATCGGTCATTTGATTTTTTACAAGAGCTTGCATTAACCTCAGGTCGTGAGAGGGTGCTTTGACTGCGAGGGGAGCAGTAAACCATGCCTTTAGGTAAAACACTGCGATGAAAATGCAAATTTCAAGGAGATTAGATATTTTGTGTTTTGTTAGTCTGAGTTCTTTTGTGAAAAGAAAAATTGTTAAGCAATAAATTGCGTTGGCAAGCCATCGGCCATGATGCATCGCTCCAGGATATTTGAACTGAATACCACGAGGTGGTACACTGCCCAAAAAAATGCATGCCAGATTCAGAAGTTCGCGACAGTCTTTTCGTGGTTGAGTTATCTAAAATGATTAAATAATAGTTAAAAAAAAATACAAATTTTTTTCAAATTTCCTTGTATACAAAGGAAACGAACATTTTGGTGAAAAATATTTGGAGTTGATGGAATATGAAACTCAATATTTCATATTTGTGGTTATCCAACGTCTCTGCAATAACTTCATCTTCCGATCTTGTTTCAAATGCTGCCGTGTCAATCGCATTCCAATTGTCCTTGAGTCGTTTAAAAATTGGCGTTGTTGGACCGGATGTTGTAGGCCAAAAAATTTCGAACACACCTCTCAGAACTAACTCGTAAATGCGATGGTGACAGGCAAGATAGAGTAACGATGTACTCGAGTTCTTTCTAAGCAGTACGCAGGATCGGTTTGAACGGCCTTTAAATTCATAAACCACTTTTTAATAAGATTATTATGAACTATCGGTTAATGTACAGTACTGAACTAAAAAAAACCATGGGGTTAGGATAAAAAACATGAGGTATTTTTGGGCGGAAAAATATATCTTCAAGAAAATTAACACACTGCAAAAAGTGCTGTAATGGTATTTTAAGCGAAACTTGTTTCTTGCCTTTACCATTGAGAAAAAAAATTGACGATACTTGTATTATTATTATATTATATTAGAGCTGGTTGTGACGAAGCACATGGCTTTTATTTGTTCAGTCAATTTCCATTCTTTTAATGTTTGAGAAAATTACTTCAGCTTGGTTTTCTCCCGTTTCTCGGTCGAGTTTTGGGACTCCAAGCAATTTTTCCGTATCGAGACCGGCTATAACGATCGGAAACCTTTCAACTTTATCACCGTTGACAATATCCAAGAGGATTTTTCCATCCCTATAAACAACTAATGAATTCGCTGTTTGTATATTATCTTTTATGTTTTGTGCTATCGTCTTTCCGATTTTCCATCTGTGTCTGTGTATCGCGCTGTAACTAACATTCACATCGCCTAAGCGAATTTCAAGGCTTTGAACTGTGGCAGATAAAATATGTGCTGCATTTTTGCTGCTTGTCTTAATCCTGTCGAGTGCGGAAACGAGGCCTGGTGTCAAAATGTTATTCTTTTCGTTTACGGATCGACTTCCGTTTCGTCTTCAAAACTTGACGTTGTTCGTGACAATTGTCTCGAAGATTGATACTCTGAGGAAATACTGCACTGAGACGGAGTCTGACTCAAAACTACAACATGTATTATTCCAAATCGAATGAGAAAATAAATGAAAAGCAGAAAACAATCCGACAACAGTAAAACAAATGCGATCTAGATCCGCGGTCTCGCACATTTCAATCATTACCTGCACTGACTTCGTTGTCTTCAAGATATTCTGTAGCAGTTGAAGACGGCGAAACAGTATTTTCCTCAGTAATTGCAGACAGTGCCGAGTCATTTTGATTATTTCTCCGTTGCGATCGCAAAAATAATCGCTCAAGTTCTTTTAAATTTTGGGCAGAACGACAATGTGCAACGTTGAACATTTTGTCCAAATCTCTTGTAAATGTATTCTCCTTCAATATTTACGACGGAAAAATCTTTTTACCCCGATTTTTCAAAAGTTTTTTTTAGACTGTATGAAGTTTAATTAATTTCAGGATTGCGCTTTTCAATGGACGTGTTGAAATTTCAGCATATTTCCATTGTTCGAAAATTCCTCCGATAATTTCGTGTGCACTCCGACAAATGGTCAGCTTTTCCGTTCTATGTTTGTGAAAGAACAAGCTCAAAACTTTCCGATTTGTCGGTAAATGACGGACACTTATTTAGCTCCGATAATTTCGTGTGCACTCCGACGAATGATCAGCTTTTCCGTTCTATGTTTGTGAAAGAACAAGCTCAAAACTTTCCGATTTGTCGGTAAATGACGGACACTTATTTTTCGAATTTCTTTGCCGATTAACCAAATTGTGTTGTCTTTTTCTTTCCGAGCCATTGTTTCAAATTATCTTTAATTGAGTCCCCTTGAAACAAAAAAATGCCACAGGTACAAACCACAGCAACACCATAGATACAAAATGGCGCCACGAGTACCGTAGTGACGTGAGCAGCGGTATGCGCAGTGACACGCGCAATGTTATGCACAGTGGCTGGGATGAAATATAAATGAGTTTGAAGACAACATAGGTTACATCTATCTGGATTGTGAATATTGCAACCTTTTCAAATTGTCAAAGTTCATTTTTATTAAGAAATGGCTGCTGGATGTGATTTTTATCGTAATTAAATGTCATGACTGTGTTTAAATGCAATACGTTTATAAAAAAAATACAAAAGCTACCTCTAAAAAATTAGTGACCGCGCTCATTTTTTCAGGAAATTTTCTTTTATTAGTGCCCAACAGTAGCACGAGAAACCAGAAGGAATTTTTTTTTTTAATCAGTCTAGTGTCATAATGCTTTATTACCATGAAAGATATTGAAATTATTATTTAATGTGATTATCTTTCGGAATCTTTCCGTTTTTTATTATTGCTCAATTCAAGCACCATAGTATCACTTCTTCTTTATCATCACTAACTTCTTTACCCAAAACGAGATGTTGGTGAAGGCTTTCTTTAAAATGCGTTGGGACGTCACACCTCAACGAGTCTTTGGGAAAATTTCGTTACCGTGTTGTACTAAAATTTACAATGTCTTATATTAATTTTTGTAACAAATGTGCAAAAACTCCCCCTTTTGTGCATGAAGCAAGACAAAGACATGTGAAAAAATGACTACAGAATTGAGGAAAGTGAACGGAAACTCGTACGGTCTCCATATTTTTCGAACCTCTTAGTCACAAAATTACAGAAGATATATTTATCGATGGGACAATAGAGACTGGGGTGCAATTAAAAAACATATTGTCCCCAGACGCGTAACAAAACTCGTCGCTTGACTAGTTGTATCAGCATTTATAAAGCTCTCCATCCATAGAGCAGTCCTGTATAATCTGTTCCCGGTGCGACCATGGAAGCGGTATCCACAGAGAACCTGTTTTTCTTTTTTTTTATGGTGTACACGTTTCCGTCTGACCTGGTTTTTTTCTTATTATTCCGTCTCTCATTTTTTCCGTCTACTTTGTCTGCTAACCCTGATTTCATGTACTGAATCTTAACAAACAGACGATACTGAATGTTTCGTATACTATGTTTGCACAATCGTGGTTAATTCATGTGCGTTTGTTCTTATACGACTATACCCGTTCCCCTACGGTGATATAATATCGTCAAAATCATCTCGTAGCGAATGTGTACATGCGTGCGCCGCGAATAACATACAAGAACATCGTTCACGTTGTTACTGCCGGAGCAGTCGAACGTTGGGTAAGTAAACATATACATCATCTCGGAACATCTATACAAACGGCAGTTACCATGCAAGACGCACATGGTTCAACAAACGCGCAACGTTCTGATGATCGATAGTTTCATTGCGTTCTGTTCAGATAGAGAAAAGGGCTGCCATCTGACAATTCCGTCAAATAAATTATAAATGAGTTTGCTTCCATAAGTTGTTCTGCCCTGAGTCAAAAGACAATTGTTCCATTCTCATGTTATAAGTGTTCTTGGAACAGTGTCAGTTAGGATAATCCAAATTATAATAATAATCATGTCGTTTTGAAGATGACCAATCAGAAGGACTTTGAGCGACTTTCATGAGCGAGCGATGCATCGAAGCTAGCGGTTCTTATCTAAGCCGGAGGGATTCGTCGTGGACCCCCACGGTCAAGACTTACTGATCTAAGCCCTTGACCATGTTTATACTTAGGTCATGTGAAAAGATTATCGAATTTTATTAACTCAACTAGTGGGTTAGGGTGGCGCGCGAGGCTTCCACAGTTTGTGCGCTTGCATGAGTTTCGTAAGATAGCTCAACGTTAAGGTAGTACTTACGGTACAGTCCAAATGTGAGTTTCAGAGGAAATTTCGAACACGTCTCGATGCGACAAAAATATGGGAAAAAAGCAATTATCTAGGAGCCGGTACAAAGTGTGTTACTGCAAAATTATATTTTCAATTTGTCATTAACAAATTGAAGATAAACATTACCATTCAATACGTTTGAATTTTCTTTAGATTTGTATGTTTAAGCTATGAAAAAACGCACTTTCCAAAAATTACAACAAAAAAATCGTAAAAAGGCATACCAATTCAGAAAAGTTAACAGATCATTTGCAGGCAGGAAAGTAGTTAAGATGTCGGGTAATTTGGTGAATATTAATTATATATCTTTAATTTGGTAATGTAAAATTGGAATAATTATTTCACAAAAACAATCTTTGCAGCGCCTCCCAAACATTCGATTTTTTCAGATTTTTATCTCGTCGACAAATATTTGAAATTTTCTCTGAAGCTCACGCTCGGAGGGATTGTATCGTTAGTACTTACTTTAATTTCTTCATAACCGACGTGAGGGTCGATCTATAAGCATTTGTGGGAATCCGTAAGTAACTGCGTGTATGCGTGAGTTCTGTGAATATCGGTGAGTATCTTTGCATATTCCACATGAACTTTATGATTATGTAGATCTTTACGTAGTTCACAATCTTTAAACTTCGTCAACTGTCAGATCTATACCAGTCATTAAATCAACTACTTGCGAGACATTAGAGAATACCGTAGCCAGAAAGCTGCATAGTACTCTTGTGGTTATATGAAATAATCTGCAGACTCAATTTTTCGTGTCTCTTCAATATTCAAACTCGCGTGTTCTTCCCATGCCCTCGAAGGTGTATATGTGGGTATGTAGCGAGCGCGTATGCTATTTTAGATAATGGAAACTTGGTACGGTAACCCGTCGCGAATCTTGGATTCTCGTCGAAGTTGTAAATTTCGATTTTGTTGAATAACGACGACACGTTGCACTATACCGTAGTGCTCCAAATTAATATCACACAATTATTCACGTATAAAGACAAAAAATGCTTGGGATTTCGAAACTAATGAATATATTTAAAAACTTTCAACAATTATAAAAATAGACTTAAAATATAACGAGAGTGAAATTGAACTTGTTATTTAGAATTTTAGTGGCGAGCAGCTAGCTGTGTCTGCCGCACAAGTTGACTCTAGACCTTTGCCAGCAGCTAGCAGTGTCTGCGGCGCGAGTTGAGTGAAGAGTTTTGCCGGCAGCTGGCTGTGTCTGCGGCGCGAGTTGACAAACGACTAACTACTTCTCAGAAGCAAAAAAATGTCTTGTAAATGAAAATGTGTTTTCGAGTTTTCTCTGGCGGGGCAATCTGACATCTGATTGGGTCCCCTTTTGCCAACAACCAATTGAATATTCTTTCGTCCACGTGGAAGGGTTCCTGCGAGGTACGTGCCTTTTTTAAAGATAGGAAAAACCTAATTATCGCGTAAAGCGCATGCTTTTAGAAAAAGGTGAAACGCGCGAGGCTGAGAACGGCAATAAAACATTTGGTGACCATCCTTAAGCGTAAGTAATAAAACAACTGGCGGTCCGTACTCGATTTTGTACCTCGTCGGAGCTCTGTGAACTTGGCACCCGACTTGAAAAAATTAAGTTTTCTTTGCGTGATTCTTAAAGAGTTTCGTATGTAGTTGATTGTAGTTTTAATTTTTTCGTTTGTAGTAACGAGGAAACATTTCCACAATTAACATTTTTTTTTGTGCATTTAATATATTGCAATTATTTCTCAATAATCGACTGTAGTCATTTGTAGCAATGAGTACATCATGTTCAGATTCTGGAAAAGTTACGGGGAGGAAACATGGCCAAAGTTCTAGTCGCAGGTACGCTTGTAGTTCTACGTAGTACCGTGTATTTCGTTTGTAGTACCTCGGAAATTAACGAAAAATAATTATTTCTCGAGCTCAAGGTCTAAAATTGTTTGCAGTCGTTTGTACTACCGATGATTTCGTTTGTAGGACCTCAAAAACCGACTGGCAGACAGTCGATGTACTGCAAGCTGTCATGATTTTAAAGAATCGGCTTGCAGTGTATCGAATGCCTGTCAAAATTCAAGTAATTACAACGAATAAAAAGTTCTAGTTCTACTCACAACTACACGCGATTTTGGATATGCACGTTGCAGTATAACGATCGACCATTAGTTTTTGAGAAATTACAAATGAAAAAAGATTCAATTTTCTTAATTTTACGCACAAAATCTAAATATATATGGGTCATTCCACCAAATAAAATTATTTTTACGGGGCGACCCTCTCGGATCGTGCTCATAATTTGTGGAGGTGTTCTCTACTATAAGAAAAAAGTTCCCGGAGAGTTTCAGCTCTTAATACGCAGCGGTCTTGAAGTTATGATTTTTTGAAATTTTGAAAAAAAAAAGTTTTCAACTTTTTCATCAATTGTTTTGATGAGGAAAACTTTTTTATAAAAATTTACGTAACACTATATCTTATGGGAAAAATTCTCAGCTTTCGAATGAAAATATCCATTTTATCATAAACTTATCAATAGACCCTTAAAGATCCAATTAAAGTGTAAAAATCGTTTTTTTTTGGTGTGCGGCGCTAAGTACTTCAAATTTGATTTTTTTTTTGAAAAGCTGAGAGTTTTTCCTACAAAATATATCGTTTCGGCGATGTGCATATTTTTTGTTTTATTATAATTGAATTAAATGTAAATTGGTTACAATCAAAAAACTTTTATTTTTGAAGACCTTTCCGTTGTTGATACAGTTTTGATAAAAGCATATCCAATTTCATTTTTTATCGGCAAAAAAGTATGTAATGACTGTGTTCCTTTAACGGTTTTTGATAAAGAATATCGTACGTCTAATACAGTTTTTTTATTTAAATAATCATCATTCGTTATGAAAGTGAAATCAACGCCTGTAAAATTTTTGATTGCCCAGGAATGTAAATCTTGTGGAGTTAGTATGTGATTTTTATTTTCCATTTGTAATGAAGCTCTAGTTGCATATCGTTTTACTGAACCTGCAAGCCCGTCACATGGTCCTTTGCCATGGGCAGTTGCAAAAAAATGCCAATCAGCGTTGATTCCAAAGTCAGCATAATGATAACATAAATTAGTAAATGATTTTTTGTTCTTAAATTGCTATGGTGCTCCATCTAAGAAGTAAAAAATCTTATCAACAGTAGTAAATTTTTTCTTCAGCAGAGTAATTAATTGTTCTTGAAATAAGTAAATTAAAACTGTGTCATGTTTAAGGCGGATATGAATCAACGAATATTTACAAAACAAAAATAAATAGAGGGAGTCTTGAGCGCCATCTGCATCAAATTAGCGCAATTTTTTAGCGGGTAGTTTGAAATTATTAAATATTTCATTTTAAATATTCAACAGAAAGTTATTTTACTATTCTAAATAATCGGGAAATACTTACAGGATATAATGTTTAATTCAATTATAATAAAACAAAAAATATGCACATCGTCGAAGCGATATATTTTGTAGGAAAAACTCTCAGCTTTTCAAAAAAAAAAAAATCAAATTTGAAGTACCTAGCGCCGCACACCAAAAAAAAACGTTTTTTACACTTTAATTGGATATTTAAGGGTCTATTGATAAGTTTATGATAAAATGGGTATTTTTATTCGAAAGCTGAGCATTTTTCCCATAAGATATAGTGTTACCTAAATTTTTATAAAAAAGTTTTCCTCATCAAAAAAATTGGTGAAAAAGTTGAAAAATTTTTTTTTTCCAAATTTCAAAAAATCATAACTTCAAGACCGCTGCGTATTAAGAGCTGAAACTCTCAGGTAATTTTTTTCTTATAGTAGAGAATACCTCCACAAATTATGAGCACGATCCGAGAGGGTCGCCCCGTAAAAATCATTTTATTTGGTGGAATGACCCATATAATGAAGTATTTTCTCGCGAAACAAAAAAAATAATTTTCTAATTTTTTTCGATTCAAATTCATCTATTACATGAATTTCGATTGCAGTATCTAGAAAACTATCATGCATTCGATATACCCGAACGTTTGATGGTGAATTGTTTATTAATAGTTGTTTTGCTTGCAAGACCTTGAAGACTGACGAGGACTCATTATGCCCCGAGCTTTAGCTTGAAAATCGTTTAGAGCTGTTTATATTACCACTAATTTCATTTCAAGTCCGACGGACGCGTAGAAATAAACGGTACTACAAACGACTACAAACAATTTTGGAGCTTAAGCTCGACAATTAATAATTTTCCGTCAATTTGAGAGGTTCTACAAACGAATTAAATAGTACTACAAACAACTTCAAACGATTCTGAAGCTTCAGCTCAAGATATAACAATTTACCGTTAATTTCCGATCTACTATAAACGAAATAAACGGTACTACAAACAACTACAAACGATTTTGGAGCTTGAACTGGAGAAATAATAATTTTCCATTGATTACCGAGGTATTACAAACGAAATAAACGGCACGACAAACGTCTACAAGCGTACCTGCGACTAGAACTCTGACCATGTTTCCTCCCCGTAACTTTTCCAGAATCTGAACACGATGTACTCGTTGCTACAAATGACTACAGTCGATTATTGAGAAAATAATTGCAATATATTAAATGTCCGAATTTTTTTTTTTTTTTTCTAATTGTAAAAATGTTTTCTCGTTACTACAAACGAAAATTCCTTCACTACAATCAATTACAAACGATTCTCCATCGAAATGAATCACGAGATTTAAAAATTTTCAAAGAAACGGGGGATGGGTTTTTCTCGAAGTCCTATTACTTTTTTTTTCAATTTACTACAAACGAAAAACTTAAAACTACAATCAACTACATACAAAACTCTTTAAGAATCACGCAAAAAAAAATTAATTTTTTCAAGTCAGGTGCTAAGTTCACAGAGCTCTCGTCGGTAATCCTTTTGCCTGGATGAGAGAAAATAAACACTACTTCGTCGTATTATTCTATTGTTATTCTAACATTATATTTGAATTTCTCAAAAACCATAAAGAGATGAATAAACGTATAGCTTAAAATTACTAGCGTCTGATGCGACGCACCAAAACTTGATACACAAGTAAAGTCATCACCCCCGTCGTTCACTATTCAATTTTCGAATAAATGTGTGTCGTGTTTGGGAATTACAGAGATTTCAAACTCGTGAAAAATTGCGTGGGATTTCCAGTTTTCATACATTTTCGGTTATAGCCTCAAAGGCGTTAATATAATCGATAGTATGGATTGAAGATCTTTAGTAACTTCTAACTTATACAACTACTACCAACGCTACTACTAATTTCGCGACTGCTCCTACGACCACTACTACTACTATGAATTTGCCCCTTCGGATCTATTTCTGGAAAACGGTGGATTTTCAGAAAACGATCTAAGAGTTAGCTACACGCAAAACTATAAACATGAAGAAAACGTGTGTAAATTATCTTGCTCTTCCTTTTGCAATGTAAAGTTCGCGACGTTAAGAGGATAATCGCCAGCCGTAGAAATATAGAGAAAAGTTAGTCGTTGAAGGAGTATATTTCAAGATAGCAAAATAGCTCCTGTTCTCTATTGTGATGATACGTGCTGAATTATTTTATGCACTGTAAAAACTACCTGCGTTGGGTTATTTCCCACTTTATTTTTTCAAGGGACTCAATTTTTTCAATCAAGAAGATAAGCAGTTTACCTGAGTTTCCCAGTCGCACGACTCGCCACACCACGGCGCTGGCCGTTGTCTCTTGGACAGATTATTTTTATAGTGGGTTACCACCCACCACAATCATGAAAATCCAGAGGGGCTACGCGCGTTTCAAACTTCAAACAATTATCCGTGAGCCTGACTCGAAAACTAGTGCACATCAATATGGATAGCTTCATTTCATCGTTCTGATCAATAGCTATTCGTCGTCTTACTAGAAAGTTCAGTTAATACAGGATCTCCCTTGATGGTGCAAAGAATTTAATTAGTTTATCATAAGAGATTGAAATTAGTCGCAGCTATGCAAGCATTCCAAGATAATTATAATGAATCAACGTATCTAGTTTAGTATACTAAATCAGCTTCCACTGAAGCACCACTATTTGCACGCGGCAAACGAGACACGATTGAACATGATAATGAGAGGCTGTTACTTTACTGTGAGATAAGAAGCGTGACGGCCGCTAGTACAAACTAAATCAATAATAATAAATCAATTAAAAAAACAACTATCAAGTGAACCTGTGATTTCTAATTTACATGCATTAGAAATACTTCGAATGTGGACTCTGATTTCCAATCTACTGTTTAATTTTGTGTGAAAAATAGAAAAAAAAAATGTAAATACTTCACTGAAATGTTATAAGAGGAAAGTGGATTCAACTGGATGCATAGCGAAGTAATTAAAACGCTCGTACGCTCGTTGACCACGAGTTATTCGATATCAAGAGTGCGCACCTGTAAAAATTAACGCCTGTCTCGATACACCGATCATCGCGTCGTGTTACTGACAGGAGAGCAGATGGGTATACGGGTACTCGTGGTCAATCGGGGGCAAGTAAATTGGAAGAATTGCCGACAGTGAAAACTCGCCCACGTTTTTTCTTTGTTGCAGCATTCATTGGGAAGATACATAAGCTTTTGCCTTTGAATCACGATGCACTCGCGCATCAGCACCGAAGCGGTACTTCACTAGTCTGAGAGATCATTAACCGCCGGGCTGACTGCACGGATAAATCATGCTTTAGTGCATGACGCTGCCGACGTGTTACGCTGCGATACTTTCCCTTATTGTGTCGACTCTCCGTGAGTAGTAGCTACTTGGCTGCTATTCCTTAAGTGCGTCGCGAGTTACGCATTAAAAAAAAGATAGAAGCACTAAAGAAAAAATCATTCGTGTCGTTCATAAAACGGTGCCAGACTAGCTGTCTGGCACCATCTATTTCGAGCTATTACAAGAACGTACTTCCAATTGCGACTACAATTATTACGAGTTGTCTACAGGGTTAGTATTACACAAATTTAACAAAACATGTTCTGACACTTGGTAATGTACCCGTCATCGTACTATCTCTCGCTCCATATCTACGTGTTCTAATTCTCACGAGACTCTCTATTGTCCGGTCATTAATGAAATTAAAATTAGAATAAGCTTTCGTGCCAAGTCTATATGCACGCGGGTTATCAGCATTGGCTCTGGAATTTTCATTACGCAACTGCGGTATTTATTAACATAGTGAAAAAGTAAGTAAAATAGCATTCCAACGTAAAACAGACATGAAACGTGAAGTTGAGCATCTGATGTTCGAAAAATGTTTATATTTTTAGGATGCAGGACAGCAAATTTTTTTGTTGCCAAGAATGATAAAATTATATTTCATTATTTTTGAAGGCATATCTGGTAAAAGCAATGTAAATAATTTACCTACGATTCGGCAAACGTTAGGTTTGCATAAAAAATAATGTGGGTCATTCCAGGTCAAATCGACCAATAGTTGGACTCGACCCCTTTCGATTTGCACCATTTTTGGTCAGAAGCTTCCTTTGGACCTATAATGAAGTTCTGCCAAAGGAAAATTTTTTTAAAATATTTTTACCGAAGTTACGCAATATTGAAAATTTCACTATTTTCCTTGTTTTTTGAACTTATGTTTTAAATATCTCGAAGACTATTGCAAATTAAAAAAAATCCTCCGGCCCATTTCAAGAACGATAGTTGGGGATATAAAAAAAAAATATTTTTTGAATTTTTTTTTTTTTAAATCTCGAATTTGTGAAATTTTGAATTTTTACAATTTGTTGAAATATATGGCCGACATGAAATTTTTGGCTCAACATTTTTTGTATACTACCTTGGACCAATCTTAAACGATCCTGAAATTTTTGGAATGTTGTTTTTTGTTTATTCAAAAATATGGGGCTTATTGGAATAATAGTCAAGCAACAATCCACCCATTTGCTTGCTATTATAGATCCATTGATGAAAATGGCGATAATATAGTACCTCTCAGTTTAGTAAGTATATCCGACAACTTGACACATAATACAACAGCAGTTTATAGTTTCCAAGAAGTACTGATACCGTTTCTGAGAAGTAAAATCCCAAATCTTTCAAAAGTAATTTATTTATCGGATGGTGCAGCATCTCAATACAAAAATCGATACAATTTGCTGAACTTGCTATATCATGAAGGAGATTTTCAAGTACCTGCGGAATGGCATTTTTTTGCTACTTCGCATGGAAAAGGTCCAAGTGATGGTTTGGGCGGAACATTGAAGCGAATGATTGATAGAGCCAACCTTCAATCAGCACCTGAAGACCAGATTCAAACTCCTACTGAACTATTCCAATGGACACAAAAAAATGTTCACGGAATCAATTGTCGCTTTGTTTCAAACGAACAGATTCAGCGTATTGAGAAAAAACTTAACCAAAGATTTAAAAATGCTCCCCCAGTACAAGGAATTCGAGGTTGTCATGCAGCTATTCCTGTTTCGAGTGATGTGATAAAAATGAAAAATTTATCATCATCTGAGCACGGAAAGGATTTTCGATTGAAAAATTTAGATTTCTATGAGTTTGTTGAAGAACCGGATATTAAAAGCAGGTAAAATGATTAAAATTTTATATTTTAGAACTTTATTAATATTAAATTTTGGATTTGAAGATTGAAATCATACTGCATTTCAGGTCAAGAAAGAGAAAAGTAGCAGCAACAATCCAAGGAGGTATAAAGAAAAAACGGTCTTCATAATAGAACATGGATTAAGCTTAGATTTAAAACATTTCATTAAATAAATGAATAAATAAATGCAATTAAAAACTTTTCATGTAATCATTAAACTAATAAAATAAAGTGTTTCTGTCAAAAATTAAAAATAAATTGATTTTTCAAACTTACTTAGGTTAAATAAAGAAAAAAAAAAGTTGTTTTTTTTTTAGGAAAAAAATTTTTTTTCTTAAATTAAAAAATTCATATTTTTGAATAAACAAAAAACACCATTCCAAAAATTTCAGGATCGTTTAAGATTGGTCCAAGGTAGTATACAAAAAATTTTGAGCCAAAAATTTCATGTCGGCCATATATTTTAACAGTTTTTAAAAATTCAAAATTTCACAAATTCGAGATTTTTCAAAAATTTTTTTCAAAAAATATTTTTTTTTATATCCCCAACTATCGTTCTTGAAATGGACCGGAGGATTTTTTTTTATTTGCAATAGTCTTCGAGATATTTAAAACATAAGTTCAAAAAACGAGGAAAATAGTGAAATTTTCAATATTGCGTAAGGTCGGTAAAAAATTTTTTTAATTTTTTTCCTTTGGCAGAACTTCATTATAGGTCCAAAGGAAGCTTTTGACCAAAAATGGTGCAAATCGAAAGGGGTCGAGTCCAACTATTGGTCGATTTGACCTGGAATGACCCATGTATATGTACATAAGTTATCGGTTAAAAAGTGCCCAGCGCAACGACATTTTCCCCAACTTTTCTGACCGATACAAACCGGTGTCAACGTAAGATTAACAGTAATGTTTATCAGTAGCGCGCACTGTAGGACAGCAGCATTATAATTGCAGTGTCAATATAATCGGCAAAATTCTATGTCAAGCTCGCAGTCATCATTCATAAATGTTGATGGAAAAAGAGTAATGGAAGAATCAGGTAGAAAAGCGACTAAGTTAGAGACAAGGAAAAAAAACATTTATATATTTAGTGCGGTCTTGTTAAAACATTTTTACGAGTCGTCACCAAAGTTCGATAACAAGTTACCACGATCGAACTTTGATGAAAAACGATAAAAAATAAATAATTATTGACGTTAATCCCAATGGTCAATAATTTTCTATAACTTCCAAAAAAAGTTCTCGCCGAGTTCCAAGACGCACATGACGTTAATCTTTGCGTGAAACTTTTTGTCGTTGAGCGGCTAGTCCTCCTCTAAAGACGTGGATGGAATAATCGGAGGACCTCAAATGTATTTCTTGGCCACACAAGGTTCGTCGACTAAGATAGATGCCGATGAGACGTTTGAGTTCGAGCACAAAACGCTCAGCGGTAGACCGAATGGTGCAGCAACCTTCGAGGAAGGGTCAGTACCACGCAGCGAGTTCCTCTTTCGAAGAGTCGCTAGAGAGCCAACGAGAGGCAATGAACGTTCGTCGTGAATTTAATTGGATTCTGAAGCTGACGAAGAACAATGGAGCTAAGACTGGCGTATTCGGCAATCGAATGGTTGGTGGCCAGATGCAGCGTAAGAAGAAAAGAGAAAAAATCATAAGTCTGTGACTCGTTGAATTATAATCACTCACATGCGGTAAGCTGTGGCGTTAAACATTCAAAAATCTTTCGTTTGAATAAATTGAGTTACACATCGATCATGACCAATGTACTTTATTCTTTTTATCGATTAAATTCGGATTTCACCATCGTTGATCATTGATTCAATGATTAGAATTTTTTATTTGAATGAGGTATGATTGCAAGTAATAAAACGAAAGCTGAATATAGCATGTCTACAGACTTGGCGCGCTGCAATTTGCAAAAAAAAGTCTGACATCGTTCTCGATTTATCCAACAATAATTTTGAAACAACTCTACACCAACAATAAATTTTATGGAAAGTCACACCCGCCGAATACCTCATTAGCTAGCTTTTTGAGCGATACATTTCGGACCGTGATTTATCTCATAATTTATCAACGACGTATGAACCCATAAATATGTGCAAGGATACCCGCTATACGAATTCTAAAGCTTTGATTGCCACCATTTTATTATGCCACTAAAAGTGTACGCAGTCGTTCATGGAGCCTCAGGTTTCGGAGATAGCTAGCGCGATGTCTGAAGAGGGTCAAAGATATCAAGGAGACATCGAAGCTTGTTGGATGCCCATTCTTGTCCAGTCTTCGTGGATATCAAATGTATGGAATAGCACAGAAAAACCAGACAGACTAGGCATCAATGGAGTTTAGGTACTTATTGATCACTGTCGGGCGGTCAATATACAATTGCAGTATATAAGTGCAGGAAGAATGGTTCCAGTCGTGAGAGACGCCACTTCATAGAACCGTGCCCATTGAAGCTCGTTAATTTCTTGACACACACGGTTAACTCCGAGATTAAGTTATATACAGTCACGAACAATTTTTGTTGTAAAGCATGAGTTTCGTGGTAGAGATGAAGATATACCACTCCGGGAACCTGCGGCGCGGACGCTCCGCATTCGTTGTTGCAAGAGATTAGTAACGTTTGTCCGCTCACAGCACACCAAGTAGCATTCTCACAAACGATTTTCATGCAGCGAAAGAGAAAGGACGACAGACTGATTTAACTATTCCAGTGAGCGAGAATGATGCCACTTTTCGACCATGGGCATGATTAATCAAGATTTCGATAAGCGTTCCTCGCACACACCGCATGTGCGCCAGACGGCTCTGACTTAATATCTTCACACCGAGCTCACTTAATGTTGGACGTATAGAGTTATTAGAGTGTATTCGAGTTCATGCTTCAGTTAGTTCCTCCGAAAGAAACGCGTCGAGACAACAAGGAATTGATGCGTTTCGAAGTCGTAACCTTACTGATTGTAGGTAATAGAATGATAATCCTATGGTATGAGAGGAATTAATAAATATCTAGGCTTCTTCTTACTTTCTCTTTACATATATAATGACATGTTCGTGAGGAGAGAAAACATTGTAGTAAAAACGAAATTGGACTGTCTGATTACGTTCTAGAAAGGTGATTTGCACGTCCTAGAATGCGCAAAAAGCTTCCCTATCTGTTATCTGTTTGCGGGTCTACGCTATCCGGACACACAATAACTTTCAATGAGGCTTCAGATCGTAGCAAAATTTACTGTGCCTTCTATACAATAAATATAGTTGTCATATTCAAATTCGAATTATTGCATCTATTTTTTCTAACTGTTTTCCGTAAATGTAAAAAAAATTGTGAGAAAATACTAAAAACATGTTTTAAATAATTGTGAAAAATTCGATGAAAGTTGACCTGATTCGTAGTGTCGTCTACAATATAATATTACACCGCAAATATAGGCAATTGTATAGAAACATTTGATTTTGTAACAAATATCTAATTACACAAAGAAAATCATTGGGCCCCTCAATCCTTATAGGGACCCAATAATGTTATTTATGTTGATTGTTGCTAATCAATTTCATATATGGTTATATTGTATTTTACATCTCCGATTGGAATCAGTACATCACAACTTATCAATATAATACAATTTTTACAAATAAAAGTTCTATATATTGAGTTCGCACATTGCTACAAAGAAATGATAATTGTATTTCACGCCTCTTCCTGTAGATCATAGTATAGTTCCCCCTACTTCCACAACTGTCTCCATTAATTTAAAGCTAGGGAAAACTCTTTCCCTATGTCCCGCGGTTAGCGCTGCCTTGGGTGCGTCCACGGCTATCTTCATTCTTGGGCTCGATACAAGTGTCTTCACACGAGATTTGCGTAAGGAAATGCATAATTATCAATTATGGGCAAGAAAAGTAAGAAGAAGGGGACGAGGAAAATGGAGAACTGCGACGAAAAAGTCGACGGCTAGAAGAAGATTTCGATCGAGAGAGAAAGAAACGTCGTAAGTACGAACTTAACCTCACTTTCGAGGGTTGAGAAGGAAGTTCAGGCACATTTTTTTAAAAATTGAATGCCTCGTACCGATCCAATATTATTGAATGTGTCAAGGATTTTATGGTTGCCACAGTGTTATGGGGTTTCGCCCAGAAAACCCCGCTCTTTCCACGATGGGTTATGGTACGAACTTCGATGCACGAGGTTTGACCCATATAGTTCGATCGCTCGTGAAAACAAAAAGGAACACGAGGAAATGCGCAGTTGCATTTGAATGGTGATTTTTCAGAAGAACATTCGTCGAGACGTTCAAGGTCGGGCCTCTCGACGAAGGATCTGTCGCCTCGACGGTCGGCGAGGAGAACGTCATCGGCATCGTCATCTCAACGATCGTGGAGAGACTCTTCATCTCCATACTCTCGGAAGCGATTGACGTATCGTCACACACCGGGTCGTTCGGTGTCTAGTGAGAACTCTGAACGTTTGGGAATGAGACTTCGGTGTTCGAGAAGTTGCTCGTGCTCTATAAGATACTGACACTCGAGAGGACGATCCCGTCCGAGAAAAGGCTCGTGCTCGAAAATACGTTCGAGATCATTTGCGGCGATATACCGCGAAAAGTACGAAGTGCTCGAGATCTCTCAAGCGAACGATAGCACGATTCCCGGCGAGACAGGGCTCGACTCATTTCTCACCCATGGCGCGACGCTCAGAATTTGTTCACAATCGAGACAGTCGAAATCGAGCGTCCGAGTACTGTGCCAAACAGGAGACGAAAATATGAATGCATCGACGAGCAACATGGTAAATGAAGATCATGAACCGACAACGGAGGCATCGAGAGAAAATTCGACCAATACACAAACGTCAGAAACTTCAAAGGACAAGGAATGCAGTAACCGAAAAGAAAAAGCGATTCCAGAGCACGAGGTAGATTTCCAGGAAGAATTATTAAGCGTGATGGGAGCTCGCTTGGAACCGGAAGAAAAAACGGATTCTGTGGTCCATAAGGACGGCTCTTCGCTGGTTCGAAATTGTCAAAAAAGGTCTCGCGGACGAAGAAGTTGAGACGCTTTTAGGAAAGTATCCTGTGGCGGAAAATTGTATGGTTATTATGATTCCAAAATTGAATGCCGTGCAAAAAAGCGATTTTAGTGACAATTAAAATCGATAATCCACAACAGATTGCTTTATTCGAACTGTTGAGCGACGCGGGACGATTGCTCGCTCCCATCGATAGAGAGGAATCGTTGGCAAGACAAAATCTAATTCTTGCGAACTTAAATTCATCTTTGAAAACAATGCTCATAAACACCTCGGTGGATGAATGGCTCTTCGGCGTGGATTTAGAGGAAAAAAATAAAAACGGCTCAGAGTCGAGAGAAAACGTCGAAAGATTTAAAGCCTTCGTCGAAGCCGTGGCATCAAGTATAGCTAAAAATTGACAGGAATACACAGATTCTTTCATAAACATTACTATGCGATATTGCGTTTGAGGTGAAATTTTTGTAATAAAGAGTTATTGAAAAAATGTTAAGTATGATCTGCCGTAACTAACTTTCAACAGCTACAACTATGATCTAGAGGAAGAGGGGCGAAATACAATTAATGGTTAAACGAACTTACCTAAGTGGAGTTCAATCATGATTGTATGAAGCGCCTCTTCCGAATAGATCAGTCCTTCCCTCCCATTTATCTCAAGGGAGATACCCGTATTTCATGTTACGGCAAAGTTTTCAAGAATGAAGATAGCCGCGGACGCACGAAAGGTCGCGCCAACCGCCGGATATAGGGAAAAAGATTTCCCTAGCTTTGAATTAATTATGACACTTGTGAAAGTAAGGGGTACTACAACTATGATCTATTCGGAAGAGATCTATTTTAATCGTTAATTATGTAGTGTCCCTGCAGCCTACCGGGGGATGTCTGTAACCCCTACGTAGCGCGTCCCCGGGTGGCGGATAGGGGAATGCTCTCTAGATATAGAGGGCAGGAGGCAATTAAAATACCTCTAGCGGACCAATAGACACGGGGAAGGAACCTCGCTAACAAATCAAACATGGAAGGAAGTGATATCAACATAATACCCCAAGTGAGTACTTCTCGCACAGAGAATAATCTCACCAGCGATTCCGGCCGGGTGAAAGCCCCGGTGATCGCTGCCGGCTTCATGGATTTTGGGGGAGACCATAATATCACTGAAGAATCACCGAAACAAAATGGAGGAAGCGGTGGGAACAGAATGGAAGAAACAAAAAGCAACGACACACAGCAAGGAACCCAAAGTGGAAAACACGGGAAAAAAAGCAAGAATCATAGGGATCCACATCAGACGGAGACGCGAGACGCGGAGTGGCCAACACTGACTAGCGTACCACCTGCTCACACCCCGGATAGTGCCCGCGGATTGCCGACCGACGCACGAGTTTTCTTCAGCCAGCCCGTGGTCATAGGTACAATCTCTCGGGACACAGCCATCGAACTGGAAGACGGCAAGCTGGGCGAGCTTCAGGAACTGCTGACGGAAACCAGCAGACTGATAAAAGCGAAGCGAACCGTTCCCACGGAAGTCACGAAGAATGTGAAGGAGGCCCTGGCCTTGATCGCGGAAGCCTTCACCCACCGGAAATCCTGGAAGGACGAGCAACGAAAGCTCACCCTCGCTGAGGCCAGAGAATACGAGGCACTCCGGCAAGCCGCGACACCGTGCACGCCAAGAAACAAACGGCCGGCACTCAGCCCGCCCCTTGGCCCGGAGGAAGACACCCGCTCAGGCCACAAAGGAGGCTTCACTCTGGTCAACAGGAAAAAGAAGAAGCGCGTCGGGTCACTTACCGAGGCCCCGCCAACACAGAAATCCACAACGGGGCCATCAAACGCGCAAGCCCCAGCCCCCGCGCACCGGAAAGTAAAACGGAAAAAGGCAACAGCCCCGGGCGCCAGTACTAATGCCGTACTGATAAAGCCTGTTCAGGGAAAGTCCTACGCAGACTTACTCAGGGACATTAAGACCAAGGTAAACCCGGAGCAGCACCAGGCGACCATCCGCTCCATCCACGAAACCAGGGATGGAGATATCTTGCTGGAAATGGACCGGAAATCGAATAACTGCCCAACTTTCACCGACGCGATAAAGGCGGCGGTCGGGGAGCAAGGCTCAGTCAAGAGTCTATGCCCGACTCACACCATAGAGATCCGGGATATGGACTCCTCCACGGAAGAGGCAGACATACGCGGCGCCCTAGTGCGAGATCTCGGCGACACAGCGGAGATTAAGAGGATCGGACTCTCGAAGAATGCCTCGCGAGGGCAACGCACGGCATTCGTAGAATTGGACGGGAAAAGCGCCCAAAAAACGATCGCGGGCGGCCGAATAAAGATCGGGTGGATCATCTGCCGAAGCAGGCGGCATGAATCTATACGGAGGTACTACAGATGCCTCGGATACGGACACCTCTCCAACAGATGCGCCGGCCCTGACCGCAGTAAGCTGTGCTACAAGTGCGGCGAAGCGGGCCACAAAGCAGCGGCATGCAACCGACCACCACGCTGCATGCTCTGCGCGGCAACCGAAGGACAAGAACGTAACACTGATCACGCCCCCGGAGCGGGACGATGTGTAACATATCGAAATGCGCTGTAGGGAGCTCTCTCCGGTCAAAAATGACGACCTTCCTGCAATGTAACCTGGGAAAGGGGTGGACCGTGCAGGCGTTACTGCATCAGTTCACCTCAGAAAACCCCATTGACGTCTGCATAATATCAGAGCAGTACGCGAACTCACCGCAGGCATCGTGGCTCTCTGACACGTCGAGCACGGCAGCGATCTGGGTAGTCAACTCAGCCCTACATCCAACAAACAGCGGGCTCAGCGACGGCTATATCTGGGTGAAGCTCCGAGACCTCACCCTTATAAGCTGCTATCTCTCGCCAAACCAAGGAAGCCTGACGTTCAGACGACAGATTGCCGATCTTGAGGACACAATTCGGCGCATTGGCGGCGAAGCTATCGTGGCTGGGGATTTCAATGCTAAGTCCGCAGAATGGGGAATGGAGTGGAGTGACGCTAGAGGGAATGAGCTGGCGGACATGGCTGCACGACTTGACCTGACCGCGCTCAATGAGGGAAATGTTTCAACCTTCAGAAGATCGGGCTGTCGAGAGTTGATCCTTGACATCACCTTCGCATCACCGGAGACGGCCGCAACCGTATGGGACTGGAGGGTCCTGGAGGATTATAATTCCAGCGACCACCAATACTTACAGTTCTCGGCCGGCAGCGCGCCCACCAACGGCAGGAGGCAGGAAGAACGACGGCGCTGGAACGATAGGAAGCTGAATGAGACAAAGCTCATCAACTCTCTAAAGAACCAGGTCCAACAACACGCGAATGTGCTACGAGACAAGACGTGGAGAACCTCGTGGAAAAGACGATGGCCATCATCTCGTCAGCCTGCGACGCTTCTATGCCAACCAGGAGCACCCGCGTGAAAAGGCGTGCGAACTACTGGTGGAACGACGAGATCAGGGAGCTTCGGGAAAAGTGTCTGACGCTACGGCGTAAATCTGTTAAAGCGAACCGCAGGCGTCAGGCCGGCCAACCGGATACTCTTTTTGCCGAACTAGATAGCGCCAAAAAAGCCCTAAAATGGGCAATCAAAAAAAGCAAAAACCAGTCCTGAAAAAATCTATGTGTCGAGCTCGATGAGGACTCTTGGGGCAAGGCCTACCAGATCGCGGTCAGGGGACTGGGTAGGCAAAGCCGCATACCTCTCATGGAGCCAACTACCATAGAAGGGATCATCGGTGATCTTTTCCCCCAGCACCCACGGAGGGCACCTAGGGGAAACGCGACAATTGCGCGCGGACCGCCCTTCACAACGGCGGAACTACAGGACGCTGCCAAGTCCCTGAAACCAGGCAGAGCCCCGGGTCCGGACGGCATCCCTTTAAATGTCATCAAGAGTATATCCAGGGAGTGCCCCGAGGTACTTCTCACAATGTACAACGCCTGCCTCGCAACAGGCACGTTCAGCCGTCGATGGAAGCGACAACGACTGGTGCTTCTGGACAACGGGAAGGGCCCTCCAATGACGTCATCATCGTACAGGCCGCTCTGCCTGCTGGACGTCGCAGGCAAGCTTCTGGAAAAAATGATCAAGTCACGCCTAACTCAGGCAATAGACAATACCGGAGGACTATCGAACAACCAGCACGGATTTCGAAAGAAAAAGTCGACGATCACCGCGATAGATCAGGCCATAACCATCGTGAAAAGGGCCTGGTCTGGCAGCTACTAAGCTTGGAAGGCGAGCATCCTGCTCACCTTCGACGTGCAGAACGCATTCAACTCCGTGGGCTGGGAAGACATACTGGATGCCCTGAAGAATGACTTCACCATCGACCAGTACATCCTAGACATAGTGGATGGCTACTTCCGAGATCGCCTACTCGAGTACGACACGACCGAGGGCTCCCGAGCGGTGGAGGTCACCGCCGGGGTTCCACAGGGTGCAGTCCTGGGCCCTGAGTTCCGGAACATCCGATACAACGAGCTACTGGCCACCAACTTCATGCGCGAAACCCATCTAGTCGGATACGCCGATGACATTGCCGGTATAGTCGTAGCGGACAGTACCGACGATGCACGGAGGAAAATTGGGCACCTGGTCAGGCGAATTGGCACCTGGCTAGGCGGCCACGGACTCAAACTAGCAGCCAGCAAGACGGAAATGGTGGTCCTCACGAGGCAACGCTGATTCGAGAAACCCTTCGCCATAAACATAGACGAAGCGCTTGTCGAAGCCAGAAGATCAGTCCGGTACCTCGGTCTCCGGCTCGACGAGAAACTAACCTTCGGAGAGCACATCAAACGAACAGCTGACAAAGCCAACGGTGCCGCCGCCAAGCTCTCGAGAATCACGAAGCACATCGGCGGCCCCCGCTACGCCAAACGGAGACTACTCATGAGCACTGTAATCTCTATAATCCTGTACGGCGCAGAAATCTGGGCGGACCAACTCGAGCACGAGGGATGCCGACGCAAACGTGCAGCAGTACAAAGACGCGCTGCCCTTCGAGTCGCCTGCGCATACCACACGGTCTCAGAAGCGGCGATCCTGGTTATCGCCAAGTCGCCCCCAATCGACCTCTTGGCTAAGGAACGAAGGAGACTTCACCAACTGCGACATCAAACCCCCTGGTCACCGGCGTCAGGGAACCAGAACGGGCGAAGACCATCGGAGAATGGGACCTCAGGTGGCGAAATAATAACACCGGAAGGTGGACGACCAGGCTAATATCCAACATAAGGACCTGGATCGGATGTGAGCACGTAGATACGAATTTCTACCTTACGCAGCTCCTCACGGGACAGGGAGCTTTTAATGCTTACCTGCACCGAATGGGCCTTATCGACAGCCCAATGTGCAGCTACTGCCAGACCGAAAACGATGATGCCCATCATACCTTCTTCCACTGCAACAGATGGACGAATGAGCGAAGAGCCGCTGCAGAGGCAATTGGCGAAGCCCTGCACCCTCAGAATCTGGTCGCCCATATGATTGGTTCCAAACCTAAATGGGAAGCCATGATGACCTTCGCGGAGGCGGTGCTGAAGGCCAAGAGGCTAGAGCAGGAACCCAACGGAGCGGGCGCCTAGGGGCGCTTCAGGGGTTGGACTGAAGTAATGCGAAAGCGGTTTCCGGTCCAACCACCTTCACCTCCATGAAGGGAGACAGAGGATTGTTTTTTAGTCAGTAAAAATCTGACACTACCAGCAAAACAACAGCTTTTACTGGTGTCTTTTCGGAGATTTTTCAACCTCTGAATTAAAAAAAAAAAAAAAAAAAAGTGTCTCTGCAGCACTATGATTTTTCACATTTTTAGTCAACTTCATTGCCGTATCGTTATTGAATCGGATATAATAAACTGTTATAAAGCGTGTGTAATCTATCGTTGAATTCTTAGTACTTTATACTGGACTAGCTTGATACATTTATTCTCCCGACGTGCGTCGGGAGAAGAATTTGAAATGCTTGCCAAATGTTTGTCGCAAAGTCTGCGATTAACTACGAAATGCCATACATGATACGGTAGTCAATGTCTATGAAAATTTGGGATGTGACTGGTTAATAATATAAGTTCTTTACTTTCTTTCCAAATTACTATACGAATCCGGTGATTGTTACAATGTCTTTCTCTGTCCGTATATGGAACGTACCGTAGGGCTGTGGAAAAAGTCTAAAATAAATGACTATCATTCTATGAGGAATTTTAGGCAAACTTCGACTAGGCATGGATAACTAAAGGAGTAAGGGGTCTTAATCTTTTAAAATTGCATAGTCAGAACGGACTTAGCCTTAAACTATGGCTTTAAAAAATACAATTGTAATCATTACGCTGACATATAATTTTATAAAACTGTACAATGTCACTAACCGATTAACGTTTGAAGTAGGTTTTGTTATCGACAGCAAACAGGACTGATATATTGTGTGAATTAACTTATATATAAATATCTTTTTGAAAGGAAGTAGCTACAATGCACTAGCTTCTATCGCGCTCCGATAATGTCTTATCGCGTCTAGGTGATCGTTTGCTGTAAAAACTGGCTTCACGATGTCGATAAATCGATACCGATATATATATATATAATATATTTATATTCGACTGATTCAAGAAAATTCTTTTGTTTTTTCCTTCTGGTTTCTTGTGCTATTGTTGGGCACTAATAACAGAAAATTTTCTTGAAAAAATGAGCGTGGTCCCTAATTTTTTAGAGGTAGCTATCTCGACTTTTTTGTAATTTTTTCATGATTTTACTTGAAAAAAATATTATTATGGTATTAGATCAGAGTAGAAATGAAATAAAAGAACTACAGGAAGGAAATAGTATGTTTCACAGCTGTTTTGCGACATAAGAAAAGTATATCACACATTTATTGGATCCCTAGAAATGAAAAAATTGAAAATATTAAGCATAAAAAATAAACTGATAATAACAATAAACTAAAAAATAACAATAATATTGGCGTAACGCGACGGTAAGGCTTCTTACGCTTCCTATTTATTTCTGAAAAGAATTTGCAATCTGTTCATTTTTATTGCAATTCGGAAAGTGTTGTCGATGTAGCTGGACCACTTGCAGTACGGTCTTTGATCTTCTTTTTTTGTCAAGCTATTATCAAAGTTTTCAACAAGAACTACGCCCCTTGCTACGACATCGTTAATGACTTTTAAATTTTGCACTATTATTCGTGCATCTTTGAAACTTTCGTTCGTTTCCCATAGGTGGGGATCGAAGTTCAGAAAAAATTGTAGAAAAAATCTTTGCACTTGCCAATCGCTCGAATAAGCAATCGTTGTTTACGATGAATGCTTAAACAATTTCTTTACAGATTATCCGGATTTTTTTTCTCTTTGCAATCCTACCGTTTTCATGAAATTCGAGCATTCTCTAACAATCGAAAATTTATTGTTAACAATAATGTTCATCAAAACTTGTTTTTCAGTTTTAATGCAAAAAAAATTATTACAACATGATAACGAAAAAAAAAATTGTAAACAAAATCGTTGCACTCGCCAGTCGTCCAATTAACTAATTAACAACTGTTGTTCACGATAAAAAATTCCGATAGTACGACACGCTCGATTCGTGTAACATGCTTTTTTCACAAGAGAATTTTTTTTTATGAAAAAAAAATTGTTTACGGATTTATCGTAAACAACAATTGCTTATCCGAGCGATTGGCGAGTGCAACGATTTTGTTTACAATTTTTTTTTTCCTTATCATGTTGTAATAATTTTTTTTTGCATTAAAACTGAAAAACAAATTTTGATGAACATTATTGTTAACAATAAATTTTCGATTGTTAGAGAATGCTCGAATTTCGTGAAAACGGTAGGATTGCAAAGAGAAAAAAAATCCGGATAAATCTATACGCTCAATTCGTGTAACTCGTTTTTTTCACGAGATGCACGATACAGGAGAGCATTTTTTCTGTAAAGAAATTGTTTAGCCATTCATCGTAAACAACAATTGCTTATTCGAGCGATTGGCGAGTGCAAAGATTTTTTCTACAATTTTATTTTTCGTTGTTCTCATGTTGTAATAATTTTTTTTGGTCAATAAACAATAATCAACAAATGTTTATAAACATTATTGTTAACGATAAATTGTGTATCGTTGACGATTGTCAATACTGCGATAATACTGAGATCTCGTGGAGAGAGGATTTTTCGCCACTACCGGCTCCACCCGACTCGGCCCTGGAATAAACAGTTGAACGCGTACAGCCAAGATCTCGAAATTTCAAGATTTCGTTCTCATTTTTCAAAACTTTCCCATTTTTCGTGTAAGGTGTTCCCGATAATGATCGAAGACGCATTTTGATCGTTCAAACATGCTCTTTAAGGTGAACACACTCTCAATCTCGAAATTTTTTTCCTTTCATGATAAAAATTCGCATGAACGAGAAAGCGCGCGCACGCAAGGCCCGGAAAATTATCTGAGAGCAATTTTCGTGTCGGTACTTAAGTGAGGTTCGAGAGCATGTTAAAAAACGACCCCGTGACCAATTTTAAAAGGATCCGACAAGAACTTTGCGAGCGAAGTCTCAAGAACCCTTTTGACTTCCGGGGCCCACATCTCCTCCTGGAGTCATCCGATTGGGACTTGCTTGGTGTGTTTTCTGCACGCCAAGAGATGCTCTTTCGATTGCTATCGGTTCTGAGGGTGCTCGATAACCGCGCATAGCAAATTACGGCGTGTCCGCGAAACACCGATTTGCATCGATTCGGTACACCCCCTTTAAATCGTCCAATTCTCAACCGATCGGGATGGGACTTGTCGCATTCGAAAAGTTATTAAATTTGCAAGAAGGTACATTTTTGGTTTTTCGAAATCGGTCAAATTGTCGCCGAGATCGCGAAAAAACACTTTGTTCTACTTCATTTGCCCCCTACTGTATATCGCAACAAGAAACTCTACATCTGAAATATATATTATGTATCTCATCTTTATATGCCATATATGTACAGAAATATATTCATGAATATACTTTATTTCCATGGGGGTATATTTAGCTCGATCGTTGCAGATTCATGTATCTATTGACGGGCGATGCAATAAAATCTAATAGAAAAAGTTTTTAAAATTTACACTTTCATAACTTCTTCTCGTGAAAGCTGAAAGTGAAAAGTCAGCATTTTTATATCACTTTTCCAGTGTGATCGTTTTCGCAAAGCTCTTTTCATGATAAAGCATTTTCTATATTTTTGGCTTCCTCCTAGAGAAAGCATTGCGAATATAGAGCCATTGGGATAAAATTATATAATAATTTTAACTTTCACCGTCAGCTTTCAATTCTCTACTCCCAAAGTTCAATTTCCAGCTTTCAAAAGGGACCGTTACATAAGTGTCAATCTTCAACTTTTTCCAACATTAACACCGCATTCACCCTTCTAGCAAAATTGTTTATTGACTCAGCTTAAGCCCGACAAATACACCAACCTTGCGCTATTGGCCAAAACGGATATAGGATCTGTGCGCTGCGGCAAAAATACATAAAATCGTGTGATCCCAGTTTTTTTTTCCATTTTTAATTTTTACTGGAGAACGTTAAATGATACCGTTTTATGTAATTATTTTACCTCCGTTATATCCGTCATCTTAGGCATTCCTTGGGGTAGAACACCATAAGCATCTGGATATTTTTGCGATGTTGTCGGGATGCAAATTAAGTGCTGGACAAAATATGCAGAATCACAGATATTTCAATTTTGTCGGTAAATATTACAGTTAAACATTTTTCGTTAATCTTCACTTTAGGGGTATCGTGTTAATTTTTTGTGAAATTCGAAAAATTCAAAATGACATAAAATTTAAAACGTTCCATTGATTGTGTTAAAATTTAATGAAACCTTTAGATGATCATATTTCATCTGTGTACGCATTTTTAGCTAGGTCGCTCGAAAATTGCGAACCTACAGACATTGTCGGATAAATTTAAAAGGTCGCACAAAAAAGCAACTGAACATTTTTAAACAACATTTGGGCCTAGCGTTGACTATTGGTCACGAATGATGTGTGAGAAATTTCAGTTAGATCGTTCGAGACTTTCTCGAGTTATTGTCCGATTCGCACACGTACACGCAAGCGCACACGCACATGCGCCTTTTTTTATCCAATCTTTCGATGTTTGGGAACATTCTGGACACGTTTTTATTGAAATTTGGATTTTTTTTGCTATAACAAAGACTCCTCTATGGGGAGCGGATGTACATTTTTCAAAACGCGAAGTAAAGTTTGATAAAAATTACAAATGAAGCGAATGCTTAACCGCACACTGCACCCGACTCTCGCCTAGTTTATTAGGCAATTTAGGTTTAATAGTACCACTGACAATAATATTTTTTATATCCGCACTGCTGAAACCTCGATTGTGAATTTCTTTCGTTGCCATACCATTTTTCGTACAATAATTTTCTGAAATTATGCCATTGTCGATGATAATTTCTATTGTTTAATTGCATGCAACACAAACGCTTATTGCTATATCCAACGCGTCGCAAGTTCAGTCATAGATTCATTGGGCAACGTGTTGCGCAACGCAGAATATATAAAATGGTAGTCACCGTTTTGAAAGATTTTATGAATGGAAAGGGCGCCATAGTCCGCTCGCATTGGTACCGACTCACTAGCTAAGTGATTAAACGATGCTCGCGTAAAATGTGTTACAAAGGCTGCACGAGCATAGACGATAGAAAATATTCCCACTGTGTGTACATCATGCGCTAATTATAGGCTTTGATATTAGTTATATCGCGTGTGCGATTAGAAAATTTCCGCCCGTCGGAAACAATTTATATTGGATCGTGGATTTATAACTCTGCGCGCGGGTCGTTGAGAATCCAATTCCTCACTTTCACTGCATCTAAGACACTCATCCCTGTGGAATCTATAAGTCGGTTCGTTAAACGTGACAGCTTCTGCACTGAGTACTTGAATTATAAGTATACACTGGTATAGTGATTTCACTTGGATTCACATTAATCACATCAACTGTGATAAAGCGATTATTGTAAAAACATCTTCTACGTAACAGTACACCAAGTACATTCACAACTACAAGTTTTCTGTGGGGGTTCTATTAATAAATCTATCTTATAAACATTACGTTGGTAAACGTCATGATGCAAAAAATCGAAGGACATTTCGATGCTACAACCGATAAAACATGTTCGTACACGGCGTGCCTACTGTAGACTTTTCGTTCTGCATGTGAACATGGTTCCGGACTTTCATGACGTTTACAATGTACAAATATTCTCACACTTCAATGATTTTGCCCATATAATCGGAAGATTTTCGTTATACTATGTGTACATATTCTCAATAACGTGGTAAATTTTGCAACAGAGTAAAAGTAGCTGGATGAAAAAAAATTCTTGAAGTTATTTGAAAAGTTCAATATCATGATACACACGAAACTGTGACCTTGCTGCTGAGACAAGTTTCTTCTTGCTAGAAAAATTTCGGAATACATCGAGCTTAAATAATTCGATATTTATTACTATGTTGACATCTTGAATGACAAAAAAACAAAAGACAGTGTATTTAACTAGTAGTATACGAAGGTAGATTCACAAAAGGAACAGATGGGAGTAAAAAAAAGTGTAATATTGGCATGGAACCTCTCACGTCTATTGGAGAATGAGTTACGCGAATGCAGAAAATTCGTCACAGCCCTTCATTTGTATCAGGTTCGGAGTGCATCAACGTCGGACCAATTGTTCTCTATCGTGACGCGGTATCTCATGCCACCCAGCAAAGTCTCTGAATTAGTTAGGCATGCAAATGAAAGGCATTCTCCGCGATGCTCGTGTACGTGCTAGCGTAACGAGTTCAAAGGATCCGAACTCTCGGATCTTCTCGGAGCTCTCGATTAACATCCGGGCGAATGTCCGTCTATTCATCACAACCACTCGCCGAGTCAACATCATGCAAAGCATTATCTGTATACTATACGGAAACAACGTATAATTCGATGTATTATAATTTTATTTTAATTCTTGCTCCAAGGTCTTGCAGTCGTTTTTATCCTCATTATTAAATATACTTGACATTCGTCCGTTTTTAAATAAAATCACGTATCGTATTTTCCATTAATAAAGTCTCGGTCGTATTTTACGGAAAGTATCCATACTAATACAACCAAATTGGGCCGATAATAACAATTACGTCATATTGATTTTTTATAAATCAATTATTTGTGTTATGAATGTTAATGGTGCAGTTTTCGATGATAGGTGCCTAAAGGCTAAATGGCCATTATGGCAAGAATGCGTGAGTCGTTGCTGCTGTTGTGGGTATTCTACGATAAATGCCTCGGCCACCATTGGAGTGAGCAGAATTAGTCTTTGTAAAGTGTCCTAGAAACATACGGCTCGCGTACCTTTTTCAAGATAAATCTCGAATAAACCAATTTACTATCCATAGAATGTTTGTACGATCACTTACGAAGACGGAGTCATGCTGAAACACTGTTTTTCTTGCACGTCAATGTCAGGACTTTTGCGGAAATAATTATGAATAATTTTTTTTCCTTTGAAAGTAGAAAATATGTACCTTATTTCTCTGATAACCTATGTGATGGGATTCCGGCCAACTAAGGCATGAAAATTGGTGAAATTAATCCCGATCGGAAATTTATTATCACGACTTCGAACACAACGAATTTTGTTACGGTGTCATTATTGTGCACGGGAACATGCCTTATCATGAGTTTACATTTAACGGTATTGAGTGAACCAGTATAATCATTCAGTTGAAATAACTGGAAAGAATTTTACACGGTTCCAAAAAAAGAGTTCAAGACAGGTAAACAAAAAATAAAGACTTCCATTGAAAACTAATTGCATAAAGGATGTACTGACCGGTGGGCATACACAAAATTCGTTCACTCGGTATATTTTTTATAACCTGTAAATTACCGTTGACGAAAGATCGTAAGTCAGTGACCACTCGCGTACGAGAGGACTTTTTCGGTAAGACTTACCCGCTAAAGAAAATATGCCCAATATATTTCTGCTTGCGTGGTCAAACGAAGCTTCAAGATAATGCATTGAATTTGTTTACTATTGTTTACAACTATACCATTTTTTACAGCCAAATAAGTAATTTGAGCAAATGCGTTTAATAAAAAATAGCGAACGTAGTTCTGTAACGGAGGCCTCGATAGTATTGTGATCTATATTATACTTTTATAGAGACCCCTTACGGAGTACGGCGCGTGGGTGTAGATTATCCGCGCGTATCAGTACGAGTCTCGTTGTGTTTATTCATGTGCATATTCATTGTTCAAACCGTCAAACAAACGATGCTACAAGACAATGCTTTGACTTTTATCAGAATTTTCCTTACCACTCAAAGGTTCTTATAGCGAAATGGATAATTTAATGTAGTGACTGGCAACAATGCCCAATGCGCTCATATATATCTGCCATATATGAGAGGTTAACGCCTTAATAGTGTATTTTTCTATCATATTCTTGCCCATAGAATACCGAGCCACCGATCGTATTGGAAGAGTGTAAGCAGCGTCGAAGACGATAGGGAAGGTATTGACGGTCCATTGAAAGCTCTCTTCTTAAAATCACGATCAATCAAGCAATAACTTTGTGGAATTTAACCTAGCAACGCTTTGTTACACGGTCATGAACTGAACGTGAAGTTTAAGTCCTGATTCATTGATTATGGTTCGGTTACAATTAATCTATAGTTTCCGTCAAAAAAAGAAAAATATTTCTTTTTATTTCTTCACATAATGTAAGCTGTGACCTTCATAGGTGCGATATTGCGTCGAACTTTTATGGCTTGCCCATATGACGCGATCCGATAAGGTGAATATCCCATTGGACCAGAACCATACAACTTCTGCGATTACGCTAAAGCAAACCAAAGGCATCGATAAGACCATATTACCTCCTCCTTCCTCGTCTTTACGTTTTTCCCATTTTTCTCGATCGCACTCCTTGAATCTCAAGGCTCTCACCCGTCGTCTTTTATAATGGCTTCATTCACGTGGTAATAATTCGATCCGTGGGCGGTAACGTGTTATTTAACCGGTCGCAACAGCGCGCGTGGATCGGGCAACGAGATAGGCCCTGCCGTGCTGAATTGCTTTTCGCTATTCCGCTCTCTTGACTTTAATATGGGAACTGCAAAGAAATTGCAGAAAACGAGTATCGTTAAAATAATAACATCGGGATCACTCAAATTAGTAAAGCAAACAATATTAAGTGTCGGTAATGACCACTTTTTATCCTGAACAATAATAAGATGGAAAATCATGTTCGTCATGATTTATTTCACAGAGAGATTAAGGTAAATCTCATAAGTTCGGCGTTGTTATGAAGGGTTATATACTGGAGTAGGAACATCCGTTTTTAGTTCTAACAGTTTCGAAATTATTGCGCAACACCGATCAAATATCGTCAGTAATCATGAAGTTTATTTATTAATGTATGCACACTTAAAAGTATTCACCTCGTCGCGAAATTTCAGAATGCCTCTTACATTTTTTTGGAAATCGATCGAGATGGTATCGAAATCGCAGTATCGTCGTATTATCATAACTGACGTGATTGTAGATTTGCTGATTCAGTGAGTTTACTCCCCCCGGTCACCGAAGATTCCGTTTAAATTATTGTTATGAAAAATTGTACTATGCAATCAGAGTACAATTTTTTACCACTTACGGATATTATATTATTAAACTTACTTATCTTATAAAATATATTGTGAAAAAACTGAACGCGTATCCATTGCTACTGCATAGTATAATCACGTTTATTCGTAGTGTGGAGCTTTTAAAAAATTACTAAAATACTAAATAATGACCGATAGAAACAGAATTTATAAACCGAGAAATTCAGAACATTGCAGGACATTGCAAAAAATGTTGCACGCTTAAATATATTTATAGAAAGATTACAATAATAAAATAAGACATCAATTTGAGAACATTTTTGCAATAAAACTTGGAAAAGCTGACTAAATTGAGACGAATATAACGATAAATCAAGAAAAAGTTGCATACAGATTGAAGAAAGATACAAATGTTTCTCAATTTATTGTCATACCGACTTTTTCAATGTCAACATGCTGACCATGTCGATCTAATTTTATCTGAGTCATTTCTCAACTGTACACCAAGAACAAATGTGATGAGGCAGTCACGAATTGTATTACTGCAGTAACAATTCTTGGGTGTCCAGTTTTTTTACATTAATACACTTAAGATAATACTCTTTTTTAGGAATTCACTTTACAACAATGATTCAAAAGCTCGAAACGTATTACACAATGGCTTTAAAATAGGTTAAAAGCCTCGGACGACCGAGCAACTGTATTGTAAATCTTGCATTTAGATTTTTCAGTTTCACACAAATAATGTTTCTGATATTTGAATCGAGTTAACTCAATCTCTCGATACTTTCAAAACCTATTATATAACTTATGCATGAAAAACGCCACATTGCGTGTCTGCCGAGAATGATGTAAGTGGCGCTTTGTAGTCATGAGGGTATAGGGGTGCGGCGCATGCGCAGTTCGGCTTCTTTGCATGTGATTCACTTTTGCGCATGCACGGTGTTTTTTTTTGGTGCGATTTCTGAAAATCTTCACAATCAGCATCACATACAGCAATAAAGCAGTGCTTCTGCCTCCCTTAAATTAAATAGAATGCGATGCTTGTACGTAAAAGCGAACTCGACGACAGTTGTGAAGTGGCACTCGCCTTCCCTAGCGGTACAAAAGCACTCTGCTTGGTCTCGTGCCGTTGTAGTATTTGATTCGGCTCGTGTAAACACTCTACAACTTTCGCCGAAAGTCCGCTATAACGAAGTAGTATCGCAATGTCCTATTAAAAACCGCAACGAATGAGAATGTATTAATTACATTTCACTTTCGTTACGTTAGAGTGACTTTAGCCATTTAATGACAGTTCAAAAAAAAAAAAATGATAACCTATGTAAACACTATAAGGATATGATTAAAAAATGTAAGAAATTTGTAATGGATTTGTACCTAACAAAACTAAAACTATTATCCAATTCTATTACAGTTTATTACAATTACAGTTGACTAGGGCCGATAATGCAGCGATTTTACGAGGAGTCAAGTCTGTGAAATAAAATCACCGATAATAATTGACAACACACCGTTGCAACGCGAGAACACGACAATTTGCAACATAGCTGAGAGAACGATGCATGAAAGTTATTTTTATTAAAGAAAAAAAAACACTACGATTATGAATAAATAACGATTCCACGCTGATCATGGAACATTTTAGAAACTCGAGACTAGCTCGGCAGCCACGCGAAGTATGCAGCGTCATTTGCGATTATACGTAGAAGTGGGGATCACTGACGGGGTTTTTCGATATGCCATCACGAACTTTTGACGAGATTTCTCCAATTAGAGTGTTTTACCTTCAGTTTATACGGATGCGCACAAATGTATTTACCCAAACATAGTCCAGGCTATAAAAGTTTTAGTATGGCAAAATCTGTTAAGTAATTTTTTGCCGTTTCGACGTTTATAGGCACTTGCGATCAGTCGCCGAGCCGATAGATCGCAATGAAACGCATAAAATTGGCAACAATTTAAACTAATAAATATCAATACCGATGAGGACGTAATGTATCAGTATTATAGTGAGCCTACTGTTGACCCATCGTTAACATATGGAGCATTACAGATTGCAGGCATGACCTGAAAGTTGACCCCGTTCAATGTTGATAAGCTCGCTTGTATGTATCATTATTCGTTGCATTTCAGTTCCTGAATTTTTGTAATGAGATCGAACGCAGCTGTTTGCGCGAGGCGTTTGAGACAATTACTATAAATATCAGCCAAATCGGCCATCTCTGCGTACAGAAATAGAAGAATGGAACATCGAAGTGTTGCCGCATTCATATGGTCTCTTCTGATGGTTATATTTCAACTGCGTTCTAAGTGAAAGTTCATACGCTTCAAAGTTTTTCAAATTACAGTTTTAACGGTATGATACGTGAGAACATACGGAACACTTTTGAGTATGGTATTCCGTACGTGGATCGAAATGTACTAAATTTTTTTGGACGCAAATATTTCAGCTTTAATTTGTAACGCATGCACCGGCAGTTCGCAGACTGCACACAGATTGACGAGGAACGAACTTAATCGGGGTGCAGACGGTATTTTACCCTCGAAACGTTCCGATTCAGACAGTCTTCTTCAGACGCCAGGCGGTGCTGCGGCTTTGTGAACTACCAATTAATGAGTGAAAAAGCGTCTCTACCGCGAATTATTTTACGGAGATGAGACTCAATTCAATATACAAGGATGTTACAACTACGTTGCTCAACGAGATTTGTCTTTTGGGAGAAATCTGCATTTGGGAATTTAGTCACTCGAAAAACGCGCTTCCGAAAATCTGACAGATCGGGAAATTAACCTACAGAATCTTAGAACTTCTACACTGGATGTTTTTGAAATCAAAATTTCAGGTGTGTGACCGTTCTTTGAACTAAATTTCGGAGAGTCAGACTACCGAAATATTTCTTATTCCTCAAATTTAACATCGAATTTTCATATCTTTTTGAGTCTTAAACCGTCTTGTTTTCGGATATCGTAATTATATCTGAGCGAGGAATAAGCATGGGTCTAAAGCATACCTTCGAAAATTTGGTCTGTTCTCGGAATTTAATTTCGTATTATTTTTCTTTCGTAGCCATAATCATAATACGATTATTTCTATTGATTATTAAGACTTTCGGTCCATTCAGCTTTCGTATAATTTTGCACCTTCGAACTTTCAACATTCGGGTATTTGATCCCGCCGTGTTAGAAAGGATCGACGGTTTTATAATGAAAAAAAGTGATCGAAAAAAAATCACCACAGCTGCCTGGAATCGCATGCAATATAAGTAAACTGAATTACGCATGCCATTGACGGGGTATATTTCGTAAACATTATGCACGTATGAAGTTCAGGATTCTTCAAAATTGAGGAGCTTAGTTTATTTTGAGAGTTTAGTTTAGTCAACGATTTGGGAATTGTCGACACGCATCATTTGCCAACATTACGTTACGAAATACAAAATAACAAATTTCCCAAAACTTACATGAACAATTGTTAGTGAATATGTGATACATAAAATGATCGATCATTTACTGCTGTGAATAAGTTATATGTGCTAACATACTCAGAATAGGGCGCGAATTAAAAAAAAAACCTGACGTTAGATTATCTTCGGTTCTTCGAGCACTTCAGCTTGCGATCGGAAAGATCACCGAGCCTGTGACTGACAATTCGGGTAAATCGACAGATTGTAATGTAAAAAAAAAAATTGTATCGATAAATCATCGAGTCTATACATTTCTCTGCCAATTTGTTTAAAAAAAACTCTAAACGAACCGAGATAGTGATTGTCATCGATATTCCGAGATTTTTCTGTGATTTCTTCTGCTACATGTTAAATATAGCTGCTATTCTCTTCACACAAACTTCAGTAGTTACAATATGTCAGAGAAATTCAGAGTATTGTCCAAAAAATTCTGGAAACGTCTAAGCTTTATTAATGATGTCCGTTAAAAAAAAACACGATTTGTCTTTAACATATACTTTTTCTGTTTACTTTTCCCGTTAGGTAGACGAACAGCAAACTTATTCAGAGAAATGCAATTTATTTTCCCAAGAACTCCGACTTTTTCGGATCATATGTTTTGGGAATTTTAGACAGCGTACAAGTGTTCTCAGAGATCTACGCAGTTTGTGACACGATTGAACAACACACCTTTTCAGTGCAAATATGATTTTTTTCTGAAAGACTCTGCATTTTTCAGAAAATGTGGGTTTAGAGAATCTCAAAAAACTTACAAGTTCACTCTAAAATTTGCTTTTTCAAGTATTTATGCAAACAGTGAATTTTCGGTTTCATGTTTGCACGAACAGCAAATTGTTTACAATAACTTATATGCACTTGCAGGCAAAATTCAGCAAAAATGTTACTCTTTTAGAAAATAGTTTCTGAACGTAGAAGAGAAATAGGATTAGAATATCAACTAAGCTCATGGTTTTGGAGAGAAGTTGCATCTTCAAGTTTCTCTGACAAGCGTGATAAGTGAGAAAAATTGAATAGACTTTCGGAGAAATTTTCCGAGCATTTCTGAGAAATATTTTCATCAGCGGTCCACTCAAAGATAGTCTTTTGAGACTCTAAGTCGCTTTGATAGTTGGTAGTAAAGTAGTGACATTTTATCCTGAAGCCAACTAATTCCAAGGTGGGAATATATTATGATACAATTAAAATAGATAATTGTATTACAAATAAACTATACACAAAAAATTGTTAGTGGTTCGGAAGTCGATGCATAGAGTGTTATGTACATCACATTGAAAAATTAAGTCCTTAGGCGGCGGTGAAATATTGTGGTCGATAAGAAAAACAATAATGAAATTTTATCGAGGGTACGGATTTTTCTGATGAAAAAGCGAATGGGTTGGAATCAGGTGACAAAATAGTTTTTTATGTCCAATAAAGTGTATTGCATTCAAAACATTATCATTATTGAGTTATAAAATTTTTAAATGTCAATTCTCACTCTCTACTGTTTACACGAAACTAAAATGGGAAATTGTAGTTGTGCCGAAGCAGTAGGGGATACACGATGAAAAGTGTAACTGGTTTGAGACAGGCATCAAATACTGAATCATGTAAGTAAACTTTCGTTCGGAGCGCTGACTGTGGCCAAACGATATTTCGATACCAACATGCATCGAGATGCTTTGATCACCTACCGCGAGTGCTTTGCGGACCCCACTGACGTGTTCACATGTGAAGGGAATATTTTACGATCCATGCAAACACATTCTTCAAGATATCTAATTTGCGAGGCATCACATGGTCGAGAGGTGTCAGACAAGTAACCCCTTACCAGTTCGTGAAGATACGAATCGCGAGGTTCGTACCTTTCATCTAAGCGCGATTACATTCACTATAATATTTAAAATATTAAATGCCGACAGTCCTACGAGGGCAGACGATGTCGTCCTTAACAGGAGACGCGGTAGAGTCCTCATGCCAAATGGATAAAAAAATAAATGCAAGCGAGTTAAGCGGACACAATCGAGCATCTTTGCGTTAACATGCCGGAAGTGAAAACTTCATTCTCGATTGTCTCTGAAACGAATCGAATTTCGATGATAGTTTTATAATATAGCTCAGTCAAATGCTTTTCAATGCGTCCAAATGGGCATAATATCCTTTACGAGATCCGCAGATATTATAAAAGGTAAGGTCATGTTATGTGATGGGATGTGAGTCACCTGGCTCATTTTTCCACTGTTATGTGCCACGTACATCATTACATTATTTTATTTTTTTAAGTTGATTACTACTTGTATTCAAGTATATTAACAAATTGTCAGTAAAAAGTAGTTACGTAATACTAATCTTAACAATAATTTATTGAATTTGACAACAATCTGTCGTTTAGCATCTTGTTTTGAATTTTAACATAAAAAATGTCCCACCGAATATTGCGCTGGTAACGTTTCTAGGCCCTCATTATAATGACGGTGAACTCGTTGCCCCTCAGCACCGAATTCAAATAATAATAATAATAATAATAATAATGTCGACGACATAATTCCGTAAAAGTACGTCGACTGGGCCTTCGATATAACAATAATGCAAAAAATCTATTAAAAATACATAGAATTCGTCTGTTTGACTGTTGTTACCGTATCAATCCCATCGACTGCAGTACATTGGAGGACACATATTTGCAGAAAATATTCCAAAATATTTTATATACGCTATATGATTCAGAGCATTAAGATGATAGAATCTTTATTCGGATATATTCAATCGTGGTGAGAAAAATAACACTATAAAAGCGACGATATGTTCGTCGGCAACGGTCGCGCGAGTCGGATATGTTACTTCCCGTAAGAAAGCGGTGTGTTTACAATCCGGCTAGTGCCATCAGTGCGGTTATGTATAGAGGATTGAGACTACAATACCACTTGAATCGTGCGAAAGTGAAACTAGCGGGAAAGCAAGCTCCCTCCGATGCGCAACCGGTGATTCGCAAACTGAAGAATTTTATGTTGACAGAAAATTCGCTAAGCTAGAATCCAACCATGGCATCCCAACACTGCTTGACGTATGCTAAGGTTGCCAAAACAAAATATTTCTCCACTAAAAAACAAACTGTTATTGTTGACGCCGTGAAAGGGATACAATTGAAGGACTACTCTTGTAGCATTCGCCGATAAATTCCCGCCGCAACGAATTCTATTTGGTTCTTACGTCTCCAACAATCGAATATATGCGTATGTTGCGAATCGCATGATAACTGAGAATTTAGTAGAAACACTCAGAATGATAACGGTGCAAAAGAAGTCCGATGCAATGGGACTGCTCATCATACGTAATCAACGTATCGTGCTATCTAACATTCGAGCAGTCACCAGATATACCGAAATAATAAACAATCTACGAAATTTCAATGTGGAACGGGTTTTTCGTGTGATGTTTTTCCGGGAACTGATGTAGGTAAGGACCCAATATCTTCTCCCACCATGGAACCATCCAAAATGTTGATCTGTCTATGGCCAACCTATCGAAAAAGGAGAGCGATACCTTGCCGGTGGATCTCTCGAGGCGTCTCAAGATTCTGATAAACGAGACCTTCGCAATGTACATTAGAAAATATACAGATTGGTCTGTCAGGGATAGTAATACTGGATGTGCAGTGATTAGTGAGACCGAGGAGTCCGCTTTTGAATGGTCCTTCGATCTTCTCTTGTTTAGCACACGCTATTTTGCAAGTGAGAAACCTAATCGAACATCCGTTCGTATCACCTGTCACTATTTTCACTGACTGTCGGGCTACTGTAGAAGCTTTCAAAAAAATGTAATGTTTATGAAAACAAGATCATTCAGGAGATCCAACAAAAAGTGAAAGCACAATGCGCGTCAGGGCGGATTACAGTCGTGTTATGAGCTCGTCATTGATTTAATCGATATGGTTTGGCGGGTTGTTACAGTTCCAAATTTTTGATCTGCCACTTGTTAATCACATATTAAATCGCGTTTATAGAGAAATGTTTATCGAGTCATTATCACAGTTAGCTGTGTATTTTTTTTCGGTACTATAATTCGCATTGCAATTGGTTTTATCACTTCTCGTTGGCTACACATTGCTTCGGGATCTTGCCTATCGCGCCTATTATCTTTAGAGGCAACAGCCGCTTTAGAGGCCTTTCTTCTGTGCAAGCTTGATTAATTAACAAGCCGCAGCCAAGGTACCTCGATAGACTCCGAGGATGCAGCACGGTGCACCGACCCATTCTGACCCGGTAAGCACGCAAGAGACCCGCCAGGGCATACATACCAGATGCATGGTGTTAGATAGCAATAAAGTCTACGTACACGATACTCTCGGTTTGTCTCGAATCATACAGCCCGATCTCTTATAAGTAATTGTCAGTGATTCGATAGAATGCAAATTCATTTTTGTTACTTTTTACAAAAGTGCATAACAAAAAACGATGCTCTCCAATTCACCTCTGCTTCGTCTTTTTTTGCCATTTTTGTTTCTTCGAAGAAGAAACTATGTTTTCGTAAAAAAAATAGAGATTTCGAGATTTCAGTATTAAAGTACTTCTAATAATCTGAATCACGAAGAAATGCAATTTTCTCTGGTGCGTGGCGTGTGCATGTGCGTGTGCATGCGTCCATACATGTAAAACTATCGAAATCCACGATAAAATTTATTTGCGAACTGAAATTTGAGTAATTCGTTGTTAGCGGCTATTTTCAATACATTCCTTACTACTGACTGCCACTTATCACAACCGTTTACAGCAGATTATGCTGATACGTACACACATCTGAAAATCAGCTGAAGCTAAAAATCATCTTTTTCGACGTTTGGAAGATTTTCAGTACGCGAACACAAATCTTGATATTATCACTAAACAGTTTACTAAAACAGTTATGAAGCAGTAAAATATATATTTTTTACCTAATCTGGATGATCCTTTAACTTGAAACTCTCAAAAATATTTGTTCATCTTGCCTTAATTGGAAATGCCCATTTCTCCATGTTATTCTTCGGAATGAAGGCTTGCCCAAAGTTTTGAATTAATGTTTGTACAGAGTTAACTAGACTACAAGATATCAGCGCCTGTAAAAAAATCTTACTCAAGTGGATCTTTTCTGTAACAGATGTCAAATTTATTGTATATTTGGTGTGGCATAAAAGTTGGTGACGTTGCTACGTGCGTACGCTGAAAATATATTCGGTATGTGGGCTCCCTTATAGATTAAAATAACACAAATAAAACTTTGTATTTTATTATAATATAATGTAACGTAATATAATAACATCAATTCTGGATCACTGAGCGTTCAGTGTGTTAAACCAGCTCATATGATCTTCAAAGGATTAAATTCTTGTGCCTTGTGCTTTTTAAAAGTAATGTACAAGATAGTCCGGGTTTAATAAGGTGTACAAAACATCGGAAACAATTCGACGTTATTCTCAATTTAGAACTACTTCGTGATAATGTACGAAAACTTTTTTTTTAGTATCTATATCAGTCTATTATATTTTTGCGTCTGAATCTTTTCCATCGTATACAGCACAGCACGGATGATTTTTTTCTATTTTTTTTTCTACCGTTCTTTTTATCACTGTGTCAATAACATGATAGCGTAAAATATATGTACAGTGGCTCTAATAGTACTGGGCTTTTTATTTCCCTCATTGCTGTTTCATCCTGTTCGTCTCTTTCTTCTTCTACTTCTTTTTGTTAAATCCTTGAGCGCACACGCCCTCACGATGGCAAGGGAGCACACGCAAACTGAAGATCCGGCTGGAAGCCTAACTCGCTCGTCTGAGGAATTGATGGCCCATAAACCCTATGGCTTTCGCTCTCGAGTAACTCGAGACCCGTACCGTTCTTGGCACGAGAGTCTGACTCAAGCACAGAGCATACGGCTCAACAATACATATATCGGTATGATAAGAAGACCTCTTTGAATAGTCTCGGCACGCAATGCGTAGCAAGCAACGTAGGCTCACTATAGTGGCTCATTCGGGTAAGAGGAAACTCTCAAGACAAAACACACCACCGCGAATAATGGTTAAAGAAATGGACTAGACCGTTTACATTTGACAAAGCATGCCGTTCAAAATGACTTTTTAATCGAACGCACCGGCGCCTCTGCCTCCCTCCGACTTTATCTGAATTGGACAATATCAAATCTCACCGAGGTATAGAAGAAAAACGACCTATATTGTCATGTCAGAAGAAAATAATTGTCGGAGACTTCATCTAATATTATTTTTTAAATTCTCCTGCCATGTATGATTTCAATAAACATGTTCATTGGTGCTCTCATTTTTGTTCCACGTTATGCCATCAAAAGACATTTGACAGTGCATTGAATGGTACACTGAGCTATGTATAATTTACATATAATCAACTACATACTCCCACTGGTAAAGCCGGTTTGGTCATTTGCGAAATGTATTTTTTTTTTCTGTAATTGGAACAGTATTATCGTACAAAGATGTCTTGCCAAATTAGTGGACTACAATACAATGAATGTAATATACAGGGAAGTACGAGTATTGCGATTGCGTTGGACATCGACAATTAAAGAAGAATCCATGAAGTATGATTATATTGGTTGAGAGATATTAACATAGCACAGAAGTACGGAACTGAAGCGCCAGCCATTGCAGGAAGTATCGGATTTATACGAAGTTTCTGTAGATATTACGAGAAATAATCGTTAGAAAATCTGGAGCTTTCTGTCATGCTTTAGTATATGTAGCTGTTAGTATTTGCTGCTCTTAGTGTATCTATACAATAATAAAGTTCATGGCGATTTGATACTGCCACCAATGCACCCGTAGGCACTCACCCGAATGCCCACGTAAATACTCACGCGGATACCCACACGGATAGTCACACGAAAGAAAGAACTCGAGCGTACGGAAGTAACCGCGCTCAAGCAATCTCGTACCAGCAGCATGCACGGTCTTATCTCTTAAGGCAGATGAGCGGTTTAATGAAATTAGATGGCATTTTATAGTCTCTAAGGGTGACCGTAGGTCACCGAGCGAGGCGTGGACGTATCATCACGACCGGTGGCCCGAGAGAATCACAATCAAGATGGTTTTTGTAGAATGGCGGATATACGCGGTCTGATATTACAGCGAAGAAAATTGAACTTTGAATATAGCAATCTCGCCCGACTTGGCACATACTGTCGTAGTAGCATGTCACCGCATAGGCAGAAGTCAATGACATGACATTAGCGATCTCGTTACGTCTGATCATCTTTCATGACTAAGTTCTGGGAATTAAAATTTACCTCGGAACTTCTAGACTCTGTGGCATATATTTGCAGATGATTCAATAATGAGCTTTTTTAATCGACGTAATACTAAATTTTATACAGTCGTTCGGAAAAAACTTATGGTCAAATGTACTCACGAATTTACCCAATAAAATAACTGATAAAGCAAATTTACGTGATTAGTCGCGAACGGTTTAAGCAAGTTATTCCATACTATCATCGATGCACGTATCACAATTGATTCAAAGAAGCCACAATTTTGTAAGATCCGTCGGAAGTTCAAAAGATTCAAAACTATATTACAAGTTGAGGAGTGATTCATTTTTTTTTAATTGTCTCGCTAATGAATGTTTGTTTCTTCAACATGCGGTTTGAAATGGCAGTAAATATAGGCTAATATTTATATGTGCTCGTCTTAAAATCATCTTAAAATGTGCCAAATTGATAACACCGACCGGAGTTTCCCTAAATTTAATATCGTACGATGACACAATCTCTTATGTGTCATTTCATGGTTCGCGATGTCATCACTTGCGGTGACATGTATGTGAATGCATGAAAAATATATTAGTTTCGGCTGTATATAAAATAAGATCCCGTTCTCTCGCGATAACCATTGCTCGCTGACGGTTGAGACATACGCTATCGTGTATTCATTAACAGATCAGTAAAAATCTTCACACCACATGTATCCACTGTTATTTAGAATCTATACTTCGCACTATCTTAACGATAATATTTTTATCATTCAACCCTTCACATACATCGTTCGTGCAGAGCGGAGTTTTTTTCTCCATCTCGTAAACTTCAAAGTACTCAATTATTAGAAAAACATGAGAGCAAAATTATTATAGAAAAAGCGATGGTAAAGTGTCTTTTATATGTAGTTTCTCCAATGGTACCGAAATCGATAATATCTCGATTTCGATCCCGTTACATCGAACTTTCGAAATTTTGACTTTTTGCATCCGGTCTGTAAAACAAAATGCTAGCATGTTTCGATAGAACATTGGCGAATTCATTAGGAAAATAAAAGTCTTCCTATGAGTACAATGTGGCTAAGGTCGTCCTCTGGCATTTTATAATTATCATTCCACTCTTGCGAGACTAACGAAAACATTCGACCAGGAAGTAGAAATTCCGATCGGGCAACGTTATGGTCGGAAACGATTCTTTGCGTACCGAGAGCGCGCACGACACACATTAATTTATCAAACGACCGATCGAAGAAAGAGCGAACCAGTGGAATTGCTCAATTACCCAGCAGGTGAGCCGTGGAGCTGACGTCGGAGACCGCTCCCTCTGAAAAACACAAACTTGAATTGTGTAGGACGACCGTTCTTACTGCAGTCTCACTGCGTCTGTAAATTACGACAAAAACGCCGATAACGCGTGCACGCACAGACGTTGACTGACGGTGATTCTAATATGAGCATCCGTGAGAGTGTCCGGACGTGTGTCCGCACGAGTATTCGTCTAAGCATATTTAATTAACTTATACTGCCGTTGCATACTAAAATACTGACTAGAATCCAACTAGAATTCATTTAAATCCAAATTTGAACATCATAGCCAGTCATGAATATTAGAATAATATATTACTGATCTTTCTTGCAAAAATAGTATCTTATCCTGGATAACGTATTTTTATCAAGCTTTAGAGACACGGCGGGAATTTATTTATCAAAGCAGAAGGCAGCTAAAGTTATTATATGCAGTGGAAGTTTATGCGTCGATGGGAGGCAAGCTCGGCAGGGCTTAACCGTTTCGCGTAAAACGCGTCATCGGGCCTTTGGCGGCCGTATACAGCGGAGAAGACTCGGGAATGAAGCGTCACGAGTGAAGACAAAAATAATCTCTAGGTTTTCAGTGTCATTAATCAAATGCCCGATCGTAAACAACAGAAGGAGGGATAGACGGAGTCGAAACACGCTTCGGTACTCCGGAGAAAGGCTTCTGGACACTCCTTTCTTTTTTGGACGTGTTAATGCAACGCCTTCTGATATCAATCTCAAGTAGTTGCCCGAACAATTAAGAAACCCTTTAGCGTTGTTTTATGCCTATCATAAGCGTACGATTTCATCACTTCACGTAGCGTGTTTGGATTATTTCAAGGAATTATCGATTAGTGTCTCACCTATCGTAAAAAAAAATTATTTTTTTTGTCGGTTTACGTTTATTAATACAGATAGGCGTCGATCACATCACTCGTATCTGCCGCAAATATTGTACAATTTTATTAATTCTAGGATTTATAATTGATTTTATCTTCCTTCGTAACGATATATACAACTTTCCACGCAGTACAATTGTTATAAATACATGTCTTAATAACTCAACCGTATGTACCCGAAACGTAATCGTAGATACAATTCATTGTTGTCTATCGGACGTTGCAGAAATTCAAACACGCTATCCCATCAACGAACGGACCGTGTAATTGCTGCCACTGGTATGAAGTGAATACCCTCCGGATACGTATTTGCTTAGTCTCAATGACACACTACTAGGGCGTGTTTTCGCTGTTTAGATTTTTGCCAGTGGCGCTTGCTCTAACATACTACTGTTTCCAGAGCCGATAACAGGAGATAACTGAATTCCATGGATTACTGTGTCATCGACTTACGCAAGGTTAAACACCTCCCGCATACCCGTGAATGGGACGTTTAACCGCGTTTGATCGATCGGATGCTGACGAGCGGAAAAGATATGGGTATCCATCATCAGGCCACGAACGAATGACTCAATGACTAAATGACTCAATGAACTGCTATTCTCTTACATTCACTCAATGCTTATCACACGAGTGAAGCCGATACGATAATAGAGATTTATAACAAACGAACGTATGTATAGAAAAATCATTATTTGATTTGTATTAAGACTTTTAAAAGTGGGTACACTATTCTATGGACTATCACGGATTAACCATTGATGGAAAACGTCGATCAGATATGAACCGATCAGCTATTGGCACCTTTCTGAAAAACCGGAGGATTATGATCGATACAGACAACCGGAGTCATTTAAACACCATACGATTCTTTGGGAAGAAAGTATACAATTCTCGGACAATGGGAACCACGGTTAACCCCGAATAAATGTTAGGTAAAAAAAATCGGGTACAATCTCAAACCGTGCATATAAAAATTTACTCAACTGTTTCATATCAGAGACTGTATCCTGTTGAATTTTTTTTCTATCAAAATCTTCGCAAACGTCAAATTTCTAATTTTTTCGTCTAAATTCAATAAAGAGATTTTGTTCGGACAACTTTGCTTAGTATGCATCACCATGAATGATTATTCGTCTGATTTTCAGAATGTTGAGATACAAATTACTGTTGAATTTTTCAGTAGTGGTTGCATCAATGTGTGAAATTTTGTACACTAAACATTGAACAGCTTATTAATTATAAGTTTCCCAATAGCACGCGCTACTATACAAAGCCTCATTTTCTCACGAAGTGCTTTAATTACGCTTGCTGTTTGTAATAGTGAGTCATCATCGTTCGTATGAAGTCTCGAATTTTGTGGTCGCACGTCTCGTCGCACCAAGATGTAATCGTTTCATCGGAAGATTTGATCGGTTAGAAGAACCCTTGGTATGCGTACGGTCAATCGGCTCTTCTAATCCCGGTATATTACTGAATCCATGTATGTTTATTATTGAACTTATAGTAAGGTTTCGGATAACCGTTATATAAAATACTTGTCTGAATCGGTAACGGTGATGGTATTGAGTTAATATTGAGTGCATGAAAATTATTCTCCGTTAATCTATCACCAATGAGCAACCAGTCGAATAAATCATCCAATCGCAACAAAATACCTTACCGATAAGAAAAAGAAACAAATATATGAGGGAATAAAGCTTCAAACAACCAACACAGAGAATTCCCGATGCAACAATCTTTACAAGCAAAAATAGAAAATAAAAAGGAACGACTGCCCGTAACGGTGTCCAGCTATCGCTACCGATCACAGTGAAGTGTCCAGCCACGTGGAAAACCCCAGACTGAGATTCTCGTCCAGCTGTAGATAGGCGGAGTATATATAAAAGAAAGGAGTGCTGTATAGTTTCTTCCGAGCAGAAACAGAAATACCACTCTCTCGAGAAGATCGCACACGCGTGGGTGTAAACCATAAGTTAGTTTCAAATAGGAATCTCGCCACATTGCCAAGGTCATCGTCGTCGTGGTCGTCGTTACCGTCGTGGATAGGCAACCGATAGTGTGCTACTTCGACTGACTAAGGCGGAGCGACGATCGCGATGGCGGTACCGGGAACACCAGAAAAATCGGCAGCAGAAGGTACATGCAAGAGTCGTACCGGAGTGTTGTACAAAGCCTGCCGACGATCTAACTCGTAGGAACAGAACGGTCTCGTTTAGCCACACTATAAATCAGTTTTATTCTGTAGCTACCAGTACACTTTAATCTCGGTCGATTAATACCGACGAGTTTGCAACTATTGTACAGCTTCTACTTGCTTATCTCGACTTCTGCTCGATTAGCCTCAGCATACTGTGGTTATAGTGATAGGCGTATGCTGTGTGAGGTTGCCGAACGTAGTACCGATATAGGTATATTATGTCTACTTTTATTTTCCGCGCCTTCGTTCATCGTCCCAGACATCGTGGCAACCATATCACGTTCCGCCAAGAAGCTTTCGCTCATATAGTTATGATATTTTATCAAGTAAAATATACGACACATAATCACTCTCGTGAAATTTAATGTCACCGATCAAGACCATAAGTACGTGTCTTCGTGACCGTAATGTAGTCGAAAGTCTAGTCTGTGTTGCCGATACAATTTTGCTGAATCAAAAACTGCCATGAATAAACATAAGTACATTCCGTATAGAAGCGCACCCAAGATTTCGCACTATGCGACAAAATTTTATTTACGCTCATTTTACGTACTCCTGCGACAATGCTCATATATTGCTCGGTACCCGTTTTTAATTACCGATTGTAGTTTTTGTAGTTTTCATCTCATTCGACTGTAAGACAATGGAAGCACTCCCGAAGGCACCGTAACGCGGTTTCTTCGTTCGCTACTAATGTGTGAGTCTGCCTGCCCGGCAAACGAGCTGTTCCCGGTCTTTTGATAGTTTCATTTTCATCATTTTTTTTTAATGGCTTCGTTTTTTTTTCATGTTTAAATTGAATTACCAACAAGAATTGGCGAATTAATTTGAAATTCAATCCTAGTACTGAATTTCGTGCAAAGGAACTTTACTGTGGATTGCCTCACCATTCGAAGGCTCATCGAAAGGTTTGAAAAAAAATTAGAGATACATGTACAGAAATGGCAAATTAATTTTTCAGACTGTTTATTTGTGCTATTACATAGATTTAGATGTAAAAGAAAAAAATACTTCCGAAATTGAATGCATTTCCAGGGTTCACGGCATTGAAAATAGTCGCGGATTCTAAATAGTCTTTCTCCATGTCAAAATATCTGTTTTATCGTGTTTTTATCGATATTTCCCATTTTGGCTACTCAATCGGAATATCGACAGCATTATCGCAGCCGGTCGAGACGTCACATCTACTAAAAAGTACTCAGAAATTTCACTGCATTAGCGGTAATATCTAATTTAAATTAAGGTGTTATTTCAATACTCGAGTACAGTATGAACATTTGCAATAAGTCCCAACCGGAAAATGGAAAAATAATAATTGGCATTGCCTAGTTACGTCTTCAAATTAATCTCGATAATATTTTCGTTAAAACACCTTGAACGGTCTTGCATAACTGATATAAAAAAGATGCTTTATGTATAAGAATATCATATACGTCCTTCTGATTTTAGGTTCACGACACGTCCGTGGAGACGATTATTTTTGTACTTTTATAAAGAACTAATTAGAAGGGTTGGAATAAAATTTCTACCCTGATAGACAAACAGAAAGTGTAATTCCCTTGTTTTTCGAATGTTTATATTAACATTGTTAAAAATGTCCGACTTACCGTGTTTGTGATATCAGCCTGCATCTCAGTGACATTGTCCAATTCTCTGACCTTCACTACATTTTCATCCTTTTCATTTTCCTCGTAATCCTCGTCGTAATCTTTTTCGAGACTCTTGGTTTTGGTCTTGGTCTTCGCCGAGGGCGCGTTTAATATCGCATGCACTTTTTTTTTTTCGACGTCCTTATTCCCATTCCATCTGGTAGAGTCGCCAATCGAGTTTGGGAACGTTTTACTTTCCCGGATATTGGAGTACGTCTCGATGTCGGGTTTTCTGGGACTCGAGCGCCATTTGCTGGGTTCAACGTTTGAATTTTGGTATCTAGGCGGATTGTAACGGTCGTAAAAGTCCCGCGTACTCGTCGTGGTGTTTCTCGAATCGTATATGTTGCCGTACGCATCTTTTCTCAGATATTTTTCAACTCCGGTGTTACGGTAATCGCGCCGTACGGTCGGTTTCCGTGTCGTCGGATCGTTCCAGGTGAGACTCTTTATTATATCGTCGAAGGTCTTGTAGGGTGGCTCATCCTCATTGTTGTAGTAGTTGGTATTATCGAAAGCATCCTCCTCGTCGTCGAGATCCTCGTTATCCTCGGCCTCCTTCCAGATATTCTCCTCTTCCTCCTCTTTATCGTTTTCCTCTACGCGCGAATCGACTTTCCTATTTTCTCCATCATCCACAAGATCATCATCGTAGTCCAGATCGTCCAGATCGTTGTCCTTCTTCCGATCCTCCCCGGTACTAAAAACCCTATCGATCAGATTGTTATTCGATCTCTTGTTGCTCCAAGATTCCCTATTCTCGTTTCTATCGTTGCCGCGAGCATCGTTGTCTGGTTCGTCGATCGGTTGTCTGTTCAATCGATTCCCACCGCGAATAATCGTACCGGTCTTTCTTCTTCTCTCTGTCCAATCGTCGTTCTCGTGTCTTTGCGCCGAGGAGACCATAGAACCCACCGCCGAAGCTGCGGAAATCGAACCTCTCGATTTCCACTCGTTTCTCCGAGGATCCTGACGAGCTCGGTGACCTTTCGGCTCGGACGATATGCCGTGATGCTCGAACGGTCGATACCTTCGTGAATTCCTTCGCCGTAGTGCGGAACCGCTACCGGTTCCGCGATGGTCCTGCGAATTCTCATCGGTATCCTCGGCCAGACGCCATCGCCGGAACATTCTCTCGTAGCTGCTATCGCGATCCCCCGCCTCGTCCTCATCCTCGATATCATCCTCGGGGACGTCGAATTCATCGTTTCTGGACGGATAACTGCCCGAAGGATTCTCCGATTTTCGTCTATCGTCGTGATAGATCTTATCCCGCCCGTGACGGAATTTGTGACTTCTGCTACCGACTGGTCCACCGTACCGCGGGTTTCTCCGTCTCTCCTCATCATCCTCGCCACCTACATCTGCATCTCCTCCTCCTCCTCGTCGGTACCACGGATTTCCTTGATGAACGCTCTGATGGTGTCTCAACGGATAACGAGGCTCGAACCTCGAGTGATAGTTTCGTTGGGGATCGCGCGAAGGTTGGTGATTTCTCTCGTACACCGTGCGTGAATGCTCCGTCTCGTAATCATCGTCCGCCTCGTCATCGTCCTCATCGGCGATGAGCGCGTCCTCGTATTCGTCTTCCTGTTGCGTCCACGACGAATGCCTCGCCGAGTCGATCTCGTGACTTCGCCGACCGAGCGCTACCGATCTAACGTCGTGCCTGTGCCTGTGACGATGACGGGGACTCTTGCCACCATCCTCGGAATGATACCTTGACCCCTCGACCGGTCCAATCAACGACCAAATTATCACCGTAACTAATACCAACCGGACGAGTATTATCCTTCCGGAGCACGTCATTTCTCGTCCACGGAACCAGCGGCTCGACTTGTCCTTGACCCCCGTTTCTCGCGACTCTCGTTTCGATCGGGTTACATTATACCGGATGCCGGTTTGCGTCCTCACTATAAACGAAGTACAAGATCTATTCGGGACTTTCAATGCTAAAATTTACGTAGTATAAGAAATTTTCGAAAATCAGAGACACATCACGCTGTTTACTTTTTTCACTTTAAAAACGTTCATTGAAAATTTTCATTGAAGTCTTACTTTTTTTTTTCGACGGAAACGCTACAATCGCACACCTCAAAACACTAAGGATAACATTGATTGATCTAGCGCTGTTATTTGGTTTTTTTTTGTTTTCCAGTTTTTAGCTAAACGTTAGAATATCATTGGCGAATTAATGAATTACCGGCTTATCAGTTCAGTTCCACAAGGTTCCACAAGGATCATTGCCTCGCACTTCGATCGCAAGCACGGAGATCGTCTTCCCGATTTTGCGAAGATTCGGATCCAGCAATTTAGCGATTTGCAGAATGTTTGAAAGAAAATATATTTATGAAATTGATAATCACCGTCCAGGGCTGGGATTATGGGTCTTAAAACTTTCTTTTAAAGAGTCACTGTCAGCCATCAATTAATTTTGATACCGATAATTGGACGGTTTTGTGGAAAAAATGTATATATTATATATAATAAACTATAAATTCATAAATTATCAGTTTCGAGAGATTTTTAGTCTACTTATTTTTTTAACGTTACTCGATATTTCGTAATCCCCGAGAGTATGAAATAGAGCGCGTGTCCCGGCACAAATTTTTCTCACTGTCTCGTCTTGGCGGAGCTACGAATCGTAACGCGGACCGAATGTCGCGGGCGACTGAGCCTGCCTTGACTGTCTGAGTAGAGAACGCAAAACGCAGGGCGCATGCGTGCATCTGGACGACCCCCGCCACTACACGAAACTCCGCGCCGTGTCAAGAACTTGATGCATCTTGTCTCGATACACGCGAGAGACGTCCTCGCCGTTAGACTTTGTTATCATAAAATAATTGTTATAGTTATGGGTCAAACCGCGAAAGAATACGGATTGATCTCAACAGAAGTGCTACATAGTAAAATAAATATCGATATTGCTGTCCAGAATATCTACAATATTTTTCTTGTAAATAAAGAAAACTGATTCACATATTTTTTGTATTTATACGCATAAGTTTTTAAATACAATTTTTCAAGCTATTCAATTGTTTTCACTGAAAAATGTAAAAATGATTTTTTCCCTTTAAGCGTTCGGTTTTCATTGCACTATGCAATTTACAAAATGTTTAAGAATATGCATCGTAAGCCAAAAAAATTGCTATCACGGTTGTATTTTAACGCCCAATGTAAAAAAATTATTTGTTGGAAGACATTTTTCATCATAATATTTTTATGACTCCCATACGAATAAATAACTTACAAATAAATAACTTATCATACAAATAAATACCTTATCCAAAAAACGTGGCCGAACGGGCATAGAAGGCCTTCCAAAGGATATTTTATGACTCGTCGAGAAAAAAAAATAACTTCAAAAATACCTGTAGAAGAGAAATTAGACAGTTATTTTTCGTAAAATAACCCAAAAAATAGCGGCAGATGAGCATTCAGAGCAAAACGATGTTTGCTTATATTGGAGAAAAATGGTTCAAATTGTCGTAGTAAATTATGTAAATTCAGGATACAATTTCTTTAGAGACAGAAACGAATCTAATCACCGTTGGGCTCAAACCCGGGATCTTTCGCATGTCTAAGCGAAAACCTTTGCCCGCACGAAACTGGAAACCTCAACACTGCGCTACCACCTATTATTTGACTAGTACTCATTTGTCGCAAGGTTTGAACGAATAAAAAGTTTTCGTATCTGCAGTGAATAGACAATGAATATTTATTAATATATTTATTCACTAAAAGTATTACGGAGAGAAAAGGTATTATATGAGTCGTATGTTATGCTAAGAAAAAGAAACATGAAACGCATATATATAACACCCTTTCTTTTTAGAAGTACTATTAATAAATAAAGATCATTCAGTAAATAAAATTTATTGCCCATTCACTTCATGTACGAAAAATGTTGTTACCTTGAACTCTCGCTAGGAATAAGAACAATTCAAGTGACAGGTGAACGGAAGCATTAAGGGCGGGGTAAAAAAAAAAAAAGTGCGCTCTTCATTTATTCATCTTTTTTGAATGAATAATATGACGAGAATATTGTGTACAAATTTTAAGTCGTTACGAGTAAAACTAACGGAGTTACAACGTTTCAACGGCCGAGTCATGAGGACTCTTGGTGCGATTGGCAGAACTTCCGAAATCGGTTTTCCCGAAAACGTCATTTTTGAAGTTCGTAAACATTAGAACTCGAAATCCATTGAATCGATTCTTTTAAAAATTTGAATATTGCTTCTTTACATAAATCAAGAGATAATCAGTAAGAGTTTTTTTTGTTGTATATTTTTTCGATTTTTTAATAACAAATTAACCGCAATTTTTTTTAGCTGAAATCGCATTTTTCACTCCAAGTGCTGAAAAAATATTTTTTAAATGTCTTCATGATTAACTCGAGAAATTCATCATCTTTAAAATGCCTACCGATTTTTTTTGTTTTCGATGATTCGGTAATAAGTTATAATGTTCACCACAAAACCACTTTCTCTTCAAGGCGTCTCTGGAGATTATTGATTCGAGTGCAACTTTCGGTCGTTACGATTATTTCTTTCTCCGAAATATGTAATATAGCATTGTATCCTATATCGATATAACGGGTAGTTCACAATGACAATTCAAGCCCATTTTTTTCACTCTTACTAAATTTTTTTCATGCGTACTAACTACTGTAACAAGATATTTGAGTGATAGGTGGGTTATATTTTTATATTCTGTAATCACCAGTGGACCTGTTTTCTGCGGGTATCTTGAAAGTTATTTTTCTGGTTTCTTGTTTTTAACAATAACCGTTTAGAAAACTTTTTTGCCGTTATTTTCTCGTTTTTTTGACGGAAAGTAGCTATTCTATCTCCCTTCTACGGTTATTTAAGAAATTACTTTTAATAGCCACCTGTCGCAGATAATAATCACATGCAAGCTTATTTGTGGTTACTACTGCGGTTATTTTTTAGGCTACCCAAACAAAAAATAACTGTTTGCAAGCACGGGCAGCATGAGCTCTTATACGTATGACTGTTTCTGCGGTTATTTTAACGGTGTTAAATATGATCTAAAATAACGGTTGTTTGTTCGGTTCATTTTATAATTACCGAAGCTGCTGGGGCATTTTCCCACTCGTCGTAATGTTGATACACATCTTCACCGCGTGATAATAAATGTTTTCATTTTGTCATAACATTGTTGTATACAATATATTATGACTGACTATTTGGTCGCGCAAATCTCCCGGGTTCCCGTACGATTATGGAATGCCAAATTATTTGCAACCTATCTAGGATGCAGTGGTATAATGTAGTATTCTTTAAGTTGTTTTGTTCTCCAACGTCTTTCAAGCCCCACGTGAACTCAGAGAAATCAGATTAATGCAATAATTACATTGAGAATATGCTAATTGTTATCGATAATTTTTTTTTACTCGCAACGCCGTTTGGATACTCACACTGAAGCGAAGAAGACTCGGAGTAGTATTTGACAATCTATCTAATAAATTAACTGTAATAAATTATTGCTTTTGACACGTGCGACTTGTTTAAATTTAAGTTATTATCATCACAGATCTGTTTTCCGTTCAATGACTACGATTCGTCTGTGAACTAAACAGGAGGCCAGTTAAGAAGCATCACGTTTTACTCAATAACATCTTTAAAAAAATAAATTTTCAATCACTATAATTATTTCTCGAAAGTGGGATAGACGTATGGGATATGTATGCAATCTATACATACTTTTTCCACTTCTATACGAAGCGTTAAAATCCCACGCTTCATACTCTAATAAAAATAATAAGTTATAAATCGATCCATAATAAATTATTACCAATAAAGTTTCTAACACAGTGCTGAACTTGATTTAACTTTATTCGCGGATGTGGATGCATCTGCAGCCTGAAGCAACGTCCATCGGCAAGATCAGACACGATTACAATTATTCAAACTCGGTTCTGGTCTCTATCCGACCGTCAAAAATGTAAGGGAGACAGTATACAGTCGACAGGCTAGCAAATTATCAGGTTCGATGCCGCACGACTCTCGCTCTTATCCTCCGTTCAGAAACTTTTCTTTGTGAAATCTCTCTGGATGTACCTTACCTACGTGTCGTATCACTGGCTTCTTCTCGTCGCCGTGAAAAGTTCGCCCCGCCCGTCCATTCACTTTTGTGCTGCCATTCAGAGATTCCGCGAATGCCAACGAGTACGACGACACGTCTCGAAACCCTCCCGAAAGATACGATCGAGCTTCATTGCATCCACCGATTTGCGGCGAGAGAAATCTGTAGCGAAACATGTCCCGCGTATAGCCCTTTACAAACTGGTTTACCCCCGGGCACTTTTTGCCTTATTTTTTGTCGTCTTTGTGCCTCCGGCATACGCGTCGTAAATGAATTTTATAAATTGAGTATACAATCAGAACAGTGAGAATACCACTATATAATCTCGGCACATCGTACAAATCAAATTATATCTTGACAAAATAAAATCGAGAAAGAAAGACATAGCAAAGTCGGTACAGTAGAGACATCCAGCTGGAGAGATCTCATTACAGGGATGTAACGCACTGACGTTATTTGTGCGCTGCCCTGACAACTTGGCTTGTCACTGTGGCAGCTCGTTCGAAACGATCGATTCGCTTTCAAATAACAACCCCTGGACTGTAAGTAATTCAATCTTTGAATAGTGGGTAACTTCAGTAGTAGGTAGGCAATCGTAATGAATACGAGAAATACTTTTAAAAAAAACGAAGCAGAATTAAAAAATTTTCTCGACTTTACCGTGTTTCTCGAACAATAAGGTTGTCGTTTACATCGAATGAAATTATTGAAAAATCTTGTGGAAGTAAAAAAATTTCAGTCCTGTGTCTTTCTTTCAGTTTTCAAATTACGTTTTAGTATTGCATTTATGAATGGTTGTAAATAGTACTTTACTTACTTATATTAATAACTCTCTGAGGCACATGTAGTCTTGCTCATGTGCTTCCAAGTGCTTTAGAGCAATTTTCTAAAAAACAATTATTGCCTGACCTTACGGACAGGCTATCCAGGATTCGATAACATTTTTTAAAATTTACCGCTACGGGTGTTTTAAGTTCGGAGCATGGACAGTACGTAGTTAAAAAGTCCGAACCTTTTCCGGTAGGTACCATCTGAGTCGCGGAGATCTTTCTCCGTGCTACTGTGGACGGCTTTAACGTTCGACCAATGGTGTTTTTTCTTCAAATTAAATGCATTTACGAAAATATGGACGACCATGTTGTCAACGACTAGACAATAATATCGAAAAAAAACCTTTATTAAATTCTGTACATTCATGGCAAATGCAAATCTGTCTCGCACAACGAATAGCACGTGCGGTAATTTTGAGGGAAGGTGATTATAATAACTGTCTTTTTGGTTTGGGGGACGGGTTTTTCAAAAATCGTGGTTGACAAATCTCTTTGTGCCACAGCACATGCTGACACAGTTCGCACAGCTGTCGGTTTTTAGCATGAATCTCATCTGTCGCTGCCTTTTACGATGAACGAGATAGACTGGGACAATTGGTACAATTCTACAGCCCCGAGAGATGCGTTGGCGTCGCGTTACTTATAGTGTATTGGCTTTGGAGGCTCAGGCAGTTTCGTGTTTCGATATTTCACATGAACGCACGTATTTTCGTAGTAAATCCCGCTATTGTGACCAAGGGAAAATATTCACGCCCACGTCTCGGGCTCTTCGTCTGCCAAGTTTCTCGTTTCTCAGGAGTTAGTATCGATCGCGTCGGAGGTATGATAGACTGGAATAAATACTGCACGATACAATGGTACATTTCCCTTTGACACCCGGAAAAATTCCACGGAAAGTAGTTCCACGGAAAGATCAAAAGTTTGATAATCTAGAATTAAATCGGCATACGTTTTCTTGAACTTCTATCCGTCTGAAGATATTGCTTACAACATTTTGTTAAGGTTTCTGTCTAAAAGAATTAAAGCTTTCCGAAGTCGAACTGGAATCAAAGACATGAACGGCAAATTGCATCACAAACGATGAGTGGTTAACAATAAGATATTTACTTTTGATATATTTCCATGTTAAGTATGACAGGATGGCTAAATTTGACCAAATGTAAACATATTTTGCTTTCTTACAGAGGAGCGTTTGTTTTCGAAAAAAAATTGAAGTTTTTTGTGTGAGCGTAATAAAAATGTTTCGAGCGTTGAAAATTGTCACTCAGTCCCTGCGCGTGCAGGGACGTGTGCGTATGCGTAAGCGTGTGTTCACAGAATACATCGCATTATATGTGGGTCATTCCATATCAAATCAACAAATTTGTTACCTGACCCCCTTCGTTTTCGCTCGAAATTTTCTATTTTTTTCTACCCCCCGAAAGACATTTTCCAGAATAAAAAAAAAAATTCCGACTCGGAAAGAGTTACGAATTTTTAAAAAAGCGGCTTTTTTTGTTGTTAGAACTTTTTCAAAAATTGACTGTTTGGGACCTTTTTTTTTATTTTGTTTTCAAATGTCGTTTAAGACATGAAATATGAAAAAATTTAAGAAGCTCAGATATATGAAATATTTCGGTTTCTCCGAAAAAAAAACCATTTTCTCAAAGTTCGACGGTTTTTTTTGCTCTAAAAAAACTTAAACTCATTCTGTAATTATCCCTGCTAATTTCAAGATGTGATTACAATTGCTTCTAATACAACATATGCTTTCCCATAAAAATTGCTCTGTGAATCTGTAGAAAATGATGAGGGTCGATGTAAAAAACTCAACCCTCAGCTTTTTAAAATTGAATCTACTCTTTTTTATTGCAGGTAGGTTAACGTGCCAATAAAAGAACAAAGCCGCATATTTCTATACTCATTGCGAGGAATGACTTTGAATAATGTGCACTGGGCGCATTTGTCTTCAGTGGCATGTAAGTTCAGAGATGTCGCTCACACAATAGATGTTCTTTAAATTTTTGTTGAATTGCAGAAATTATACAAACTTTCTCGCTCGTGCTCAATTAACTTGGAACCGTCTATCAAATACCATAATATGTAGATAACCGCCTTCTGCGATCTAAGACTATACGAACTAGAATTGAAATTGACGTTAAAAGGTATTTAAAAATGTAAAAGAAGATCTATAGATTAATTTTCACAGGTGCAAAATTGAAGCGATGGGGATACCCATGCATAGTAAAATCCAGTGATCAAACATGTCAAGGCGAATACCAGAAAATGCGAAGACAAGGCAGCAAAGCAAGAAAAATTCTTTACCAAAGTACAAATTAATAAATGGCAATATTACTATTATGATCGAATCAGGGAAAGCTGAATTTACTGCAAGAATCATAAAATGCTCCAGAAAATAAATATACACACTCATTATTTTATTACGCGCTGTGACGGCGGTTCGGGTCTCAAAGGACCAATTATGTTCTACTACATGATTTGATGTTTCCCCGTGACGTCTACGCCGCAAAACAGATTCGTTGCTAATGTATTTTGGATGTCATTAATTACTCACATTTAAATCGGGATATTTTGTCCCGAATATGCATTATTTGTTATTCCGTTTCAAATCAATTTTCTGTTATGATTTTTACTATATTGACATTAGTATCAAGTCAACTGAAAATCGTTTATCTGTTTAGTTGATGCCGAATAATATATTCTAACATTGTCATACATACATTCACAAGAATCGTTTTCATATATGTCAAATCGAATGAACCGATTTATTAGAATAAATTCTACCAAATCTAATAATGGTCCGAGCTGCTTAATCATTCATTCATAGACTTATTGTGTGGCATTTATCGGAAACTACTGTTTACATAGCAAATCCGAAAAATACGATTTTCATCGTATTTTTCGGATTCGAATCGTTTAAATTCTTTAATGATAATTTAACTTAAACTTTTATTCATATTTTGTTGAGTATATGCACGCGAAGGTTCAACTACATTTGAGAAGTTGCCTGTTGAGAAGAGCGCGTCATCTGAGAAACATATTGCCTACGTCATTTTGTAATAAAGTATCTAAGATCTACAACTAACTCATTTTCGGAAATTTTGTACGTAGCGCAGATGTATAGAAAGTCCTACAATAAGTTACAGCGGAAAATTGTTGGTTGTGCTAGTAAGTGATGGCTTATTTTTGAATAATTTTTTATAGGAACAAGAACGTTCTACAAAAAAGCAAGCGTTTCTGCATCATTACATACTTAGATCGAAAATGAAAACACATAATGTATGATAACTCGTAACTGTTTGTATAACCGACAAGTTTCTAAAAAGTATAACATTATTTTACAACTTAGATGAACGTCGAGAGATGTAGAAATATATTGGGACCTATTTTTGTATCTTCTCGCGTAAGACACGAATTTCTACTTGAAATAATTATTTCTACAACCGTCGACTTGCACTAAAAAATGTTCATTTCTTTGTGGGTACAGCTGTAATTCTGCATGGTTCTATTTACGAAAAGGAAATTATCCAAGTTTGTCCTTATTCTTTCGTACCACTAAGCACTCATTTTCCGTATAAAAATGTCATTTTTACTACAAGTAACTAAAATTGGCGACAAAAATAAGCGCGTAAAACGCAATTAGCATGTTGCCGTTAATTTACGATTTATTGCGACACTATCCAACTATTCACAAATACGATCCTATCTCCGCACGTTCTCATAGATAGTCGTAGCTTCGGTGCAGCTTAACATTACAAGTTGCAATTCGGACAATGTTTTGCGTGATACAGTGCACTTTCGGGATAATTTTCTAGAGAACATGGACGTAAAAAGTTGAACATACAGCGTGGTGATTGAAGTGATTGAGCATCGTCAGGTGCGGGCTTACGAGGGTCTGCATGAGTGTCTGAGTGACAGTCCGACTGGGAGTTTATGTGAGTATCTGGATGTGTCTTCGTGTGAGTATACGTAGCCGTATTTAACTGAATCAAGTGCATAGCAGTATGAAAACGACAGTAAACTGACGAGAAAAATTATACTCATTTTGTGAATGGCCGCCAGGTGATAATACAAATATCAAAAGAAAAGTTTTCTCTGCACCGTATACCAATACGTAAGCTCAGTGCGTTATGAAAAACCGTTGCGGCTTAGTGGCGATTAGAATTTGGTTGCAAAAATTTCGTTAGAAATCTTCGCATAAAAAGTCCACAAAGTAAGTCCGTCTCTTCGGATAGATGGAGCGAAATTCCACACCACTAGACCCGCCTAGTTTTTGAGGCAGCACGGGCGGAACAGAAAATTTTAGTCATTGTCTCGGCACGCCCGGAATTCCGCAGCGCTGACCAGTTGCTCGAACACCACCTGATGAACACGTCGTACCATGCTACGAACGTTCATCAGGCTAGTTTCATCCTACCACAGCGATCCGTTCGAAACACCGCAATGGATAGTAAGCATCGACCAACGTGGACCAGGTTTTTCCCGTCCGATCATGAATTTGGGAGATTAGTAGCCATCATACCCAACGAAGGTAACAAAACTCGTCAACAGTTTAGTGCCGGTTTATGATTGCCATGTCTTCGGAATCATTAAGAACAGTTAGGAAGTAATGTTATTTTATTTATTTTGTTATATTAACGAAGTGACATTTCCTTACGTTGATATGAATGTAATGCGTCGAAGTTTTTACTAGACGAATTTATAATCCTCCGGCTTCAACATTTGACATTTAATAATTTGGTGAACCAATTGACGTATATAATAAATTCCCGCGAAAGTGAAACAAGAAAATTGTAGGTACGGGAAACTGTCATTGAACAATGTAATTATCGAACGTACAATCAAAGGTACAATCGCAACGGACTAATATACAATTTAATGATTGTCAAGATATATTATGCGCTCGGGTTTCACAAATTTTCGCTCCACCGACCACACCATAAACGTTTACGCGTGACCTCATAAGCATTCATTTTTTTCCCACAGCGACATTCTGGGGACGTCAACTCAGTGACGTCGTTGATTCCGTACTAAATTCTAAACAGCACTAAAGACTTTTTTGTAACAGGTACACGTATGGTCCAATTTTTTATAACATTATGCATTATATAACATTATGCTTTTTTCGTGTCTGAAACGTGTAGTGAAAGTGATGCTTTTTAGTCAGGCGTGCCAGACAAATATTCTGAATGAGTAAATCACTCTAGTTACTTTTCACACTATTTCGACACGCGACATGCGTGTGAAAGGAGCATTTTTATACATTCGTTATAAAAGTGTTATTCTATAAGTGAGCAGCACTCGCCGTTACCTCGTACAGCAAATTTCATAATCTTCATAAAAAGTTCACTTTTCTGTGGGTATATCACGATAGTAAATTTTGATCCATTCACGGAAAAACTTTTTCTGAAGAGTATGAGATTGCAGCACGCACCGAATGCGGGTGCTATTATTGTACGAGTTCAGAAAAGTTTGTTAAGAAACACTTTGTGGAAATAGGAATTTTCGCAAAACCTCCATTTTTCCATAGAGTGGTGAGAAGTACTTATTTTTTTAATCGATTCCCAAAACAATATAAGTAATCTGTTTATAATATTTGGAAAACTATGTTCAATTTGCTCACGACATTCAACAACTAAGCGGATAAACACATCGAATGTGCCAATACATTTTGCCCGTACAAACAATTCACCAGCTAGTGTAAACAACAAATAATTATCTAACTATTGATAAATGCACTCTATTAACATTTTTATACGAGCCGGTTATGAATAATAATATTTATAATTGCAATATAGGGTCGGTCCCTTCCAAAATAAGAAGACAAATGCCAGTGGACTGCTTGGAATTCTGTAATAAATGAGAAATTTAATAAGTTGAAAATTGAATTTTGCCAATTTATATTTACCATACCGAGGCTTCTGCTGAGGCAAAGTAATTTATGGTGTGCGCATCTATATTGCACCGGAGCTGCATCGGAGCTTTCTTTTATCCCCGAATGATATGTAAAAAATGTCCAATATTCTCTTGCGATTCCAATTCCAAACATCGCATTGACCTGATGTCTTCGAGAGTGATTCATTGTCGTGTTTGAGATAGTAGTCATAAGTGCTTAGCGAATAGTTTAATAACATTGAATCCAGCTTTATTTTATGTCCTCAATCTATACGAGCTTGGCGATTGTAAGAGTTGCAATTATCGATCCGACAATCATAAGCGAAGTGGCAGCCGGAGATGGAGCAGCCGACGACAAATCAATTTTGATCCATAGATCTTCAGGTACGTCGATATAAACTTTGTCCACACCAATTTCTCTGATAAGAGTCGAGAGTGCTGCTGCATTGACGCTGTCATTTTCGCTCGACCAAATTGTCAACGTTGGTCTGTTCGCCGATGTTTTCTTCAGCAAATTCGACAAGACGGTCATACTGTTTGCCGCTAAGCCAGCTCTCACCGGATAAGTTATCGACTGCTTGGCATCGCTCTCCGCGATAGCATCGATCATTTTCTGCGTTTGCTCCTCGCTGTAACTCCCATTGATGATTTTGAATTTCGGACCGTATCTGAAAACATTGCTGTAATCAATTAATTTACTGATGTAAAAAATGCTGATTGAAAATAAACATGGTCCGAAATTTTTACTCGCCCGATAAGTCATCCGACGCTGTGACAAAAAAAATTATCATACAGATACATTATTACAGATACAGATAACTGATAATCCGATTCAAATTCAAATGTATAACAAATTGAGAAAACTTTCTCTCATTAATTGTACACGTTCGTGTTAGTTTACCAACGAATCGGTGTGTTTCCCACATGGAAAGAGGCACGTAGAACACATGGGCAGATACACATATTAAATCTATTTTTACCGAAAAAGCGTATATTATGGATACATTTTTGAGTATCGCATAAAAAGTGATCATATCTGGTGATATACATATGTCTATACCAGATATAGAACTGACCTCATCATATATGTCTATATCTGTAGTAGATGTGAATATATGGGGCATTCCACGCCAAACCGTCGATGTTTGGGCCCGACCCCCTTTGATTTTACCGAAAGATTTTTATCTTTTTCTACCCTATAAAAAAGGATTTTCAAATTTTTTTCAGATTTTTTTAGGCCCTCCAAAAAAAGTTATGAAATTTTCAAAAAAACGGCTCTTTTTTTTTTCAAATAGGTGTAACTTTTTTAGAAACTGTGCTTTCATGCCGTTTTTTTTCAAAATGTTTGCTTTTATACGTAGTTTCTAGAAAAAAATACAGAAAATCTCCAGATGTCTCTATCTATGTGATATTTCAGTTTTTTAAATAAAATCGTTATATTTCGAAGTTCGACACTTTCAATTCTCAATTTTTTTGTCTCAAAAAAAACTTCAATCTACACTAAATTTAACCCCGCCATTCCGATAATGTTTCAGCTTTTCCATCTTTTTTTTTTGATTGAAAAAAAAAGTTCAAATTCGGCTTATTTTTCGTAAATTTGCTCTGAAAATTCTTTCGATTGTTCCTGAAGCCTCAGAAGTCGAATAAAATTACATTACAGCAAGCATAAAGTGTATTTTCAAGGATTACGTTATTATTTTTCAAGTTTTATTTTTCCCGCGCAATGGTGGCTTTGCAAATGCAAATTCCTAACCGAGGAATTTTTTACTAACTGTTCATATTGAATATGTACATAAAAGAATTTACTATCGCTAATGGAGATGACTTTTAATTTTTCTGAATCTAATTAAGGTCAGTTAAATGACGTTAGTGTTTGTATTCAATTCAATTTTACTTTTTACTTTTTACTTTTTACTTGCAAATAATCACAATGCTGAAATTTTTGTATCGCTGCTGTAATCCATTTAATCTTGATAAACATGTGAAGAAGTCATCTTTACGAAATCTTCTTGAGTATTTGGCTGTTCACTTCCATTTATCTACTAATGCCTCTGTGTGTAATGCATGTTATAAGAAATTACTTTATCAATATACTGAGAATTTACCAGAAGATACGATGATGAATCAAATGAAAGCTTCGAAACTGATGAAAATTTTCGTGACGAAATAACTCCTGTTGAAGAATCACCGGATACTTTTACGTCAAATATACATTTTAAACATTGTATTCGTTTCAATTCGTAATTTTCATTTCGTTGACTTTTTTAATTTTTCTAGCCCCATCATTAAGCAGCCAAGAATTACTTGTTCAACAAAGCAGTTCATCACTGTGTGCGATGAGTCTCAGTACTACTCTTCTGACTGTAAATGATGCGTTAGCATTATTAGATCAATCTCCAGTTGCGGCCATAAGAAGAACCTCTGAAACGTACTTGGATGATAAAGTTAATCGTGTCGCTCAAAGTTTGCGAAAAGCATTGGGAGTAAAAAATTATATCAATCCTGAATTCAGCTATTTGGACGCTGATGAAATGATAAACAGTTTGAGAGATAAGTTTATACATCAACACGCGTCCAAATTTTGATTCTACTAGCATCAAGTTGGAGTATCTATAAAGTTAGGGAAGTGATGGGTTCAAGTGAACATATGGTGGGATTAGCGAAAAACCTTGTTGCTGCAAATGGAATATTATCAGTACCCTAAAAAAAAAATTGGTAAGATTTGAAACCCCAACTCGATAAGCTTTTAAATCATAAACACACATGAATTCTTCGATGCTATCGAATTTTTAGGGCGTTAATTATCTTCAGAAGTAGTGTCAACTGTGACAAATTTCTGTAATGACAATGAAATGAGTAGTATGATGCCAGGAACAAAAAGATTTTATTTCAATACGTAACGCTGATGGTAGTAAAGATCAACGTCGAAAACGCCTAGTGTAACTTGAAAGAGTTGCACAAAATTTTCAACTCAAGATATCCAGAGATCAAAATTGGATTTTCATCTTTTGGGTCTTTACGTCCAAAGCACTGTATTTTAGCTGGTGAGTGTGGCACTCATACAGTCTGTGTTTGCGCTATTCATCAAAATATTAAATTGATGATCTTAGGTAAGTTAAAAAAAACAAAGAAATAAATTTAACGGCATTGATTTGAATTATATTATTAACAAAAGTCATCATTAAGAACATTTAAAATTTGTTCAGTCAACTTGATATACTGTTATTCATGTCTATATCATTCATTCGTATCTTGAACAGGCAACAATTTTATACAGTTAACTGAGAAGTCGGCTTTATCATTAAAAACCTGCAATGATTGTCTGAGTGCTATTGTATGTCATATACCAACAGCTCAGTGTTTTCGCAACAATTGTTCTGATTGCCCAGGTGGCGAAAACATTAAAAAACACCTTTTAACTTAAATGTAAAATAATTAAATTGATGAAATCAATTATAAACAATGGGTGGCTATTCCACGAGTAACCCTCGAAACGACAACAAAGAACGTCAATGATTTTTTTGATGATTTCGGTGAAAAATTAAAGGCTCATTCACCGCATAACTTTATTGCAGAAGAGCAAGCAGCATACTTAAGACAACTGAAAGAATCTTTAAATGAGAACGAATTTATAGTTATTGTTGATTGCGCCGAAAATTATTCTTTCATTGTTCGAGATGCCGCGCCAGGATTTTACTCCAATAACTACCAGGCGACGGTTTACACCATTGTTATATATTACAAAAAAATTAATGAATATACTCATCAAAGTATAGGCATAATTTCTGATTGCTTAAATCATGATGCAATTGCTGTTCATCTTTACTCTGGGGTTATTATCGATTTCATAAAATCTTTATCATTTGAAGTCGATAAAATTTTCTTTTTCTCTGATGGCGCGCCTCAGCGGTACAAAAATTATTAAAAATTTATTAATTTGTCGTATTACAAAGAAGATTTTGGGGTTACTGTGAAGTGAATTTTTTCGCTACGGCACATGGCAAGAGACCGTGTGATGAAATAGGTGGAATCTTAAAACGAATGGCTGCACGCCCTAGTCTACTGTTGCCACCCCATGTGCAGATCTTAACCCAAATACCATTATTTGAGTGGTCCTCAAAAAATTTACCGAATATCAATGTTAGTTTCTCAAAACGTGAAGAGTATGATGCTATGACAGAAAAATCAGAGGAACGCTTTAAAAGTGCTAAACCGAAACCAGCGATACAAAAATTCATCAAATTATGCCATTATTAGATTTTGTTGTGCAAGTTAAGTCCTTTTCATCGTCAAATGAGGCCACACAATATAGAGCGGTGAAGAAACCGAGAAAACAATCGCTACGTCGACGAAAATGGTTATAATATAAAAATTTTTAACAATGTAAATCACTATACTTGAATAAAATAGTTCAATCCTTGAAAATTCACTTTATGCTTGTTCTAATGTAATTTTATTCGACGTCTGAGGTTTCAGGAACAATCGAAAGAATTTTCACAGCAAAGTTACGAAAAATAAGCCAATCTTGGACTTTTTTTGCAATCGAAAAAAAAAATTAGGTGGAAAAGCTGGCATAAAATCGGAATGGCGGGGTTAAATTCAGTGTAGATTGAAGTTTTTTTCGAGACAAAAAAATTAGGAATCGACGGTGTCGAACTTCGAAAAGATAACGAATTTATTTTAAAAAACTGAAATATCTCATATATGTATATAGACAACTGAAATTCTTTTTGTATTTTTTTCTAGAAACTACGTTTAAAAACAAACTTTAAAAAAAATGTATGAAAGGTCAATTTATAAAAAAGTTACAGCTATTTGAAAAAACGAGCCGTTTTTTTGGAGTGACTAAAAAAATCTGAAAAAATTATGAAAATCCTTTTTTATAGGATAAAAAAAGATTTAAAAAATTCAGCAAAATCGAAGGGGGTCGGGCCCAAACCTCGGTGATTTGGCATGGAACGCCGCATATGTAGGTCCACGTATAATGAGGTCGTTTTTATGTATGGTAGCAAACAATCCCGTATGATCAGATCTGCTAAGATATGAACTCATATCTAATCATATCTGATCATGTATTAATTACGTATATTCAAACTATAGGGAACCTTGAGTGAGATTTAAACAAGTTTATTTTCGAATACTCGTAAATAATTTGCAGTGAGGAAGATAAGAATTTTTTATTTTTTTTAGAATTACGCGTGTAACGTAACAAATGATTATATGGTTGAAGTAAAAATCATTTGTTATTGCCGGAAAGGAAAAATGTTCTAAGTTTGAATTTTATTCAGATGTCTTTTTCGTACTTGTTATTTTAATACTTTGATACAAAGGCTGCTCGTTCAAGCGGTGACTTGGTTCGAAACGACTACGATTGTGGTTTCGTGTCCTGTTTATCGATAGTTCATTCCGTTTTTGTTCGTTTTCTCTTTCGTAAGTTGCATTTAAAATGTGGGTATTCCGAACATATTTTCGCATACTTTCATTTTCACTTGAGGGGTAACAAAATAGAAATGTATACTTAATCAAATTTCTGAATCGATAACGCAGCATTACATTTATAATCTTACATTTGAACATTTTTTCTTCTTTGATCTGATCATTTTCTGAAGTGATTAAACAAAATATGATGGAATTCGATAAAAATCAACAGTGAACACGATATTGACGTGTAATAAATTACAACAGTACCTGGTGGTCCAACCGATGGATAGAGTGCTCTCGGGTAAAGAAGCTGCGGCACCAAGTAAAAATTCACGTGCTTCGACGGGCTTTGTGTCAGTCGTGTCGGCATCGACGGGACCAGCAAGAATGTCGGCATTCAGCCAAACCGGAAATGTCATCTAATAAAAAAAATGCAAATGGTAGAGACCTCAATAAATCTCGAAATATTGTTTAAATAGACCAAACTATTATCTCTATCTTACTATTATCGACTCTATACCCAAACGTTAATATTAATTCTAGAAGAAGTCAGCACTGTATAGTCGCAGCCCGTTATAGAGAATCGACACAACTTGGTCCCGATTATAAAACCGAATGAAAATAGTTGCTCCTTATAGCGTGACACGTGCTCTACAGGTCGAGGCTTTCGTCGTGGTAGAACATGGTCGGTTCAATAATTTTTTTATTTACTCTTGTTTTATTCTTATCCATCGAGGCGCTTGGCAGTTGCGTTCTAATTGGAACTAACAAGCTCTGTACTCACATTTGCACGGTGTTTCTCGAGCATCGGTCGACTGCTATTGAAAGCGTCGAGGCTCTTGTAATCGAGCTTTATGCCATGCTTCCCATCAGCCAAAACGGTTTCCAAAAATTCATCGAGCGACAAATCGCCCTCTATGTCAGGTGGGTGTCCCATGATCGGAACCTTATTTGTACTATTGCTCGCGGTATCGTTCACAATTCCCATGATGACATCGGCCTCTAACATCATTATCTTGCCTTAACAGGGGAAAAAATGTACTTTCCAAATAATTCATGTCACTGACAAATTTGCTTATCTCTAAGCTATTAACAGTGTTGTTTTATTTACAAATTTAACGAGCCCTATAGCGCGAAAATGTTCAATGCCGATCTACTGTACTTTATTAAGGCCTTCTTTCATCCAATTTATTAAGGTAATCTTCATTCGCAATAAACAGAAAGGTATGCATGTACATTTGTTCTTTTTTTTAAGTTAGAGGAAATATTTATGTTAGTTGAATATGAAATAAAATTCAAACGATGAGTAAAAAACTACACCTGCCTGAATTTTTATGGTAATTTTAACAAATTTCTTCCAACTTTTTTTGTCAATTCAGATAAAGCCGATGTGAATAAATACAATTTATATCCGCTGCACGCAACGTCTTTAAAGATTAGTAGTTGCAAAATATGATTAAGAGCATCATTGGCATTTTCTACAAAGTTAATTTAAACGCCTATTCAAATTTACATGCTTTCAATGCTGTCGCATTAAATCCATAATTTTACCATTTATTTTGTGCGTCGTTATTAATTATTGAGGAATGCTTGGTTTCTTAGTAATACATTTTTTAAGTATATTTTACCCAGTTCCGAACGTCATACATCTTTTTTAGTATCACGTGACTACAGAAGTATATACTTTATTTACGGTACCAACACTTCTCAGTTTTCAGCCGGGTGTTGGGTTTGAAAATGACTGAAGTTGGAATGTTTCGATCGACGTTTTAAAATGTCTAACCGTTGACTTTAGGTGCGGTATTACATCGGGCGACAGAGCCAAGCAAAAAAATTGAAAATAGTGTAAACCAGTCGGCAATACGAAATTTCGTCCAACCATCCTGATCGGGTGAAATTATCAGTTATGCTTTATAGATCATGTACAAAGGTACTGGAACAATATAAAAATCGCCGATTAATTAACATATGTTTTCGAGGTATCGATCGATCATGCCAATTAGTTTCTCAAAAAAAATCTGTCATGAAAAATCTGATATTCAATGTTCAAAAGCATATACGAGATTTAATGTTATACTTTAACTTGGAATTTGCGTATTCAGTAAACATTCGGGAGGAATAATAGCATTAAACGGTCGATGTGATGGTTTTGGAAGTCGAAAATGAATACACATTTAAAAAGACTTAATAAATGAGATAAACTCATTTATTCCGACTATAACAGCCCGACAAAACGCAACCACTGTCTTTACTCGAGGATTTAACCTTCCGCCACAAACAATATATATGCATGTATACATTTTTTTCAGCATTTCATTATTTGTCGTTCTAACGACAATAAATGAATAACCATTGAAATGTGGAAATGCTGTTTTCCCTGTAGAAGATATTTCAATTAATTTCAAAGATATACAATAAATCAACCCGACCGTGTGGATTAATGTGAAAACTCTCGCGCACATGTCTAAATTAGTGTACTGAGCACTTCACAATTGTTTGAAATGATCACTTGCCTCAATGGGTCGAAGGTACAATGATATATGATAATTACCGGTGCCGAGGGCTTCCATCAATTTCGCTTTGCTGTTGACCGCATGAGCCCACGTGATCTTGGTGAGATTACCATCGATACTTTTTGCAAAGAAGTCCTTAGCGTCCGGTGCGACATTGAGATTGCTAGTGCACATTGCTGCTTCTGAAATATGAAAGAGAACTCGTCTGTGAGAATATCAAGTGTCGCCGGAGCGCGCTCGCGTACGTCCGACCTTCTGCATAAATATGCCCAAGACCTCTTGACCTATGACCGAATATTCGTGCAGTGGTGCATATCGTACCTCTTCCCCTTTTCCGTGTTTGCATTGCCGCGTATTGTGGGGAAGAAAAAGTATACTGCTCTCTCAGTAGTTTAATTTCTTGTGACCTTGTGGCAGCAAAAAGTGCATCGCTTTAGTAGAATTTAAATTTTCGACTACGAGTTCGTAACAAACAAGGCAACATTCAATAGTAATGTATGCATAAAGCTAAGGCTATAATAGGGTTATTCACGTAGCTGATTTGTCGCTGCATATTTATCGATTTTCTTAAAAGCCGAGCTCTTAAATTTTGTATCCCAACAATGCGAAAACTTTCGACGAATCCGACACTACAGTACTGTCGGATCCCCTTTAAAATAGCCAAGAACTCCCACGTCTTTGTTAGCTACAGAACCCGGGGCGACATTCACGATTATCTACATGATAGTGCAGTTCTTTAATTGGATAATCAACGTCCGATCCATAGTTACATATGGTACAGTGCGAGCCTAATTGCCTTCTTATTTGAAAATGTAGGGCTATTAGTAATCGCATAAAATTCGGCTACCGCAATCGATTTTCACTAAATGCTATTTAATTATTTATAACAGCTGCTCTGTTTGCGCGAAAAATTAACCTATTTAAGTATTAAGAGGGGTTCAAAATATTTAGTATAATCATGACGTATCAGCCTTGTTTTACATCGGAATGCTAACGTCTCAATTTATGAAGAAATTGCTTTCGAGCGATGTTTACTTTCCTGTGACATCTCCAATTTTTAAGAATCGACACTCGCAATGACACTCACTTACCACACTCGACGTGAAACCGGACGCTTTGTGCACACTCGCCGTGTAGGAAAAATCGATCTTAAATCTCGTGATATAAAATTTCGTACGGTACACGTGCGAGGAAACTCTCCCTGACTCGTGTGATTGCAGCACTCACCTCGAGTCTTGCTGCACACGACCACACTCGTCAGAAAAAGTTAAACCGTAATTATATCGTTAATTGTTATTTCAACGAAACGCATCTCGAATTTCGATACGCATTGACCGCTGTATTATTTACGGCATATCGCGGCCATTCCCATACTTCGCGTCCACAGCTGTTTGGAATGATTCTACAGCTGCGCGTAAAATGCCGCAGGTTGGTCCAGTATAAACTACTAAGAGTTCGGCGATAAATTGCGCACGCTTTATGCAATCTCACCGTATCCGATTTAATAACGATACGGCTATGCAGTTGAGTAAGGATTTGCAAAAAAAAAAGTATTGATTCACGGGCAATATATAGTTATCATCACAGTGCAGCAATGTGCAGACTCTACTATACCTAGTTTGGTAGAGTCTAGATATTACATAATGTTACGTAATACTAAATCGTATTACCGTTCAACCGAAAGAGTCTGGAAACGAATGCTCAACTGTGGCGGCCGCATCGCACGCCTGAATAGTTTCGTCAGTTTATTTGGTAGTCCCGCATAGTATAGGAAAATTGACCGGATTGTTCCATTGATTAGGGGTATTCAGTAATTTTCAAATCGACAATCACTTTAAGACGGAGCGAAGTGAAGTTGCGACAAACGTAATTTCAGTACATGCTTCTACAGCGTATCGCAGTATATATCAATCAATCATTACGAACATGAGACATATGGATAAAGAATTCCAAAATCAGATGGTAAAATATTTTAGAAGTATAGCTACAATAGACAATCGTACATGTTGGGTCCCGATAAGCTTTGCCGATCGAATAAGTTGGATCGGCCTTTCTGGGATTGTAAGGGATGGGGGCATGGGTAGATACTAAGCAGTTATTGCTAAATGTAACTCATCCTGCCGTACCTAAGTGATTCGATTCTGTACAGATTCCGGTAAAAGTAGAGGATTGGTTTTATTAAAATTAGATGCAATTGCAGCCTTTTCTTCACTTAAAAATGGTTTCAGGCTTTTTATTTTATACACACACGGAGTACCCATACAAGGTCCCAAGTCAAGATGCATGACCCGCGTATGTAAGAAAAAATCCTTTTAGGACATAGTACGGCGATATAAGTTAAACGCTATACATTCACTTTTAGATGTTTTTCATCATTTGTATCCAAATACTCATAGGATATACAGGGTGCTTCAAAATAAGTATCGAGTTTGTATTGTGGAGGGAATGAACGTAATCTTTCGCAATATTTTATACATAGAATGCGATTAGAATCGAATAACAAGTTGCTAATAAGAAGTCCAAGAGCTTCCGAGATAAGAAGTAGAACTGTTGTCTGACAAGTCTATGTTACTTACGGCAAAAGAAGTGAATATGGGCACTGTCAATATATAATTAATTCTCATCTCTCTCTCTTCTCTGTCGCTAATTAGTTGGGGAAATCCTCACTTTTACTCAAATCCATTATCGTGCTACTATATACACACCTATTGTGGTGAATTTAATAATGCTTGTAAAAAATTGGTACGTGTCAAATGCTGATAGCGTAATATAGCTATGATGTTCTCATCATTTTGTTGTTAGAGCAAAGTGATTGTCGAATTTCTGGAATAAAATGAGTACCGATATTTTCAGAATTTTCAAATTTAACAATTTCAAATGTCGTAGAAATATAGTATTTTGTACATTTAAGCATTTGTAAAAATTGTACGGTAATGCAAAGGCAAAAAGAAATTTGCATAAAAAAATTGACTATAAAATGGTTGTAAAATGCAATGAACTAAAAGCTAGATGATAAATTATTTTTATTTAAATCAAAATTAATAACAAAAATTTAATAAAAATCGTTCCTGATATGAAAATAAATAATAAAATATTGCTTCTGGCGAATTACACAGTAAAAAATGTGTGTTATTTACAGAACTTCATTGCCCACAAACGTTTACAATATTTTATTTGTTAATTTTCCGATCCCACCATGCGGTTAATAGTTTTAAAAAAAGTACACACTAAGTTTGTTAATGTCACGGGAAACGAGACGACCTGTTTGTACATTTAAATCTCATCAAACGAGTTCGTCACTTATTTAAGAAAATTATTTCCGCAAAACTTCATATTCTGATTTTACGATTTTATATTTTACTGTGCAGAAAATCGATTTAATAACAATATAAAAAAAAACTACCTGACACCCCGCATCATTTTTTCTTTGTAATCCCCTTCCCCCTGCTGGCTTTTAATTGATACAGCACGTACAATTGCTCATACCGAGCGCTATTTCCGATCGACTGGTCAAGGACAACTGCAATCTCACAAAGTGTCCGCATACTCCGTCGTTCCCAGATTCCATACAGCCTTGTTACACTGTACTAGATTCTTATGAGATACATGAAATACGTACGATACGTCTTCAGTCCGAACAGAAAATAATCCAAGCTCGTTCAATGCAAAGCCACGCGTTTGTACTTTCCGCGTGAGTTTTTCGCTGTCTCATTTTAGAATACGAGTCTCAAGTTCAAAAAGACTAACTTACTGTGGTCAACGTGTCGGCTTCTAATGCAACCAGGCTCTCCCTATACTCAATGCCGACGTAAAGACTCTAATTAGTGCTAGACCGGCGTAGACAGTCCCCCGTTTGTTCGGTTACAAAGGGTTAGTGAACCTCGTTTCATATGCATGTATGTCGCCGTAAGCATCGCACACGACCGCGGAGAATGGTTCTGTGAATCGTTTCACACGGTTTGAGAAGTGAGAGAGAGAGAGAGAGAGAGAGACTCTTACTGGTGTGTTGTCGATCTCTTTTTCGACTTCACAAAATTGCTGTGTAGTTTACGCTGACTGTGTGCATGACAGCATGAGTATCGATGATTCCGAGCAGACTGAACAATCGCGCTATCCTACTGTCACTTTCACTGACAAAATGGAACCGGCTGTAGGATGGGGCGAACAGTTATGTAAATGTCCATGCAGCATACACACGCGCGTGCGCGCGCGCATTCGGCATGACAGTGGAATCTCTCACATGAGACAAACACGTACGTTACGAAGACAAGTAGTGGGGACAATTTGGATGTTTCACTTTCGTTGGGCGAAGACTGGAAACACCGTTTGACCAACTTCATTGGCCTTTCACGTGGGTTACATATCGCTAACACTATATAACAGTCGAGAGATTTCACTGTATTGATCTACGCGTGTGAGGGTATAGTACTACGTATGGTCAACGGAATGCGTTACGGGTGTTTGGGGTGACAGTGTGGGCGAACGCCGACATATTCTATTTGCTACTACCCGAAGGGACACAATGTTTAATCATTCAACTAGTGCATGTACAAATCAAACTACGTCGTTTTTCGCACATTTTCCTAACAATAGTTGCGTTTCGAACACTTTTGCCGCATTACAAAAAGTTAAACACAATCCTTGTGCGAAACAGTGAACAAACGTCAGCTTTTAGAATGTGCGGGGCCTTTGTCGGAAAGACCGTTTTTTACAGTGGTATCGCAAAGTACTATTTTATTTGTTAATTAACTTGGATGAATTAAGTTGAATTGAAGGTTAGAATTAAAATTTCAATTCGAAGTTGGCTATTACAGTAGAAAAAAAAGTTGCATAATCATTGATATTTTTCTCATCAATTGGCAGTATTGTAAAGTTCTTCTGGCCAACCGTTTCAACGTTGCTATGTGTAGAAAGCTTTAATATGCATTCATCAGTGAATAAGTAGTTGAATTTAGAACTTAATGGAAAGTTATTTTCAACACGGCTGTTGCATGTTGAAAAGTCATGAAAGATTATCTGCTGGTGTAACATCAACGTCAAGTTGAATTCGGGAATATATATTCGACCATAAGGAAGGATAAGAGAAAGACAAGATTGTCGAAACCTTAACGATGGAATATTGAAACTAAATTAATGTTACTGAAAATGACTGCGAATCCAAATATCACATGGCATCATTTCTATAATTTCTTCATCCGTGAATCTCTTTATCAATGTCAGTTCCATAGTTATATTGGGTAGAGTGCAAGCTTAATTGACTTCTTGTGGCAAAATTAAAACAATACGGATTCTCATACAATTTTGTTACACAGATTGATTGAAACCAAATACTATCTTATTATTTTTAACAGTTACTCAATTTGTGTGAAACATTGACCTTTTTGAATATACAAAATGGCCATAACATTTCTACGATAATCATGACGTGTCTGCATTACTTTAAATCCGTAAAATTATGTTAGATCAGAAAAAACATGCCGCTTTCGTCACACTCTGCAGGCACCAAAAGTGGGATGTTTCCTGCGCGTGTTACAAAAAATGTTCAATGAAATATTCTTAAAAAAAAAAAACGTTGACAATATATTATATCACGTGGGTCAAGTTGGAAACACATATATTCATATAGATCTCCGTGTAATTAGTTTAGTAATTACGTGCTCAAAAAAAGAAGAAAAGAAATTGATCTCTTTCTTTCATTCTAGATTCAATTCAACAATACATTAAGAAAAAAAGTGCTTGGTGCACCCATGGAAAACAAATGAACTGGGAATATTGCACCAGAAGAAAAAACCCGCCCAATATTCGCTTCGTATTTTTTTTCATTGAAATATCGAAAGACAAGGTCGAAGTTTGCTTCTACATGTTTTGAGTACATCATTGCCATACAAATATATGAGGCATTCTTTAATAATCAGTTCAATATTCTATTTAACTTTTTGATTTCTTTTTTTACAATTTACCAGCTTGAAGTACTACTCGCAGACTTCTTCTGCCAGATTTTTATTCTTCAAGAACACCATTCAGGATTCACTTTATTTTTCAAGTATGGGTATATCCTATAAAATATTGATCGCTGCAAATATTCTCAGGTATATGAGCTTTTTTAATTATCATCAACTTTCGAATGACGTTAGAGGCATGATTTTTCCGGTACAAGAAAATCCGTTTTTTGTAGAAAAACATTTTCATTTTTTTGTACTAAAACTACACCGTCTATCTCAGTCCTAATTTTGCGGAGCGTTCCACATTGTATGAAGAACATGGTTCTTCACGATACTGATAGGATGGAATTAGAGTCAGAAAATGAGTTGCTAACAGGGGGCACAAGAGTTTTTGGGATGTCAAGTAGAACTGCTCTCTTGACAGGCCTAGGTTGTTAAGGGTAAGGGTAGTGGATATGGGCCCTGTCCATGTATGATTGATTCTCATACTGACTAAACCGGCCGCAATTTTGCGGGGTATTTAGCTACGTATAAAGATTGAGGAAAACATTTCTGAAGTGCGACCTGGGTTACGAGCGTACTAAATAAATAAACAAATACATTTTTTTATCCCTACAGACACGTATAAACTAGACTTTCCTTCAAATAAATAAAAGCGGTTTGCCCGTAGTCGGTAAATCTGACTCACTTCGTTAGGACATTTTTATTGGAATAGAGGTTCTGTCAGTGAAGTACATTTTTTATTTATTCATTATATTACTGAACAAAATCGTGTTTCCTACATGAGAAATTCATTCTAAGAAACTTTATATAATGGCAAATACTTTGTTCTAAGTATCTTCATACATTGCCTATTTCCAGATCTAGATCCTGATGTCATAGAATGCCCTGAATATTGTTTTAATATAGACATCATCACGCTATTCTAATAATATCGCTTTTTGTATTCATATTATGCGGAACTTCTTTGTTAATTATCATCCCAAAAATGTATTTTAATCTCCGCCTTCGCATAGGACTAAACAAAGTTGTTATATTTTATAGGGTTTTTCAGAACTGTTTCAGAAGAAATAAGGTTTCTTTAAAAAAATGAAGTCGTGTTTTTTGAGAAGTACTTTTTTTCGAAAGATTGCGGAGCTGATTTGAGATATCATCTTTAGGTCTTGATCACGACATTATAAAATGTCACGAAAGAAAACGAAAAATTATACGTTATCAACCCGGCATCAAAACGACTGACAATGGCTAAATACTTATCGTTAGCTGCCGTAGCAATATTTACGTAACCGGAAATCTACAATACTAGAAATTTCCACGACTCTTTTATAATAAAATTCCGGACCTTTGGTGAAAAATTATCCTGAAATAATCTGCATCTGACAAAATTTAATCTTTGGATGACTTGTTTTTTATTATAACTATCTTGTTTTTTATTATAACTATCTTGTTTTTTATTATAACTATCTTGTTTTTTATTATAACTATCTTGTTTTTTATTATAACTATCTTGTTTTTTATTATAACTATCTTGTTTTTTATTATAACTATCTTGTTTTTTATTATAACTATCTTGTTTTTTATTATATAGACTTTTCTCCAGGATGATGTTCTCGTTTCGAAAAACGAGAAAATGTTCGTTCCTCTTCCTCGGGACAATGAGAAGATTTCTTCTCATATTTATTCGGCACGCCATAGGTACCGTATCTTCTCCCATACAGACTTTGCTTAGAGGTTACTTTCTTTGTTTGCAGTACTCTATATGAGCCACTTTTTGTTAATCCTTTTCATGTTCCTGAAAATGGGATATCGAACATAAATTTTCTGCTCGTGATAAGTATGTATTGTTTTTTTTATGGGACAGGCCGGACCGGATTGTTTCCACGGTGTTAATTTTCGTCGATTCAACGGCAAATGTGTTATCTTGTTTCGACGAATACCAGTTTTTCACGTCATTGAAATTGCTTGGTGTCTACGATTTGATCCGGCTCTCTTTAATCCAGATTTTCTCTTTATTTGTATACAGTATTAACCAGTATAAAGTGACGTACACTCATACTTGTCCGGATTTTTCCGAAAAATGTGTACTTTACTTTAGATGCAATGTTCCACATCAAATATTGATTTATGACTAAAATATGTATCAGGTTCATAATCAGCGTGAAAAAATACATGAAATCTCGTTCAGGGGTGACGACGGACAAAAACATTTATCGGCCATTTATGTAGCGAAAATGGCAAAAATTTGTTATTGTGTATATTTTTAAACAGCGGTTTATTTACGTTCCGATGGGATCGCGGAAAAACCTAGGTCCCTACGATGTTCTATAGTAAAAAATTCATAAGATAATGCATGTAACGGAGTTAACAGAATTAGATAAACGGTACTATTTAGACGCCTCGAGTACAAATTGTAGGATTGAAAACAAATTTTTTTTTAACACATAACTTCGTGTATATCTTCGTGTTAAGCTCAGATTCGACATCCATTTTGACCAAAAAAACAATGTCAGTGTATTCTTTCGCTTGAAGCCTGAATCAGCTGGCAGTTTTGCTTGAATGTTAAATACGACGTTGATGTTGAAAAAGGGTAAGAATTGAAATTTTTATATTCCTTTCTCAACAAAGTTAAAAGTTGAAGGTTGCAATTTTTATAAAACTTTCGCATAATGTCCCTTTACTTGCCGAGCTCCCTCTATGAGGGAGTCAACATTATAGTAAATACTTTCTCGTAAAAGGGTCTTGGTGAAGAAGGGGACATTATGAGAAAAGTTATCGAAATTGCAATGTTTAACTTTCAACTTTTATGAGAAAGCGCTACAAAATTTACAATTTTTTTATTTTTTTATTAATAGCTTAAAGTAGGAAACTGTAATATTCAAGCAATGGTAAAAGAAACCAAAGAATATTAGTAGGTCAGGGCGGAATGGGGGAATGCTGGTCACTAAGAATCATTCTAAGTGTCTGGTTACAAAACGGTTTCCGGCTGGTATGAATTTAATTACGAGTACTTTATCAAGTATTCTTTGAAAATAGTGGCATGTAAATAAGGAAAATGGAACAAAGAGTTCCATTTCTTGATTATAAGAATCTTTGCATTGATCGCCATTATCCAATGTTTCGCACAATCGCGGTCACCGTCTATGACGGTACAAAGCAATCGATTATCGAGGTAACTGAGGTCACGTTTGAAATAATGCCAGTCGCAGCTGATCGACGTGCTATTTTTTTTATTGGATCTCACAAAATAATTGCGCGAGGCTTTTGGGAAATAATAATAATGACGATTCCTTACTGTGCTATTTTCGTTTTTACGTAAAGGTGGCGGCTTTTGATCGGTTGCCGCTTGTAATTTCTTTATTCGAAGAAACAGCAAAATAGGGCATTTTTCAGTATATTAGTTAAGCTAGTTCTATTTATACTAATGTCAGGGTCTTCGTGGTATGTTCGACCTCCAGAACAAATTATAAATCGAATGGAGACGGATAAAAAACTTAGTTCGTGAATTCAAAGCCCGATAAAATAGACCCCAAGCGAAGACGATGCCATAAAAAACTGGTACCCGTCGAACAAAAGTTAATAAATTTTCCAATGAAAATGTTTGTTTCTGAGTCAGAGCGAAAAAAATTACTCCCGAGCAAACAGTCCGATCGGATCCCATGTGTCGGATACAAAATACGATACTCATGACACGCGGAAAATTTTTATTCAATGTCTCACGTTGAGAAACACAATAGAAGGTCACAAAAAAGTATCCTATTCAGAGTTTTGTGTAACGCGGAAACTGATCTCCGAACAAAGCCTGCATGGTACGAAATACGTTAGTTATAGGGCCAAAAAATGATTTTATTGTACTGCTTTGAGGAAGACAAAAAAATAAACAAGAGAAGTGCGTATGAAGAGTTTTTTGAAATTACAAAGGAGTCCGAAAAAAGTCCGTACGATGAAGAACAAAAAAGTTATGGCATGCCGAACATTTATTTTCATTAACTTGCCTCGAAGGGCACGAAAAAAATGAAAATAAATAAGTTACGATGATCCAGCAATTAAATGTCGGCAGATGGAGTTTTCTTCCAGGTGAGTTTCGAAAATAAATAAAATATCTGTGTTTATATCCAGAGAAGTAATGGTCGATTGGTACAATAATGAACAATGAAACTACAGAAAGCGTGCAAAATTCATTATGCAATGGTTTGTATAATTAATTCTTTATGCTTTACGGTTTTTGCGCATAATCTGCCCTAAGATAAATTTGGTTGTTCGATTTTGAATTTCTCATTAAAAAAACTTCAATTCAACTACATATTTCGTCCGTCGTAATCACAAACATAATAACAGAGCGATACGACAGTCGTTGTCACCTCTTTCTAATTGTCTTTTCAAATTGAGTTTAAATAATGTTCCAATTAGTTTGTACCTTTTTTGGTAACATAGGACTGTGTCTGCATTTGATAAAATAAAAACCGTAAACATTCACTTATGATAGCAAATGGTAAAATAAAATTTGTGAAATTCTTTGTTTTAAGGAATTTCGATTATCTATTCTTCACCACTGATTACAAAAATATCTCTTGTTTACCGTTTTGAGGGACATTTTATTTAGAAATATGTAGGTCTCAAGCGTACATTTTTAAATTCAAAATCCGATAAAATTTGAACGGTTCATACAGTTTTCTCAAGTTGAATACGAAATATTTTGAGAGTGGTCGATTACCGTGTCGAACTTAAGCTTGATATCTCCATATTAACTCGAGTTAGATCATTATTAGTAATCCTTCAAAATTATCCAAATTCTATCAAATCTGATCGCGTTGGTATATTTTGACTAAATTCAATACCAAAAGTCTTCGTTCGGAATACAATATTTATGTGAATTTTCAGTACAGCGGCTGAAAATGTCCTGAAGATACAGAAACCGCAGACATTTTTGAGAAATTGCAAAATCGTGAAAAATCTCTAATCGAGCCTCAATCTTTATGAAAATGAAGCTGAAAGAAGATCGGTATCCAGTTCAATAGTCTACGAAATTTTGACCAAATATCTGAAGCCATTTTCGAGTTATGGTCATTCTAAACACTGCAAGTCTCACACGCATACGCATGAACGCACGCAACCGTATGACAGACGAAAATGAAATTTCTCGAGTTTTTCGACTACTTCTAGTACACTGACGCTTAATATTTATTTTTCATGCAAACACAGATGCTTTTGTGAGAAAGCAAAAAAGTATGAACTGTTCTATTTTTTATAGGTGGAATTCAAGAAACATTCTATTAGTAAATTATTCATAAAGGTCATAGGCCGATACGTATAGCAAATCGGCCCCAGAAAGCTATCTGGCTTATAATTTCAGGGTATGTTGGTACTTATAAGATACTTCGATACTGCAAGTTTCAGCTCTTCATCTCATTCCGTTTTCGAGTAAAATCGAAAAAGCTGAAATTCAGAAAAAAATGATTTTCTCAGAAACCCATGAACCGATTGATCTGAATTTTTTATATGTTCTGGGAATGACGGTAGCTTCTAGGAATAAAATTATGAGCTATGTTGGTTCATAACAACCTCGAACAAATGACGCTTTTATTTTAATTTACAATTTTTAACTATGATAGAGTTTTGGCACAGTTATGAAACTATTTTCTTTGAATTCCTAATCTAATTTCCTGTGGAATTATGACTTTCACGAATATGAATAAATGGTACACCATATTGAAAAAAAATTGAAAACCATTTTTTTATTAAAAAATCAAGTTATTTCAATGTTTTTATTCATTAAACACTAGTTATCGCTATATTTGAATATATTATTTTTTACATAGTAAGAAAGATTTTCTGTGATCCTCATGACTAATCCTCCTCGCTATCTTCATTAATGACCGTGGTAATATTATTTTTATTGAATACGGAATTAAGTATTTCAGCTGGTCTGGAAATCTTAGCCAAATATCGAGCGTGTGCTAAGTAGAAAATTATTGCAGCGACATGTGAACAACAACCAATTGTTCTGAGTCCATTAGCACATTCAGAACAATCTCTTGATATTCCACCCCATCCAATTGTGTCTGGTTTATATTGAATAAAAAATCTGTAAACTTTTCTTCCCATGTGACGCAGTTGCACTGGAGCCTTCAACACATTGGTTTCATCTTTGACAAACTGAATAGTTATATTATCTGATTCATCTATAATTTCTGCTGAATATGATATTGCTTGTTTATATTGATATGATCCGGTAAATAGAAGCTTCAAGTCCTTTTCAGTCATTTCCGGAAAGTCCATTAAATCACAAGATGAAATTGTTTCAAATGGAAGTTTCTTCCGCCACCAACCATTTTTATCTAGTTCTTCAGCTAATGTATTGTCCGTATTATTTCGAGATTCCATCATTTCAACAATTTTATAAAAATACTCTGCGTCAGATGACAGGCGTTTATTGTATTAATTGTGAAGAAATGATGCGATTCTATAAAAAGTACCTACTCTAGGTAGCATTTTATTGTCAAATCTCTGGTGGGGTAAATGATATTCTTGTTTTAGCATACCATGTACTGCTTCTACTATCCATCGAATTTCTGTAACGTACCTTGAACCAGTCGGCGTTAAATCATTCCTTTTACCTTTCAATGCGGGCATCAATACTTGATAACCTTTATCTTCTAAGTGCACCTGCACGTCAGGAAATCCTCGATCGACAACAAAAACATCACCCGGCTCCAATAAGTTGCAAATGCCATCAGCAGAATCAATAAACTCTTTCATTATAGCAGCGTCATTTAGGTTGGTGTAATATGGCCTTAGCATATCAACTATATAACCATTTGTTGTACAAATAGTAAATGGTTTACAAAGCGGCACTTTTTTTTGCCCAGAGAAAGACTTCCTTTGAATGCATTATTAGAGCTCTTTTGATGACGAGCATATGTTCCGTCGCAAATCAGAAAAAGCTTATCACTCAAATCAACGTACAAACACTTTAGTGGCGGTGATGAATTATTTTGTCCAAGATCATTTCTGAACATGGCTTGAAAACCAAAGTAACGAGGTAATACATCTTTTTCGAATGATTGTATTACTTGTTCGCAATACTTTGAAACCAACTGCTTATTTGGTAATTGTAAAGTCGCTGATATAAATTTGTTTGAGTTGCCAGTACGAAGTTTGAATAGAAATACAATAAGTGCTTGAGTAACCGTGCGAGAATCTGTATTTCTCATTGTTATTAATAAATCACGTACTTCTATTATATTTTGTCTTCTTAATCCAGTGAATATATAAAGTTTTTCATCAGAAATTCGAAAATCATCCATTTTCGCGAGCAAAGTAGAGTCACAGTAAACAACCAAGTTTACTGTGACTACTTATCGAATACATAATCGAGAATAATATTCGAGAAAGCACCATTCCTGCTATTCATTGGATGAAAACATTAAAATAATTTGATTGTTGAATAAAAAAAAAAAAAAATTTCGATATGGCGTATCATTTATTAATATTCATAAAAGTCATAATTCCACAGGAAATTGGAAGAGTAATTCACAGAAAATAGTTCCATAATTGTGCCCAAACTCTATCATAGTTAAAAATTAAAATTAAAAGATAAACGTAATTTTTTTCGAGGTTCTCATGAACCAATATAGCTTATAATTTTTTTCTAGAAGCTAAGATTATCCCCCAGAACATATTAAAAATTCAGATCAATCGGTTCACGGGTTTCTGAGAAAATTTGTTTTTCTGAATTGCAGCTTTTTTCTATTTTCTCGAAAACGGTGTGAGATGAAGAGCTGAAACTCGCAGTATCGAAGTATCTTATAAGTACCAAAATACTCTGAAATTATAAGCCAGATATCTTTCTGGGGCCGATTCACTATACTTATTTTTAACCCTCCCTCTTCTATTGCTGTACCACTACATGAGCTGGTTAAATTGGTCGGATTAATTGCCTCCCTCGAATTCCCAGCGTGCTTGCGTGTGAGTCATTAGAGACAGTAATTATACGTGGTACAAGATATCTAAGGGATTAGCCGACCTCTGACTATCCTGGGCCAATGGGCAATTACAAGCGGGTCCTGCTCAGTCGGGAATGGAAAGACATAAATACGCATGATTGCTGTAGTGTTATATTTACTATCGGGCGAGACGGGAACGTGCGATTGCTTTTCGTCAATTATTACCTTCGAAGAACGCTTAAAGCCACTTGTACCACTCATGTGTAATGGGTTTCTCTCGTCATATTGGTCTAATTGCGGGAATATTTTAGCAAAACATCTCCTATCAATCCGTAAAGTGTCTCATTACTGCGCTGTATTTTCTGATGTTGATTTTGTATGTATTATAAATGTAATTAATATTGCTTAGTCTGATCGCTGGATAAATTGATAAAATATGGTACTCCAATATATTAATTAATATAGTTCTGGGCTAACGGTAACAAAAACTGTGGTCAATTTGGCGACTATTATCGTCATACAATAAAAGTATCGAACTCATGTCAACATCCACTGCAAAAGCTCATGAGCTCTTTCGATGATTTCTATGAAACCGTTGAAGGGACTGTTATTATTTTCCAGACCAATACGACATTTTTAAAACATCCATAACACAATCGGGCAATTATGTAATTACGTTGAGTACTAGACCTGCGATGATGTGGTCATAGTGTGCAAAATATATTTTCGTTTTTTCCCGCATCCATAACGTGATTTTGAGGAAAGCGCATATTTGTATCCAATTCAGTTGTTGTTATGTACAAGGCAAGCTAAGTCTGTCCAATACCACGAACCTTTCGACAAAATTTCGGGTCCGTAATTCGTCTATATTGCATAGCAACAAAACAATTACCATTCCCTGTCATAACGAGGCAGCTTAATGTTCAATCAATTGAAACTTCCTAGAGATTATACACGATGCAACAAAGGAAAGAATTGATCAATTCAATTTACGAGGCCAAAACTGACTGCTTTCTCTATTTGTTCCCGCGAACATTGTTTCGACAGTCATCCTGGTGCAAATCCACTGGTCTCATTGGACCTAAAATCGATCACAAAATGATGCACGACTGACCAATAGCGGCGTCACCGCCTGAAAACAAACTATTGGTTTTACCCCGTGTTCGTGGCAAAGAGGTCGTATTCGACTGTTCCGGCGCAAAATACATATATGACTACCAATTCCATCGAGCAATGGGCTTGCAATAGTTCAGCTCGAAGCCGTTGTGCTTTGTTTGGTCGAATTTACCGGTTTTTCATGCGGTGTATTTCAGGCATAATCGAACCGGTCATATGCACAGTCAAAATCGTGTCGACAGTACAAATAGTTTATCCTGAAGGTAACGCGAATCGTTAAATGAATGAATTGAGTAGTAATAGTGTAAAAATGCAGAAAAGCTCGTATTCGCGACTATACGAGTACATATCTTATAAAATAAGATCTCTTATAACATCAAGGTCTAATGAAGCTGTCAACTTGAAATGGAGGAAACATATTTTCAAGAGATCTCGCTTCAAATTTGTTTTATTCTAGATGAGTAGATGTGATATCCGAGTTACGTATACTATGTTCGTACGCTTGACGCGAGGCTGGCTTCCTCGAAATAAGTTGCAAATTAATTTCTAAACCTCAAGAACGGCCTCGATCGCTGGGCAGTAAATAACAACCTTACCCTCCGTCTACCTGAGTCATTTTTGCGCATAAAAAAACGTCACGGAAATAGCGATACCTGGTAATAGTCAACTTGGGTGTGTAAATCCTCAACAATGGTAAAAAAAAGTGTCCATTTTCCTCAAATGGGTGTAATACTGAAAGATTACAGTGAGGTTTATCTTATCGTGTGACAGTTTTTTTATTCTGCAAAGTTAGATTTTGCAATTAGAACAGTAGAGCAGTCCATAATTTATTAATCGCCAAATCAATTTTGTAGTATAATTGATGTATTTTGAGATTTATGCAGTGGATATGTCTGACCATACATAAAAAAAATTAATGAACGAATTGCAAAATTTCTAGATTAATTCATTTTTAAACAGCAATCGCTCTGCTCCCTGATGGCATTGCGAAAACATCCACATACTTTTGGTGTTCTACGGCAAGAAATACACGAGATGATAGATATGACGGAGGAAAAATAATGACATAAAGAGGTGTCATTCAAACTTCTCAAGTAGAAATGAAAAGGTAAAAAAAATTGTTGAACACGTAATTCGATGTAGTTTTCGCGCCGAGCATAGATCCTGCATCCGTCTTGATCAACGGCGCAAGGTCAATGTATTTTCTCGGTCTGAACCTAAATCAGCCAGTAAGTTTGTTCGAAATATGCGAGTTCAAAGTCAAAAGTCGACATTTTCATATCACTTTTTCATGATGCCCCTTTATTTGCACAGGTCCCTTTATGAGGAAGTAAAAAATGTGTTAGTTGTACAACTTCGTTTCTACCATTTGGCAATAAATGGCTGTAGCGAAAAGTTGTAGTCGAAAAAAATAGACCGTAGATCACCCGCCGTATTTTGCAGACGTTGCTCCGTCAGACTGTTCCGATCAATGGCACACGGCCTGGCTGACCAGTACATCTGATCTTTTGAAGAAGTGGAAAATTGGATCGATTCGTGGATCGCTTCAAAAGATGGCCAGTTTCTTTAACGCGGGATCCTTACGCTGCCCGAAAGATGGGAGAAAGTAGTAGCCAGCGATGGACAATACTTTGACTCATAAATGTATAACCAGTTTTTAACAATAAAGCCTCGAATTTCGAGGAAAAAAACGGCGGGAGCACAGTTGTACGCGTAATAGTAAATTTTTTCTCACTTAAAAAGCTTTGCGAATGAAGGGCCATTATGGAAAATTGATACAAAATGTTTAACTTTTAACTTTTATCTTTTAACTTTTAGGAGGAACCTTATGAAAATGTCAATTTTTTTTCTTATTTGAATACAATTGGAATGTGCCTTTGAATTATTATGCACTGACACTAAGAAAAATGACTCAAGGGAGATGCCGAAAAATACATATGGTTATTTCAATTATTTATAATTTTACAATTATATGAGATCGAACCATTAAATGTTATTGATTTAATTTCGCGCACAATTGTGAGGATCCGAAATTTAGCGAAGAGTACAATGCACGTTATAACAGTCCGAAAGGGAACTGTACTTGAGTGATCGATCATACCCTTTCAGCGTACAACTTAACAAAAATGTTAGATATCAATTCAACCACGACTCTTGATTTGAATATTAGCAAGTACAGATGAAAATTAATAAAGAGTTCAATTAACACTTGTACTGTCTGATACATTAACTGCCATCGTAATAGATGAAAAAATGGCGACGGGCAGATTTACGGAAATTAATCAAGAGGCGTCATATCAGAGGATCTAGCAGGCCACTTGATTTAACCTCTTCTTCCAATCCACCTGTGACGGAACTCAAAATCTAAATGTGCCCGAACATTCCCAGCATACCGACCGGCTGCTCCGTCTTGCTAATATCATGCATAGCATCAAAATGATCACCAGCTACCTCTCTTATTCGTGGTACAATTTGATTTCAGGGCAGCTCTTTATACGTATTGCCATTGGGATGACTATCGATAAAGAAAGGACCTATGAGTGTATCATTCAAAATGCCAGCCCAAACGTTCAATTAGGATTTGTGTCGGACCAATATCTACAATTGTGTGGGTCAACTTCACCTTTTAAAGTGAACGTAGCTTCGTCTAAAAAAACTATATCGCTCAAAAAACGTGGGCTCTTATAATTCATTAAGATCCTGTACCAAATGGATCTTGTAAGGATGGAATTTGATGATTTTCATAACTCTGCGTACTGTTTCATGAGAAACACCCTGTACGCTACCGGCTTGACGTAAGCTGAGATGGCGGTTTTCAACAAATGCTTGGGAAATGTCTGCTTGCATCTCCTCGTTGCTACTGATTTTGGCCGTCTCGATTTCGCTCCATCCTTGACAGTCTCTTGATTCATATAGCGCTGTAAAGTAATTTCAATTGTTGATTTTGACGTGACTTAACCCTTCTTCATTACGAAAAGCCTCATCAAATGGGATCCGAACTTTATCATAAGATCGCACTCGATCTTCCCAACCACGCATCATTAATATAAGTATTCTCTATTTCTCCGAAAGTTCAACATACGCCATGATATTATTTAATATTAATGATATTTCGCGAGTTTCAGTGGGATTAATATGCAAAAGTAGTTATAATTCGCAATGTTCGTATGATTAAAGAAAAGAATAATGACGCGGACTCTTCCGCAAGTTATAAAAATCATGTTGTGAAACAATTTGAAAAACTTCTACCTCCAGAGGTATCCGGACCATGTTAAAAATTATAAGACTTTAGAGCAAAAGGTTTAAAAAATGTAAACGTAAAACTGTTCGTTATATTGATTTCGAAACTTAAAAGCGCTGATTCCCATATTTCTTTGAGGTTTACCTTGACATCACGTTGAAGGTTATGGGCAAGGTCACGATCGAGGTCACTGCTTAGATGTGCGACTCCGACACGACTTTAAGAAGTCTAAGTTAAAATTAATGACTTTGGTCGTCTCGGAATAGTTTAAGAAGTTCCTATTCTCAGAGGTGTTCATACGGTGTTTCAGTTAAATTAACCTCACAGTGACCTTCAAGGTCAAAGGGAAGCAGTGATTCAAGTACCTATCTGTACGTAAAATTTCTCGCTTCATCGATCGCCAGTGTCAAAACGCGGGTTCCCATTCGAAAAACAAAAGTTGACCTTGAAATAACCTTTAAGGACTTCGCCAAGGTTGAAATGAAGGTCACCATTGAATTCTTTAGGGAAAGTTACTTCAAGAACGACTTCAACATTTTGGGAAATTGTCTTGCCTGCGGAAATATTCATCTATCCCGTTACTTTTGTGACACCCTATATAATTGTCGTTATGAAAAAGAAATAATTTTTAAACCATACCATTTTTCAAGTCAAACGGGTGCCGCAAAAACCATTTACTTTTGTGTAAAAATATTGCACATATTTATATTTTTGAAGGCATTGACGACAGATTCATAATGGAAGGGAGAACTTCGAGAAGTTGGGTAATGAATTAATGAATTAATTACGTCATGTGACTTGATAATGAATTCATTACGTCAATGTGACGCATCGTACGAGGTGAGGCGCTGGGGTATTTACGGAATGATACAAAATCGAAAACTAACCGAGTTCGTGTTTATGTTTATCCAAGTCGCTCACATAAAATATAAGCTTGACAAGTAATTATCATATGCTTTATAATGTACTAAACAAAACATCCATCTTCACGGAGGTCTCGTAGGGCGTTTCTCCTGTTCGCTTGTTAGCAAATTAGCAACTATACGCTAATGAACCAGTTCCAATTGTGAAATCGATAACTTACTAGGTATTCGCAGTACTGTTTGAATCGTATTCTAAGTTTATCCCAATCAATTTTTATCGATTCATCGACTTTAACATTACGCTTTTTTTTAGTGTGAACAAAACCTGAAAAAATCGATTATTTATCGTCTATTTATTAACATGCTTATAAGAAAATGCTTATAATCTTTCAAGGACTGTGATCTATTTGTTCAAATGTTTATACACTGATCAATGCCACTTTAGTTCAGCGAAATAACACTGATTTTTAGCATTTTTTAAGCTTTTTTTGTTTAATAAGATGAATGCAAATTTTTCGTTTGAAACGTCTTTTTTATCAAAAATAATTGCGTACTTCTTCATCCTGTTCACATTTTTCTATAGTTATCAACATTGTTCACATTATACGAATACTGCTTCGCAAATAATTATGAAAAAATAAAGCACCACTTCAAACATTACATTGACATCTTATATAGGAGCTTCAGCAACAAAAAATTCTACTAATGTCGGATACCGTTTGATACCGTTAAGTAAACGCAAAAATGTCGATATTTTCGGCAGTATTTTTACTGTTCATTTTACTTGTGTCTCGGAACATTAGCATTATTTTCTGCAAAGTAACCGGAAATATCAACGTAGCAGTGATTGCGCATACTCAGACGTTAAAATATGGTTATTTCTTGGTCATTTCGACGGAGTAAATAGTGACCTTGAGCTACTGATTTTTTTCGGGTATTTTGCGGCTGTTCTTGTAAAAAAACAACGATTACTTAAGTTGCTCGGGTTTCTTAAAAATTATTTTCATGGTTGTATATACCCATATTGAGTATGCATTTTTAGAAATCATGTTCTCGAAATTGGACAAGAAGTCTGAAAAAAAAACTCCGCATTAAAGTGCCATTCGGACTGTTTATACGAAAACTATTTTTGCGCGAGCATTTGTAAGTTTTATGAGCCCCCACGGAGAGTATCACTGGAGGGAGACGACGTTGCTATACGTTTTAATCTATTTTTGTGAACTGCAGATAGTATGCCTCTTTATGTACGTGAGAGTAAACACCGCGCGGGATATGCGGACGACCACGGAACTTCCATGACTATACAGCGTACTTCGATTGACGACTACGTGACAGAGAAACGGTAAGTATTTATTCTCATTGTATGAGCGCAATGGAAAAAGAAAAAAGTTGGTGATACATTTTTCTATTACGAAATTAGGTTTTTTCTGCGCGCCTCATCTGAGTCGTAGCAAAGTAGAATTCTAAAATAACTCCGAAAAAACTTTCTCTCAATTTAAATGTGACCACAATCTGCCGCAGAGCAAAATAAATGAACAAGGAAAACAACAAAAAACATGTATGACTCTTTAATTATATGGAAAAAAAATAAACTATCTACTTTTTTTGAAGGATGTAATAGTGAATTGGATGGCGTACTAGTTGTGCAACTTTTAAAATACAAGCGTCTATCATAATTGATTGCGAGGACAAACGAGATATAAGCCACTCAATTAAATTACTCATGATAAGTTCGAGTATAATCATTGCGTAACAATTACGAAATCGCTTGTAAACTTTGATGTTCTATCAGTTTTGCTAATTTTCTATTTATTATACATCATTTCATTATTTTGTGTGTTTGACCTGAAATTTTGGATCACTTTTATTATTTACTTCACAGATTAACAAAGTTATACGCCGAGCAATTTAATTATAGGTCGCTGACATGATAATTTTTATAAGGCACTTCACATCAATCGCTTATGAATATACATATAAAATTGTGTATGCTTTCAGCTCCATATTACTTTTTTTCGTCTATTTGGAATAAAAAAACCGTTTCGCCTATTAGGAAAAAAAAAATGGTATGAAGAAAAAATCCGCGGGCTCTTATGATTTCGTGTTTGTTAATAAATAGATGGATTTTAAGTTATCGTAACTTACGGATAATCGATAGTAGAACAAGAATCGTCGAAATCGAGTCGTTTGGTATCATGGCTGTTGTTATGATGTGTCAAAAGGCCCGGACAAGATGCACGGCGCTCCCAAGACGACCCGGTTAACTCGACAGTCACGAGTCTACTGGACTCGTCGCCGGCTGCTAACTGCTCGGAGAGAAGAAATCCGCGGTGTACTCCCGCGCCGGCTGTGCTTACCTCTCCGGTAAATAAACCCGGCACGGTAACCAGACGCGTTCGACATTTAAGGAAAACCGAAACAGTTTATAAACGAGTTCATTAAATTAGCATGCATTTTGAATCATTTAACCATGTGAACATTGCCACAAGTCAAATTAGTTTTTTTTTCTCTTTAGGTTACCTCTCCTTTACTATTGGCTGGCAGTCTTATTAATGGTTTTAATTAAATATATTTAGAATGCCGGAAATCTGTGTGCTATTCGTTGATAAACATTTTTTTAGCGATGAAAAACATTATGAAAAACTATAAATTTCTTCAATGGTTCTTAAAAGTACGATCCGATGACATTTTTCGAAAAATAAAAATTTGTATACCTGACTGGATGTCTAATAATTGTTTAGTCTGTTGAATGTACCCGCAAAACCGGTACCTCAAAATTTATCCGATTGGTTTTTGATGGTTTTTAGAGGGATTCTATTTTATGAAATTCAAAGTGTTTTAAGATACATACGTTTGTCACGAATGTAACACCAAGCAATAATTGGGATGCAAATGTTAATCCGATTGAGGCCGACATTGCACGAGTTAATACGTTGACACACTGATAGTTCTAATCAAAATTGGCGATCATCTAAAAAAAATTAGCGTAGCTCATAGTAATACGGCGTTAACGCGCCGCCTATGGCGAAAAGTCTCAGATTAGCTAAGAATTTTCACCATAATATCTCAGAAATTTTTTTATAAATCCGGAATTTTCTACTATAATTGACGCTCTAGCGTCCTACTATATTCTATGCTAGTATCTCTAGCAATATAGCTATTTTTAACTTTCTCCCAGTTCAGATGTTCTAAAAAAAAGTTAAAAAAATATAATCTCATAATCTGGCCGCAAGCCAGATCATGAGAAACAGAATAAATAACAAGGATCTTTTGTCTACTTTCTTGGTCACTTCAATTCCATCACTTGAAGTGTTCATAAGTTATACTGATATCAACTTGGCAACGTCAGCATGCGCGCGCACGCAACTACATTCACAAATACATGAAAAAAACTTTTGTACATCTGATTTTCGACTATTATTACCACTCTGACACTGCGATCTAATTGTTTTACGGGAATACAAATATTTATTCGTAGAGCAGAAGCACAAAAATTGTAGAAAAAATCTTTGCACTCGCCATTCGCTCGGATAAGCAATTGTTGTTTACGATGAATGCCTAAACAATTTCTTTACAGAAAAAAGCTTTCCTGTGTCGTGCAAAAAAATTGTTTACGGATTTATCGTAAACAACAATTGCTTATCCGAGCGACTAGCGAGGGCAAAGATTTTTTCTACAATTTTTTTTTTTCGTTGTTTTCATGTTGTAATAATTTTTTTTTTGTCAATAAACAATAATCAACAAATGTTTATAAACATTATTGTTAACGATTAATTGTGTATCGTTGACGATTGTCAATACTGCGATAATACTGAGATCTCGTGGAGAGAGGATTTTTCGCCACTACCGGCTCCACCCGATTCGGCCCTGGAATAAACAGTTGAATCGCTCCGTGGAACGCGTAGAGCCAAGATCGCGAAATTTCAAGATTTCGTTCTCATTTTTCAAAACTTTCCCATTTTTCGTGTAAGGTGTTTCCGACAATGATCGACGACATCGTTGAAACATGCTCCTTAAGGTGAACACACTCTCAATCTCGAAATTTTTTTCCTTTCATGATAAAAATTCGCATGAACGAGAAAGCGCGCGCACGCAAGGCCCGGAAAATCATCTTCGAGAGCAATTTTTGTGTCGGTACTTAAGTGAGGTTCGAGAGCATGTTAAAAAACGACCCCATGACAAATTTTAAAAGGATCCGTCAAGAACTTTGCGGGCGAAGTCTCAAGAACCCTCTTGACTTCCGGGGCCCGTATCTCCTCCTGGAGTCATCCGATTAGAATTTGCTTGGTGTGTTTTCTGCACGTCAAGAGATGCTCTTTCGATTGCTATCGGTTCTGAGGGTGCTCGATAACCGCGAATAGCAAATTACGGCGTTTCCGCGAAACACCGATTTGCATCGATTCGGTACACCCCCTTTAAATCGCCCAATTCTCAACCGGGATGGGACTTGTCGCATTCAAAAAGTTATTAAATTTGCAAGAAAGTATATTTTTGGTTTTTCGAAATCGGTCAAATTGTCGCCGAGATCGCGAAAAATCACTTTGTTCCACTTCATTTGCCCCCTACTGTATATCTCACCTGCCTATCTCTTACGCAATGCACAACAATGTACGATATTGTGCATTCTAGTCGCGTCCACGATTCATCGCTTTTGCTACCTACTGCGACCGTGAAAACGGATGTGACTATAGTACACTCGAGGTGACGTTCAGCATGCCTGATCCACACAGTTATAAATTTAAATTAATCAGTTTCTGCGATTTTTTCTTGTATCCGCCGAAAAAAAAGTACTAACGATTCGTTGATTTGGTGTAAACGTTCGTACGTTTATAAAGTAATGATTATGATATAAGGTGAATCACAATGTACGACTACATTAAAATAAAGTTCATATATATAAATATATACAAATATAAAGTTCTATACTTACATATGATAAAAAATACTTAAAGATGCTCACGGATACTCCGAGATACTGCATTAGGGGTGTCCATGAAAATATTATGTAAAACTGCAGAGATATGGTGAATACGTTCTAGTCAATGAAACCGATGCGATTGCGTAAAGTGCACGAGACACCATAAACGGCTAGCTGCGAATTTCGTGGTAAGGCTGTTAAGGATAGAGTTCATGTCATTGTGTAATGCTGTAATCTTGGCACGGCTTCGTGAATATTTTGCCTGATTTATTTTTCTTGTGACTGAATGAATATGATCGGCTATCACTTTAATATCGTCGATAGTTTTAGAGACCATTCATGATCGAGTGTTTAGTCTTGTCTTAATTCCAAACTTCAAAAAATTTTATTTATTTTTTTTCTTTGGGTATTTAAAACTACAATCTGTCTCTGGGAGACATTCAATAATTCTGCTGTTGTTGATCCATTAGTCGTAGGTTACTCCAGTGACTTTCCTACTATTGTTCGGGGATTGCACGGTTTGTGATATCTTGAGGTAAACTACGTTTTAGGCTTCTTTACCTTCTTCCTTCATGGTGGTCCAGTAGTTCTTAAGCCAGGATGTTTGGGTGGTTTTGGAGTTCATTCTCGTACCTTTCTCTGTGTTCTTGTACGACTGATATTATGCGCGATATCTCCAGGTCGTCGTGGATTATTTTGTTGCTGAGGTACGATGGAGCGTCAACAATTGTTCTCAGGACTTTTGATTGGAATTTTTCGATTAAGTCGATGTTGGCTTTACTGGCTGCCCCGCATATTTGACCACCATAGGTCCAAACCGGTTTGAGTATTACCTTGTATAGAAGAATCTTGTTTTCCAGGGAGAGACCAGATTTTTTTGCAATCAGCCAGTATAGTTTTTTAAGTTTCACATCGAGTTCTTTTCTTTTTGCTTTTTCACGTTTTCTCCAAGTGAGACGTCTGTCTAGGTGCATTCCGAGGTATATGACTTCGGTTGGTTCAGGCAAGGCTTGGTTGTTTAGGGTGACTAGGAGACATTTTACCCTTCGCAGTGTGAACGTGATGTGTACGGATTTGCTTGGGCTCGCTTTTACTCTTTATTTTCTCAGTCATTCTTCGACTTCGTTTAGTGTGTCTTGGAGCAGTTCTGATGCCACAACCAGGTTTTCGTATGCAGCCAGTATCGCTGTGTCATCTGCATATGTTGCAACTGTTACATCGTCTTCGAACGACAGATCAGCGGTGAAGAGTGTGTACAGGACTGGTCCAAGAACACTACTCTGGGGCACGCCTGATTTTATTGGATGAAGAGAAGAGAACTCTTGCCCGAACCGTACTTGGAAATTTCTGTTGTGTAGGTATCATTTGATGATAGGATAGAATTGAAGGATGCCTTTTTTATTTTATACAGTAGTCCGTCATGCTAGACTTTATCGAAAGCCTGCTGAATATCCAGGGATGCGGCTGAGCAGTATTTTTTTTGCTCGAATGCGTTCAAAATCGTGTTGTGTACTCTGTTAACCTGTTCGATTGTTGAGTGATAATTCCTGGAGCCGAATTGGTGGCCAGGAATTAATTTTTCTTCGTGTATGAACGGGTTCATCCGTGTTAGTTGAATTTTTTCGAACAGTTCGACTTTACCGGCAGCAGATTAATCAGCCTGTAGGATGTAATTTCCGTTGGTGTGTTTCCTGGCTTTGCTAGCATGATAATTTGGGCTACTTTCCACTGGTTCGGTATGCGCCGTTCGCAGGATACTATAAGAAAAGAGTTATCAGGAAAACTATTGCTTTTTTTGGAAGTTCTTTTAGGATTCTCCCTGTGATTAGGCCATATCCCGGGTTTTTTTGTATTCATTTTACATTTTATGGTGTTTATGACTTCTGTTGGCGTGAAGTGTTGGATTGGTAGGGCTAGAGGTAAGGGCGATTCGAGGAATTCCGTGATCATTCGAATGTTCGCGTTTGGGCATGGCGCAGCCGGTAGCTGTGTGAATACGTCTGCGAGATGCTCTGCAAAGACATTCGCTTTTTGCTTGTCGCTTCGGGCCCATTGTTGTCTGGTGTCCCTGATTGCCGGGATTTGTATTTGTGGTCATTTCAGGTTTTTTGTCATTTTCCAGAGGGAGTAGTCAGTTGCTCGTGTGGCCGTTAGTATTTGTAAGTGTTGTTGGAGACTGTCATTATTGTATTTGTATATGATCGCTTTGAGGTCTTTGCAGGCCTTGTTATATCTATTTTTATCCAGTGGATTTCTGCTAAGCTGCGATTTTCTTCTGAGTCTTCTTCTTTTAAATTATGGTTTTGATTTCTGTTGGGTAGTTTATATTTCTATATTTGTTTTCGGGCTGTGGTGTTGCACGCCACGCCGCTTCTTGTATTAGTTTTGTAAATCGTTCTGTCGCATCGTCTATTTCTGGCTCGTTTTTAAATGGGATATTGAGTGCTATATTTTTCTCAATTGTGTTCCTGAATCTTTTCCAGTCATTTTTTTTATTATGTAACTGGGGGGCAATGGTTTTGTAGATTACATCAGTACTGATTGTAATAATAACGGATGTATGTGGTGTGACGATAGTCCGAGGTTTGGCACGGCTTTTATATTTGTTCTAGCCACTCCTTTCGAAATAAAAAATTTAAGACGTCCGGTATTTCCGTAGGATCAGTGGGCCAGTATGTGGGCTCTCACGCCAAGATAGTATTTCAATTCTTTGTTGTTGTGGCTTTTAAGAGTTCTCCGCCTATGGTTATATTCAGCCTGGAACCCCAATCTTTGTTTTTGGCGTTCTAGTCTCCACCGGGTAAAATTGCGGGCCTAGTGTTTCGAAATACTCGGTAAATTCGTTTGCTTTTATTACATGTCTGGGTGGGCAGTATACTGGTGATAAAATTAGGGGGCCATTTAATTCCTCGATCTCGATTCCTGTAGCTTGTAAATGCTTCACTTCTTACTTTAATAATTCGTGGTATTTTATGTTTTTTATCATCACCGCCATACCACCGTGGATAGTGACATCTGGATGTTTCGTATCATAAAAAGTGAATTCGCGTAAATGGAAGTAATTTTTAGAAGTAAAGTACGTTTCCAAAATAAGCATTATATCGATTTTGTTGTTGTCAATAAATGGAGGTAGCTCATAATGTCTCTGCGCAAGGCCGATGGCGTTCCAGAGAGCAATTCTATAGGACGGGTTCATTTTTCAGTTATCTTTGCGAGCATTGTTGTCATTAATTTCGTGAGAGGGCTCATGAGTTCTGTTTATTGTGATATAATAGATATTAGTTCGGTGAAGGAATTCAGTACTATTGTTACTAGTTCATTGTCTTTATTTACTTTATTTTCAGCGGTGTCGAGGATTAGCCGTGTAATTTTTGCATAACTTGGTTCGTGGTGCCTGTTTTGTGTCCTGGGCTCTCCATCCATCTCCGAGTTATTTTCCGTTGTTTCGTTACTAAGCCGTTGGGATCTTGGCGTTGGCGTGATTCGTTTTTGAAGTATTTCTCGGTACACTACGCATCCTTCGTAATTTGACGGATGTGCTCCATCGCAGAGCGCACATTTAGCTGTTGTCTCTCTGCTTTTCGTACAGTCCTTGGTTCTGTGTTCTGCACCACATTTGGCACATCTGAAAATACGGCGGCAATATTTTTTGGTACGTCCATACCTTTGGCATGTTATGCATTGCGGGATTCCGTTATTCTTTCTGGTAGGCTCAAAGTGGATTTCTGCGTGTAGCAATAGGTCAACTTTGTATATTTCTTTATTGTTTGGACTTGGTTTGAGGTGAACGAAGGACATCGGGAGCGGTTGTTTGGTTTTTGCACTTTCGATATTCACTACCTTGAGAACTCGGAAGCCCAGTTTGTTCATTTCTCCTTCGATTTCTTCAATACACGTTGTTGCGTGTAGTGATCGGATTACCACTCGGTTAACCCGTTGTTGTTTTAATTGATACGTGTGAAAGATGCACCTTCGTCGTCGAGTAGATGGATAATATTTCTACATACTTGGAAGTTATTCGCCATAATTTTTAGTTGCCCGTTGTTATCGATAGTTTTGTGTGTGTATTTATCCGATGGAACCACTGGGTTAATTTTGTTTGTAAACATCGCTATGTTCTGTATTTCAGGAATGAATATAAGTTCATGTGCTGAACATAGGTTCATGTGAGTGGTAGTGTACAGGGCTGAGGAGGTAGGGACCGTCGGTTGTCTCCCTTCTCCCCCCTGTCTGGCGCCAGCCACCACCTCCGCCTGGACTGGGATGCTGTGGTGGGGGTGCAGTGAGTGCGAGAGAGAGGGTAATATGTTATTCCCTCCTCCACCCCCTCTCCCATGTCTGACGTCATGCCACCGCCTCCGTCTGGAGTGGGATGCTGTTACGGTGAGGACGATCAGTGCGACAGAGGGGATCTGCTGCTCCCCCCTCGGCCACCTCCCGCCTGTTAGGCAGTATCCCCCACCGCCAAGGATGCTGTAGCGGGCTCAATGAGGACGAGAGAGATTCCGCGTGATGCTCCCCTTCCTCCTTTGACGTCATGTGCCCCACTATTGTTTAAAACGTGATGCTGTGTTGGGCCCGAACTCTGTGGTCAGTAGGGGGATGTAAATGATTTTCCCCGAGCCACGATTGGTCCCTGTAAATTCTTCGAGATGTAATTGGGCCCTAAGTGTTTCCCCGCAGCTGCTCAAGCATTACCGAGCGAAGAAAAACTATACTATTATTCTACAGTCGGTAAAGTCACCCGCTTTTTTATCATATTCGAAGGGTAACCATTTACCGGCAATAAGAAATACACTCTTCTTAAAAATATTCATTTATTTAATATTTACGCCTAGGCAACTTGTAGTACAATGATTTTACAGATCTGTTACGTTTGCTGGCGATGTAGCGAGCGTGAGTCTAGTGCTGAGCAGTGGTGACGTCTCGGATATTTTTCCGTCAGATTGGAGTGTCGTAATGGGCGTCGCAGTTGCGGGCGACGTCACCGCTGAATGCAATTTTTTCTCGTAGGCATCCCTACGTTGACACCGTTCACATTCCCTCCTGGTCGGAGGGTACTCTTCGAGACGAGGGTTGGGATCTGATATCGGCCAATGCTTCCCGCAGAGTCGAAATGATGCGACTTCGGCATCGCGTTCAATATGCGTCGTTCCAGTGTCTTAGCAGTAGCGGCTTAGGTATGTATGACAGTTCTTCCCTGGTGAGTTCCCAAGGGTCTTTGCCGCAGTCGATCACAAGTATACCGTCGATGATATCCATGGTTCTTAGCACTGCTACAGTTCTTCTCAAAGTGCGTCAAACCGGTTCGGGAGTTCTGCTTTTATATTATTCAAAGGAGTGTTGAGGGGATGTATTCACAGAAAGACGCAGTCAATTTTTATCAAGTTTATTTACAGATGGCAGCCGAAACGGGCTGTGCATGTTTGTATACATGAAGGTGTACATTTATTGCCGCCCCCTTTTAAAGGAGCCAAACGTGTTTGATTTACATGATGTCTTTTTCGTTTTACACGTTTAAGTCTCTTGTAATAGCGTTGCACTATATTATCGTTTTTCACTTAATTTGTTGAAAATATGCGGCAAAAAGCAGCCAGGCTATACCCACGAGATATAAAATCAAGAAACATAATGCAATATTCTCTACATACTTTAGACTTGATCGACTGTAGCGGCTTGAGATTCCAGTCATAAGTAACGGTATTTCGTCGAAGTCGATTAGGATGCTTGCCGGTGAGAGGGGGTAGACCGGAGCTGTCGAAAAAGGTGCCTCGACCATTGTTGTCCACGTATTTGGCGATCCAATGTATTCCGGATTGCGTATGATCGTCGGTGTTGGCGACGATTGTAGCGGGTCTAGACCAGCGACTCCGGATGTGATCGGCGGGAAAGACTCCTTTTGTCTGGGCTGTTACGTGCTGTAGAGCCTCCAGTACCTCCAGACTGTTCATTATAAATACCCTCATGCCCGGAGTGGGGGCGACGTTTACGATACTGGTGATTATTACCGCCACGGGTTCCAGATGCCGATGTTTGACGTCTCGGTGGCAGGGGGGTGAGTTAAGATTATTACGTCAGAGGGCTACTACTTCTTCTGCAGGTACCGTGCTGTCGCAGGTGTTTAGGGTAGCACTGTTGTCAAGGGTCACTGCTACCTCTGATATATACTTTCTCACGACAGATGCACGATTGTTATCTTTTGGGATCTCGTCGTGGACCGTTTTTTTTATAGCGCCGCTTGGTTGATCTTTTTTCCTCGCAGCCCCAACCGGTTCCGTGTAAATGGGATTGACATCATCCGAAAGTTGAGTCTGAAGCCAACGTTTAATTTTTCCAACGTTATTCAACGCACATTTCGCAGCATCTTTCTTCGTCATACCGTGATAAATTCACCATGTTTCGTACGCTGGCATGTTTCTGAAGCTGGGCCCCTCGTACTCTTCGAGATTGACAATGTCACGTCCAAGAATATCGCGTAAAATCTCGGCTTTTTATACACCAAGAGTATAGATGCGAAGCGCGTAACGACACATGGCTCTTAAAGCTGTGTAGACTTTCTACAATGGCGTAGCACCGTCAACCCACTCGAGTCCGCGATGAAAACACGTTAAACGATTATTACTGGTGCGTATTTCTTTGGGCAACTCGCCAAATTCGTATGGTGCGTCAATCACCAAATGACCAAAATAAGCGCCCTGCAGCGTTGTTACGGCAACCTCTTTGGGTAGAAACTCGCCGTTCTTTGCGTACAGGGCTTGAATATCCACTATAATGTTCATGATGAAGGTTGGATGTAAACTGTTGTGGAACATATCACGATCTCACGGTTTAAATACCATTTCAGGCCGGCATTCCAAGTGTGCCCTTTCCCAAAGAGGCGTGACATTTTTATGGCTGAAGAGAGTGAATTTTTATCCCGGTTGCCATGTGGCGCTCAGGCACTAAAATCGGTAATAACCTGACGGGCAGAATCAATTTCAATGGCGTTATCGTACTTGGCATAAACGACACAATTTATTGTAGCGGTACGAGCCCGGGCGAAGCGTACCTCGATTCTCACACTGCCATATTTCACGAGTTCCAGTGAGTGAAACAGTTTGCCGACAAATCAGGTGTCAAGTCAAAGGCAAACAGACAATATTCTCTAGCGTACGCTTCACGGTCAATTTCCAGCCCCTCGTTTTGAAAATGTGTACCTGTGCCGGAAAAGAGCGTATGGTAACTCTGGACTCAGTTTTCGTTCCCACTAAAGTCGGGTTGAAACGGTTTTCCCGATATCTGTTGTCCATCAACGTGGAGCGATACAAAATTCATCGAATGATGTTGAAAATTGAAGGAATTCAAAGTTTTATCGCTGTTGAATGCTCTGTTGTATGCAAAACCGAGTATAATACGTTTCCGTAATTGATCAAGGATTACATTGTCCAGTCTATCGCCTACTATTCCGCTGGGCATGGTAAAGGATTTAACTTCCACGCGCGTAATAGGGTACTTGGCCATCGTCTTCGCCAAAGTTTTAGCATGTGCTATGAGTACTCCAGGGCTAATTTTTTCCCGTCGTACCAGCAGAGTCACATCGTTTATTTTTACTTTGTGCGTCACGCCTTGCACCGGTGCCTCTATCAGGCAGAACTCGTCTTTTGAACAGACGAGACGTAGCCGCACTTCTACACCGCTTATCAAAAATTTGTCTTCATTGAATGCATCACAGTGTAAGTGACCAATCATATCCACAGTCTTGCCGCCTCTGATATATTTCGAGCAAATCTCTTGTCCATAATTTACAGGCTATGTTTTCCCTCCATCGACTCTAAGCTACCCCGATTATCCCTAAACCATAAACCCGTTGTCAGATGCGATTGTTTTGCAGCCGGGCCATAATTGAGTAATGTTTTAATATACGGCCGGTAGGCGTAGGCATTATTAGGCGGTGCGACAATTTTTTGGTTGAAAAATACATCAACCTGGTTAAAGAGATTATGTAGAAAGTTATTAACAGGCGCTACTTTGTACAACGAGTCGGCGTTGGCTAGTACTTTCAGTTTTACACTGATCGTGAAGTCCGACAATGAAGAGACAGGCTTATAATGGACCCATCGAGAGGCTTCTATGGAAGTTTGCGTTGGCGGTATAGTGAATAAGTCGAGCTCCGATTTCATGCACTCGCAAGAGTGTGAATGTAAAAAAGACATGATGTTCAAGCACTTCCGAAAATGTCGATGATTGCTCGTTTCTTCTTCTTCTTACACTTGTTATTTTTTCGTGTCACTTTCCCCGTGGCTGTCCTTCTTTTTTTTTTCTTCGTTGGTGCGGCAGGGTTATTCCTCTCTGTTCTTTTCGAGCGGGTGGTTCAATTTTGCGCAGGTATGTGCAGGTGTACGGCCCGTCAACGACTGCATTGTTCATGTACTGATCGCCCGATTATAACCAGTGCCTTTCATGAGTAGAGCGATTTTATCTGTGGCCTTGTGTTTCAAATTTTCCCGGGATTCCATGACCCGCCGCCTAAGCGATTCCTTAAATGGTATATGGTTACCGCTCACATCTTCGATAACGTGTAAACCTGCCCCTAAGGCCTCTTTTCCCACGGCTTTAGCGCCTTTTGTCAGCAGCGGCAGTACACTTCTGAATAGACCACCGAGAAACCTCCCGATACCGTGACCCTGTAGGTACGGTGCACTCACAAAAACGTTACCTATACGTCCGGCCTCACCGCCGATTTGATTCTCGTAATAACTCGTATAATTGACCGCCATATTGTCTAACCAATCCGTTTAAAGTGAAGCGTAAGGGTTAACGTTCCGTACTCGAATGCGATTGGCTCCCCCAGATGATCCCTTATATCTATCTCAACGCTGCGAAAGCAATTATTGAGCAAAGGTATATAATTTGGGGGTGAAAAATATTTCAGCTGTGTCGCCCCGTACGTATACTGTGCGGTATTCAGATTGACGATCCGTAGCAGAGAGGCCTGGTTGTCACCCACCGTATATGGTACGCACAGATCGGTATAGACAAAAAGCTGTTCAGGGAGGCCACGAGCGATACAAGGAGGCTTCTGTCCATCATGCTGAATTTCCCGTTTATAACGTAGGTATACAGTTTTCGATGTTTCCCGGTCACTAGCGGCTGTAGCGTTAAACCCTAATATAGGGCAACCCTTTTATTCATACACAATGTATTCGGGGCGGTCACAATTTTATTCCCACACTTTTCCAACCGCTCGTTCCCCTCATTTGCCATGTAACCATGAGCGTTTTGAGCATCGACAAGTCGTATACCGGCCTCCCGCAAACCCGGTAGATCGTTTATATTTTTCATAAGTTCTACATGATTCTTGTAGAGACCGTGGGGTATATGCGCTGTTATATACTCTGTTTTGTCACACACTGTATAGTCGGAAGGTTCTTCTATTCGAAGTTCCCCCGTAATTATGCTCCTTATAGTCTTTTTTGAGCGGGATGAAGGTTAAATAAATTGTTTTAAGTCGTGATTGAGCCTCAACAATGATTTGTTTATTGGCTCGTGGTGGGAAAAGCCGTTTCGGCATAAAAACCCACGTGTTTACACTTTACATTATTTTACGCGCGATCGCGTGATTGTTAATGTGTGTGTGTGTGTGTGTAGTTTAGTTTTGGTAGGGGACACGGTCCCATTTCGTCAACCCCGTTGGGTTGGATGTGTGGTTTGTTAGGGGACAGAGTCCCGTATCGTCAACCCCGTTGGGTTGGATGTGTGGTTTATTAGGGGACAGAGTCCCGTATCGTCAACCCCGTTGGGTTGGATGTGTGGTTTATTAGGGGACAGAGTCCCGTATCGTCAACCCCGTTGGGTTGGATGTGTGTTGTAGACGGGAACGGTTTCCCAGCGCGATAGACCGTGAGTCTTGTCGCACGCCTCGGAGGCAACTGTCCTTTGTTTTGATGCGGGTATGCACACGCACGTCGATCGAGTCGGGGGGGGGGGGGGGGGGGACGCTTGGTGTTTTAGCATGAGCCCGGTGACGAACACCGCTTTACTCTTATATCGGATCTCGTGTTTCAAGCTGGCACGATTTGGATCGAGAATGCGTAGATTAGAATAAAATAATAATAATTCTCAGCGTTCACACCAAACATCCTCCCCGCGTTGGGAGTGTTAACGAACAAGATAATTCGAGAAAATGATACATAGTTTTTGTCGTATATATCAAACTTGAATAGTTCACAAAGATAGGCTCCCAATCTACGTAATGTGCTATTCGGTTGGCAACAAAGATCGGAATACAAATATTAAATTGAAAATGAACTTATGCGTAATTATCGTGACTAAAACACAAAACAAAAATGAACAAAATTATCTCTCCCTTTTTGGACTGTTTAAGGCTGAACATGAGATCGAGAAAGTAAACAAAAATTGAACGTTTCAATGGTTTGTTGGTAATGCGCATAATGACGTGGTGTTTCTCTTGTACGTCCCTTGCGTTGTCTTCACCGTGACCACTCGGACCACGCCGTCATCCCCCGGATGAGTCTCGACCACTCGCCCCAGTCGCCACTGCATGCATGCTTGGTTCTTGTCGATTAGCAAGACGATCGTGTCTAGCGCAATGTTGGCGCTTGGATTTGTCCATTTTTGACGTTTTTGTAGTTCGCTTAAGGGAGTCTTCCTATGTGATGGGTTGAAAAAATCGATTTTTTTTTTTTTCATAAATTGCTCCCTTAACATGTCTAGAATACGGTAGTAAAGCGATTTTAGAAAATTCGAAGTCGTTTTAAAGATACAGCAGGTAAAAGAAAGAGCGGTTCGGAGCGCTGAGTTGGCAGTTAGCGCCCGGGCCTATTGTGTACCGTCGGGTTTATACCTGGCCTCCCTTTTATTCATACATCTGTTCTATGGTTCTATTTCTATTTACAGTACAACCTGGTTATAAGTTACATCGGATGATCTTGTCACTCTCACGGAAACTATATCTATATATACAATATTTCATGAAAGTAAGAGAGAGAAAGAAATATAACTTATAACCAGGTTGTACTGTATATATTCTTATACGTTCTATTGTTATAATATTTTACCGAAGTTATTTTAGTCTTGGTTGAACTTCGAAGAGAGCAACAGCTACAAATTATTTTTTTTCATAATGAGTGGACGGAAAGGAAGTACGAGTGGAAATGTTCATCCTGGTCGTAGTAAAAAAAGAAAGTTTAGTGGAAACCGTTTTACCCACAAAAATGATACGGTATTTACATCAGCTTCGGCCAAAAAACTTCAAAATAACATGAACATGGAGGTTCCCATCGCTTCGAATTTCGCATATTGCATTTTGGAGTTTGTTTCTGTATTTGCTGCAATCTCTGAAATAGTTATATGTAAAACTTGTAAAAGTGACGTGTCTATTTCGCGATCAAGTTTCCGAGGCCTAGGCTTTAAAATTTTGTTATCGTGTGAGTGTGAAAAACAGACAGTTATAAACTCAGGCCCGTTTGTCGGAAATGCATTTGAGGTTAATCGTCGGTTTGTATTTGCGATGCGATTATTGGGAGTTGGTCAAGAAGGAGTAAATCTTTTCTGTAGCTTTATGGACATGTGTTCGGGTGTTGCAAATTCTACTTATACTGCACTACTGGAAAACATTCATATTGCTACATCTTCACTGTGTGATACTTTATTGGCATTCGCTGTTACGCAAGAAAAAACTATGAATGAAGAATCAGGAAAACCACAGGATGAATTGACTGTGTCAGGTGACGGTACTTGGAAGAAAAGAGGCTTTTCATCTCTGCTCGGCGTATCTACGTTGATCGGCAAGTACACTGGGAAAGTTTTAGATGTCATGGTCATGAGTAGTTTTTGTGGTGGATGTAATTTGTGGAAAAAAAAAAAAAAAACAAATCCTTCAGAATACGAAATGTGGTATGAAACTCATGTAGATGAATGCACCATAAACCATTCCGGAAGTTCCGGTAAAATGGAAATAAGTGCCATCACGAAAATGTTTCTGAGGTCTGTAGAAAAATATGGCGTAAAGTATCTAACATACATTGGCGACGGTGACAGCAAAACTTTCAAGGGGATCCTAGATACTAAACCGTATGGAGATACTGCGGTAACAAAAAAAGAATGTGTGGGTCACGTAGAAAAGAGGATGGGAACACGACTTCGGGCTGTTAAAAAGGATAAAACCAATAAAGGAATAGGAGGAAAAGGAGCAGGTAAACTTACTGATAAAGTTATCCAAGAAATTACAAAATTCTACGGATTAGCAATTCGACGCCATCCAGATTCGCTTGAAGATATGAGAAAGGAAGTTTGGGCAACGTACTATCACAAATGTTCTTCTGATCAAAACCCTCAGCATCAATTTTGTCCAGAAGGCGAAGACAGTTGGTGTAAATGGCGTAAGGCTGAAGCTAATAATGAACTGGACCAATTTCATCACGATAAACCACCTCTAATTCCGCAAGTCCAAGAAGCTATCAAACCGGTTTTCGAAGATTTATCGAAAGACGAATTATTAATTCGTTGTTTAGGAGCAGAGACACAAAACAATAACGAATATTTGAATTCCTTGATTTGGACTTTCGCTCCTAAACATCTTCATTCTGGTCCCAAAATTGTTGAAATTGCTAGCTACTTAGCAGTTATTATCTTTAATGAAGGTTTTCAAGGTATTTTAAAAGTTATGTCGATTATGGGATGCCCTGTTGGTCGTGAAGCCCAAGCGTATGTTGAGAAACGGGATGAAAAGCGAATCTTACGTTCTGAGCGGCGCGTAAGTGATGTCGTTAAACAAGCCAGGATTGACTCAAGAGCTGAACAATCTGCTTTAAAAGAGTTTCACGAGGAAGAGGAAGGAATACTCTATGGACCAGGCATCGCCGATTGAGAGTAAGTTGATATTTTAATAGTTTTTAACGGACTTGAAACTTTAAACGCGTTTTTCTCAAAACTGTGTTTTTCAAACTTTCCTCCATTGTATCTCAGAAACGGCTGGACCGAATTACTTGAAATTTACAGGGCACACTCAATATATGTAAACGCATGGAATGAACTATTATCAATCGAAAATTTTCAAAACTTCGATTTTTTTATAGCAAAAAAACAAAAAAAAAAACGCCTAATTTGCAACTTTTATTTCAAATGTCTATCAAAAATCCAATTTTTTTTATATTCATTTCATTATAGGTCATTCCGTGCTTTTAAGCCTACAAATTAAAACGCCGTTTATTTTTTTTTTTCAGATAAGCCGATCAGCCGGAATCGTGGAGGAAGTGGGAGCTCTTTTTTTCGAGGCGGGGGTGTTCAGAGCGCTGTAACTCTAGTTTGACTGAATATTTTTAGCTGAAATTTTTTATTTATACTGTCCAAATATGTGTTAATAAATGATAAAAAACTTGAAGCTCTAAATATTTACTGGTCGTAGAAAAAAAATCCTAAAATATCCCTAAAAAACAGGCCGTCACATAGGAAGACCCCCTTAAATACTCAAGCTGCCACCTGCGCCAGAACTCTTGGCGCATCTTGGTGATGAGTTGCCACGATGACAAGCGATTATCTGCAACAGGAACGAAATCGTTTTCCGGCAGCATCGTGATGGGTTTACCGATGAGAAAATGTGCTGGAGTTAATGCTACCGGATCGTTCGGATCGGTGGAGATAGGGCACAAAGGCCGCGAATTTAGGATCGCTTCGATTTCTATCGCTAACGTGTTCAGTTCTTCGTACGTGAACAAATTATCGCGCATAACTCGTTTGAGGTGATGTTTGCACGATTTCACCGCTGCCTCCCAGAGGCCTCCGAAGTGCGGAGACAGGGGCGGATTGAAATGCCACTCGATTCGGTTTTCCGAAGTGAACTCGTATAATTGTGTTCGGAATTCATCGGATTCTCTTAAAACGTACAATTCGCGCAATTGGCTATTCGCGCCGGCGAAGTTCGTACCGTTATCGGAGTAGATATGGCCAGGAACTCCGCGGCGACCCACGAAGCGTCGCAATGTCGCCAGAAATGCGTCCGTTGACAAGTCTGTTGCGATTTCGATGGGGATGGCCTTCGTCGACATGCAAATGAACACGCAACCGTATACTTTTACGCTACCGCGGTTCCGGTGTTTTTTCTCTTTGACTAGCATGGGGCCGAAGTAATCCACACCGGTATGATGGAATGCGGGTGCGTTGTCAACCCTCGATTTTGGCAAATCTGCCATCTTATACGCGATTGCTACCGGCCGAAAACGTATACATCGCGTGCAGCGGCGCACGATTTTCCGGACTTGATTCCGACCATCGAGTATCCAGAACCTTTGACGAATATTATAGAGAGTCGATTGAACTCCCGTGTGATGGAATTTCTCGTGTGTATACCGAATCAAAAGATCTGTCACGTGATGACGGGAGGAAAGAAGGATCGGGTTTTTCTGATCTCCTTGTATGTTTGCGTGTTTGATACGACCGCCGACGCGGAGCAAACCCTTTTCGTCAATTATTGGGTTAAGAGATCCGAGTTTTGCGCATTTTACGCTCCCCTTGGTCGAAAGTTGATTGATTTCGGTTTGAAAACGCGATTTTTGTACGAGAGAAATAACGCGTTGCTCGGCTGCGGCAATTTCGGCTATCGTTAAATCGCCTGTACCCTTGTTTGTGCTCAAACATCGCAAACAATATGCGACAACGCGAAGCAATCGTGTATATGACGAGAATCTATCAAATATTTCGTCCGACCGAATTTGCGCGGTCATGCACAATAATTTTTTGATGCCGGGAAGTTCGTCTGGTGGTTTTTCGACGGACTGAGGCCACGTCGATTCGTGTTTGGCTAACCACGAGGGACCTTGAAACCAGGAATCGTTGCTCAGAAAATCTTGAGGAAGCTGGCCTCTCGATAACGCGTCCGCGGGGTTTTGTTCGGATCGAACATGTCGCCATTCGATATTTTTGCTGGTTTCCTGTACTTCCGCGACGCGATGGGCTTCGAATACCTTGAGTTCGCTTGGATGTTTTCTCAGCCATTGCAAAACGATCGTCGAGTCGGACCAAAATATCGTTTTAGACGCGCGAAACGGGAGTACGTCGCAAATTTCTCGATATAAACGCGAGAGCGTCAATGCGCCGCACAGTTCGAGACGCGGAATTGTCTGTTCCTTGAGCGGGGCGACTCGCCCCTTTGAACAAAGTAATTGAATGTAAATTTCGTCTTTCTCGTTACGAGATCGCACATATATGCAAGCCCCGTATCCAGTCTTACTCGCGTCGCAAAATCCGTTAATCTGAATGTCTACGGGATTTTTTATTGAGACGTACCGATCGATTTTGAGATTGTCGATCAACGAGAGCTGCTCCGCGAATGACTGCCACGCAGAATGTAACGCGCTCGGTACTGATTCGTCCCAAGATGTTTTTGCTTTCCAACAATCTTGCATGAGAACCTTCGAGATGAGAACGATTGGACCGAGTAAACCGAGGGGATCGAATATTTTAGCAATTTCTGACAAAATGTAGCGCTTGGTTACCCTTTCAACGGGCGGTATGCGTTTGACGGTGTAGAGCAATTCGTCACGACACGCGTTCCACGAGATGCCCAACGTCTTATGTATCGGATTTTCGTCGGTCAAAAATTCGATATTCGTAATTTTTTCGGATAAATTGTTCAATGCGCGTGAGTGATTCGACGCCCATTGGCGTATATCGAAACCGCCGCGTTTCAAAATCTCGATAACCTCGTCTCGGATTTGCACGATTTCTTCTAGAGTGTCTCCCCCCGAGAGCAAATCGTCTACGTAAAGATCTCGTTTCAAAGCTCCAGCTCCGACTGGAAACTTCGCGCATTCGTCATTCGCGAGTTCTTGTATCGTCCGTATCGCGAGAAACGGCGCTGATGACACGCCGAATGTCACCGTGTTCAATTCGAACGCTTGCGCTTTATTGTTGTAAATCCAAAATACGCGTTGATAACGGCGATCCGCGGGGTGGATCCAAATCTGACGGTACATTTTCGCGATATCGGCGGTGATGACATATTTGTAACCGCGAAATCGGACGAGGTGCTCAAATAATTTCAGTTGGATTGTTGGACCGACCATTAGAGCGTCATTCAACGAAATTCCCTTACTTGTTTTTGCTGAAGCATCGAAGACTACTCGAGTCTTGGTGGTTGCGCTTGTCGTTTTTATCACCGCGTGGTGCGGGAGGTAATAGCCGGGCTGTGTTTCGTCGTCGATTAGCGTCATATGACCCAGATCAATGTATTCGGTCATGACGCGGTGATACTCTTGGTTGAGAGTCGGATCAGCGTTCAAGCGCCTTCGCAGTCCCCCGAATCGTCGCAGAGCCGTCACTCTAGAGTCGCCAAGGTCACGGTCTTTGTTTCGAAACGGTAGACGAACCGTATATCGCCCCGATGATTCGCGTTTGACGTTTTGTGTGAAATGTATTTCACAGTCCGAGTTCTCCGATAGCTTGATTTGATTCGCGTTTGCATCGTCCAATAACCAAAACTTCGCAATTTGGTCTTTTAGCTCGGTTAATTGACACAATATGTGCTTATTACTAGGCGCGTCTGTTCGTCCGCCGGCGACCGCCCAGCCGAGCTGAGTTTTTTGTAAAAAGAGTTCACAATTGTCGCGAGAGAGGTTGCATTGTCCGATTGATAGCAACGATAACGTGACGCCAGATCCGAGGAGGAGGTCGATTTTTTCCGGCAAATGAAACTGCGGGTCCGCGAGCTTCACGTTGTTCGGAATGTTTACCCGTTCACGAGGGAAGATTTCGTTCGGCACTTTGTCGGCGATTTTTGGAATAACCAGAAACGAGAGCGTTTTGTGAAAGTTGTTATGAATCGAGTAGAACGTACACTCGACCACGCCTCTTGAAATCGTGTTTGCGTTATCGATCATTCCCACCGCAAGTGAACACGCGCGTACCGATAATTTCAATTTCTTGGCGAACTCTTCGGTTATGAAATGCGCCGTTGCGCACGTATCTAATAAAGCGCGACCCTTTACGAACTGCCCGTTTGTGTCCTTGACGCGAACTTGGGCGCTCAGCATTAATTGCGATTGAGAGATTCGCGACGAAAAGCTGTGCGCGACTACGTCTAGTCATGCCGTATTTGTCCTTGACCTCGAATCGCTCGCGACATTCGTCGTTGTCGGGGTGTGATCAGAACTCGTGGTCGATTTCTCGTTGTGCAACAGCGTGTTGTGAAATCTCGAACAATTTTTGCAACGCGATGACTTGCATTTGTCGCGATGTGAGCGCAGGCAATTTTTGCACAGCTTCGATTTCGTCACGAAATCCCATCGTTGCGATACCGACATATTCTGAAATTCGCGACAACGATACACGGGATGACCTTCCTTTTTGCACACAAGGCAGTTAGAGGACGCGTCGGTCAGAAGCGCGCGCGCGCCGTCTTCTCCCCTTCGCGCTTTCACCCCGCTTCGATCCTTCCCGAAAAACGACCGTTTTTTCGTTGTGTCTGGCTTCGCGCGCGACGAATCTTGTTCAATTGTGAACAGACGGAACGCGGTTTCCGAAATGAACTGGTACAATTGATTAAGCGTTGGTGAAACATCGAGACTGAGAGTTTCTTCCCATTTTGCGCGAATATTATACGGTAACGCGCGTTCTAATATTCGGACGAGCAGATGTTCGTCTGGCCGCACGTTCATGGTCGCGAGCATATTCGTATGCTGGCGCGTCTCGTCGACGAGTCGCGTTAACCCTTTGTAGGTCGCTTTGGTCTGAATCGGGAGTTCGAGAATCGCGTCTAAGTGTTTTGTAATCAAAATTCGGGTTTTATCATACGAGTCAAGCACTAGTTTCCACGCGAATTTGTAATTCTCCTCGCTCACATTGTATATAAGGATCTTGTTTAGCGCGTCGCCCTCGAGGCAGTTTTGTAAGTACAGGAATTTTTGAAGACTTGTAATGTCGTCGCGCGAGTCGATCATCGTGAGAAACGTGTTCTTGAACGACAACCACTTATCAAGCTCACCGTTGAACTTCGGAAGATCAGCTACCGGTAATTTGAGACGACGCGTACCGTCAATCGGAAACGACGTCGTATTTCGCGCGTTGCCTGCCAGCGACGGCACCGGCGATACCCTTGCTTCGATTTTCGCCGCGATCGTGTAAAATCTGTTTTGTAATTCATCGAATTCATTGAGTTGTTCACTCGCGGGATCGATTAACAGCGCGAGTTCGTCGTGGAACTCTTCGTACGCCTGATATTGTTCGCGCAAACGATCGAGGCGCATTTTCACGTTCACGGGATCTAAATCCGCTTCATCCGCGATTTTTTCGATTTTCGTCGTTTGTATCTTTAACGTTGCACGTTTTTGATTAATGTATTTTATACGCTCACCACTCATCTTGACTTTATTCGCGTTAAAAATAATTCACGAAAAAATGTCTCACACTTCCAGTACTACGAGCTGATATTATGTGCGTCGGTATCGGCTGTCGAAACGAGACTGTGGATTTTGTTTTTCCTATTAGTCACGATCGTTCTCTTTGTCGAGTGCATGAGGTCACTGTGAGCCCGTACGGACTCTCTCTTCTACGTATCGTGGCGGCGCGGTGTGAGTTGTTTGGGACCACCGTGCTTCGCGGAATGTAAACAACGCCTAGCGGACTCGCTTTGTGTCGCTTTATTCTTTTGTCGCGTTTGTCCGTGCACGAAAGAAAGAAAATATTGCGCGATAAATATGTTCTGACGAATGTCCAGTACCGAACGTTATTTTGAATCAGTTATGAGATTAAGAATAATTGAATACTTATCGATTGGTAATGATGATTGTCTCTGCTGGTGGTGAGCTGGGTATGGCGGATCCCCGGGGCCGAGGCAAGTGGTCGTCGAGTGTCCCTGAAGCGATATCACGCACTTTTTCGTATTCGTATGTTTTTTTTATTTTTGCCGCTTTGTGGGCGTGGGTTCGAATCCCACTTCTGACACCAATTTGTATAGTCGGAAGGTTCTTCTATTCGAAGTTCCCCCGTAATTATGCTCCTTATAGTCTTTTTTGAGCGGGGTGAAGGTTAAATAAATTGTTTTAAGTCGTGATTGAGCCTCAACAATGATTTGTTTATTGGCTCGTGGTGGGAAAAGCCGTTTCGGCATAAAAACCCACGTGTTTACACTTTACATTATTTTACGCGCGATCGCGTGATTGTTAATGTGTGTGTGTGTGTGTGTAGTTTAGTTTTGGTAGGGGACACGGTCCCATTTCGTCAACCCCGTTGGGTTGGATGTGTGGTTTGTTAGGGGACAGAGTCCCGTATCGTCAACCCCGTTGGGTTGGATGTGTGGTTTATTAGGGGACAGAGTCCCGTATCGTCAACCCCGTTGGGTTGGATGTGTGGTTTATTAGGGGACAGAGTCCCGTATCGTCAACCCCGTTGGGTTGGATGTGTGTTGTAGACGGGAACGGTTTCCCAGCGCGATAGACCGTGCGTCTTGTCGCACGCCTCGGAGGCAACTGTCCTTTGTTTTGATGCGGGTATGCACACGCACGTCGATCGAGTCGGGGGGGGGGGGGGGGGCGCTTAGTGTTTTAGCATGAGCCCGGTGACGAACACCGCTTTACTCTTATATCGGATCTCGTGTTTCAAGCTGGCACGATTTGGATCGAGAATGCGTAGATTAGAATAAAATAATAATAATTCTCAGCGTTCACACCAAACACACACCGTCCACTAAATTGCAGTCTCGGCTCGTTGCACGTGTATCATTGTAAAGGGTATGTAAATTTCCGACAAGCCAACGGCCCATTGACCACTCAAAGTTATTTCTCGTGTACAAGCGTGATTTCCTCAGAGTAAAAGAAACCGTCGATTGACACGCCTTCAAGATCTTGCAACTCGTAGACTCGTATCCCCTGACGGTTTACAACCTTAGAGATACGACAAATTTTTTCGCTCCAGTTTCGTTCGTAACCCTTCTCGAACGTGCCCTTTGTTCTACTAATCCGAGCATAATCACCGCACTTGTATTTAACCAAAGAGGAACGTCTTTTCTCGCGTTGTTTCGAAGAAGCGCTTGTCATGTTCTCCAACGTTTTATCCGCATTGTATAACGTCACCGATGCCGGTTTCACCTTAATTGACGAGTGCTTGGCATGATTGTATGCCTAAACAAACTGTTGAAGCACATCGATATAGCGACGTGTATTTCGATATGTGAAATAGGGCCACATTCGTTCTTTGAGTGTACGATTGAAGCGTTCGACGATTGCCGCTTTTATGTCGGGATTACGTGTAACCCTAAAATTGATATCGCTTTTCTTGAGAAACGTCTGTAGCTCTCTACCGATGAATTCTTTACCTTTATCGGTCTGCAGACAAACAGGTAAACGATTGCTACTGTGTTCAAAAATTCGTTCAAACGCCTCTTCAACGGCGTGTACGGTTTTCTCCTGCAGTGGCTCGACCCAAGCGTACTTGCTCAATACATCAATGACCGTGAGCAGATATGAGACATTGTTATTGTAGCTTTTTAGCGATCGTAAATCTACGAGATCCGCTTCCCAGACGTCGTCAATATTCGTAACGTTGTAGAACAAACGAGGGAATAGATGACGGACCGGTTTGTGGATAGTGTATGTATCTTGCTGGGTAAACCAATCGTAAACATTATCCGCTTCATTTTTTCTGTCGATTAGTCGCCTTGCCCCTGCATAACCTGCAGTACGCGCCGGATCGTAATAAACTTTTTCAAATGGCATATTTCTCACGCCCCGTCTATGAGAGGTACAATGCAATTAACAATTTAAGCCAGCGGTGAAATCCTTGTTATTTCTCAGCTGGTTACCTCTTTTGTCTTTTGGCCAAATGTTTTACGGTCTTGATGGTAGTATGCTTTTTAGTAGCAGCTGTAGAAATACGTTGGTTTTCGATGTTCTCTGCGTCGTCGTCGTCGTCGTCGTCGTCGCCGTCGTAATAGACACTACTGTTTAAATTATCAGGATTCTTTCGAGAACGTTTGCGAGAGATATGTGTATTCCCCATATTCAACAGCTTATCGTTCCCGATAAATGTTCGAGGTGTGGAAACAGCACGAAGAGTTTTGATAAATTGTACGCGGCCATTAGCTTTAAAGTTTTTTCTACCACGTACTGCATCATTAACGAGATCGACAATACTTGGATTGGGTATGAGCATGCCGTCTATCGTCACGAGGCCTTCTTTGTGCCAGGTGATGCTTCGCGATGCTGCCGGTGAGTTACGCAGATATCTCGTGAGCGCTCTTGCTTGACGCTTATGTACATTGGGTACACTGTTTACGATCATCGTTGAATTTTAATCGTCCATTTCCGGTGTTAGTTACCGATTGCTTGACGACTCTGGTGATTCAGTTGACATGTTCGAAGTTGTCGCGCCATTCTAGACATCAACGAGAAATAAATATCGTTGCAATACCTGCAGATAGTGTTTCCACTTGGTGGCTTTATCGGGATACTTTTTTGAGTTTAAAATATCAGAAAGTTCAGCGTTGAGACGCGATACCGTATCACCCGGTGTCTGCACAGTTTTTTGATCAGCCGTCGGTAAGGATGTTCCACCGGCGGTCATCAGTACTTCCCACTTCTCAGCCTCTGCAGCCGGTACTAAATTCACTTCCTTCGCGTGCTCCATAAGATTCTGTGGGGGGATGCTCAAGCGCTCATGATTAAAATTTACACTAATGATCGTTACCTCCTTCACTTTGGCCTCCAAACAGTCTACTAAACAAAGTTGAGATAATCGGTGCTTATAAAAGTGGCTAAAATTCTCCACAGCCTCTTTCCATCATAAGACGTTTATTCGCTCTCCAATTGTTCTTTCGTCGCTTACGTTCGGAGGCGCCACGACTGCAGCCTTTACCACCACCGTTCTGTCCCGTGTGGCCGGTTACACGGTACGGCGCTAGATTACGCAGTACATTTTTGTATCTTTTTAAACGGTTTTTCGCGCCTGTTTTTAACTGTCCCACGCCTTGTAAGATGTTTAAGGCACATTCACCTATACCCCTGATGAATGACTCATCGGCCGTGCGCAGTATGGCTCGCTGTTGTTCTTTACTCGCGTGACGAAGAACATTCAGCAGAGCAACGTGACGTTTACCGATCGGTGATTGTGCACTGTCAATTTTTCTTTTTACCGACAATCATGATGCGATGATGTTTACCCATGTCGTACGATTTTACAACTGATTCGAAGATTGTTTTTACATAATTGTTCGAATTTCCATCTATCAAATTTAACGTGTTGATACTCTGTTACCATGCGCGATTGTAGCCCTGGCTTTTCGCGACGGCTTACGACGTACGTACACAAAACCAAGCGCGTTTCGTACTCCCGAATTCCCCTTCGGCCCTCACGATCCTCGGCCCAGGCTATTCACGCGTTCTTACCCGAAAAATTAGTAATCCTCCGAGCGTCGAGACAGCAACACTTAGCTCGCGTTACTCGATCTCGTCTTTCGTCTAATACGAAAACTTAAAATTAAAGCAACTTGCACTCACGCCGAGTTGCAATCTAACAAAACCTTCGCGTAACCCGCGCATTCGTCTGCCGTGTGATCCACGTCGACATTGAATAAATCTTTTGTTAAACTCTGAATCATTATTACAGTCTGCTCCATTTTTCTAATCACCCCGAAGATTTCCCTATCCTCCAAAATTATCTACGCGTTCCGAATCGGCGCAAAAATAATATTAAATAAGATCCCACGTTAATCGAAGGACGTGCGCGATCAATAATCCTAAATATATTTAGTTTACTTCACGACACGAGCCTTTTTTTTGGCACGTAAACATGCATGTGAGGATCGTCGGGAAATATAGCTGTACGACAGCGGTAAATATCCGGCGTAGATTGCTAGAGATCCAAAAAAAGGTAACCGTTGGTTCAAAAGTCGCATCGTGATACGCCTCTGTCAAAAATCGAGGATCCTCGGGGTATACTGGTCTTGCTAAATGTTGAATTTGCGCACGATCGCGTGGGTTTTTGAATATTACGATATAATTCGCGGTTAGAGAAATATCACGTTGACCGTGTTCTTGATGAAAACTATTTTGAGTTATAAAAATAACATTGATATTTTTATGATGGCTGACTTTTGTGAAAAAATCCACGATCGTATTATTCGATGATTTTCTCATTAAATCGTCGATAGTAATTACTTTTTAAAAATTATTATGGTGCGAATAATTCTCTGGTTGCGGAAGGCCCTCGTGTAACTTAATCTTAATAGTTTTGTTTGCCGGGTCTCAATGAGAATTTCGTAATAGATCAACCGTTTCGGAGTTAAGATTATCGCCATGCTAAAATATTACGCGATCGAACATTGTGGCACTGATGACGCTTAAATTTCGCAAAAATCGTCGCACAGAAACGGTTTTTCCACAGCCCGTTCCACCACATATCAATAACGTCCATGGATGTTTCCAACGCACGTCCATTGTGTAAAAGTTTACCTCCCGTTTTTATCGCACGTTTAACCTCTAAATATAAGCTTGTCGACGGCGGCGGCGGCGGCGCAGGGGATACACGTCGCCATAAGCTTGTACGACATGTGCGCGGCAGTGGTCCAGCTTGTACAGGTCCGTTCGCTCGCACCATCAGCTTATGAGCGAGCGTGGCGTTCAGCTCTTATGACACCCGCCACCTTCCGATAAAAACGAGATATACGAGTGAGTGACACCTGCGCATCTATGCCGATTTCTATAGACGCTTGTCCCAAAACCGATCTTGTGGCCACGACAGCAGGTCAGCGGTAATCCTGTAAACTGGCCGCATTGGGGTAAACGAGTGTTCATTGTTCCACAGATCGTTTAGTCAGATTTTTACGACCGACGACTTTTACACACGGTAACCACGCAATTTTATCTTCAGTCAGTGCAACAGCCGTCGTATGGGACCACCCGCATAACGACCTACAACTAAAAGAAGATCGGTATCTTTTATTCTTTGAGAATATTCATAGATGTCACGGTGTATTTTAAGTATGTTAACTTTGGATCAGTTGATCTACCAACATCTTGGAGATGTGACCATGTTAACCAGGCGAAACCGGCTCTCCCCTCTTACGCATGTCATAATAGTCACGATGCTAGCGCCACGGTCTCACGGAAACACATACAAGAGTACGATACTATGGAAAATCGGCAGTCCGGCCCGTGGATTCATTATAAAAAGTAGGGATATAAGCCCTCGAGTTTCTGTTTCACGGTTTGCCTTGTAAAGTGAAATCATTGTTTAAGATGAGCCAGGCTATCAGTGTTAACGATCTGAGGGACAGTGATCTACAGCCCGAAACCATGTGTCGTATACTGTCGGACGACGAGAAGAAGCGCCTTGAAGCACCGCTGATTCTCGGTACAACGTATATACTCAACCCATCGGAGACAAAAAAAGTTCACATCGGTCTACAGACGTGTCCCGACGGTCGCATACGCCCGATCGTAAAGCTTCGGAACAATACCACGGCTGGAGGTATTGTCTTTGAATCGTCCGATTGGCATTCGCTGCAGACAGAACTACCTCAAATGTCGAGGTATTTCAAGGGTAGCCAAAAGATCGCCTAGGGTAAGAATTGGGGCACACCGCAACCCGTACGCATCGGCGATTGAGAGATACTCTTCACGTCGAGTTACGGCTCTAAATCCATTGTGTTTGATCGGATTATCGAAGAAGATACCACATTTCAGGATGAGGAGTCACAGCAGGATCCCGAACGAACAACGAAGAAGCGTAAAAATTATTCACCGGCTGTTGTGATGCAAAGATCGTCGTTTGATGGATTGCTCGGCATACTGGTGTGTCTCGACGAACGCTTCACACGACTACAGCGAAATGTCACACATGTGGGAAAGTGTTTCAATGTTCTGTGCGCTGAATTACTTTTACACATTCCCGCTGACGAAGAATTGATTAAGAATAATTTCAAATCTTTCAAAGAAGCCACTCAACTCCGTCTGGATCCTGCATTTGTCGAATTCGCATTCAACATAGTTTTCTTGGAGTTGTCTGTACTGTGTGCCACGTACATCGCAAACCAATCGCGAAAAGCACTTGTCACTAAAACGAAACAAGCAGCTTAAAAACGGTATTACCCTATGTATAAAATTATTCACCAGTATTATTATTATCGTTATACCTTTAACATTGATCGTTTTCGCATTTCCGTGGAAGTTTTTTTAACTATTCGTTAATACTCTGAACAATCGAACCTTGCCCAAGAAAATTAATATCAAATATTTGACAAAGAATAGAAAATATAACAGGGGTCAACGCGATACAATCCAAGGGTTAGAACGGGGCTCGAAATACTAAGATGATGTTCGCGGCGGAGGGAGATGCGGGGGGAGGCTGACCGGTGTCAGCTGTACGCTATCGCTAGGAACTCGGGATGGGCGCCAGCTACTTTGACGGTGTAGCACCGTGACTGAGGGGGGAACGGGGACGAAGGTACGAAGGCCGCCGAAAGTGTTTATCAACACTCACGGCAGCGACTAACCAGGGACCGGGGGACGAGGGAACGAAGGGAAGAGAATTTCGAGACTCCTCAGGCCGTGGAATCACTGTCCAGGGCTTCTTGATAATATTACCTCGGCACGTTTGATACTTTAAAATAGTCGCGATAAACTTTACAGGTCTCTGGGAGGGATGGAGGGGGTTTTTCGCACGCTGTTACGTATACTGCGGAAAATACCGCCACCCACGCGCACTATTTACTCGCGACAGGATTTTCGACTAAACTAGAGAGAAAACAGAACTAAAACTAGAAGATAGCTTAAAACTACCAAGACAGGGTACGGCCAAATTTCAGGGGGGAACAGGGCAGAGGGTGAAATCAAATGTGGGCGGGGGAAAGGGGGAAACGCAAGGGTACTCACTCAAACGCTCACGCTTAGTTCCGATAATTTCGGTGGTATTCCTCTCGGCGGCTCGCTAAGTCCCGGTCGGAGTCGCACAGGATGTCCGGGGTCTCGCCAAAATATTCCCAGGGGAGTATTTCCGAAGGGAATGATGAGATGTCCAAAATCCGGGGGAAGCCGAGTCGTGAAATATTTGCCTCGCCGCTGTCTCGCACAATGCTCGCTGTCTCTCATGCAACACTCACACACGCTAGTTCGGTCGCAGGCCGTAGCTCGAAGTGACGAGCGGTCCTTTGCGGGGTCTTCACCGCTCGTCGGGACTGTCTTCGGGGGGGCCGTTATCGGCTGGACGATTGGCGGGTGGTCCTGACGGGGCGACGATCCTTATGTTAATTGGGCGGAAGTTCCGCCGAATTTTCCTCGCGCGGCACGGCTCCTCTATGCGTTCCCCTCACCTCTTCTTTCACCATGGTGGGCTAGATGGTGACGGCTGCGGGGGGCGCGGTACGGTGAGGGCTCGTGGCTGTTGTCTCTGCGTGAGCGGTCCGGCGGGAAGGGGGGTCCAGGCTTCTTCGCTCGGTACGCAGCGGTAAGTGCTCGCGTACCGAGGCTTTTCGGGCGTCTGCACGGGCTGGCCTTGGGCTTCGGGTCTTCTCTCTTCTTCCTTCTTTCTTCTTTCTCCGTTCTTCTTTCTTCTTTCTTCTCGCGGGTGAGTGAGGGCTAATGGGCAGGGGAGTAGAGAGAAAAATACTGGGCAGGAGGGGTAAAACAGAAACTCGAGGCCTTATATCTCAATATATCTGTAATGGATCCACGGGCCGGACTGCCGATTTTCCATAGTATCGTACTCTTATATGTGTTTCGGTGAGACCGTGGTGCTAGCATCGTAACTATTATAACATGTGTAAGAGGGGACAGCCGGTTTGGCCTGGTTAACATGGTCACATCTCCAAGATGTCGATAGATCAACCGATCCAACGTTTACATACTTAAAATACACGGTGACATCTGTGAATATTCTCAAAGACTAAAAGATACCGATCTTCTTTTAGTTGTAGGTCGTTATACTGGTGGTCCCATGCGACGGCTGTTGTACTGATTGACGATAAAATTGCGTGGTTACCCTGTGTAGAAGTCGACGGTCGTAAAAGTCAGAATAAATGACCGTCGGAACAATGAACACTTGTTTACCATAATGCAGCCAGTTTACGGGTTTACCGGTGACCTGCTGTCGTGGCCACAAGATCGGTTTGGGGACAAGCGTCTATAGAAATCGGCATAGATGCGCGGGTGTCACTAGCTCGAATATCTTCTTTTTTATCGGAAGGTAACGGATGTTACTCACAATACGCGCACAACTTTGTCACGTCCCGCAACTCTTCTCAATAACGAGATCCTCCGTTCATCGAACCCCTGCTCCCAATGTAACTAAACCCCTCCCTCTCCACGTGCCTCTAAACTAAATATCTCCATCCTATATACCTCGCGTGATCCAACCGCACATACGTAGACCCTGAAAAATGTCACACTCAGCTCGTCAGCACCCTGCGAAAAATAATCCCACTACACGTGCCTAAGCCGGAGCAACGTCTGAACTACGACGAAACTGCGCACAAATCGTATAACCAATATTAAATTTCTATAAAGCCAAGTCACGTACGATTCATATTTACCAAACATAAAAACTGATCCGTGAGAATTACAACTGACCAGCTAGTCGAAAGCAGAGTCGCATTTTTTCCACCTCCCAGAGATTCTCCCTCCAACAATTATCCCGCTCTAACCAAATCATATAAAAATCCCTTTCATTTCCGTAACGGTAGTTCTCCCCTGTTCTCCCGACGATTTCCGTAACAGCAGTTCTCCCAACAATTTCCGATTCAGTTGTCCGACAAATTCCAAACGTGAAGAACTTCGCTAGCTCTTTAATTCGCGATAAAATCATAGCCGAGTCTCGATGGTCACTCTGTCGTGTATTCCGTGTACGAAAGATAACTCCGAGACGAGCGAAACTGTAACAGTCCGTGTGGATGCGTGAGTGTGATTCGCGAACGTACAACCGCGGCCTTCAGCGCAACCGGACACCGCAAGGCCCGCGAACTCTGCGATCTACGTCTGAAACGAGCGAATACACACACCACCCGACGGAGAGGAGCCAAAGAACCAACAAAGCGAATGTAAGCGACACTTGTTGTAGCTCCTACTGTTTATACGCCGTTATCGGAACCACATAACAATAAAACCTTGGAAGCCAATGATAATAAGCATTCCACCGTCTCCAAATCTCTTATTTTTCGGTTCTACCCCCTTTTTCTTTTCACCTCATCCCGAGCTATTGCGCATGGCGTAGGCTAAAAAGAAGAATCCGTAATTGTATGCCTGCGTCTCCTCGAGACGTGACAACTTCCATACGCCCCATGCAAGAACCCCGGATATAAATCTGAGAGATATACATCTACGTCGCAAGCCTCCGGATCGTGTAGGTTGATGCCCGCGCAAGACATTCAGAACTACTTAAGGATATTTGTGAAAATTTTCGATCACCCGTTGCTAGTGCACTGTTGTAAAAATAGTTGGAAAGTACCGAAGGCAGTTCAAGGTATATTCCTGCATCGAGTTGACGCCGAAAGAGTCGATATTGTTTTACGTTTACAGCGGTTGGGGTGCGGCCGAGTTTTTTCACAAGGGTTACCTGTATAAACAATAGAACCACCTACGCAGCGGTCATCGTGACTTTACAGCCGATTCGTTACGGCGTTTCCAAGATGAAAATCACCGAAAAAGTGAAAAAAATTCTAGCGAAATTCACTGTATTAGTTAACGAAGTTCGCGTCATCGTAAATTTGGCCTTACTCCCCGCCAATGAGGGAAGAAAGAAAATGTAGTAGGGTGTAGGCAGAACCTATCAAGTCTTTCAAAGTTTGTATCTATTTCAATTCTCTGTCGAGAAGTCTACTGCAGCACTTCGCGTGATCGTTGTCTACGTAGAGCAGACAAAGTGAGCGTATTTTCTCGGTAGTTCTGTGACAGTTTTCCCGTGCAAGTGACAGTCGCAGTGTGTCAGGCTTTACACGACATTTTTATTCGGGGTTTGCCTGTGCGGGTGTGTGTGCAAATATAATTATTAAAGTAATTTTCGCGAACCTTTGTTGAAAAGCTCCGAAATGAGTTGTGCGCGCCTTTTTATTAAAGCCATCCGTAAAACGGTGGCTTTAACGCGACTACGCGATTCAAGCTTGAGATCGATGAATCTCCAGCAAGCCCAGCGCGAATCCCGCGCGATTCTTCGGCAGCTAGCGGTGCGGGTCATCGGGCGTGCTCATGATCATGGTGCGTTCGATGACTTAAGTGACGCTATCGTTATTGCCGTTTAGGTCGTCCGAGAAAGAGGCGGACCGGGACTTCATGTCGTGCGTCACCTAATGACACGACATGAAAACGATCAACAGGATGTTGAGCCAGAAGTGGCGGCCAGTGAAGGCGAAGACGACGTCAACGGCGACGAAATCGGTGAAAATCCGAATAATATTGAAGCCATCGAGTGGCCCAAGTCGCCAGCCCAGGACGTCGTCGACGAGCTGGAGAGTCCGGAGTTTTCAGATCCTGTGAATGGAATCCCGTATTGGAGTGGGCCTGATAGCGATTCCGGTTTGGAGACGGAAGGTGACGAGGTTCGCGGAGAGGAAGTTTATCGTGTCATTCACATGGGGCCTCCAGCGTCACTGGATCCGGAGCCCCTTGAACACCACGGTGGGACAGAAATTGCCATTGATGACCCCCAGGTGTTTCAGGACGACGACGACGACGCCGACGACGACGAAGACAACGACGACGGCGACGACGACGACGACGATGACGACGACGGTGTTATCCACATGGGATGCCCAGCATCACCCGACCCCGTATCCGATCGCGAAGATGAAGACTCCGAAACCGAGACTGTCTTCAATGACGAAGCTGATCGGATGCAGCGAGTATCGTCACCGGAATCGGGTAAGTGTTCTTATTATTGTCTTCCCCCACACACACACACGCGCGCGCACACACACACACACACACACACACACACACACACACACACACACGCACGCACGCACGCACGCACGCACGCACGCACGCACGCACGCACGCACGCACGCACGCACGCACGCACGCACGCACGCACGCACGCACGCACGCACGCACGCACGCATACACGCACGCACGCACACACGCACGCACGCACACACGCACACGCGTACACACGCACACACGCACACACGCACACACGCACACACGCACACACGCACACACGCACACCAGGGGAGTCTGAAATCCCAACGTGGCGCGTCCCCAGGTGGCGGATAGGGGAAGGTTCTCTAGATATAGAGGGTAGGAGGCAATTCAAATTGCCTCCTACCAAGACAAGACAGGAACAAGAACCAATGGTTCTTGGAGAACATCAAGATGTTGCTGCGAGGGCGTACCAACTCAAACAGCGGACGTGAAGAATCAGGCACTCGAAAGACTCGGGGACTTGATCACAAAATTTTACGATTTCATGAAAGATAAGAAAAATATCTACTATCATGCTAAGAGGATGGTTGCTTCAGTGAAAAGCGCATACAACAAGCTCTACGAGTTAGATACGTCCGCTAGTGCAAAACCAAATGAGCATAGATCCTCACTGGTGACCAAAATCATAGGGACCACACCGTCTATCGATGAACCGCGAATTGTAAGCGTGCGACAGAATAGTGCAAGGACACCCGGTCAACCAGATTCACAAGATAAGAAGAGGAAGACAAAAGTTACTAGAAAGAAGAAGAAATGGCATCGGGCTTGTGTACCAGCTCTCGTCCGGAACTGAGCAAGGCGCCAAAACTCAACGATGGACAGAATCATAGTGATAAACTGAAGGCAAACGACCGTCAGGAAGCTAGCATCCATCCAAACGTGGAATGGCAAGAGGTTATGATGAAGCCTCGCAAGCTCTCATGATTAAAACTGTATAGTTATCTCGCGCGGTTAGTTCGACGAGTGCTGTACTACGACACCGACTCGGTGATTTTTGTAAGCACGAGTTGACCGGGTGAATGGTCACCGCCGGTCGGTAACTTCCTTGGCGATATGACCAGCGAGCTGAAGGAGCCTACAGACTACATAAAGTCGTTTGTCTGTGGAGGCCCCAAATTTAACACTTACCAGGTCGTAAATTGCGCAAAGCCCGACGATGTAATTAAAACCGGATGCAAGATAAAAGGGTTGAGTTTAAATTACCTTAGCTCTCGATAAGTTAATTTTAACTCGATTCGACGAATGATCGAAACCGATTTACCCTGCGAAAATGACGAATTGATACGGCTAGATTTTGCATCAATTCAACGAACGGCTCGTAACGCCGTAATAACCCGAGGAATGTCGAAAACTTGCCGTGTCGTATGCCATAAGCGTCGGCATCTAACAGATACGTTGTCGCTTCCGTTCGATTTCAAAGAATAATTTGTATAACGTGTAACGTGGTACGTTATAATTCGCCCCCAGCCTAGCTCAAGTCCCGCCGCTCGCTACGGAGAATCCGAGATAGATAATAGATAAAATAGAATTAAGTAAAGAAATAACAATTTAGTATTAAGAACAGTAATTTAGCGATAAGGATCCCCTCCCCGAAGTCTACCCCCCCCCCCCCCCCCCGCCCAGCGAAGAAGAGAGAAGGTTGAAGATAACCGGAGCGAACAACGAAGAGAGAAGACCCCACGGAGACCGCACACGAGAAGCCCGCTGTAGCCCGGAAAGTCTCGGTACATACGCACCCATTCCGCGTGTACCGAGCGAAGCCATGCGAGACCCCCTCTTCCCGCCTGCCACCTCGCGCTACAGCCACACCGGCCGTCCTCACCGTACTCCCCCCGGTCAACACCCCCGTCTCGCCCACCAGGGGAATGGTGACAACGCGCGGGGAGACGCACGAGGGGCGGCAGAGCGCGAGGGAAATTCGTCGGGAGGTCCAGCCAATAAATAGGCTACTCGCCCTCACTCGAGGACCACCCGCCAATCGCTGACCTGGAAGCAGCCCGCCGAAGACAGCCCCGACGATCCGTGAAAGAGCTGCGAAGAAGCCGCTCTTCACTTGAGCTGCGGCGTTTAGCGAAAGCGATTGCGTATCAAATTTCCAAGCGAATATTATTGTGTGTGGCCTACGGCCGAGTAACCCCGCGAATATTATAGTGTGTGGCCTGCGGGCAATTAAGAAAAAGAACGTGAGATTCGCGGCGGACTGTGCCGTGAAGTGTATGTGTGTGCGTGTGGGTGAAATTGTGCCCCACGGATTACAGTAAGGATTATACCCCCCCCCCGTATTCTTACCCGAAAATAAAGCGATTGGATCGTTCGGATCCTTTGAGATCGGGCACAATGGGCGAGAATTTAGAATGGCTTCGATTTCGACTGCTAGAGTGGTTAGCTCTTCGTATGTAAACAAGAGATCACGCATAATGCGCTTGAGGTGATGTTTACACGATTTTACGGCCGCCTCCCAAATACCTCCAAAATGAGGAGAGAGGGACGGATTAAAATGCCATTTAATTTTTCTGTTTGACGTGAATGCGCATAATTGAGAGCGAAATTCTTCGGATTCTCTCAATGCGTAAAATTCTCGAAATTGACTATTCCCGCCGACAAAATTTGTCCCGTTATCAGAATAAATATGCCCCGGAATACCCCGACGACTTGTGAATCGTCGCAAGGCCGCGATAAACGCGTCTGTCGTTAGGTCGCTCGCGATCTCGACGTGAATAGCTTTCGTCGACATGCATATGAATACACAGCCATAAACCTTCACGCTACCGCGATTACGATGTTTTTTCTCTTTGACGAGTATAGGACCGAAATAATCGACTCCCGTGTGATAAAACGCCGGCGCGTTATCTACTATCGATTTAGGCAAGTCAGCCATTTGGTACGACCCTGGTACGGCGCGAAACCGGATGCATCTCACGCATCGTTGGACGATTTTACGAATCTGATTTCTCCCGTCTAAAATCCATTTTGGATTTTTTGCCGGATATTGTACAATGTCGATTGAATTCCGGTATGGTAGAATTTTCCGTGCGTGTGTCGAATCAAAAGATCGGTTACGTAATGTCGCGACGGGAGAAGCATTGGATTCTTTTGATCCAGCGATATATCGGCCCTGTTTATTCGACCACCGACGCGAAGCAGGCCCTTTTCGTCGACCAGCGGGTTCAGAGATCCGAGTTTCGCGCATTTTACCTTTTCTTTGGACAAGAGACGATCGATTTCGTCTTGAAAATGCGCTCGTTGCATTAATTGAATAACGCGACACTCGGCCGCGTTAATTTCGTCGATTGTCAAAGCGCCCTTGACTTTATTGTCGCGTAAGAATTGCAAACAATACGCAATCACGCGGATCAATCGCGTGTACGACGAAAATTTTTCGAAAATTTCTTCCGATTGTAGTTGCGAGGTCATACAAAATATTTTCTTGATTCCGGGTAAATCTTTCGAATGCGTCACGGCTACGTGAGGCCACACAGATTCAGGCTGAGCCAGCCACGAAGGCCCCCGAAACCACGAGTCGTTGTTTAAAATTTCTCGAGGGAGTTGACCTCGCGATAACGCGTCTGACGGATTTTGGTCGGTTCGAATGTGTCGCCACTCCGCAGTTTTACTGATCTCTTGTATTTGCGCGACGCGATTTGCTTCGAACACTTTTAAAATGCTCGGATGTTTTTTCAGCTATTGTAAGACTGTAGTCGAATCTGACCAGAAAATGGTCTTGTTAACGCAAAAAGTTAATACTTCGCATATCTCGTGATATAGACGAGCGAGTGTCAGCGCACCGCATAGTTCGAGTCGCGGGGTCGTTTGATTTTTGAGCGGGGCGACGCGCCCCTTTGAGCAGACAAGTCTCACACGAATTTCGCCCTTCTCGTTGCAAGAGCGCACGTATATACACGCCCCGTAACCCGTGTTACTCGCGTCGCAAAATCCGTGAATTTGGATATCGATCGGGTCATTTATCGAGACGTATCGATCAATTTTTAAATTGTCGATTAACGAGAGTTGCTCCGCGAACGACCGCCATGCGGAGTCTAACGCGCTGGGTACGGATTCGTCCCAGGTAGTTTTTCCTTTCCAACAGCGCTGCATAAGCACCTTGGAGACGAGAATGACCGGACCGAGTAGACCGAGGGAGTCGAAAATTTTCGCGATCTCGGACAAGATATATCGTTTAGTGACCCTTTCGGAGGGCTCGATGCATTTGACCGTATATAATAGATCGTCGTTTCGCGCGTTCCACGAGATGCCGAGTGTCTTGTGTACGGGATTCTCGTCTGTCAGAAATTCGATATTCGAAGTTTTCTCGGTCGGATTGCTTAGAGCTCGTGGATTATTTGACGCCCATTGACGAATATCGAATCCACCGCGCTTCAGGATTTCGATAACTTCGTCTCGAATTTGTATGATTTTATCGAACGTATCTGCCCCCGACAACAGATCGTCGACGTATAAGTCGCGCGTCAAAGCCTCGGCGTCGACTGGATAATCCGGGCTTTCGTCGCTCGCGAGTTTCTGTACGGTTCGTATGGCGAGGAACGGAGCCGCCGATACGCCGAATGTGACCGTGTTTAATTCGAATACGCGTGTTCTCTCGTTATGGAGCCAACAAATTCGCTGATAGTGACGGTCGTTGGGATGTACCCAGCCTTGTCGATACATTTTCGCGATATCCGCGGTGATTACGAATTTGTGGCTGCGAAACCGTATGAGATGTTCGAATAGTTTTAATTGAATGGTCGGACCGACCATTAGCGTGTCGTTGAGCGAGATCCCCTTGCTCGTTTTCGCGGACGCGTCGAAGACAACTCGAGTCTTTTTCGTAGCGCTTGTCGATTTTATAACCGCGTGGTGGGGGAGATAATACCCGGGTTGAGATTCGTCGGCAACGAGTGACATATGTCCGAGCTCGATGTACTCTTTCATAACGCGGTAATATTCCTGTTTAAGGGTCGGATTTGTGCTGAGTTTTCTCTGCAAGCCAACAAATCGTCGCAAGGCTATCGATCGCGAGTCACCGAGATCATGATCTGCGCTGCGAAACGGCAGATGAACGACGTATCGTCCCGACGAATCGCGAGTAACGTTTTGCATAAAATGAGCTTCGCAGTCCGTATTCTGCGATAATTTTATCTGACTCGCGCTTGCATCATCGAGCAACCAGAATTTCTCGATTTGATCCTTTAGCTCGGTTAATTGGCACGATACTCGTTTCCCGACCTTCTCGTTTGATCTACCGCCGGCGACGCCCCAGCCGAGCTGAGTTTTCTGTAGAAAGAGATCGCAACCGTCGCGAGATAGATCACATTGTCCGACCGATAATAACGACAATGTTGCCCCTGACCCGATAAGGACGTCGATTTTTTGAGGCAAATGAAATTGCGGATCGGCCAAAGTTACGTTTCGCGGTATATCGATTGATTCGCGAGGGAAGATTTCGTTCGGTGCGTAATCCGCGATTTTCGGGATAATTAGAAACGTGAGCGTTTTATTGAAATTACTATGTATTGAATAAAACGTGCACTCGACGGTGCCCTTAGAAATCGTGTTCGCATCGTCGATCATTCCCACCGAGATCGAGCACGCGCGTATCGGTAGATTTAATTGTTTCACGAGGTCCTCCGTGATAAAATGCGCCGTGGCACACGTGTCTAATAAAGCGCGACATTTTACGAATTGACCGCGCGCGTCCTTGACACGTATCTGTACGCTCAGCATTAGCTGTGATCGCAAAGCTCGTGACGTAAGACTGTGGGCAATCATTTCATGATATTTCGAATTTACCTTCGTCGACGAATCGATCGTCGTATCCGATTTTTCCCCCGGTCGAGTCGCGTGGGGAGATGCAGCGGAAGACTCGCTGTGCAGGAGAGTGTGATGGAACCTCGAGCACTTTCGACAAGGCGTGTACGTGCATTTCCCACCATGTGAGCGAAGACAGTTTCTGCACAGAGACGCCCCTTTGACGGTATTCCACCGCTGTGGTACCGTCATCTTTTGAAACTCGCGACACTGATACGCGGAGTGACTTCCTTTTTTACATATCGCGCACTTCGCTGACGCGCCCGTCGCGAAGGTGCGAGCGCCGTTTTCTCCCCGTCGCGTCTTGAACCCGTTTTGGCCCTTGTTGTTCGATCGCGATCTTTTGTTGTTAGTTTCTTGCTTCGAATACGAGGTATCTTGTTCGAGAGAGCACAGACGAAACACGGTCTCGGACACGAATTTATATAATTGCGCGAGCGTCGGCCAAACATTGAGATTAAGGGGTTTTTCCCACTCTATCCGAATATCGTTGGGAAGCGCGCGTTCGATGAACCGAACCAATATACACTCGCCCGGCATATTGTCCAATGACTCGATCATGTTCATGTGTTGGCGCATGTCGTCGACGAGTCTCGCCAACTCTTTATGCGACGCTTTTGTTACCGCGGGCAGCTCGATGATCGCGTCGAGATGTTTCGCGATAAGGACTCAGGCCTTGTCGTACGAATCCATGAGTAACCTCCACGCGGTATCGTAATTGTCCTCACTCACGTTATAAATGAGGATTTTGTTTAACGCGTCACCTTCGAGACAAGTCTTTAAATACGGGAATTTTTGCAACTTGGTTATATCCTCACGAGAATCGATCATCGTGAGGAAGGTGTTTTTAAACGACAGCCACTTTTCGATGTTCCCGTCGAATTTCGGGTGATCCGCGACCGGTAATTTGAGTCGACGTGTGCCATCGATTGGCAGAGAAGTCGCGTTCAAGGAACTGGGAGGCTGCTGCCTTGTCGGTGGCAAGTCTGCCTCGAGCCTTGCTACGAGCGCGAGATATCGCTCCTCTAACTCTTCGAACTCGTTGACTTGATCGTTCTCTTCTTCGGTCACTAATAACGCGAGTTCATCGTGTAATTCCTCGTATGCGCGAAACTGATCCTTGACACGATCTAAACGCAGTTTTGCAATCGCGGGATCGAATTCCGCGTCTTCCGCAATTCTCTCGAGTTTTGTTATTTGCGCTTTCAAAGTCGCGCGTTTTTTATTAATAAACTTTATACGGTTGGCCATTTCGACTAGACGCGAACCGAATAAAATGTTTCGAAGATATTTGACAAAAATACGTATTAATACTTCCTACTGAGAGACACGATGTCTTCGCGTTGAACGTCGTATCTTGACTGACTCTCAAGGGGCAAGCTCTCGAGCCTTTCCACATGTAGTGCATATTTTTCCGAAAAAACACGTACTGACTTGCACGACCCGACAAAGTATTAGAAATCGAGCGCGGCCCGCGTTAGAGTAAACAAGTCCCGGCGCATATATACATCGAGGACCCTTGAGCCCTCGTAAACCGAGACTCTTAGGTCAACGCGGCCTATGTTTTTTATACACGCTGTGACGCGTAGATGAAAACCCTACTCTCGCCCTTGCGAGACAGAGATAAGGATCCCACTCTCGTCCTAGCCGACAAGAGAAGGATCATCTATATAAGAGCCGCCCAGACCAGCGAACCTCAGTTCTTGCATACCTAACAGTAGAAGCTCAGCGACCCTGGGCTACTGAGTATACACCTCCGAAGGATTAATTACGCAATATTTTGTAAAATTGTTTATTAAAAATAAATAAATATTACGAAAGAAAAGAAAACGCGAGAGCCTATACTATGGTATAGTCTCTTTTCTTTTTAAAAAGCTATTCTACGAATAATCCCCGTAACATTTTGGCGATCCTGCCAGGATAGCTTAAACGCGACTTGTGAAGTTATACGGATTACACGAGCTTGTGAAATCGACCTGTATGGTTTTGCCACGGTACCGTCCCTGAACTTCCAGTCATATCGTTGCTATCACTGGAGACTTACCCTGGAATCAATCTCAACGGGTACTACCGAACTCAAGGAGGCCCACAACAAGTTGAAGATATCAGGAAGGAAGACAAAACGATAAGGTAAATTGACTAACCTCGTACGACGTAGCCCGCGAGCCGCGATCGTCCGTCATTAAAAACCGTAAGTGTTCTTCAATTGCAACCAAGTTTGTAGCAACTTGCGAGCAATCAAGAAATAAAACTAAAGGCAAGAATCAGCTCAACCACTGTCCAACATAATTAAAACCACGAAAAACAAACTGGCATTCTCGCAATACCGCGGTCAACAGCCTATCATCAGCGGAGAAGAAGATAGTGCCAGCAGTACGGACATAGTGGAACGGATCCACAACCCATACACCACCGCACCAAACATGTCTCGAGCCACATCACCTACTCGCTCCCTGCGACGGGAAACCGACTCAGAGCCATTCTCGGCAATCAAGGCATTGACCGAAACCTTGCAACAAATGCAAGTAAATATCAACACGAATTTACAACAAATAAAGGTAGATATCCAAGCCACAGCGGAAGAAAACACTAAAAGAGCAAAGGAAATTCGCAGCATATGGGAACACCTGAAAGTCGAACTCACCGAAGACGACTCGGCAGTAAAACCATCAGTCCCGAAACTACCAACGGCACCACCCAATGTAACTACCATCCCAACATCACGACTCACCCGAAGAAACGAATTTCCACCAGATCACACGCCCGACTCATCCCCGGAACGCCAGCCCGAACATAGACAATATCACCCGTCCGACAGTGAACCACCACGAGACGCCATCAAATATGTTCGCACGCTACGAGGATACGACGATGTCGGAGTAGAAGAATTCATACGGTCAGTGAAGCGAGCACAAGCCGTCTGTAGTAGACCAGAACGCCTGCTCGACCTTATCATCAACGATAAGGTAACAGAAGGAGCAGAAAGAGCGATAAGAGGAATCGAAATTCACAGCTACCGAGACCTGTTTCAAGCGCTAAGAGACAACGTGTCAGCATCTACATCATACGAACTAGCACGCAGCAAACTCGTGGCCACCCGACAACAGCCAAACGAAGGAGTCAGGGTATATGATAAACGATTCCTCGAACGGTACAACGACCTGAGATACACCATACAGAACGACGCAACGGAGGACACCTCACGCGTGGAAACCCGAATCGCACTGAAAATCGAAGAGCGGAATGTAATCAAGACATACATAGGAGGACTTCGCGATGAAATATGCATGCAAGTCCGAGGTACACACCCAAAAACACTGCGCGACGCGCGCATGGAGGCTTTGGAAGTGGAGACATTCATACTCGAACGACAACGCCAACGACCGAAACAATTACCCCCTCCTCCAACGAGATTCGTTAACCAGCCCAACCGGGTCCAACCGAACCCTCGGCCGGCAACAGCATTCCCAACTCGAATCGACAACACACCTGCTCGAAACTTCCAACAAATCGAAAGGAAACCACTCTTCGACCGAATGAAGTTGAACTGCAACATTTGCAAACAAGTTGGTCACTCGGCCGACAGATGCTTTCGGAAGCAGGGTTTTCCAGCAGGAACACACACAACCCGGCCACCGAGAGTGAACAACATAACCAATCACGAAGAGATGGAAAAAGATCCGACCTCAGACCACGAGTACGAAGAGACCGATCTGGAACAGACAGAATATTCTCCACCGGAGGAAAACTCTGGAACTGTCAATGGAAACTCGGAAACGTACAGCATAGAGGAAGATACTTACTAGACACGGGATCCTCCATAAATTTAATTAAACGACACATGATCCCACCAATAGTGACAACCCGGCCAGAAACAAAAACATTTTTAATGGGCAACGAGAAACACACTACGACACACAGTGTGAATTTAATCCGATACGGAAAGGAGATACCGTTCCAAATCATACCAGACGACTTCCCCCTCATGGAAGAAGGACTAATCGGACGACCGTTCTTGGAAAGATTTAATTTCGCAATCACCAACGACTCCTTGATACTAGACGACCACGTATCACCTCTCAACGACTCAGGATACTTCTCAGCACCAAGAAGCAACCAGATTCTTAAGTTGCCGACCACACTAAAGAAAGGTAACGTCTATATCTACGAACACGATCAAATCCCGGACGGAGTCTATAACGTCAGCAAAAGATATATCAGAGTACCCATGCGAAATAACACCGACAAACCAATTCTGATCACGAAACAACCCAAATTGGAAGTAGTCAACGTGATCACGAAACAACAAATTACTCACCAAGAAGCAACGGCCCGAACCAAACTACTCATGGAAAACACCCGACTACATCATGTAGAAGAAGCGCACCGAGGCCCCATCGAACAACTACTCGCGAGATACAACCAAATATTCTCGTTACCAGGAGATCCACTACCATGCTCACCCGACACCGAGCACGTCATCAAGGTAAAAGACGACCAACCTATCAACACCTCGTCATATCGACCACCAGAAATCCACAAAGAAGAAATACGAAGGCAAATGAGCGAAATGTTCGAGAAAGGAATAATCCAGGAGTCTAAGTCACCATACAACTCACCTGTATGGGTCGTCCCTAAGAAAGCAGACGCCTCAGGCAAAAAGAAATGGAGAATCGTCATCGACTACCGAAAACTCAATGAGAAAACGGACCAAGACGCTTACCCACTGCCACTCATAGACGACATTCTAGGACACCTTGGCAAGGCAAAATTCTTCTCAGCCTTTGACCTCAGTTCAGGCTTCCACCAAATACCGATGGAAGAGGAGAGCAAGAAATACACAGCTTTCTCCACACCTGACGGACACTTTGAATACAACCGCATGCCATTCGGACTCAAGAACGCACCAGCAACATTCCAACGAATGATGGACACAGCCCTTCGCGGCCTGATAGGCGAAAACTGCTTTGTCTACCTAGACGACATCGTAGTATTCGGCACGACACTACAAGAACACAATAAAAACCTAGAAATACTGTACAAACGGCTCGAACAAGTAGGACTCAAACTCCAACCAGACAAGTGCGAGTACTTGCGGCCCGAACTAGAATACCTCGGTCACCTCATCACCAAGGAAGGAGTCAAACCAAACCCAAAGAAAATCTCGGCAATCAAGGACTTCAAGAAACCAACAACCGTCACCGAGATAAGAGCATTCCTAGGGTTAACAGGATATTACAGAAAGTTCATTAAAGGATTCTCCACCATCAGCAAACCCTTGACGACCTTGACGAAGAAGGACGAAAAATGGGAATGGACAGACAAACGTGAGAAAGCATTCCAAACACTGAAGGAAGCACTCTGCACCTCACCTGTACTACGCTATCCCGACTACAACAAGCAATTCACGCTCACTACGGACGCATCCAACGTAGGATTGGGAGCAGTACTATCACAGGAAGGACACCCATGCGTATACATCTCACGCACACTGAACAAAGCCGAACAAAACTATACCACCACAGAAAAAGAACTATTGGCGATAGTCTGGTCAGTCAAAAGACTACGACAATACCTACTGGGACGCAAATTCCTGGTACAAACAGACCACAAAGCCCTAGTCTGGCTTTACAACAACAGAGACCCATCATCAAGACTAATGCGATGGAGACTCAAGCTCGAGGAATACGAAATGGAAATCGAATACAAGAAAGGCAAGGAAAATTGTGCAGCAGACGCACTCTCAAGGGTATTCGTCACCCGAGATCTACCTCAGGAAGCCCTGAGCGACATCGAGTTAAACCCAGAGGAAGAAACGCCAACAAACATCCTCACGCCAGAACAATTGTATTCGGATTACACAACGTGGTGTTTGACGCAGAATCACGAAGTAAAAATAAACACGCTCCTCAACACCAACAAAGAAACTTGGCTACCTATCCTAAAGAAAGATGGTAACGACAACGAGATAGAACTAGGAGATTACGATGAGAAAAATTGGCTGAATGAAATCTACCTGGGACTCGGATACTTCGCGCAAATCAAAAGGGAACCCCGATTCCTCATAGAAGACCCAACATTGAGTATCTACGAGAAAGAAACCATCAAGGACATCTTAAACTTCCTCGCACACAAAAATAAACTAAAAATCCGCGTCTGTTATAAAAACAGACTGCTGACGGATTCAGAAAAAGAAATCATCCTACGAGAAAACCATGGAGGAACGATGACCCACCATCTAGGCGAGAACAAATCTATCGAACGTCTAAAAGAAAACTACGAATGGAGAGGAATGGAAAGCGAAATGATCCAGTACATCAAGAAATGTATCAGCTGCCAACGCGCTAAACTAACACGAATTCGACCAAAAGCGCCCGCCATAATCACGGACACTCCAACAGCTGCTAACGAGAAGATCGCAATGGACATTTTCGGACCACTACCTACGTCGACAAAAGGGAACCGATTCTTACTCACCATTCAAGACACGTTCACCAAATATTTGATGCTCGTACCGATGAAAAACACCACTAGCGAAAACATCGCCAACGCCCTGATTCAACACTACATCTACACTTTCGGAACACCGAAAAATATACTTACCGACCAAGGACAAAACTTCTTGTCCAACGTCATGGAAGAATTCGAACGATCACTAGGAATCACTCCTATAAGGACAACGGCATACCACCCGCAGTCGAACGGTTCACTAGAAAGAGCCCACGCCCTCATCAGAGACCTCATCAAAACCTCGACGGAAACAACGGAAAGAAACCAGCGTTGGGACGAGAAAATAGCAAGCATAGGCTTCGCGTATAATACTTCAAAACATGAAGGTCACGGACATACCCCGTTCGAACTAACTTTCGGCAGAACAGCACGATTAGCCTCGAGTATCGACAGCTTGAACAATATCACTTACAACGAGCTAATCGAAAAATGGAAGAAAAGACACAACGAAACACTTGCACGAGCTAGAAACAAACTCATACTAGCTAAAGAACGCAGCAAGCAAAGACACGACCAGAACATCTGCAGAACCCAGCCAATATATGCGAAAGGCGAAAAAGTATGGGTCACCGACGAAACGAAACGTCGAAAGCTCGACAATACCTGGGAAGGACCCTACACCATAACACAAACTCTAGACAATAACAATCTAGAAATAGAAAGAAACGGACGCCTAGTGCGAATACACATTGATCGAACACAACCATTCCTTACAGATGAAGCTGTTGACGGCCTGGCTGACAATACATCTGATCCAACTAACGAGAGCGGAGATCACGATCCAACCTCTCAATGACACGACCTTCTACCTCGAAGACCTTGGGAAGGCTCGGGTATATCACCAAACTTGGAGACTAATCGGCACCATCGATATGAGCACCCTGTCGATCAGATATGAACGCATCTGGAGAATGTACACGGACATCCAAACGGCCTGCAATTACAAGTGCCACGAGCAAACGGAGGTCGGCTTACTTCGTACACGCCTCAAAAGAGCCTACAACAACATCCAACTACTGGAACACATCACCAGCCCGCCAAGACGACGCAGAGGTTTAATCAACGCCATCGGCAGCCTGTCCAAAACATTGTTTGGAACATTGAACGAAGACGACCTAGACCACGTAAACCTAGAACTCGACCACGTCTATAACATAACGAACACCTTGAGTCAAGGACTGACGAATCAGACGCGAATAATCAAAATCTTACTTAACAACGCAAAACACGACATCGACAATCTAAATAAACGAGGGGACAGATATCTAAACGAACTCAAGGGAACGAACAACAAATTAAACGAAAACACACAGGACATCTACATATCAGGTTACTTAACTATTTGCGGATCCCTCTTAGGAGACCTCCAAGAGGATACCAACACGTTAACCAACGCGATAGCAGACGCGAAACACGGAATAATCCACCCACAAGTGATCGCTCCTGCGATCCTTCTCCGCGGACTATCCGAATTAGAAGCTATGAACGAACAAAAGTATCCAATTGAAAACACCATAGGAAACTACCAAAACATACTCGACATAGCAACACTAAACATACTACTAGCTAAAAACAAACTTAACTATATTATTGACCTACCCTTGTGGGAAACAGACATCTATACGATACGACACGTAATCCCCATCCCAAAGACCCAAGGAAAAGCAAAAATAATTATGATACCCGAATCAGAATTTATAATGGTCAATCAGGAGCGTAGCTCATATATACCAATTAACGAAGACTACTTACTCGCGTGCCTTAGAACATCCAACGCGCTAAGCTGCAAAAGGAAACAGCCGTCCTTCTTACTAGCAGAAACAGAATCTTGCGATGCAGAGATACTAAATCATCGAGTAAAGACACTTGAGCACGGTAAATGCAGGACAGGTCTATTCCAAATATCTGAACTCGCCTACGTTCAATTATCTAACAACAAAGGCTATATTATCCTCCCGGAAGACTCCATCGAGATACAAGGATTTTGCAACGGCAAACCCAAAATCTTTAAAATATCCCAACCAAGCACAATACAATCGGACGAGGACTGCACCCTCACCACTAACGGAGCCCTCATCAAATTACCCAAGACCACGACGCTGTACCAAGACTCCATCCTTTACCACAAGGATTTCCTGACTCCCATTAACGAAACAGAGCTTAACATTATCGCCGACAAACTAGAGACGATACAACATCACACCGACACAAACGAACTTAACGAACTAGTGACGAACCTAGACGAGATTCAAACACGTATAGACACTGTAAAAACTGCTAGGCGTGCAAAAACATGGAAGGAAAACGCCACTAGCATACTCACTTACGCCGGCTATGCTGGACTAATCCTGATCACACTTTGGGCACTCACCAAACTAGGTATCCTAAGCTGCATTAGCAGAATGTGGCCAAAGAAAATCCGAATCAACATCTGCTGCAACAAACAATCGGTACATCGCAGCCCTCGCAACTATATGGAACCAACGGTGGAATACAGGCCCACCATTGAACATCCCGTTCCACCGCCTCACGAAGAGGAACCACCCCTAAGACCATCAATTCCAATCACCAACCTGGTCAAACCAAGGAAACGCTAAAAACTTTCAGGAGAAAGTTCAATCTAACCTGGGGGGTGTGACGCGTAGATGAAAACCCTACTCTCGCCCTTGCGAGACAGAGATAAGGATCCCACTCTCGTCCTAGCCGACAAGAGAAGGATCATCTATATAAGAGCCGCCCAGACCAGCGAACCTCAGTTCTTGCATACCTAACAGTAGAAGCTCAGCGACCCTGGGCTACTGAGTATACACCTCCGAAGGATTAATTACGCAATATTTTGTAAAATTGTTTATTAAAAATAAATAAATATTACGAAAGAAAAGAAAACGCGAGAGCCTATACTACGGTATAGTCTCTTTTCTTTTTAAAAAGCTATTCTACGAATAATCCCCGTAACACACGCGATACCCGAATATATACATGCGACGTTCTTCGTACAAGCGTACGTCGAACGGAAAGAAAGGAAATATATTTTCGACCATGTCGAACGTTTGAAATGAAGAAAGCGTAGAAAGCCAAATGAAGTAAATTTTTTTTTTCTTACTTCGTGTCCCTTCGGTGTGATTTACGACCCGGCTGAGGAAAGGACCGATGACGAAGTCCACTCGCGGAGTTTTATGCGCAACACATGCGACGAGCGGACAAAGAGAGTTTCCTCTTACCTACATCCGTTATGCATCATACCCTCATAGTAGTAACAAAAACTAGTACTACACAAAAATAATGCGACATAAGAATTTAGAAAAGATAAAATACTTATATTTTTGGAGATGTTAAACGTGTTCCACAGATGACGAGCTCTGGGTGGTGAGGTCCGGAGGCGATGGTCGGTCGGTCGCAGAGTCGTCGTTTCGATAATTCGATGCACTTTTGCACTTTTTTCTTAGCCCTCTTTGAGGGCGTGGGTTCGAATCCCACTTCTGACACCATTTTGTATAGTCGAAGCTCTTTCATAGGCGAAGTTGCCTCGTAGTTATGAATGAAGATCTTTATGTTTTTATAAGAAGGATAGGTTGAGGTTTTTCTTTAATAAAACTCGCGAGTTTGAGCCATCGATTATTACGTTTATTGGCTCTCTGTGGGAAAAGCCTTTCGGCATAAAAACCCACGACGTATATTATTAATATTAAGCGTGTACAAAGCGTGTAAGACACACGTGAGAGTGTCGATTATCACGGGTCAACATGAAATTTGACTTTGATTGCAAAGCATTAAATTTCGGTAGTTTAGGTCGTAATAAGACGGAAAAAAAATATATGGCATGAAAAACTTTGCTTTTGTGCTTAGAAGACTGATTGAACGAAATTTTTAAAAATCTCGGATTTTAATTTTTGATTGAAAATAAAACTATTGAAATAAAAATGTTTATTATTTTTATTAAGTTTTACTATCAAATTAGCTTACAGAAAAGTGGAAAATAACTTAAAAGTGCACACTTTTACTTTTTCTTTTATGTTCATAGCTACTTTCTCTCAATAAACCCCGAATATAGTCGCCCATCATGTTTTCATTGTATTGGCCTTGATAGCGTTGTTCAAAATTCATGATGTCCTGATGGAAACGTTCTCCTTGCTCTTCGGAACAGGCTCCCATATTGTTTTTAAATTTATCCAAATGAGCATGCAGCATATGTACTTTTAATGACATCCTGCAGCCCATGGCCTTAAAATTTGTAAGCATATCCTCAACCAACTTTTCGTAGTTTTCAGCTTTATTATTTCCTCAAAATCCAGAAACTACTGCTTTAAAACTGTTCCAACTTGCTTTTTGAGTACGATTCAGCAACGTTGGAAATTTTTCATCGGCGAAAATCTGTCTTATTTGCGGACCAACAAAAACCCCAGCTTTAACCTTTGCTTCCGATAACTTCGGAAAATTTTTTTTTAAGTATCCAAAAGCTTCTGAAGTTTCATCCAGTTTTTTAACAAATTGTTTCATCAACCCTAACTTAATGTGCAAAGGCGGTGTTACGGGGATTATTCGTAGAATAGCTTTTTAAAAAGAAAAGAGACTATACCGTAGTATAGGCTCTCGCGTTTTCTTTTCTTTCGTAATATTTATTTATTTTTAATAAACAAATTTACAAAATATTGCGTAATTAATCCTTCGGAGGTGTATACTCAGTAGCCCAGAGTCGCTGAGCTTCTACTGTTAGGTATGCAAGAACTGAGGTTCGCTGGTCTGGGCGCCTCTTATATAGATGATCCTTCTCTTGTCGGCTAGGACGAGAGTGGGATCCTTAACTCTGTCTCGCAAGGGCGAGAGTAGGGTTTTTATCTACGCGTCACACCCCCCAGGTTGGATTGAACTTTCTCCTGAAAGTTTTTAGCGTTTCCTTGGTTTGACCAGGTTGGTGATTGGAATTGATGGTCTTAGGGGTGGTTCCTCCTCGTGAGGCGGTGGAACGGGATGTTCAATGGTGGGCCTGTATTCCACCCTTGGTTCCACATAGTTGCGAGGGCTGCGATGTACCGATTGTTTGTTGCAGCAGATGTTGATTCGGATTTTCTTTGGCCACATTCTGCTAATGCAGCTTAGGATACCTAGTTTGGTGAGTGCCCAAAGTGTGATCAGGATTAGTCCAGCATAGCCGGCGTAAGTGAGCATGCTAGTGGCGTTTTCCTTCCATGTTTTTGCACGCCTAACAGTTTTTACAGTGTCTATACGTGTTTGAATCTCGTCTAGGTTCGTCACTAGTTCGTTAAGTTCGTTTGTGTCGGTGTGATGTATCGTTTCCAGTTTGTCGGCGATAATGTTAAGCTCTGTTTCGTTAACCCTTTCATGCACACATTTTTCAGATCACAGTTTTTTCAAAAGAAATGGTGCATTATAAGTTTTTGGGGTCGCTGATCACGAATCTGCTATCAGAATTACGAAATTCGATCATCTAAAATGGCGGATCCAACATGGCGGACTTAATTTGCTAAATTGACTCCGATTTTGATCAAAATTGGTATGCATTGGTTTTCGGGGTCGCTGATTTCAAATATGATATTAGATCATCGAAAAACAAAATGGCGGATCCAACATGGCGAACTTAATTTGCTAAATTGACTCCGATTTTGATCAAAATTAGTATGCATTTGTTTTTAGGGTCGCTGATTTCAAATATGATATTAGATCATCGAAAAACAAAATGGCGGATCCAACATGGCGGACTTAATTTGCTAAATTAACTCCAATTTTGATCAAAATTGGTATGCATTGGTTTTTGGGGTCGCTGATTTCAAATATGATATTAGATCATCGAAAAACAAAATGGCGGATCCAACATGACGGACTTGATTCGTTATTTTGACTCTGACTTAGATAAAAACTGGTGTACATGGGTTTTTGTGGTGGCTGATTTCGAATCTAACATCAGAAGGACATAAATGAAGATTGCGGACATGACATAGCGGACAAAAGTTATGAAAATTACTCTTCACATCTTGAAAATTGATATTATGGGTTTTTGAGGTCACTGATTTGAAATCAGACATCAGATTATCATAATATTCAAGTGACCCAAAAAACCTGCGTATATCAATTTTTACCAAAATCGAAGTCAATCCAACAAATTCACTCCGCCATATTGGATCCGCCATTTTGAATTTCAATGAATAAATATTATATTTGAAATCAGCGACCCTGAAAAACTACGCATACCAATTTTCATTGAAATTGGAGTCAATTTAACGAATTAAGTCCGCCATATTGGATCCGCCATTTTGAATTTCAATAATTGAATATTATATTTGAAATCAGTGACCCTGAAAAACTACGCATACCAATTTTCATTGAAATTAGAGTTAATTTAACGAATTCAGTCCGCCATATTGAATCCGCCATTTTGAATTTCGTCAATCTGATGCGAGATTCAAAATCAGCGCCCCCAAAAACCTATATGTATGAATTCTCTATTGAATGCAATCATAAGTTTCGTCAATAATGAATTTTTTCTCGAAAAAGGGTACTTTTTTTGCATTTGTTTATTTATATTAACAAATTTGCGAATTTTTTAGAGCATTAGAGTACAATTTCGGGTTTATTAATATTATATCATCATGAATTTGTAGAAAGTTCACGAAAATAAATGAATGTCTACTTGAAACGTAAAAAAAAAAACGGCGGCGCAGGTGGGACGCTGAGCGTCCCACCGTGCCGCAAAGGGTTAATGGGAGTCAGGAAATCCTTGTGGTAAAGGATGGAGTCTTGGTACAGCGTCGTGGTCTTGGGTAATTTGATGAGGGCTCCGTTAGTGGTGAGGGTGCAGTCCTCGTCCGATTGTATTGTGCTTGGTTGAGATATTTTAAAGATTTTGGGTTTGCCGTTGCAAAATCCTTGTATCTCGATGGAGTCTTCCGGGAGGATAATATAGCCTTTGTTGTTCGATAATTGAACGTAGGCGAGTTCAGATATTTGGAATAGACCTGTCTTGCATTTACCGTGCTCAAGTGTCTTTACTCGATGGTTTAGTATCTCTGCATCGCAAGATTCTGTTTCTGCTAGTAAGAAGGACGGCTGTTTCCTTTTGCAGCTTAGCGCGTTGGATGTTCTAAGGCACGCGAGTAAGTCGTCTTCGTTAATTGGTATATATGAGCTACGCTCCTGATTGACCATTATAAATTCTGATTCGGGTATCATAATTATTTTTGCTTTTCCTTGGGTCTTTGGGATGGGGATTACGTGTCGTATCGTATAGATGTCTGTTTCCCACAAGGGTAGGTCAATAATATAGTTAAGTTTGTTTTTAGCTAGTAGTATGTTTAGTGTTGCTATGTCGAGTATGTTTTGGTAGTTTCCTATGGTGTTTTCAATTGGATACTTTTGTTCGTTCATAGCTTCTAATTCGGATAGTCCGCCGAGAAGGATCGCAGGAGCGATCACTTGTGGGTGGATTATTCCGTGTTTCGCGTCTGCTATCGCGTTGGTCAACGTGTTGGTATCCTCTTGGAGGTCTCCCAAGAGGGATCCGCAAATAGTTAAGTAACCTGATATGTAGATGTCCTGTGTGTTTTCGTTTAGTTTGTTGTTCGTTCCCCTGAGTTCGTTTAGATATCTGTCCCCTCGTTTATTTAGATTGTCGATGTCGTGTTTTGCGTTGTTAAGTAAGATTTTGATTAATCGCGTCTGATTCGTCAGTCCTTGACTCAAGGTGTTCGTTATGTTATAGACGTGGTCGAGTTCTAGGTTTACGTGGTCTAGGTCGTCTTCGTTTAATGTTCCAAACAATGTTTTGGACAGGCTGCCGATGGCGTTGATTAAACCTCTGCGTCGTCTTGGCGGGCTGGTGATGTGTTCCAGTAGTTGGATGTTGTTGTGGGCTCTTTTGAGGCGTGTACGAAGTAAGCCGACCTCCGTTTGCTCGTGGCACTTGTAATTGCAGGCCGTTTGGATGTCCGTGTACATTCTCCAGATGCGTTCATATCTGATCGACAGGGTGCTCATATCGATGGTGCCGATTAGTCTCCAAGTTTGGTGATATACCCGGGCCTTCCCAAGGTCTTCGAGGTAGAAGGTCGTGTCATTGAGAGGTTGGATCGTGATCTCCGCTCTCGTTAGTTGGATCAGATGTATTGTCAGCCAGACCGTCAGCAGCTTCATCAGGTATTGTCGAGCTTTCGACGTTTCGTTTCGTCGGTGACTCATACTTTTTCGCCTTTCGCATATATTGGTTGGGTTCTGCAGATGTTCTGGTCGTGTCTTTGCTTGCTGCGTTCTTTAGCTAGTATGAGTTTGTTTCTAGCTCGTGCAAGCGTTTCGTTGTGTCTTTTCTTCCATTTTTCGATTAGCTCGTTGTAAGTGATATTGTTCAAGCTGTCGATACTCGAGGCTAATCGTGTTGTTCTGCCGAAAGTTAGTTCGAACGGGGTATGTCCGTGACCTTCATGTTTTGAAGTATTATACGCGAAGCCTATGCTTGATATTTTCTCGTCCCAACGCTGGTTTCTTTCCGTTCCTTCCGTCGAGGTTTTGATGAGGTCTCTGATGAGGGCGTGGGCTCTTTCTAGTGAACCGTTCGACTGCGGGTGGTATGCCGTTGTCCTTATAGGAGTGATTCCTAGTGATCGTTCGAATTCTTCCATGACGTTGGACAAGAAGTTTTGTCCTTGGTCGGTAAGTATATTTTTCGGTGTTCCGAAAGTGTAGATGTAGTGTTGAATCAGGGCGTTGGCGATGTTTTCGCTAGTGGTGTTTTTCATCGGTACGAGCATCAAATATTTGGTGAACGTGTCTTGAATGGTGAGTAAGAATCGGTTCCCTTTTGTCGACGTAGGTAGTGGTCCGAAAATGTCCATTGCGATCTTCTCGTTAGCAGCTGTTGGAGTGTCCGTGATTATGGCGGGCGCTTTTGGTCGAATTCGTGTTAGTTTAGCGCGTTGGCAGCTGATACATTTCTTGATGTACTGGATCATTTCGCTTTCCATTCCTCTCCATTCGTAGTTTTCTTTTAGACGTTCGATAGATTTGTTCTCGCCTAGATGGTGGGTCATCGTTCCTCCATGGTTTTCTCGTAGGATGATTTCTTTTTCTGAATCCGTCAGCAGTCTGTTTTTATAACAGACGCGGATTTTTAGTTTATTTTTGTGTGCGAGGAAGTTTAAGATGTCCTTGATGGTTTCTTTCTCGTAGATACTCAATGTTGGGTCTTCTATGAGGAATCGGGGTTCCCTTTTGATTTGCGCGAAGTATCCGAGTCCCAGGTAGATTTCATTCAGCCAATTTTTCTCATCGTAATCTCCTAGTTCTATCTCGTTGTCGTTACCATCTTTCTTTAGGATAGGTAGCCAAGTTTCTTTGTTGGTGTTGAGGAGCGTGTTTATTTTTACTTCGTGATTCTGCGTCAAACACCACGTTGTGTAATCCGAATACAATTGTTCTGGCGTGAGGATGTTTGTTGGCGTTTCTTCCTCTGGGTTTAACTCGATGTCGCTCAGGGCTTCCTGAGGTAGATCTCGGGTGACGAATACCCTTGAGAGTGCGTCTGCTGCACAATTTTCCTTGCCTTTCTTGTATTCGATTTCCATTTCGTATTCCTCGAGCTTGAGTCTCCATCGCATTAGTCTTGATGATGGGTCTTTGTTGTTGTAAAGCCAGACTAGGGCTTTGTGGTCTGTTTGTACCAGGAATTTGCGTCCCAGTAGGTATTGTCGTAGTCTTTTGACTGACCAGACTATCGCCAATAGTTCTTTTTCTGTGGTGGTATAGTTTTGTTCGGCTTTGTTCAGTGTGCGTGAGATGTATACGCATGGGTGTCCTTCCTGTGATAGTACTGCTCCCAATCCTACGTTGGATGCGTCCGTAGTGAGCGTGAATTGCTTGTTGTAGTCGGGATAGCGTAGTACAGGTGAGGTGCAGAGTGCTTCCTTCAGTGTTTGGAATGCTTTCTCACGTTTGTCTGTCCATTCCCATTTTTCGTCCTTCTTCGTCAAGGTCGTCAAGGGTTTGCTGATGGTGGAGAATCCTTTAATGAACTTTCTGTAATATCCTGTTAACCCTAGGAATGCTCTTATCTCGGTGACGGTTGTTGGTTTCTTGAAGTCCTTGATTGCCGAGATTTTCTTTGGGTTTGGTTTGACTCCTTCCTTGGTGATGAGGTGACCGAGGTATTCTAGTTCGGGCCGCAAGTACTCGCACTTGTCTGGTTGGAGTTTGAGTCCTACTTGTTCGAGCCGTTTGTACAGTATTTCTAGGTTTTTATTGTGTTCTTGTAGTGTCGTGCCGAATACTACGATGTCGTCTAGGTAGACAAAGCAGTTTTCGCCTATCAGGCCGCGAAGGGCTGTGTCCATCATTCGTTGGAATGTTGCTGGTGCGTTCTTGAGTCCGAATGGCATGCGGTTGTATTCAAAGTGTCCGTCAGGTGTGGAGAAAGCTGTGTATTTCTTGCTCTCCTCTTCCATCGGTATTTGGTGGAAGCCTGAACTGAGGTCAAAGGCTGAGAAGAATTTTGCCTTGCCAAGGTGTCCTAGAATGTCGTCTATGAGTGGCAGTGGGTAAGCGTCTTGGTCCGTTTTCTCATTGAGTTTTCGGTAGTCGATGACGATTCTCCATTTCTTTTTGCCTGAGGCGTCTGCTTTCTTAGGGACGACCCATACAGGTGAGTTGTATGGTGACTTAGACTCCTGGATTATTCCTTTCTCGAACATTTCGCTCATTTGCCTTCGTATTTCTTCTTTGTGGATTTCTGGTGGTCGATATGACGAGGTGTTGATAGGTTGGTCGTCTTTTACCTTGATGACGTGCTCGGTGTCGGGTGAGCATGGTAGTGGATCTCCTGGTAACGAGAATATTTGGTTGTATCTCGCGAGTAGTTGTTCGATGGGGCCTCGGTGCGCTTCTTCTACATGATGTAGTCGGGTGTTTTCCATGAGTAGTTTGGTTCGGGCCGTTGCTTCTTGGTGAGTAATTTGTTGTTTCGTGATCACGTTGACTACTTCCAATTTGGGTTGTTTCGTGATCAGAATTGGTTTGTCGGTGTTATTTCGCATGGGTACTCTGATATATCTTTTGCTGACGTTATAGACTCCGTCCGGGATTTGATCGTGTTCGTAGATATAGACGTTACCTTTCTTTAGTGTGGTCGGCAACTTAAGAATCTGGTTGCTTCTTGGTGCTGAGAAGTATCCTGAGTCGTTGAGAGGTGATACGTGGTCGTCTAGTATCAAGGAGTCGTTGGTGATTGCGAAATTAAATCTTTCCAAGAACGGTCGTCCGATTAGTCCTTCTTCCATGAGGGGGAAGTCGTCTGGTATGATTTGGAACGGTATCTCCTTTCCGTATCGGATTAAATTCACACTGTGTGTCGTAGTGTGTTTCTCGTTGCCCATTAAAAATGTTTTTGTTTCTGGCCGGGTTGTCACTATTGGTGGGATCATGTGTCGTTTAATTAAATTTATGGAGGATCCCGTGTCTAGTAAGTATCTTCCTCTATGCTGTACGTTTCCGAGTTTCCATTGACAGTTCCAGAGTTTTCCTCCGGTGGAGAATATTCTGTCTGTTCCAGATCGGTCTCTTCGTACTCGTGGTCTGAGGTCGGATCTTTTTCCATCTCTTCGTGATTGGTTATGTTGTTCACTCTCGGTGGCCGAGTTGTGTGTGTTCCCGCTGGAAAACCCTGCTTTCGAAAGCATCTGTCGGCCGAGTGACCAACTTGTTTGCAAATGTTGCAGTTCAACTTCATTCGGTCGAAGAGTGGTTTCCTTTCGATTTGTTGGAAGTTTCGAGCAGGTGTGTTGTCGATTCGAGTTGGGAATGCTGTTGCCGGCCGAGGATTCGGTTGGACCCGGTTAGGCTGGTTAACGAATCTCGTTGGAGGAGGGGGTAATTGTTTTGGTCGTTCGCGTTGTCGTTCGAGTATGAATGTCTCCACTTCCAAAGCCTCCATGCGCACGTCGCGCAGTGTTTTTGGGTGTGTACCTCGGACTTGCATGCATATTTCATCGCGAAGTCGTCCTATGTATGTCTTGATTACATTCCGCTCTTCGATTTTCAGTGCGATTCGGGTTTCCACGCGTGAGGTGTCCTCCGTTGCGTCGTTCTGTATAGTGTATCTCAGGTCGTTGTACCGTTCGAGGAATCGTTTATCGTATACCCTGACTCCTTCGTTTGGCTGTTGTCGGGTGGCCACGAGTTTGCTGCGTGCTACTTCGTATGATGTGGCTGCTGACACGTTGTCTCTGAGCGCTTGAAACAGGTCTCGGTAGCTGTGAATTTCGATTCCTCTTATGGCTCTTTCTGCTCCTTCTGTTACCTTATCATTGATGATAAGGTCGAGCAGGCGTTCTGGTCTACTACAGACGGCTTGTGCTCGCTTCACTGACCGTATGAATTCTTCTACTCCGACATCGTCGTATCCTCGTAGCGTGCGAACATATTTGATGGCGTCTCGTGGTGGTTCACTGTCGGACGGGTGATATTGTCGATGTTCGGGCTGGCGTTCCGGGGATGAGTCGGGCGTGTGATCTGGTGGAAATTTGTTTCTTCGGGTGAGTCGTGATGTTGGGATGGTAGTTACATTGGGTGGTGCCGTTGGTAGTTTCGGGACTGATGGTCTTACTGCCGAGTCGTCTTCGATGAGTTCGACTTTCAGGTGTTCCCATATGCTGCGAATTTCCTTTGCTCTTTTAGTGTTTTCTTCCGCTGTGGCTTGGATATCTACCTTTATTTGTTGTAAATTCGTGTTGATATTTACTTGCATTTGTTGCAAGGTTTCGGTCAATGCTTTGATTGCCGAGAATGGCTCTGAGTCGGTTTCCCGTCGCAGGGAGCGAGTAGGTGATGTGGTTCGAGACATGTTTGGTGCGGTGGTGTATGGGTTGTGGATCCGTTCCACTATGTCCGTACTGCTGGCACTATCTTCTTCTCCGCTGATGATAGGCTGTTGACCGCGGTATTGCGAGAATGCCAGTTTTGTTTTTCGTGGTTTTAATTATGTTGGACAGTGGTTGAGCTGATTCTTGCCTCCTGCCTTTAGTTTTTATTTCTTGATTGCTCGCAAGTTGCTACAAACTTGGTTGCAATTGAAGAACACTTACGGTTTTTAATGACGAACGATCGCGGCTCGCGGGCTACGTCGTACGAGGTTAGTCAATTTACCTTATCGTTTTGTCTTCCTTCCTGATATCTTCAACTTGTTGCGGGCCTCCTTGAGTTCGGTAGAACCCGTTGAGATTGATTCCAGGGTAAGTCTCCAGTGATAGCAACGATATGACTGGAAGTTCAGGGACGGTACCGTGGCAAAACCATACAGCTCAATTTCACAAGCTCGTGTAATCCGTATAACTTCACAAGTCGCGTTTAAGCTATCCTGGCAGGATCGCCAAAATGTTACGGGGATTATTCGTAGAATAGCTTTTTAAAAAGAAAAGAGACTATACCGTAGTATAGGCTCTCGCGTTTTCTTTTCTTTCGAAATATTTATTTATTTTTAATAAACAAATTTACAAAATATTGCGTAATTAATCCTTCGGAGGTGTATACTCAGTAGCCCAGAGTCGCTGAGCTTCTACTGTTAGGTATGCACGAACTGAGGTTCGCTGGTCTGGGCGCCTCTTATATAGATGATCCTTCTCTTGTCGGCTAGGACGAGAGTGGGATCCTTATCTCTGTCTCGCAAGGGCGAGAGTAGGGTTTTTATCTACGCGTCACAGGCGGCATTAACACTTTTTCCGCTTCAACAATCGGCTCAAATTTTACGTTCTGTTTTCCGACACACAATTCTGTTCTTACAGGCCATGACCGTTGAATATAGTGTTTAGAATCCGCTCTGCTATCCCACAAGCACAAATAACACGGATACTTTGTATATCCACCCTGTAGCCCCATTAAACATCCCACCATTTTAAAATCTCCAATCAGCTCCCAGTCATACTCACAATACTTTACAGATTCAAGCAAAATTTTGACACTTTCATAATTTTCTTTAAGATGTACTGAGTGAGCAATTGGAAGAGACGGAAATTTATTTCCGTTGTGCAATAGAACTGCTTTTAAACTTTTTGTAGAGCTGTCAATGAATAAACGCCATTCGCTAGGGACACATGGTATGCCAATTGCTTCGAACATACCTTTAATGTCATTACAAAAACAAAGTCCATCTTCCTTCGTGAAAAACGTTGCAAACATTTCATGCCTAGTCCGCTGATCCGTGATCTTAACATCATCAAGCAAATTCCACTGTTTCAACCGAGAGCCTAGAAGCTCTGCTTTATTTTTTGGCAAAATTAAATCTCTAATTAGATCGTTAAAATCTTCTGAAGTAATGAGATAGTGTTTTGGTTGTTCAGGTGTAGGCAAAAACTCCTTATCGGAATTACTTTTATAAGAACGAGCTACTTTTCTGCGATAACAAAAGTAAACTTTATACCGAAAAAAGATATTTTCTTTTCGTTTTTGTGCATAACTAACTGGAAAATAATAGTATAAACTTTAGGACAAAGAACGAAATTTTTTTTGTAGAGTCGTGTTATGGACATATAAACGTATAGCCTGTGAGGCTCGTGCCACCGCGATCTTGCGCGCGTTGTATTGTTGCATGTAATATGCCTTACTCCGTAGAGCGCTGTATATGAGAGTATATTTGGGCCTCTCGCGTATTTTAGCACGAATGCTATGTAGAATGAGAAGACACTCGGGAACTTCTCATCTATGTCGTGTTACAGAGAGCAGCCTCTGTATGTATATGGGCACTCGGTCCCGTTATCTGATGATGGGTGCAAGACCTGTGTAAGAATGAGAAGACACTCGGGAACTTCTCATCTATGTCGTGTTACAGAGAGCAGCCTCTGTATGTAGATGGGCACTCGGTCCCGCTTGTGTGTGTGTGAGAGCGTACGCGAGAGCGCAGAGGGTCTCGAGAGGACGCAACGTCCGTCTCTACGCGTCCCCGGCGATCGTCACTCGACGGACGACCGTGATCGACTGTTTTTAAATATATATAATGCACGCTCGAGCCCTTGTCCACGCGAGATTTGGCATCCCTGTGAACACGAGTCGTTCGAGCGCGTCTCGCTCGGAGATCGCAATGGCACAACCCTATAAAACGCTCAGGCACGGCTGTCATCTCGATTTTCTAAGTATGTATATAACGCAGAAAAATGTGCATTGTAATGTGTATTAAGTCTGTATATATCAACGGGTGTGTGTGTGTGTGTGCGTGCGTGCGTGCGTGCGTGTGTGTTATAGAGAAGAGGAAAATCTTCGAAAATACACGCTGGTGGTCAGGTAGTGTCGGATTCTCATCGACTAAAAACCTCTTCTCTTGCCTGCAGTGTGTTTCCCCTCCCGCGGAAACCGCCGCGAGGCATTACTTCGTGGTTAGTCGGTTAGTTTCGTTCTTCGGCGCCACCCCACTCGCTTTTCAGCTTTTCGCTGCTCCCGGAGCTTCCCCGTTATGGCGGCGGTAAGCCGCACCACTGCCTGCCATCCTTCTTCGGAACCTAGCAAGCATTGACCCACTCCCTCAGGGGTCAGGGGTCCGCTCCAGCTTTCGTCGGAGCGGTCCCTTTTCCCGGCAAAACGAGGGCACTGGAACAAAACGTGCTCCACGTCTTCGTCATAACCCGGACACCATACGCACTCGGCGTTGTCGTAAATTCCGAAGCACCGAAGGTAGCTGCGAAAACCACCGTGCGCAGTAAAAATTTGGGTCAGGTGGAAATTGATGAATCCGTGCCATCGGATGATCCACGCTTTGACATCCGGTATGATGCGATGCGTCCATCTACCTTCCCTTCCCGCATCCCATCGACGCGGCCGCTCGTCGATTCTTGCTCGGGACCACGTCGATCAAGGCTCCAACGGGGAATCCTCCGTTCGCTGCCTCCCTTCACGATAGCGATCGGCCCTTTCGGCTGCCACTAAGTCTACAGGTGGGCATCCTGAGACTACCGAAAGGGCACTCTGAGGGCCGCGATCCTGTAGGCTCGTCGGCAAGTAGGGCCGTAGCCCGGGTTTTCTGTCAGAGCCCTGGCCCATATTGGTGCTCCGTACAATATTACGGAGCTCACCACTGATGCCAGTAGTCGTCTCAACTGCTTGGCTCCCCCGATGTTCGACATTATGGCCGCGAGCGTACGCGCCACTTTTACCGCCTTGAAGCCTGCGTTCTCTAGGTGTTCCCTGAACGACAATCGGCCGTTCAGTGTGACTCCCAAATACCGTACAGTGTCTTTCGACCCGATGGTCTGGTCTCTTACCATGACGGTAGCATACAATCGCTGTTGCAATGAGCAGCGTCTCTGTTTTCTCCGCCGCCAATGTCAGTCCATGATCGTTCAACCACGAGGACACCAGCTCTATCTACTTGTCTACTAGGTACTCTACCTCTCTAACGCTCTTCGCAAGGACCACCAATGCGCAATCGCCGGCGTAGGCGAACCGTGGACACCCGCCCTGGAAGCGGCCGTCTCAAGAGACCATCGTATATGACATTCCAGAGGAGGCGACTAAGGCACGAACCCTACGGAACCTCTCCAGTAATATTGTAGGAGCAGGTTCCCCTATCGGTGTCATACAATAGGGTTCTGTTGGACAGACAGCTCGACAATATCAACCGCAGATAGAGCGGTATCCTCATATCTTCTAATGCCAACATGATGTTCTCCCATCTGGCCGAGTTGAAGGCATTCCGGATGTGTAGAGCGATGATAGCACACATGCATTTTGTACACTGGGTACCGCTGATGGCATCAATAGCGATGCCAACCACTCGGCTGATAGCGCCGACCGTCGAACGACCCTTCCTGAAGCCAAACTGGCTGTCGGAGAGACCCTCGGTTCTCTCTATCGCTGCCTCCAGCCTCCCATACAGAACGCGTTCAAACAACTTCCCTGCGATGTCAAGCAGGCAGAGCGATCGGTAAGAGGAGGGCTTTTCCGGGGGTTTGTTTCCCTTCCGAAGGAGCACCAGCCTCTGTACCTTCCATTGCTCTGGGTATGTTCCTTCCCGTAGGCACGCACCAAACGTATCCCAGAAAATTTCCGGGGCGTTCAGAGCGGCACACTTTATGGCCAAGCCAGGCACTCCATCGACGCCCGGGGCTTTCCGACTAGCTCTTCTCCCTGCGGAAGTCGCCAGTTCGGCTAGGCTGATATCCGGCGGCTCTATGTCTCCTTGCGACAAAGAACTGCGAGGCCAGTACTGACCTCCCGCTGGTTGTGCTGTGGGAAAAGGTGTCTAACAATTCTGAGAAGAAGGACGGGGCACGATGGAGGGGCTGTGACCCTTGGCCTGATTTTACGCATAACCGTTTCATACGGCCTGCCCCAAGGATCGAGTTCCATTTTCTCACAGAATTCCTGCCAGCACTTCAGTATAGCAACCTTGATGCCCAGCTTCAGCTATTTTCGCTTCTGCTCATAGACGGCGCCCAGTTCCTGACGGCGCGGCTCTTGCGCTCGCTGGTGTTGTCTCCGAGCCCGTTAGCACTTTCATCGTATTTCTGCGATATCTCCGTTCCACCAGTGTACTGGCGATCACCCTCGAGGATTATTCCTCTTGGACATAGAGGCATCGCATGCCAATGTTATAATACGCGAAAGGCTACGGGCTCTTTCTTGCCCGCTCCGCTCCACGGATAATCCCTCAAGGTGGGTGAGGAACGCAGTGCGGTTGAATGAGGCCGCTGCCCATCTTTCCCTTCCATCACTAGCGACCCTCCGAGAGATCGGTTTATCGTTCCTAGTCTGAAGACGATAGCGCAGTAATCGCTCCCGGTAAACCGATCGCTAACATGCCAGTTGAGCCGGTCGCCCATTAAACGGACATCAACAGAAGTCAAGTCCACCATGGACGTCCGATCCCCCCTGGCAAAAGTCGGGTCGCCAACCGTGTTAGCGATCTCCAGCTCCAACATCGCCACAGCCTCGAGAAGAACACGGCCTCGGTGGTTCGTTCTCGTGCTACCCCACTCTTTGGCTCATGCGTTAAAGTCCTCATCGATGACCAATGGCAGCCGGGAGGTTCTCGCACTGGCTACGAGATTATCTATGTTAAACTGGAACTCCTCGATGGTTGCACTGGGGGGAAAGTAGCAGCTGTCATTTCTTACACCCGCTACCTCCACCCAGGTGAATCCGGCTGAAGGAGAGATAGGTCTGCGCGCAAGATGGAGCTTGCCGCAGATCCACAGGCCACCTTTGCCGGTAGCATCCTTCAGCCAGTTCGTTCCGTCAAGGTCCCGATACTGCTCGGACACCAGAACGACATCCGTATATTCTTCTCGGACCAACTGCCCAAGCAGTTCTTGGACGTCCGAGCAGTGATTAATGTTTAGCTGCAGTACCTTAGCCATTGCTGGTTGATACTTCGGCGTCGGTCCCTGCTTTTCTGTTGCGACAATCCGCGGCCTTGCGGCCATTTTTGCCGCAGCGGAAATATTCGGCCTACCGGTCAACCTCACTCTTGCAGTCCTTCGCTATATGCCCGGTCTCATGGCACTTGAAATAGCGAGTAACTGCTTTACGCTTTTTAACACGGCACCTAATCCAGCCAACCTTCAGCCTTCCCAACCGCGGTAGATTTATGGCCACTGCTGTCGGCAGAAGCATCACGGCCGTCTGGGTGTGGTCTTGCCAGGATTTGAGACGGATCTCTGACGGTAGCACCGTTCCAGGTCCAAACGTCAGGTTGATCGCCTCAGCTACCTCCTAAGCATTCGTGGCCTCGTCCAGGTCGCGAACCTCAATCATTGTTTTCGGAGTCAGCAGTCTTGCCTCGGCTGACTCCTTCAGGACCGCTCCTACTTGCTCTTGGAGTTCTTGGCCGTCCTCTCCTTTCCGCCCCAGCTCGAGCTACAGCTCCCCTGGTTCGCCGGATGAGTGTGATCCGGTCGCCCTGTGGTTTCTGGGTCGAGTTCGAACGCACCGTTCGCAGCACGTCCGGATACGCTACCTCCCCCGTAACCCTTATCGTAAGGGCCTCCGGGCGGCGGGCTCTTTTCACCGTCGACCTAACCGTCTTCGTGGGCGGCGGTCCCTCCTTCATTTTTACAGGCGCCTTCTCTGAGCTGCCCGTGGGTTGTCTTTTCCTGACGACCTCGCTCAATTTTCGGCCGTCCACCTCCGACCTGGTGGGAGCTTCTGGTGCCGCAGGGTGCTGCTGCGGCCTCGCCTTTTTGGCTCCTTTCTTCTTTTCTGCCAGTGGGGGTGAGTTCGGGTGACGCTTGTCACCCGTTTTCTTCGCTGTGGCGAAAACGGGCGACGTCTGCGTCGCAGCACAGCTTTGCGGCTTTGTGTGCGTGGACGTCGCTCTAGTTCCGATCGCCTTCTTCAGCCGGTTGAAGGCTCGTTTCGCTTGTGTGCCCATATCCTTCAGCTCCTTGTGTAGATTCTTTTTCACTCGGATGAATTTCACGAGGTCAAAGAACTGCTACTTAACGAGATGGAGGTTCTCGGAGACCTGTGTGTTCTTCCCTTGCCCTATGTTGGCTGGTCGGCCATCTACTCCCTGTTCGTTTTTGCGGGCGATGGCTAACGACGTCGCGGGGCCCGCTCGATCGTCCCCGACCGGCGCCGGCACTGAGATATCCCTCCTCTACACCGCAGACGAATTTCCTTGTAGTAGACTCTCCATGTTTGGTTTGGGAAACGACGTGCCTTCCCCGTGATTTGTTAATTAAGGTTTTCTCCCCTAGGTTTGTTACGGGTGTCTTTCCCGTTTGCCCTATTTGGTCCGCGGGAGATTTCTCTCCTACCCACTATATCTAGTGGACGTTCCCCTATCCGCCACCCGAGGACGCGCTCTGGTAGCAGTGAGGCTTCTGCTGAGGTACGGTCGATGTTCACCTACCTCGTCGGGGTCAGTAAGGAAATTGTTCACTTTTTATTTCATAAGATTCATAGATTTGTAAACTGTTGTCGCATATATATAATGTATATTTTAGTGTTAACTTATAGAATTGTAAATGCACTGTTTAATAGGGACTTATAATATCCTTCTTTCAATGTGGGTGTATGAGTTATACGTTGTGACAAATAATAAATTGTGCAATCGTTTTCAATCAAAAGTAAAAATAGTTTCCCTCGACAAATCTATGTGTTTATATTTCCACCATAAATGAAAAAAAAAAAAATTCCTCGTATATTTGTGTTGTTTTAAAATTATTTTCCCTTAAGCTAAGCGGCACAACATGCGCCGTATAAGCTCATGAGGCGTATGTGCCCCACGTCATGAGAGCTGATCGCCACGCTCGTGAGCTCATAAGCTGATAGTGCGAGCGAACGGGGCTGTAGAAGCTGGACCACCCCCGCGCATACATCGTACAAACTTATGGCCGCGCCGTTCTCCACGCCGCCGACGCCGCCGCCAACAAGAAGTTTATATATTAAGAGGTTAAACGTGCGATAAAAACGGGGGGTAATCTTTTACACAATGGACGTGTGTTGGAAACATCAATGGACGTCGTTGATATGTGGTCCAACCGGCTGTGGGAAAACCGTTTCTGTGCGGCGATTCTTGCGAAATTTAAGAGTCATCAGTGATACAGCGTTCGATCGCGTAATATTTTACCATGGAGATAATCTTGACTCCGAAACGGTCGATCTATTACGAAATACTCATCGAGATCCGGCAAACAAAAATATTAAGATTGAGCTGCACGAGGGCCCTCCGCAACCACAGAATTGTTCGCACGATAATAATCTTAAAAAATTAATTATTATCAACGACTTAATGCGAGAATCATCGAATAATACGATAGTGGATCTTCTCACAAAAGGGAGCCATCATAATAATATCAGGGTTATTTTTATAACTTAAAATATTTCTCATCAAGGACACGGTCAACGTGATATTTCTCCGAACGCGAATTATATCGTAGTACTCGAAAATTCTCGCGATCGAACGCAAATTCAACATTTGGCAAGACGAGTATACCCTGAGGATACTCGATGATTGACAGCGGGGTATCACGATGCGACTTCTGAACCACATGGTTACCTTTTGCTGGATCTCAAGCAATCTACGCCGGATATTTACCGCTGTCGCACAGCTATATTTCCCGAGGTTCCTCACATGCATGTCTACATGTCGAAAAAAAAAAATGCTGGTCTCCTGAAGTAAACTGAATGTATTTAGGATAATGTAAAAACGATCTTCGAGTCAGTTGTAAAATCGTACGACATGGGTAAACATCGTCGCATCATGATTGCCTGTAAAAAGAACAATGGACAGTGTTCTGCACGATCACCGATCGGTAAACGTCACGTTGCTCTACTGAATGCTCTTTGTCACACGAGTAAAGAACAACAGCTAGCCATACTGCGCTCGGCCGATGAGTCATTCATTAAGTATATAGGTGAATGTGCGTTAAACATCTTACAAGGCGTGGTACAGCTTAAAACAGGCGTGACAAACCATTTAAAAAGATATAAAAATGTACTACGTAAACTAGTGCCGTACCGTGTGACCGACACCACGGGACAGAACGGTGGTGGTAAAGGTGGCAGTGGTGGCGACACTGAACGTAAACGATGAAAGTGCAATTGGAGAGCGAAGAAACGTCTTATGATTCAGAAAGGCTTTGGAGCATTTTTGCCTCTTTTATTAGGACCGGTTATCTCAAGTTTGCTTAGTGGACTGTTTGGAGGCAAAATTGAAGGAGGTAACGGTCATTAGCGTAAAGCTTAATTGTTAGCGCTTGAGCATCCCCCTACCAAGATCTTATGGAGCACGTGAAGAAAATGATTTTAGTACCGGCTGAAGAGGCTGAGAAGTGGATAGAATGATCGGCGGTGGAACATCGTCACCGACAGCCGTTCAAACAACTGTACAGGCACCGGGTGATAGAGTATCACGTCTCGACGCTGAATGTTCCGATATTTTATACTAAAAAAGTGTCCCGATGAAGCCGCCAAGCGGAAATTCTATCCGCAGGTATTGCAACGATATTTGTTTCACTATGATGTCCAGAATGGTATGACGACTTCAAACATGTCAATTCCACCACCAGAGTCGTCAAACAATCAGCAACTAACACCGGAAATGGATGATTTGAATACAACGATGATCGTAAACAGTGTACCTGATGTATATAAGTGTCAAGTAAAAGCGCTCACGAGTTACTTGCGTAACTCACCGGCAGCATCACAACGCATCACGTGGGATAAAGAAGACCTCGTGACGATAGACGGCATACTCCTACCCAATTCAAATATTGTCAATCTCGTTAACGATGCAGTACGTGCTAGTAAAAACTTCAAAGCTAATGGTCGAGTACAATTTATCAAAACTCTTCGCGCGGTTTCCACACCTGGAACATTTATCGGGAACGATGGGCTGTGCAATATGGGGAATACACATATCGTTCGCAAACGGTCTCGAAAGAATTCTGATAATTTAAACAGTTGTCTTTATTACGACGGCGACGACGACGACGACGATGACGACGTAAAGAACATCGAAAACCAACGTATTGCCACAGTTGCTACTAAAAAGCATGCTACCGCTAAGGCCGTGAAACATTTCGTGAAAGGACTAAAGAGGAAAACAGCTGAGAAACAATAAGGATTTCCCCGCTGGCTTAAATTGTGAATCGTATTGTACCTCCCATTGATGGGCGTATGTGGGGCGTGAGAAATATGCCGTTTGAAAAAGTTTATTACGATCCGGCACATCCTGCAGGTTATGCAGGGGCAATGCAACTAATCGACAAAAAATAAAGCGGATAATGTTTACGACTGGTTGACCCAGCAGGATACATACACTATCCGTGAACCGGTCCGTCGTCTATTCCCTCGTTTGTTCTCTAACGTTATGAATATAGACGACGTCTGAAGGCGGACCTTGTAGATTTACGATCGTTAAAAAGCTACAATGACAATGTCTCATATCTGCTCACTGTCATTGATGTATTGAGCAGCTACGCTTGGGTTAAGCAACTGCAGGATAAAACCGTGCACACCGTCAAAGAAGCATTTAAACGAATTTTTAAACGCAGCATCAATCGTTTACCTGTTTGTCTGCAGAGCGATAAAGGTAAAGAATTCATCGGTAAAGAGCTACAGACGTTTCTCAAGAAAAGCGATATCAATTTTAGGGTTACACGTAATCCCGACATAAAAGCGGCAATCGTCGAACGCTTCAATCGTACACTCAAAGAACGAATGTGGCGCTATTTCACACATCGAAATACACGACGCTACATCGATGTTCTTCAGCAGTTTGTTTACGCATACAATCATGCTAAGCACTCGTCAATTAAGATGGAGCCGGCATCGGTGACGTTATACAATGCGGATAAAGCGTTGGAGAATATGACAAGCGCTTCTTTGAGACAACGTGCGAAAAGACCTTCCTCTCTGGTGAAATACAAGTGCGGCGATTATGTTCGGATTAGTCGAACAAAAGGCACGCTCGAGAAGGGTTACGAACGAAACTGGAGCGAAGAAATTTTTCGTATCACTAAGGTTGTAAACCGTCAGGGGATACGCGTCTACGAGTTGCAAGATCTTGAAGGCGAGTCAATTGACGGTTTCTTTTACACTGAGGAAATAACGCTTGTACATGAGAAACGCGTGACACAGAATCAAGAGTTTAAAATTGATCGTTTTTTAAAAACAAAAGGACGAGGCTCGAAGAAACAACTCTTTGTCAGCTGGATCGGCTATCCGTCAAAATTTAACTCCTGGATACCTGCTTCTAACGTCCACAACCTCGGTGTCTAACGTCACGAAAACAGTCATCATGTACAACGATGAAAATTTTTATCTAGTGTTACCCAGCAACAGCAGTTTGAAATACTTTCCGGATAACACGACGACGCGCTTCACTACTCAACTTTCACGTGAAATAACTTTGAGTAGTCAATGGGCCGTTGGCTTGTCGGAAATACACATACCCTTTACAATGATACACGTGCAACGAGCGGAGACGGCAATTCAGTGGACGGTGTGTGACAAAACAGAGTATATAACAGCACATATGGCCCACGGGCTCTACAAGAATCATGTAGAATTTATGAAAAATATAGACGATCTACCGGGATTGCGGGAGGCTGGTATACGACTTGTCGACGCTGAAAACGCTCATGGTTACGCAGCAATTGAGGGGGACGAGCATGTGAAAAAGTGTGGGAGTAAAGGTGTGGCTTCCCCGAATACATTGTGTATGAATAAAAAGGTTGCCCGTATATTAGGTTTTAACGCTACAGCCGTTGACGACTAGGAAACATCGAAAACTGTATACCTAGGTTATAAACGGGGCATCCAGCGTGAAGGACAGATGCCTTCTTGCATCGCTCGCGGCTTCCCGAACAGCTTTTTGTCTATACCGATCTATGTGTACCGTACACGGTGGGCGACACCAAGGCCTCTCTGCTACGGAACGTCAATCTGAATACCACACAGTATACGTACGCGGCGATACAGGTGAAATATTTTTCACCCCCAAATTATATACCTTTGCTCAATAATTGCTTTCGTAGTGTCGAGATAGATATAAAAGATCATCTGGGGGAGCCAATCGCATTCGAGTACGGTACGTTAACCCTTACGCTTCATTTTAAACGGATTGGTTAGACAGTATGGCGGTCCATTATACGAGTTATTACGGGAATCAAATAGGCGGTGGGGCCGGACGTATAGGTAACGTTTTTGTGAGTGCACCGTACCAACGGGGTCACGGCATCGAGAGGTTTCTCGGTGGTCTATTCAGAAGTGTACTACCGCTGCTGACAAAAGGCGCTAAAGCCGTGGGAAAAGAGGCCTTACGGGCAGGTTTACACGTTATCGAAGATGTGAGCGGTAACCATATACCATTTAAGGAATCGCTTCGGCGGCGGGTCATGGAGTCTGGGGAAAATTTGAAACACAAGGCCAATGACAAAATCGCTCTACTCATGAGAGGCTCCGGTTATAATCGGTCGATCAGTACACGAACAATGCAGTCGTTGACGGGCCGTACACCTGCACGTACCCGCGCCAAAACAAGACCACCCGCTCGAACAGAACAAAGAGGAATACCGCCGTCGCACCAACGAGGAAAAAGAAGAGAAGGACAGCCACGGGGAAAGTGACGAAGAGACGAAAAAATACCAAGTGTAAGAAGAAGAAGAAGAAGAAGAAACGAGCAATTATCGACATTTTCGGAAGTGCTTGAACATCATGTCTTTTTTACATTCACACTCTTGTGAGTGCATGAAATCGGAGCTCGACTTTTTCACTATACCGCCAACGCAAACTTCCATAGAAGCCTCTCGATGGGTCTATTACAAACCTGTCTCTTCATTGTCGGACGATGGCCCCATCGAGTTTGTTATACCGGGTCATTGTGACGAGTACTTGGATCTGGCCCACACTATGATCAGTGTAAAACTGAAAGTACTAGCCAACGCTGACTCATTGTACAAAGTAGCGCCTGTTAATAACTTTCTACATAGTCTCTTTAATCAGGTTGATGTATTTTTCAACCAAAAACTTGTCGCACCGCCCAATAATGCTTACGCCTACCGGGCGTACATTGAAACGTAGCTCAATTATGGCCCGGCTGCAAAACAATCGCATCTGACGACGGCTTTATGGTTTAGGGATAATCAGGGTAGCTTCGAGTCAATGCCTGGTGCGAAAACAGAGCCTATAAATTATGGACAAGAGATTCGCTCGAAATATATCAGATTGATTTTCTTGACGACGTCAGCGTTAAATACAATTCTTTCTCGTAGGCATCCCTTTGACAATGTTCGCATTCTCTTCTGGTCGGAGGGTACCCTTCGAGACGAGGGTCGAGATCGGATACCAGCGAATGCTTCCCGCAGAATCGAAATGATGCGACTTCGGGATCGGGTTGAATATGCGTAGGTAGTTTCGTCCATAGGTAAGGGATAGCGTCGCTCCAGTGTCTTAGCAGTAGCGGCTTGGGTATATATGACAGTTCCTCCCTGGTGAGTTCCCAAGGGTCTTTGCCGCAGTCGATAATGAGTATACCGTCGATGATATCCATTGTTCTTAGTACTGCTGCTACAGTTCTTCTCAAAGTTCGACAGACCGATTCTGGAGTTCTACTTTTATATTATTCAAAGGAGGGTGGAGGGGATGTATTCACAAAAGCGCAGTCGATTTTTGTCAAGTTTATTTACAGATGGCATCCGAAACGAGTCGTGCATGTTTGCATACTTGAAGGTGTACATTTATTGCCGCCCCCTTGCAAAGGAACGAAACGTGTTTGATTTACATGATGTCTTTTTCGTTTTACATGTTTAAGTTTCTTGTAATACTGTTGCACTATATTATCGTTTTTTTACGTTATTTGTTGAAGATATCCGGTAAAAAGCAGCCAGGCTATACGCACGAGACATAAAATCGAAAAAAATAATGCAATTTTCTCCACATACTTTAGACTTGATCGACTGTAGCGGCTTGGTGTTCCAGTCATAAGTAACGGTATTTCGTCGTAGTCGATTATGATGCTTGCCGACGAGAGGGGCTAGACCATAGCTGTCGAAAAAGGTGCCTCGGCCATTGTTGTCCACGTATATGGCGATCCAATGTGTTCCGGGTTGCGTATGAGACCAGCAACTCCGGATTCGATCGGCGGGGAAGACTCCTTTCGTCTCGGCTCTTACGTGCTGTAGACCCTCTAGTACCTCCAGACTGTTCATTATAAATACTCACGGGTCCTGAGTGGGGACGACGTTTACGATACTGGTGATTATTACCGCCACGGGTTCCAGATGCTGATGTCGATGTCTCGGTGGCGGTGGGGGTGAGTCAAGTTTATTACAGTAGAGGGCTACTATTTCTTCTGCGGGTACCGTACTGTCGCAGATTTTTAGGGTAACACTTTTGTCAAGGGTCACTGCTGCCTCTGTTATATACTCTCTCACGAAAGATTTACGATTGTTATCTTTTGGGATCTCGTCGTGGACTGTTTTTTTTTATAGCGTCGCTTGGTCGATCTTTTCTCCTCGCAGCGCCAACCGCTTCCGTTCAAATGGGATTGACTTCATCTAAAAGTTAAATCTGAAGCCAACGTTTAATCTTTCTTCATCACACCGTGATAAATGCATCATTGTCGTACAATGGCCTGTTTCTGAACCTGGGCCCCTCGTACTCTTCGAGGTTGACAATGTCGCGTCCGAGAACATCGCGCGAAATGTCGGCCACGAGTATAGATGCGAAGTGCGTAACGACACTTGGCTCTTAGAGTTGCGTAGACATTCCACAATGGTGTATCACCGTCAACTCACTCGAGACCGTGATGAAAGCACGTCAAACGATAATTACTGGCCCGTACTTCTTTGGGCAACTCGCGAAATTCGTGTGGGGTTGATCACCCAATGACCAAAATAATCGCCCTGTAGCGTTGTTACGGCAATCCTTTTGGGTAGAAACTAGCCGTTCTTTCCGTACAGGGCTTGAATATCCACTATAGCGTCCTTGATGAAGGTTGAATGCAAACTGTTGTAGCATATACCAAGATCCCACGGTTCAAATACTATTTCAGGCCGGCACTCCAAGTCCGTGCTTTTCCAAATAGGCGTGACATATTGATGGCTGGAGAGGGTGAATTTTTGTCTCGATTGCCATGCAGCGCTCAGGCAATAAAATCGGTAATAACCTGACGGGCAAAATCAATTTCAATGACGTTATCGTACTCGGCATAAACGATAAAATTTACTTTAGCGGTAGGGGCCCGGGCGAAGCGTACCTCGAGTCTCACACTGCCGTGTTTCACGAGGTTCCAGTGAGTCAAACAGTTTGACGACAAATCGGATGTCAAGTCAAAGGCAAACAGACAATATCCTCTAGCGTACGGTTCACGGTACATTTCCAGCCCCTCGTTTTGAAAATGTATACCTGTGCCGGAAAAGAAGGTATGGTAGCTCTGGACCCAGTTTTCGTTCCCGCTGAAGTCAGGTTGCAGCGGTTTTTCCGGTATCTGTTGTCCATCAACGTAGAGCGATAAAAAATGTGTCGAATGATGTTGGAAATTGAAGGGATTCACAGTTTTATCGCCATTGAAAGCTGTGTTGTATACAAAACCGAGTATAACACGTTTCGGAAATTGCCCAAGGATTACATTGTTCAATGTATCGCCTGTTATTCCGCTGTGCATGGTAAAGCATTTAACCTCCACGCGCGTAATAAGGTACTTGCTATGAGTACTCCAGGACTAATTTTTGCCCGTCGTACCAGCAGAGTCACACGTCGTACCAGCAGAGTCACACCGTACTCTATTTATAGTGTGGGCAGGATCCAAGTACTCGGCGTCATGATCCGGTTTAAGAAACTCGATGGGGCCATCGTCCGACAATGAAGAGATCGGTTTGTAATGGGCATTGAGAGGCTTCTATGGAAGTTTGCGTTGGCGATATAGTGAATTAGTCGAGGTCCGATTTCATACACTCGCAGGAGTGTGAATGTAAAAAAGACATGATATTCAAGTACTTTCGAAAATGTCGATGATTGGTCGTTTCTTCTTCTACTTACTCTTGGTATTTTTCCGTCTCTCCGTCACTTTCCCCGTGACTGTCCTCTTCTCTTCTTTCTTCCTTGGTGCGGCACCGATATTTCTCTTCGTTCTTTTCGAGCGGGTGGTCCTTTTTCTGGCGCAGGTACGTGCAGGTGTACGACCCGTCAACGACTGCATTGTTCGTGTATTGATCAGCCGATTATAACCAGAGCCGTTGATGAGTGGAGCGATTTTTTCATTGGCCTTGTGCTTCAAATTTTCCCCAGATTCCACGGCCCGCCGCCGGAGCGATTCCTTAAATGGTATATGGTTACCGCTCACATCTTCGATAACGTGTAAATCTACCCGTGAGGTCTCTTTTCGCACGGCTTTAGCGCCGTTTGTTACCAGTGGTAGAACACTTCTGAACAGACCACCGAGAAACCTCTCAATACCCCTTTTGGTACGGTGCACCCACAAAAACGTTACCTATACGTCCGGCGCCACCACCGGTTTGATTCTCGTAATAACTCGTATAATGGACCGCCATATTGTCTAACCAATCTGATTAAAATGAAGCTTAAGGGTTAACGTTCCGTACTTGAATGCGATTGGCTCGCCCAGGTGATCCCTTATATCTATCTCAACGCTGCGAAAGCAATTATTGAGCAAAGGTATTTAATTTGGCGTTGAAAAATATTCCATCTGTGTCGCCCCGTACGTACACTGTGCGGTATTCAGATTGACGATCCGTAGCAGAAAAGCCTGGGTGTCACCCACCGTGTATGGTACACACAGATCGGTATAGACAAAAAGCTGTTCCGGGAGGCCACGAACGATACAAGGAGGCATCTGTCCATCATGCTGAATTTCCCGTTTATAACGTAGGTATACAGTTTTCGATGTTTCCCGGTCACTAGCGGCTGTACCGTTAAACCCTAATATAGGGCAACCCTTTTATTCATACACAATGTATTCGGGGAGGTCACAATTTTATTCCCACACTTTTCCAACCGCTCGTTCCCCTCAATTGCCATGTAACCATGAGTGTTTTCAGCATCGAAAAGTCGTATACCGGCCTCCCGCAAAGCCGGTAGATCGTTTATATTTTTCATAAGTTCTACATGATTCTTGTAAGGACCGTGGGGTATATGCGCTGTTATATACTCTGTTTTGTCACACACCGTCCACTGAATTGCAGTCTCGGTTCGTTGCATGTGTAACATTGTAAAGGGTATGTGAATTTCCGCCAAGCCAACGGCCCATTGACCACTCAACGCTATTTCACGTGATAGTTGAATAGTGAAGCGTGTCGTGGTGTTATTCGGAAAGTACTTCATACTGCTGTTGCTGGGCAACACTAGATAAAAATTTTCATCGTTGTACATAATGACTGTTTTCGTGACGTTAAACACTAAGGTTGTGGAAGTTCGAGCCTCGTCCCTTTGATATTAAACTCCTGATTCTGTGTCACGCGTACCTCGTGTACAAGTATTATTTCCTCGGTGTGAAAAAAACCGTCAATTGACTTGCCTTCAATATCTTACAACTCGTAGACACGTATCCTCTGACGGCTTACAACCTTACTGATACGACAAACTTCTTCGCTCCAGTTTCGTTCGTAACCCTTCTCGAACGTGCCTTTTGTTCTACTGATCCGAACATAATCCCCGCACTTGTAGGTAACCAGAGAGGAACGTCTTTTCTCCCGTTGTCTCAAAGAAGCGTTTGTCATATTCTCCAGTGCTTTATCCGCATTGTATAACGTCACTGATGCTGGTTCCATCTCAATTGAGGAGTGCTTGGCATGATTGTATGCGTAAACAAACCGTTGAAGAACATCGATGTAGCGTCGTGTATTTCGATGTGTGAAATAGCGCCACATTCGTTCTTTGAGTGTACGATTGAAGCGTTCGACGATTGCCGCTTTTATGTCGGGATTACGTGTAACCCTAAAATTGATATCGCTTTTCTTGAGAAACGTCTGTAGCTCTTTACCGATCAATTCTTTACCTTTATCGGTCTGCAAAAATTCGTCAAAAATTCGTTTAAACGCTTCTTTAACGTTGTGCACGGTTTTATCCTGCAGTGGCTCGACCCAAGTGTACTTGCTCAATACATCAATCACCGTGAGCAGATATGAGACATTGTCATTGTAGCTTTTTAGCGATCGTAAATCCACCAGATCCGCCTCCCAGGCGTCGTCTATATTCGTAACGTTGTAGAACGAACGAGGGAATAGACGACGGACAGGTTTATGGATAGTATATGTATCCTGCTGGGTCAACCAATCGTAAACATTATCCGCTTTATTTTTTCTGTCGATTAGTCGCCTTGCCCCTGCGTAACCGGCAGGATGCGCTGGATCGTAATAAACTTTTTCAAACGCCATATTTCTCACGCCCCTGACTATGGGAGGTACAATGCGATTCACAATTTAAGCCAGCGGTGAAACCCTCGATATTCCTTAGCTGGTTTCCGCTTTTGTCTTTTAGCTAAATGTTTTACGGCCTTGACGGCATTGTACTTTTTAGTAGCAGCTGTGGCAATACGTTGGTTTTTGATTTTCTCTTCGTCGTCGGCGTCGTCGTCGTCGTCGTAATAGACGCCACTGTTTAAATTATCTGGATTCTTTCGAGAACGTTTGCGAGGGATATTTGTATCCCCCATATTTCACAGCTCATCGTTCCCGATAAATGTTCGAGGTGCGGAAACAGCGCGAAGAGTTTTCATAAATTGTACACGACCATTCGCTTTAAAGTTTTTTCTACCACGTACTGCATCGTTAACGAGATCGACAATATTTGAATTGGGTATGAGTATGCCGTCTATCGTCACGAGGCCTTCTTTGTCCCAGGTGATGCGTTGCGATGCTGCCGACGAGTTACGCAGGTAACCCGTGAGCGCTTTTGCTTGACGCTTATATACATCGGCTACACTGTTCACGATTATCGTTGAATTTAAATCGTCCATTTCCGGTGTTACCTGTCGATTGCTTGACGACTCTGATGATTCAGTTGACATGTTCGAAGTTGCCGCACCATTCTGGACATCAACGAGAAATAAATATCGTTGCAACACCTCCAGATAGTGTTTCCACTTGGTGGCTTCATCGGGATACTTTCTTGAGTTTAAAATATCAGAAAGTTCAGCGTCGAGACGCGATACCGCATCACCCGGTGTCTGTAGAGTTTTTTGATCGGCCGTCGGTTGTTCCACCGCCGGTCATCGGTTTTTTCCACTTCTCAGCCTTTTTAACCGGTACTAAAATCATTTCCTTTGCGTACTCCATAAGATTTGGCGGGGTGATGCTCAAGCGCTCACGATTCAAATTTACACTAATGACCGTTACCTCCTTCATCTTTACCTCCAAACAGTCTACTAAACAAAGTTGAGATAATCGGTGCTAATAAAAGTGGTAAAAACGCTCCACAGCCTTTCTGCATCATAAGACGTTTCTTCGTTCTCCAATTGTACTTTCGTTGCTTACGTTCAGAGGCGCCACCACTGCAGCCTTTACTACCACCGTTCTGTCCCGTGCGGCCGGATACACGGTACGGCGCTAGTTTACGCAGTACATTTGAATATCTTTTTAAACGGTTATTCGTGCCTGTTTTAAGCTGTACCACGCCTTGTAATATGTTTAAAGCACATTCACCTATACACCTGGCGAATGACTCATCGGCCGTGCGCAGTATGGCTCGCTGTTGTTCTTTACTCGCGTGACAAAGAGCATTCAGCAGAGCAACGTGACGTTCACCTATCGGTGATCGTGCAGAACACTGTCCATTGTTCTTTTTACAGACAATCATGATGCGACGATGTTTACCCATGGCGTACGATTTTATAACTGACTCCAAGGTCGTTTTTACATTAGCCTATAAATACATTTAGTTTACTTCGCGAGACGAGCTTTTTTTTTTCGGCACGTAAGCATACATGTGAGGATCGTCGGGAAATATAGCTGTATGACAGCGGTAAATATCCGGCGTAGGTTGCTTGAAATCCAGCAAAAGGTAACCATGTGGTTCAGAAGTCGCATCGTGATATGACTCTGTCAAAAATCGAGGATCCTCGGGGTATACTTGTCTTGCTAAATGTTGAATTTGCGCACGATCGCGTGGGTTTTTGAATATTACGATATAATTGGGGTTTAGAGAAACATCACGTTGACCGTGTCCTTGATGAAAAATATTTTAAGTTATAAAAATAACACTGATATTTTTATGATGGCTCCCTTTTGTGAAAAAATCCACGATCGTATTATTCGATGATTCTCTCATTAAATCGTCGATAATAATTAATTTTTAAAAATTATTATCGTGCGAATAATCCTCTGGTTGCGGAAGACTGTCACGTCCCGCAATTCTTTTCGATAACGACATCCTCCATTCTTTGAACTCCGGTCCCCACTGTAACTTGAACCCTTCCTCTCCACGTGCTTTTAAACCGAAAATCTCCATTCCATAATCCACCCGCGCACCCGGAAAAATGTCACACTCAGCTCGTCAGCACTCTGCGAACAATAACCCCACCGCACGTACCTAAGACGGAGCAACGTCCGTACTACGACGAAACTGAGCAGACTCAGCTCGTCAGCACTCTGCAAAACAATAATAATCGCACTGCACATACCTAAGCCGGAGCAACGTCCGAACTACGACTAAACGCTCCCCCCGACAATTATTCCGCTCTAATCAGATCATATAAGAACCCTTCCCTTCCGAATCAGGCAGTTCTCCCGACGGTTTCTGGAACAACGGTTCTCTCCAGTTCTTCCGACCATCCCAATTCAGTCGTCCGACAAAAGTCAAACGTGAGGAATTTCGCTAGCTCTTTAACTCGCGACTAAACCATATCCGAACCTGTATGCGTCACTCTGTCTGGTATTTCTTGCGCGAAAGATAACTCCGAGACGAGCGAAATTGTAACAGTCCGTGCGGACGCGTGAGTGTGAGTCGCATACGTACAACCGCGGCCTTCGGCGCAATCGGACACCGCAAGGCCCTCGAACTCTGCGATCTACGTCCGCAGCGAGCGAACACACGCCGAGCAAATGGAAGCGACACTTGTTATAGCTTCTACTATTTATAAACCCTTATCGGGATCTGGTAACAATAAAACCTTGGAGGCATCTACAAATAAGCTTCCGCATTGCATCATCTCCAAACCCCTTACCCTTCGGCTCTACCCCGTTTTCCTTCCCACCTCATCCCGAGCTATTGCGCATGGCGTAGGCTAAAAAGAGGAATGCGTAATTGTATGCCCGCCTCTTCTCGAGACGTGACAAGGCCCTCGTGCAATTCAATCTTAATATTTTTGTTTGTCGGATCTCGATGAGAATTTCGTAATAGATTAACCGTTTCGGTGTCAAGATTGTCGCCATGGTAAAATATTACGCGATCGAACACTGCGTCACTGATGACGCTTAAATTTCGCAGAAATCGTCGAACAAAAACGGTTTTTCCACAACCCGTTGGACCACATATCAACGACGTCCATGGATGTTTCCAACGCGCGTCCATTGTGTAAAAGTTTACCTCCCGTTTTCCCAGCCCCCCCCCCCCCTCCCCCCCCGCGCGCGGCGGTGGTCCAGCTTGTACAGGCCGGTTCGATCACACCATCAGCTTATGAGCGAGCGAACGTGGCGATCAACTCTTATGACGCGGTGGGGGGCACATGCGCATCATAAACTTATACGGCGCATGTGGTGCCGCCTAGCTTATACGAAAATAATTTAAAAACAAAACAAATATACGGGGGAATTTTTTTCATTTATTGTCGAAATATAAAAACATAGATATATCAAGAGAAGATATTTTCAATTTTGATTAAAAACGATTTCACAATTTATTACAGCGCATAACTCATAGACGCATGTTGAAAGAAAAATATCGTTTTTCGTTAAACACGATATTTACAATTCTATAAGTTAACACTAAAATATACATTATATACGCCAACAGTTTATAAATTTTATAAACCAAAAATTGTACAATTTCCTTATGATACATATTTACATTGGTGTATATATTAATTGCACACCCACGCACACACACACACACACGGGGGGATGCTGAAACCCCCACGTGGCGCGTCCCCAGGTGGCGGATAGGGGAATGCCCACTAGATATAGAGGGTAGGAGGCAAATAAAATACCTCCCGCGGACCAAACAGTCACGGGGAACGTACCCCGACACCAAACGACCATGGGAAGTCCAGAAAAGGAAATACCGTTTACGGTGCAGGGGTTGGAAACCTCAGTACCGGCGTTCGACGGGGGTGTGCACACGGGCCCCGGAACGTCGTCATCAAAAGACCGTAGAGAGGAAAACCGAAAGGACAGCGAGAAGTCCCGGGCGCTCGAAAGGCTAGGAGAGCAAATCGCGAAGCTCTGTGAGTTCATAAGGGATAAGAAGAACATACATCATGAAGCCAAGAAGATGGCCGCGACCACGAAGAGCGCCTTCAACAGGCTATACGAGCTTGAAAGCGCTACGAGCAGATGTCCGGAGGAGGCAGGTCCCTCACCGGAGACTGCAGTGGGAGGGACGCAGACAACACCCTCTCTCCATCTCGCGCAGAAGACTACCCTGGTACGTAACGAACATATAACACCTGACCAACAACGTACACAAGGAAATAAGAGGAAGGAACGCACGCCACCATCGCGGGAGACTAAGCTAGACAAGAAAAAGAAGAAGAGAGAGCAGAACAACCTGCCGGACTCCCAAAAGCAACAGAGCAAGGTATCGGCAAAAATCGATGGGCCGACAAAAACCAAGACTCCTGCTCAAGAATGGCAACAAGTGAAACCACGCAACCAGAAGCAGTCTCAGAAGAAGCCGCAGAAGCCTCGCGAACGGCCGACTCTGCCCAACGCGCTCGTCATCCACAAAAAGGGTGACCTGAGCTATGCGGAGATCCTGAGTCGTATAAAGAAGGACCCGGCACTCAAGCATGCTGGGGAATGCGTCCAAAAGGTACGCAGAACGAATGCGGGAGACCTGCTGATCGTTTTGAATAAGGAGAGCTCAGCCAAAGCACCGGAATTGCGAAGCCAACTCGAAGGTGTTCTTGGAGAGTCAGCAACAGTCCAGAGTAAAGTCCAGGAAGTTGACCTGGAGATCAAAGACCTGGAGGAGGACGCGACGAAAGAGGAGATAACGGCCGCTCTGCGGAGTGTTCTGGGCATGGACTATCCAGTCACGGAACACTCTCTAAAGTCTCTGCGTAGAGCATATGGCGAGACCCAGACCGCGGTAATACGACTGATGGTGCCTGCTGCCCGGAAACTTCTTGATACAGGAACCATTCGAGTGGGCTGGTGTAATTGCAGAATTCGAGAGGTGATAAGACCACTAAAGTGCTTCAAGTGCTGGAAATTTGGACACGTATCACGGAACTGCAAGAGCAGCGTCGACCGCGCTAAAGACTGCATAAAGTGCGGCAATGCCGGCCACAAAGTTGCCGAATGCACAGCAAGCGCAAAATGTGTCATATGTGCAGAATCGGGAGACGAGGCACCCACAGCCCACATCGCAGGCGGCAGCCGATGCCCAGCGTATATGCGGGCTCTTCAGGCGCTCCAACAACGACGCAAATGAGAGTACTCCAGCTAAACCTCAACCATTGTGAGGCCGCACAGGACCTGCTCATGCAGACTGTGCGTGAGCTAAAGCCTGACTTAGCGATACTTTCGGAACCATACAGACACCTGGACACGCAACCCTGGGAATCTGACGCAAGTGGGAAGGCCGCCATCTGGTCCTGCGGAAGGCTTCCATTTCAGGATCCTGCAAGTCGGATGGAAACTGGTTTCGTAGAGTGAAAGCGAAAGGAGTTCATTTTTACAGCTGTTATGCACCGCCTAGCCTGACGACTGACGAGCTTTAGAATTTTCTCGACAAATTAGTCGCAGACGCCAAACAACGCTTCCCGGTAGCCATAGCCGGAGATTTCAACGCGTGGGCTGTGGAATGGGGTAGTAAAGTGACGAACAGGAAGGGCCAAGCCCTGCTTGAGGCTATGTCCCTACTGGATGTAGTACTACTCAATGCAGGTACAAACCCTACGTTCGTTAAAGGAGAATCTTCCTCTATAGTGGACCTCACTTTTGTGAGTAGTAGTCTGGCGAGAAGAAACCAGTGCCACTGGGTAGTCAGTGATATCTACACCCATAGTGATCATCAAGCGATCCCCTGGTAGATTCGCGGAGACTTCGCCAGAACAGCGAAGGCACCTAGGGCAAACGAGAAGGGCTGGAAAGCGAAAATGTTTGACTCGGACCTGTTTCGTGAAATTTTTGACACCAGCCCCCTCGCAGCGGAAAGTGCAACCGAAAAAGTAGAGGAGGTCATGCAGAGGGTAATCGAAGCATGCGATGCCACAATGCCACGGAAACGTGATGTTGGCTTCCGACCTGCGGTTCACTGGTGGAGCGAACAAATTGCCGGCTACCGAAGGGAGTGTCATCGAACTCACCGCCTAGCGCAACGAGCTCGAGGCAAACGCTCATTCCCCAATTTGGAAGAACAGCACAAGAAGGCGCGCCTGAAGCTTAAGAAGGCTATCAAGCAGAGTAAAACCGAAAGCTGGGGCAAACTGCTCAGCAAGGTAGAAGATGATCCCTGGGGCAGGACGTACAAAGTGGTAATGATTAGGCTGAAAAGCCCGGGAATGCCACCGCCCGCGGACGCAGCACTGCTGGAAAAGATTGTCACACACCTGTTCCCTGAGCAGCCCGAGGAGGACTACCAACTCGAGGAGAACGTCGATGAGGACATCCCCCCTATCACCGAGGAAGAGCTTCTTGCGGCGACTGCGAAGGTGGGCAACAATAAAGCCCCCGGCATGGATGGGATACCGAATATCGCGCTCAAAACAGCGATTAAGTTGGCACCGGTAATATTCCTGGAAATGTACAATGCGTGTCTTAGGAAAGGAATCTTCCCGGACAAGTGGAAGTGGCAGAGGCTAGTGCTCCTACCGAAAGGGAAGAAGCCACCGGACGAACCATCATCCTATCGTCCGCTATGTATGCTGGATACCGCCGGGAAGATCTTCGAGCGGATCATCCATAACAGGATTGAGAAGGTCGTAGATCCTCTACTGGCAGAGGGCCAGTTCGGCTTCAGAAAGGAGCGCTCTACTCTGGATGCCATAAACACAGTGGTACAACAGGCACAGGAGGCGACTGCTGGGAAACGATGGACAAGAGGGTCCAAAAAGTACTGCGCAGTTGCTGCTCTCGACGTCAAAAACGCCTTCAACTCGGTGATCTGGAAGCGTATCATGGATGCCGTAAAAGCATTAGGGGTACCATGGTACCTACGGAGAATAGTGGCGAGTTACCTATGTAACAGGTGGCTCATGTACAACACGGAAGATGGACCAAAGACGTATAGGGTGACTGGAGGAGTTCCTCAGGGCTCTGTACTCGGCCCGCTTCTGTGGATCATCATGTACAATGCTCTGCTTCTTATACAATTGCCGAGAGGAGTGTCAATCGTAGCGTTCGCAGATGACGCAGCGCTGATTATCATCGCCAAATTCCTGGAGCAAATTACCGCACTCTTCAGCGAAGCTGTCGCTAAAGTAAAGGAATGGATGTCTTCTGTTGGACTGCAGCTTGCAGCCCATAAAACTGAAGTACTCCTCGTATCCAGCAGGAAGGTGATGGAAACGGTGACGCTCAGTGTGGGAAACACCGAAACCACATCCCAACCGTTCATTCGGTACCTGGGTGTAAGTCTCGACGCGAGACTGAACTTTAAAGAGCAAACCAAACAGATCAGCAGAAAGGCCTCTGTTGTGGCTACTGCACTGGCGCGGCTCATGCCTAACGTCGGTGGCCCCAGACAGAAGAGGAGAAAGCTGCTGACATCAGTGACGACCTCAGTGCTCACCTATGGCATACCCATATGGGCTGATGCACTGAAAATTCAGGAGTACCGCAGGAAGGCTGCAGCAGTGTATCGCGTCAGCGCCGTGAGGGTAGCGTGTGCATTTCGCACGGTCTCCGAGGACGCTATCAACGTTATCGCGGGAATGCTGCCCATTGAGGTGCTAGCCGAGGAGCGTAGATCAATATATCAGCAGAAAGGAGCTATAGGCCCCAGCTATGCAAGGATCGAAGTGAGAGAAACCAGTTTCAACCAGTGGCAGACGATGTGGGATGCCTCTGCCAAGGGAAGGTGGACACACCGATTAATACCGAAAGTAGAGATATGGGTGAGCCGCACACACGGAGAGCTCAACTATTGTCTCACTCAAGTGATCTCAGGACACGGCTGCTTCCGGGCGTATCTTCATAAGTTTAAGTATGAGGATTCCCCGCTCTGCCCAGCATGCGTAAAAGTCGAGGAGGATGCTGAACACGCATTGTTTCAATGCACACGTTTCAGTGCCTCTCGGGCGATAGTGGAGGATCAGCTTGAGACACGCATCACCCCGGACAACCTAGTAGAGTTGATGCTGAAGTCAGCAGACGCATGGACAGCGGTATCGGCTTATGCTGCCGCAGTAATGAAGGAGTTGCGACGTGCAGAACGCGCAAGAAAGAATACGACGCCAGAAGAATAGGCAGCCGTACAGAAAACAAGCGACACGAACCCATAACTACTCATAACATCACGAGTGGGACGGGGGATGTAAGGTCGTCTGACAACCCCGCAGAAAGAGCTACGGCTAAGGCCTCTCTCGCGATGTAATACCTAGCGGTCGTCCCGCGGGAGAGTTATAAGGCCACAGAGGAATGGGGGTTTTTAGTCGGTGCAAGCCCGACACACGGCAATTTATTGCTAAGGTGCGAAGGCATTTTCCGGCTTAGCCTCTCAAGAGGAAAAAAAAAAAAACACACACACACACTCCGGGGGGGGGGGGGGGGGGGATGTCCTCTCTGAATGTCTCCTCCGCCTCCGCGGAGAGACCCAACTCCGACTGGAGCGCGTCCCCGGGTCGCGGATAGGGGAGGTCCTCACCCCGGACAACCTAGTAGAGTTGATGCTGAAGTCAGCAGACGCATGGACAGCGGTATCGGCTTATGCTGCCGCAGTAATGAAGGAGTTGCGACGTGCAGAACGCGCAAGAAAGAATACGACGCCAGAAGAATAGGCAGCCGTACAGAAAACAAGCGACACGAACCCATAACTACTCATAACATCACGAGTGGGACGGGGGATGTAAGGTCGTCTGACAACCCCGCAGAAAGAGCTACGGCTAAGGCCTCTCTCGCGATGTAATACCTAGCGGTCGTCCCGCGGGAGAGTTATAAGGCCACAGAGGAATGGGGGTTTTTAGTCGGTGCAAGCCCGACACACGGCAATTTATTGCTAAGGTGCGAAGGCATTTTCCGGCTTAGCCTCTCAAGAGGAAAAAAAAAAAACACACACACACACTCCGGGGGGGGGGGGGGGGGGGGGATGTCCTCTCTGAATGTCTCCTCCGCCTCCGCGGAGAGACCCAACTCCGACTGGAGCGCGTCCCCGGGTCGCGGATAGGGGAGGTCCTCACCGGAAGCTTCGACCCTGTCGAAGCGGCTGGCGGACTGGGGCGAAATAAAATAGCCCCCGCGGACCAAAGGTGGTGCATAGGGGAAGGTCACCCCCTAAAACAAACCTAGGGGAAGGTACCCCGACAAAAAACCGACCATGGGAGGTGAGTCTAAACGTAACTTACCCCAAGCGAGCAAGCCCTTCGAGGCAAATCTCGCCGCCAATTACGATCGGGTTGAAGCCCCGGTGGTTGGTGCTGGCTCCATGGATTTTGGGGGGAGCCAAACTCACGCGGGCGGTGCGGAAGAGAGGGGACTGGGCGATACCATGGAGGTGGACCACTTGGCCTCCGTGGCGTACAATGCCACAAGGGAAGAAAAGGAAGAGAAGTGGAGAGAAGAGCTCCATAGGCTAGGTAACCAAGTTACTAGCCTCTTAGATTTCATCAAGAACAAGTCGAACGTCCATGGTGAAATACGAAAGCTCGCCAACTCCATGAGCACTTCGTACAACCGGGTGCTCAGATTCGAGAAAGAAGCAGGCAAGATCAAGGCAGGTATAGGACCAGCACCAAAAAATGGTGCCTCGACACAGACTACACCAAAAACATTTGCCGATGTGGTGAACACGTCCCGAACTCGGATACGTCCGGAGAAAGATGAAAAGAGGAAGCGCACTCCGCCTTCTACAGAAGTCCACAAGGCCAAGAAGAAGAGGATAATGGATAAATCGCCTCCGGAATCCGTCCAAAACAACAGAAACCTGACCCAGGCGACCACCAGTGCCGAATGGACGCGAGTGCCGTCAAAACCACGACGCAAGCAGCGCAAGGAGCCAGTACTCCTTAACGCCCTAATAATCACGCGGAAGGGACAACTCAGCCATGCTGAGATCCTGACCAAGATGAAGACGGACGACAAGCTAAAGGAGGTGGGACAGAGTGTTTCGAAGACACGTCGAACGAAGGAGGATGACATCATCCTCGTTTTCGACAACGCAAGCCAAGAGAGAACCGCGGAGTTCTCTGCGGCTATCGAAATGGCCCTCGGTGAAGAGGCAAAAATAAACAGCAAAGTGCAGCTCACCTCGATTGAAATCAAAGACCTTGCCGAAGATACCACGAAGCAGGAGATCTGCGAAGCCCTCGAGGACGTCCTCGGAGAAAACACCTCGGTGCAGGTAGAGGCTGTTAAATCTATCCGGAAGGCATATAGTGGCACCCTAACGGCGGAGGTGACGCTACCTGCCTCGGCAGCGATGAAGGCTACCAATGAGGGAAAAGTGCGAGTCGGCTGGGCAGTCTGCCGAATTCGAGAAATAGTAAGGCCAACTAAGTGCTTTAGGTGCTGGCACTATGGGCATCTGGCTAATCGTTGTCGAAGTACGGTTGATAGATCGAAGTGCTGCATCAAGTGGGGCGGTGAAGGGCACAAAGCAGGAGAGTGCGCTGCAGAGCCCTGTTGTGCTCTATGTACCGGTAACGAGGAGGGAGATGCCAGCAAGCACGTTGCAGACAGCTTCAAATGCCCAGTTTACAAGAAGGCTTACCAGATGCTCACCCGAAAACGAGAATGAGAGTGTTACAAGTGAATCTAAACCACTGTGAAGCGGCACAAGATCTGCTCATGCAGACGGTGCGGGAGCACAAGATTGAAGTGGGCATCATATCGAAGCCATACCGCAACCTACACCACCCGTCCCGGGTAGCTGATAAAGCGGGAAAAGCTGCGGTTTGGGCCTGCGGCAAGTATCCATTCCAAGATATCTCGAAGAAACCGAAAACGGCTTTGTTAGGGCCAAAATTAACGGCGTTCATATCTTCAGCTGCTACATGCCACCGAGCATGACGTTGGAGAACGTTGAAGAAAGCCTGGACCGGCTAATACAGGAGGCCAAGGAACGGATACCACATGCAATCGCGGCTGACTTTAATGCCTGGGCAGTAGACTGGGGCAGAAGAAGGACGGACCAGAGAGGCCAGGTACTCTTAGAGGCACTGTCAGTACTAAACCTGGTCCTGCTCAACGATGGTAATGTACCAACGTACTGCAAGGGAGATGCCTCCTCAGTGATTACCTCACCTTTGTCAGTGGAGGCCTCGCTAATGGGGATACCAACTGGCAGGTGTCAGAAATCTACACACACAGTGACCACCGCGCCATCTCATGGAAAGTGTCGAGGCAGCAGCGTAAGCGACGAAGGCCAGGCGGACCAAAAGTGGTCGGCTGGAAAACGAGTATGTTCGACGGGGAAGTGTTCTGCGAAACCCTGGACGGTAGTGAAATAGAAACCGCAAACCAAAGCGCAGAGGCTAAAACACAAGAACTGATGAAGAGGGTAGCAAGGGCCTGTGATGCTACGATGCCGTGAAGGGGAGAAGGCAACAACCACCCCCCTATGTACTGGTGGAACGACGCGATTGCCGGGCTACGACGCGAATGCAACCGAACGAGGAGACTAGCGCAAAGGGCCCGGAGTAAAAATAACAATTCACACCAAGCACTGGACGCGAAGCACAGGGCCGCACGAACTGTGCTCACTAAGGCAATCAAGCAGAGCAAAAAGCGGAGCTGGACTGAGCTACTCGGTGAAGTTGAAAGTGATCCCCGAGCCAGGCCCTACAAGGTGGTCATGACGTGCTTGAAAGGGCAATCAAGACAGCAACCTACCTGCCCAGAGCAACCTAGGAAGATAGTGTCAACCCTCTTCCCCCAACAAGAGGAACTAAATTACGAAGTAGAAGTGGAGGACAATGAAGCCATCCCGCCTGCTATGCAGGAAGAGCTATTCCGATCGTGCAGAAAGTTGGGTAACAAAAAGGCGCCGGGGGTGGATGGCATCCCCAACATCGCCCTTAAAGCAGCCGTCAAAGAAGCTCCCGCGTTGTTCACAGAAGTGTACAACGCATGCCTCAGGGAAGGAAAATTCCCTGCCCCGTGGAAATGGCAGAGACTTGTTCTCTTGCCAAAAAGCGGCAAACCGCCGGACGATCCATCGTCATATCGTCCGCTGTGTATGCTAGACTCCGCAGGGAAAATACTGGAGAGAATTGTGCAAAATCGGGTAGAAGCCGTCATAGGGAACTCCCTGGCGGACAACCAGTACGGCTTCCGGAAATCTAGATCGACGTTAGACGCCATAAGCCACGTAGTCAACATAGCGAGCCAAGCAATCACCGGCACAAGATGGAAGAGGGGGCAAAGAATTATTGCCTCGTGGTCGCCCTCGACATCAAGAATGCTTTTAATTCAGCCAGGTGGATCAATATCTGCTCTGCACTGGACAAACTAAACGTGCCACCCTACTTGAAAAGGATAATAGGGAGTTACCTTGACAACAGGTTCCTGAAGTATGACACAGAAGATGGAACACAAGAGTACAGAATCACAGGGGGCGTACCTCAAGGCTCGGTGCTCGGACCACTTCTGTGGAACATAATTCACGACGGCTTGTTGAAATTAACACCCCCCACAAGGAGTAGAGATAGTCGCCTTTGCCGATGACGCCGCAGTGGTCATCGTTGCGAAACACCTAGAAGAAGCTAACAGGATGTTTGAAGAGACATATAATAAGATTCGGCAATGGATGCGTACAGCTGGCCTGCAACTAGCCGAGCACAAGACCGAGGCTGTGCTGATCAGCAGCAGAAAGGTGACAGAAACGATCAAATTGACGGTTGGACAGCACACAATCAAGTCGCAACCCAGTATAAAATACTTGGGCCTGATGATTGACGCACGGCTCAGCTTCAAGGAGCATGTGGAGTACGCCGTGGGCAAGGCGGCAAAGGTTAGAGCGGCTATAGTGCGACTTATGCCAAATATAGGCGGACCGAGGCAGGCGAGAAGGAAGCTACTGGCATCAGTGGTCACCTCGGTCCTAACCTACAGTATTTCTATTTGGGACAAGGCACTGGGTACTGAGAGATACCGACGCAAAGTGGCAGCAATCCGTCGACTCAGCGCCATGAGGGTTACCTGTGCGTTTCGCACAGTGTCGGAAGACGCAGCGTGTGTACTCGCGGGAATGCCACCCATAGAGGTCATAGCTGAAGAGAAAAGATCTCTATACAACCTGAGGAAGTCACCAACCGGAGTAAATGATGAGCAAAGAGACGAAATAGGGAAGCGCAGTGTACAACGCTGGCAGCAGACGTGGGACGCATCGGTGAAGGGGAGATGCAGATACCGTTTAATTCCCCAGGTAGAGGGCTGGCTGAACCGTAAACACGGGGAGACCAACTACGACCTTACGCAGATGCTCGCAGGCCACGGCTGCTTCAGAGCATACCTGAATCGGTTTGGCCACGACGAGTCTGCGGAGTGTCCAAGAGACTGTGGAGTACCGGAGGATGCTGAACATGCATTCTTCCAGTGCCCATGATTCCAAGGAGAAAGAGAGGAACTGGAAGAGGCTCTCGCGGAGGCTCCAACTCCAGAGTTTTTGGTGGGGCTTATGCTGAAAAACGAAGAGAATTGGGCAGCAGTTAGCAGTTTCGCCACGGCCGTGCTGAAGACATTGCGCCATGAAGAAAAGAATAGAAGAGCAGAGGCTGCGACGATAGTCGTTGACGCCTAATAATAGAAGAAAAGCTCGATGGCACCATCGGAGGAAGAACTACGGCTACGACCACCCCCGCGAAGTAATGCTTAGCGGCGGTGCCGCGGGGGTACGATAGGGTCAATGGCGAAAGGAGGTTGGGGTTTTAGTCGGTGTGAGTCCGACACACGGGTTGCAAGCGTAACCTATGGTGCATGAAGCATTTCCCCCCTCCAAGTAAAAAAAAAAGAAACACACACACACACGCGCGCGCGCCCGCGCGAACACGCGCGCACAGACATATTCAGGCCTGATACGCATTACAATGTACATTTTCGTGTGTGTTATATACATAATTTGAAAAACGAGACGACAGCGATGACGACGGTAACGGTAAAATTTGTATCGGTATACAAATTATTCTTTAAAACCGAACGGAAGCGACAACGTATGCGTTAGATGTCGACGCTTATGGCATACGACACAGCAAGTTTTCGACATTTCTCGGGTTATTACGGCGTGAAGAGCCGTTCTTTGAATGGATGTAAAATCTAGCCGTATCGATTCGTCATTTTCACAGGGTAAATCGGCTTCGATCATTCGTCGAATCGAGTCAAAATTAACTTTCCGAGAGTTAAGGTAATTTAAACTCAAACCTTTCACCTTGCATTCTGTTTTAATCACCTCCTCGGGCTTCGCACAATTTACGACCTGGTAACCGTAAAATTTGGGGCCTCCAGAGACAAACGACTTAATGTAGTCTGTAGGCTCCTTCAGCTCACTGGTCATATCACCAAGGAAGTTACCGAGCGGCGGTGACCATTCACCCGGTCGTCCCGTGCTCACGAAAATGACCGAGTCGGTGTCGTAGTACAGCACTCGTCGACCTAACTGCTCGAGATAACTATACAATTTTAATCATGCCTGAGCTGTTGTGTAAGCTGCGATTACAACGCTAGTTTGCAAAGATGGAATCACAGCTTCATCGATATTCACCCAATTAGCATACAAAACGTTGTCGTTACCCGGGAGTAAGCGCCGCATATATTTGTCACTATCCCCCAGAAGGAGAAGCAGTCGTTCACTATTGTTTATCACCGTTGTCTGTGTTAAATTGTCCTGCTGACCGAATTTACCCCAGAACGAGTTCAGGCATAACTTCGCAACGAAACGTAGACCGGAGTTTTTACGGATATTGCCCGGATCTAGACGGATACCATCCGAGCGCTCGTAATCTTCGATATATCGCGCTCGACAGTCTACATCGGTACATTCGCTAGGCCAACCACTGGCTTCCTGTTTTATCTTCAAAAAAGTATTTATATATTCGACAAAGAGACCACCCTCGCGCGTTACAGAATCGTACTGGATCATCTTGTAATCCCAAATAATAAATACTTTTATAATTTTGTAGTTGAGTTCGAGCGCTTTCCGAACTTCGTCCACCACCCAGGTACCTGTAAACGCACGCTCACCGACATCTTCGTGCGGACAGTCTGACTGTGTTTTCTCCTTTGTGCATGTGCGACTCAATGCAAAGAGGAGTTTATCGTGCATCCATACGGGTAACATGGGATGAAAAAAATTTCGCGGCGGTAAAACTGTGCAACGGATCATACCATTGACCGTTGTTCCCAAGGCCTTGTACGATCCGTTCAACAGTTCGTCACACTCTGTATCCACATATGTCTTCGGGTGACCCTTCGGAAAGCGGCCCATTTTCGGTATGTAAGGATACAGAGAACAAATATCAATGTAGTGAATCTTTTCACCCTCAGCAGTATCGTACACTGTTACAGTGTTACCCGTACGGCCACCGTAAAACCCATCACGAGGATTCAAAGATGCAGATGTCAGACGAGGATGCTTGTACAAATACGCGTTGATCGCCGGATTAATGTGACGAAGCTGTTCAAACTCGCACTCCCACATGACTTCGAGCTGATAGCCATGAGACCGAATCTTCGAGTCCATCACTAGAGTACGCTCATAACGGTTCTTTTAAGACTCTTCGTTGGCGCGTGTCGGCTTTTCACGGCTGTCGGGGAAACAGCGCGGGTAACCGTGCCAATAACAACCGTGAAATTGGAAGACAAAGCGATCGTCTTCCAACTGCAAATACCCGTCAACGAGAGGCCCTTCAGGTAGCCTGACCTCTCGAGCTCGACAAGCGTGAACAATCTCATGCCCTATATATTTCTCGACCCATAAAAGCCACTGGTTGGCCTGCCGTGAATGCCGATCCGCAAGCCTGTATCCGCTGTTCGGTATTAATCCAATCGTTTGCGAAACCAAAAATTTACGTCTAAATACCTTCGAGCACCCCGATGCAATTGTCGCAGCCTCAGTAAATGGACAACCATCGCCGGACTCGAGGAATATTTTCCGAAACTCTTTACAAGCCCGTCGCAATATGTCAACGTCTAGTACGCAATACTTTTTGATTTCTGTTTGAAAGTCGAAAAGTTCAGCAGAAGCGGCCCTTTCCGTGTACCATTCGTAAAAGTATTTCGATCATCGTGACTCATTGTGTCGGGCGAGTAATATTCCGCGGCGGGGAGTACCCCACAGTATCCTTGGTTCTGCAGCGTGTTAAAAAGGTGCGGAAAGTATCCCTTTTCCATTTTATCGTTAAACCCGAAGGCTCCCGGTAGAGAGCTCAACCGCATATGAAAGTAATTCATACTATCGATGAATACGGTACGACCTATACGCATCGATATTATCGAATTACCTGTTAGAATAATTTTTGGCAAACCGAGATCGTTACAATTTTCGACAACGTATCGCAATACGAATTGGGCGTCAAAGGCCTTGGCGTTATGCGCGATACAAACAATCTTTCGAAACGCCGATGTGCGGCGTGCTGCAAGATTGATCAATTCGGCGATTGGCGAAGTTCGAAAAACATACTACCGCACGCCACACCATCTGCAGAGGTTACCCGGAATTATGTTGTCCACATCGGACAAATATATTTCGCACAACTGTTGAGCCGCGCAAAGCGTGACAACGTACTCGCGAGTATTGTCGTCCGTGCTAGAGCTGTAAAGTTCGTCTTGCCGCAACTCGAAATCGTAAAAAATGAACAATGTTTTCGGATGCTCCCCGGGTTTCGTCAATTCACGGTCTGCCAGTGGTTGCATGTAACATTGCTCGTTTTACTCATGCACGCTACGACACAGCTGACAGAACGTTTTCCCTCATTTGTGAGCTTTCTGTGTGGTATCGAATAACTTTGTGCATTTTTTTACAAAATCTAACTGTCTCGCAAACCGACGTTGCCTCGCAAAACACGTCGCGTTGTGGAAAAATCCATGGCAGTCCTCGCATTCCCACCCGTCACCGCCGCTTTCCGTAACGGTGTTATCAACGGTCGAAACTGAACACGGTGGTGATGCGTAGCAACGCGAGCACTTGCTCGTACACCGATGTTGATGCAAAAATCGGTAAGATACATTGCAAGGGGTACAGTAGTTCCGTGTACCTCCTTCGGCAAGAAGATTGGTAATAGGCGAATAATGATTATTATTTTTTAAATACGCAATATTTAGTGTTATGTGTGCAGGCGTGTTTTCAAATCGTGTTTGCCCATTAAAAATGGGGTCTGCACCGCTACCGAGAGAAGCCCAGTCATAAACGAATATAGCGACCCTCGATGTCATAAAGTGTCGTTGAAACATCTCGAACTCCGCAGGGCCGCAACCCTGTGCCGGTACTACAATACGAGTCGGTTTCACGAGTTTCTTTGCCTCGTCTCCCTGGAGCCCCGATTTTTTATGACGGATGCGTTCATAAAAAATGTTCGACTCTGCGCTTCGATTAATTTTGTTTCGCGCATTTGCTAATACTACGACCAGCGCCCGAGGAGAACACAAATTATCGGTGTTCCCTATTAAAATGACTGATCGATTACTCACAATTTTACTGTCCACACCTCCCGTACCGCTTACCATGTCGACGTACGTTACCGTGAATACAAGCGTTTCGTAAACCGAAAGTATTCTCGCACTCTGGTTAACCCCTGATTAGCCGGTAGTGGCGAAAAATCCTCTCTCCACGAGATCTCAGTATTATATTTGTTGATTATTATTTATTGACAAAAAAAAATTATTACAACATGAGCACAACGAAAAAAAAAATTGTAAACAAAATCGTTGCACTCGTCAATCGCTCGGATAAGCAATTGTTGTTTACGATAAATCCGCAAACAATTTTTTTTTTTCACAAAAAAAATGCTCTCGTGAAAAAAGCACTACCGGCTCCACCCGACTCGGCCCTGGAATAAACAGTTAAATCGCTCCGTGGAACGCGTAGAGCCAAGATCGCGAAATTTCAAGATTTCGTCCTCATTTTTCAAAACTTTCCCATTTTTCGTGTAAGGTGTTCCCGATAATGATCGACGACACATTTTGATCGTTGAAACATGCTCTTTAAGGTGAACACACTCTCAATCTCGAAATTTTTTTCCTTTCATGATAAAAGTTCGCATGAACGAGAAGGCGCGCGCACGCAAGGCCCGGAAAATCATCTTCGTGAGCAATTTTCGTGTCGGTACTTAAGTGAGGTTCGAGAGCATGTTAAAAAACGACCCCATGACAAATTTCACAAGGATCCGTCAAGAACTTTGCGAGCAAAGTCTCAAAAACCCTTTTGACTTCCGGGGCCCTATCTCCTCCTGGAGTCATCCGATTGGGACTGGCTTGGTGTGTTTTCTACACGCCAAGAGATGCTCTTTCGATTGCTACTGGTTTTGAGGGTGCTCGATAACCGCGAATAGCAAATTACGGCGTTTCCGCGAAACACCGGTTTGCATCGATTCGGTACACCCCCTTTAAATCGCCCAATTCTCAACCGATCGGGATGCGACTTGTCGCATTCGAGAAGTTATTAAATTTGCAAGAAAGTATATTTTTGGTTTTTCGAAATCGGTCAAATTGTCGCCGAGATCGCGAAAAAACACTTTGTTCCACTTCAATTGCCCCCTACTGTATATATAAATTCATATATAAATATATATATAATAATAATAATAATAATGATAATAATAATATATTACGCAAATAATATATTAATAATATTAAGCAACGAAGGTACTAAGGGTGTTGACCACGTATTCAAGGAAAGAGCGCCTTTATTTTGCTCTTTTGCTAACCTATTAGTTTCTATCATATTTTTACTAAATAATACTAGTTTTACTAAGTAACAGCCACCGCACTCCACAAGCCCACGTCAGCCGCCGCAGCAGTTGCACCCCTCGATCGGGAGCCGGTCATACGGGTCATACGCAGCAAACAGGCCATGCGGCTCGAGCCAGACTGGATGGTCCCAGTCCCTTTCGGGATGCTCCTGCCCCCAGCGCCCCTCGACCAGCCACCGCAGTCCGATGACGTCGAAGCCAGTGGCCTCCTCCAGATAACATTCCTCACGGCGATATCATTCCCTCTGCCATCGGATCTCCTCCGCCTCCCGGAATAGGAAACCTGCGGGGAACCAAGAAAAGGGACACAGCGTTAGCAATATATTTAGTCGACAGTAGCGATAAGTAATAATAGCAATGGGTCGTCGAGTCTCTTATCATTGCTCAACTTACCACAGCAGCGTGAGGAGCAACCTTCGTTCCACCCCTGATGGTTCTTCCTGACATGCTTCAAGATGTTGTTGTACTAATGAGCACCAACCCCAACCACCCTTCCTTAAATATTCTTCTTCCCATTACTCCCACCACTCGATTGAGCGAGACGCCCAATCCTTAAGGGGGAGGTGTCACGTACCGTAACTCTTTTCAATAACAAGATCCCCCGTTCTTTGAACCCCTGCTCTCAATGTAACTAAAACCCTTCCTCTCCACGTGCCTCTAAACTAAATATCTTCATCCTATATACCCCGCATGATCCAACTGCGCACATGCAGACCCTGAAAAATGTCACACTCAGCTCATCAGCACTCTGCGAAAAGTAATACCACTGCATCGAATTTCTATAAAGCCAAGTCACGTACGAATCATACTTACCAAATATAAAAACCGATCCGTCCGAACTACTGCTGACCATCTACTCGAAAGCAGAGTCGCATTTCTTCCACCTTCCAAAAATTCTCCCTCTAATAATTATCCCGCTCTAATCAGATCATATAAAAACCCCTTCCCTTTCGAATCAGATAGTTCTTTCTCCCGACGGTTTCTGGAACAACGGTTCTCTCCAGTTCTTCCGACCATCCCAATTCAGTCGTCTGACAAAAGTCAAACGTGAGGAATTCCGCTAGCTCTTTAACTCGCGACTAAACCATATCCGAACCTGTATGCGTCACTCTGCCTGGTATTTCTTGCGCGAAAGATAACTCCGAGACGAGCGAAATTGCAACAGTCCGTGCGGACGCGTGAGTGTGAGTCGCGTACGTACAGCCGCGACCTTCGGCGCAACCGGACACCGCAAGGCCCTCGAACTCTGCGATCTACGTCCGCAGCGAGCGAGCACAGGAACGAATACACGCGCGAATACACGCCGAGCAAATGTAAGCGACACTTGTTATAGCTTCTACTATTTATAAACCCTTATCGGGATCTGGTAACAATAAAACCTTGGAGGCATCTACAAATACGCTTCCGCATTGCATCACCTCCAAACCCCTTACCCTTCGGCTCTACCCCCTTTTCCTTTCCACCTCATCCCCAGCTATTGCGCTTGGCGTAGGCTAAAAAGAGGAATCCGTAATTGTATGCCCGCGTCTTCTCGAGACGTGACAGCATTTACTTTCTACTCATACATGGAACTTTTTCACATAGATTTTATATATACATAAGTTCTATGCGTCTAACGTTCCAATGCGACTCCTCTGTGAATATTATCGTAGACGTTTGCCCTCCCCGCATCGGCGTCTGGTTATCGACGAGTAAATATCGTCGAGTCCGTCGCGAACTTGATACATATGGTACGTCAGGACCGAAAATAGAAATATAATCGGTTGAAATTATATGTATGTAACTGTTTATTCCTTAAACTGAGTACAGTGCGGAATCCCGCCCCGCTCACAATTTTTTCTATTTCTTATCATTACATTACTTATCCTATCTTAATCCTACCGCGAGAGAGAGATAGTGATATACGCTCGTTCGTCCTTCCTTACACTCATTCATCCATCCTCTCACATACTGACTACCGCCTCCGGCGCACTTCTCAATCATTCCCTTCTCTATCACTTTTTCATCCCTTTGACCCCTTTCCCCCCTAACTCCTCTTCATCTTTCCAACTCCAGCAGCCACCCTTCGACCAACCCTTCGTCCTCTAACACCTCCTCACTCATACTGCTTTCAACACTTCTCGCTACGTTTCGCTACTCGTCGCTACTCCGCAAATCCTACATAGCCTATTCTCTTTCGCTTCCCAATACCATGTCCCTTTCATTTCCTCCCCGAATCTGAACCTCGCCATCTGCTGCCACATCTTCTCTTCCGACCTTTTCTTCAAGTACCCTGGCACCCGTGTCTCTTTGATAAACTTATATTCCCTGTTTCCTTTCGCTTCCACTACTTTTCTCCACCTTTCTTCGTCCTGTATTCTCTCTTCTATCCTCACTAATTCCTTTCCTCTCATTTCCCCCTCCGCCCTTCTCTTTACTTCTTCCTCACTCCATCCTCTCCTCTTTCTTCACTCCTCTTTTCTCATAGAACTTCTTCCTCTCCTCGTCCCATCCTTACTTCCCCTGCCTGCCTGCACCCTCCTTTTCGTCTCTGCCCTGCACCTTCTGGCCAATTCTCCCCCTCTTGCCTTCTCCAACTTCTTCTCATCATGCATCCATCTGCCCTCTCCTTTTTCCACCTTCTCCATTTCTAACCCTTTTTTACCCCCATTATTATTCCTGCTTTTGTTCTGTCTCTTCCTCTGCTTTCAACTGATTCTTGTATAACCTATTTGAAACCTCTTTTCCATTGCTCTTTCATCCCATCCCACCCTTTCTTGTCCACCCATGTCTCAATCAGTATCACTACATCCTAACTTCTCAGCCCCTCACAGAACTCCATATCTTTGTTTTTTTTACCTTCGCAACGTTCCAAAAATTAGGTTTCCCCTTCTCCTCCTTTTTCCCCCTCTATTATATGGTTCTTTCCGAACTTTTTCTTTCCTCATTCCCTCAACCACTCCTCCTACTTCTTCCCCGCCGCTTCCCTCCAACTTTCAGTTGCCTCGTCCCATACTTTTAGCTTTCCTTCCACCCACATCTTCGTGTACCCCACCCTCACTCTCTTCGCTCTTCTTCTCTCCATCTCCGCTTCTCTCTCCACTAGCCACTTCACTCTCCATTCCATCGGTGTCAAATCGTCTTCCACCTTCTCTTTCTCTCCTCTTAACCTCACCGTGACCTTTATTACTCGTCTCTTCTTTTCCATTCTTTCCAACTCAACCAATACCATCCCTTTTGCCTCCCTGTTCACTTCTCCTACTCTCTTCATTCCCATCATTCCTCTTTCCACCTCCATCTTACTCCATATTCTTTTTACTTCCCTCTCCCAACTGCCCCCTCGCCCATTTTCACCGCTCTCACTATAACATTCTTCTTTTTCCTTTCCCTCTCTCTATCCAACCTAAATTCTATATCACTTACTCTCTTTCTGATCCCCTCCTCTGTGTCTTCGCCGCCCAGTGCTCCTCTGCCTTCCTTAACTCTCTCTTCCATCCCCTTCAGCCTCTCTTCCAGCCCTTTAATTCTCTTCACCATTAAACCTTTTTCTTTCTCCCATCTTCTTATCATCTTTTCCCTCTCTGTCCTCGGCTCTCTTGCCATCACCTCTACCTTCCTTTCGAATCCTTTTGTCATGTTCTCTACTCTTTTTCTACCTTTCCCATTTCCCTCCCTACCACCTCACCTATTCTTTCTGTCAGAACTCTCATCACTTCCTCCATCCACTGGTCTTTCTTCGGAGAGTGTATTTCTACCTTGCTCTTCTTGAAAGCTTCCCCTCGCTCCTCCCCCTGCTCTGCAGCTTCCTTCTCCTCCTTGCTTATCATCTTCCTTTTCCCTCCCCACAGCTCCATTATATTATCATCGCTCTCTGCCCGTTCTCTCGTCAGCCTCCACACGTTCGGTGGCCTTCTCTTCCTTTTTTTCTCGTTTTTAACGAACTATCTTCCTTCACCTCCCATCCTTACTTTCTTTCTCATCTCCTTCTTCCTTCCGTATCCTCTACCGGTCCTCCCAGCCACTCGCTTTTTCCACTAACCCCTTTTTTCGTCTTACCCACTCGCTCTTTTCCATTAACTTCTTGTCACTGTCTCTAGAGACTCTGACCTCTCTGTCTCGCCTCCGACTCGTCCCGACCTTGCTTACCTTCCTAACCTTCGCGATTTTTTCTCCACTTATTGCCCCTCGCCCTTGCTTTTCCTTTTACTTCCTGTCTCCATCCCTTTACACCCCCTCGCTGCCCCATCTTCTCTTTGCTCGCCACGCTCCGCTACACCTTCGCACCATCGCCGATCCCACTGTTCTTACACTTTTTACACGCTCCGACACACTCACTCTCCACACACCTCGGAACCGGAAACGGAAGTCCTTCCGTGAAGATTGAAATTATACAGGAATTTGTCGGAACTAAATATTCCAAAGACAATGAATGTTGAAGTAGACACCATGGTCAAACATTGCAAAAAAGGACTATTTTCGGGATTTTTTAAAAACGGAGCACAAAACTGTGTCCATTTTTTGCTTTTCACATCGAATTTGTTAGAAATTTCACGGGAAGTTTTTTCCTGGATTAGACGGTTTGAAAAATCGATATTTTGGGGAATTTTTTTAGGGTAAAAGAACAAGTCTAGCGAAATTTTTAGATTATTTTATTACATGTCATAAGAAAGCAATTTTTTTCAAGAAAAATATTAACAGGCAACCGATTTTTATGCACATTCGTGCAACTGCTGTTTCCAATCGGCGTGATAGATGGAGCTCGTAAATTCCATCTGAAACGAAAAAACCAAAAACTATGTTAATTTTAATATATTTTTCTTGTATATAAACTGAGAGAAAAACGTTTAAATAATGAAATTTGAATGTTTTCTCTGATTTGAAGCAGAAAATGTGCTTTTTGAGAGAAAAAAACATTTCAACTTTCTAGAGAAATTGTTAAGAATCCCTTTTTCGTCAATGTTTTTGGTTCGAATAGAAAAAAACAATACTGAAGATTTCAACCTTTAGTTTTTTTTTATTGGTCATCTAGTTTTTTTGTAGTTACGTACGCCAATTTAGAAAAGTCGTCGAAACAAAAAGTCGAGAAAATCGGCTTTAAAGTTTTTGTTTAAAAAATTTTTATATATCGGCTTCTTATGGTTATAATGCGTTAATCAGCTATTCCTGCGCCATGGAGACCTTTTTCTTCCTCACAAAACTCGTTTTGGTGGAGTTGCTCGAGTCTACGGGCCGTGGGAGCTTCATTCTTGGTAAAGGACGTATGACGATTTTCCCTCTTGATTCGTTGTGCGTCGATGTTATCCGCAAACATCTTGCCAATTCGGCCAATTTTTAAATCGAACAGCTGTATAATATTTTTTAACCTGTGCTCTCTCTTTAAAAGGACGGCGTTACAGGTATGCCTCTTCCCGATCGGAAAGGAGTACTGTATTGCTAGGATTCGGGAACTCGAGAGTCGGGAATTGAATGGTTACGTATCCGCTGGAGATTTTCTTTTTCTTCCTTTATTCAAACTGGGTACCGGTTTCGGGGCGCTCTCGTTTCTTCTGAGACGTCACGTGTTGCTTGTGCGGTGCTTCCCCCGTGTTTCACCAGGTCGCCCTTTTCCCTTTTTCTTGGCCCTGAACGCCTTTAGGGCAGTGAACGTTGCCGGGCATAAACGTCCCGCGGTCCAGGGACGTTCACCGGATCGGCTTCCTTCACCGTTTCCTTCCTGACCGGTCACTCGGTTATATTATCCCCCTTCCCATGCGGGAAACTCACTCTCGGTTTGAACGTCTCCGGGCTTCTTCCCGTCCGCGCGTCCAGGATCAGGGTCCCGACGTGTTCCCTCTCAGAGAGGGTCTTACCTATCTCCTGTCGTTTCCCTCGATGCCCCGGACATCCAACCTTTGTGCCAATTCTTTCTGTCCTCCTTCCCACTTATTGTATTTCGCTGGCCACCCTCACACTATTTCACTCTCAGCTTCCCATAGGCCGACGGCTGGTAACGTTGGTTTGAGATGGAATACTGCCTTATCGTTGGGCGGTTCACTTATTTTATTCCCGGTCCCGAGTCTCCCTCTCTGTTAGTAAAATCATCACTCCGACCTCCCGCCCTTATCCGTTGAGCGAATAGCGCGCTCCCGTCGGTGCCGTCCACCTTTCCTGCGTCATCCGCGCCCTTCCAATAACCAGGAAGACTAGAGTTAACGAGTGGACACTCGATAGGAAATACACAGCGAAAGACGGCCCCAAAATTTCGACCGCAAGAGGCGCTGCGATCGCAAATCCCCGATGTATTGTGACAGTATATCGAATATATATATTTCCTCGATATCACCGCGTGATTCATAGAACAACCGATTGAACGAACGAAAACGAATAAATTTGTCAACATGGCAAATTTCGAGAAGTGATTGACAACGTGGCGGAGTATATGTAAGTGAAGATTTTCAAGACACAAAATAGTCTCGTAGATTATAGCAGACTAGCTTACAGCGATAGTCTGGGGTCGGGCCTCTTCTCTCTCTCCACGAGAGGGAATTATTAGATTCGTCACCTTCCTCAGTCTCTAGAGAAAGGACGATCATATTAAACACGACTTTACCCAGTCTTCGGGAAATCGTCAAAACCTGAAAGAATCTTGTCGTTGTCGTAGAACGCAGAATCAAAACATTCGGTCTATCTCTTTCTTTGTCAAAAGAGAGAGATAAGAAACTCGTCACCTCTCGGAACAAAGGGCTCTCTCTCTCATACCTGTTTACCTTTCAAATCTACCGTCTTTTTTTGTCGCGTGTACGCTGCATCGAATCTAATTATCGTCAAATCAATATAAAATTACGCATCGTCAACTGTCCCCATCGTGCCCCGTGGGACATACAACACTGTAAGTAATAAATTGATATTTTCAAGACTATTTCTGCCTCTAGCATTTCCTTCCTGGTCTACCAGTGATCCACCCTGTGGCTCGAGTCTCACCGGTCAAAATTTTATTCTTACTCATTTTCGATATGGCCAATTTGACATTAAATTCGATGGCGCCCAACCTTTGAAGTTGATTAAAATAATCAAACCATTAATTGATAAATCGCCCTGTCAGCCGAAGGGCACGGCCGCGGCAGATGAGGGAATAGACCCCGTCTCAGTATATAGTAATACTTGTAGCTAAATTTTGTAGGCATGCGTTTTTCTCAGTTTTTCTTTTACCTTGGCTTCAGTGATTTTGCGAGTGAAAAAGTTTTCAAGAAGTGTGTGCAACAAAGTTCTCATGTTTACGAGAAGAGATAAGCTGTTGAAGAAGGTATGTTTTTATTATTAATCCATCTATTACACATGATATATACGTAACATATATAATATAAAAAATCACCGACGAAATTCTAACCGCTTGTGTCAATGCTTGTTGATTTCTTTTTCAGTGACAAGTTTGAAAGGGATCGGCGTTTCTTCCGTGATTTTTCATGTATTAATGAGAACTTTACAATTTCTTTTCTTTTTAAATTTAATTGTTTAAATAATCCGTCCACTTTTCAGTATAGCGACTATGCTCAGTCCCTGGATGTCGGAGCGGTCGATATAAGAACGAGGCGAGAAAAAAAAGGATGGGAATGCGAACTACATCTACTTTTGCAGTCCCTAAGGTAAGATATGTTGAAACTGAACTGGTAGATTCATCAATTTCTAACGTTTAAATTTATAACTTCGAATAAACTTTTTAAATCAATGTGATACTCGACTCCGGGAATGGAGCGAGGCCCTTGGTTTCGCAGTGCAAAAGACTGACTTTGTTTGTGAGCTTCACTTCGCAGATAAAGATATAAAAAAGAGTGATGATTTCTTTATGAAGGGGAAAAAGGAATCGATACCACAGGATCACTGGGCGCTCTCGGATGTCGCTGTACCTCTCCGCAGCTGTCCGTCCACATCAGATCAGCATCTGAGTCATTTTTATTCTTATCCTCCACTTGATATCTAGTTTTACTAAAACTCCATTCAATTGGGTAAATCCTAGTCCTGTGAGCCCAGAGTTTTGTTAAAAATTTGTTTCAATCTTTTTTGATGCTATATGCATGTGCGTAACAAATTTTTGAAAGTTTCACCGAGTGGAAGCTCGCAGATATTTGTTGGTAAAAATCACAATTTTCGGCAGTCTCTCATGAGAGCGCGTGTTTAAAGTTGCATTTTTATTAATAAATATTTTTAAAGCGGAGGAAAATTAGAAAAAAAATATAGGATTCTATAGAGTAGACAAAATATCTATCGCGAGGCGAGATTAATAAATTTAAATATAAATGAAATCTCTGGGAAGGTGAATCTGTACACGATTATGAAAATAAATTATTGTTTTACGGTTCATATTTTTCATTTTATTCCAATCGATGAACGTGAATACACCTTCAAGACTGCAAACAAAAGCCGTTAAGCGCGATTCGCCCTGGAGAATGCACGCGAAGAAACCCCTAACGTATGCGCGTGCAATACTTGGATATATGTAGGTGGCCGCTGATGTATGCGAAAAATGTATTGTATACATATTTGTGATACAAAATTACATATACATCACGAGGTGAGTACTGTGGACGATTAGGACGACACTGCGATTGATAAAGGATATATTATATCTTGAGAATGGTTTGGCTCTCGTTTCGCACAGATGTGAATGTATATAAGCTCTTAATTCTCTAAGAATTCCGTCGAAATTGACCGGAAAATACGAATTTTACGGGATTTTGAAATTTTCAAGAAAACTCTGTTGTTGCTCTAACTGCCGCAAATTCTAAGATTTATGGTGACGACCCCTTACTTTTTGTATACTAATAAAAATTTTTTTTAATAATCTTTCTTTCATCAAATATGTGAACAATTTCTATGTTTTCCAGGAGATCAGGGATCACGCGTTCCCTGGGATTTGTTCATTCATGGTCTTGGGGATGCATTTCCGTTCTTCAATAAAAAAAAAAATATATGAAGAACGTGAAATAAAAAATTCTTTTCCAATCGCATTGTTTCAATAATCGTACACAACACACGTTTCCAGAGATTTTATGTACGTTTAAATTTATTAATTTTACCGTGCGATTGACGCTTCTTTCAATCACAAATATGTTTAGAACAAATTGTTCATCGGGAATTGGCGCTCACCAATCCGAGTATTGCCGCACATACGGTGCACATCACGATTTGCATATTCCACGATAGAAATACCAACTCACATGCAGTTCTCGTTTCAAGAAGTACAAGAAGTACTGAAAAACAAATAATGCGGATTCGGTGATAGTTTGAATGTATCTTTTACTTGTGGACATCACGCTTCGTCGCGCATTGAGTTGGAGCATATTTTACGGAATGGAGGGAAATGATTTACATTTTCTTCGTTAATGAATGAAAAGTAAATAAATGCATGTACCATATTTCGTATCGATCTGCTGTTCACCTTTCCATTCATTACACAATTTGTTATTGTTAGTACATTTGAAAATTTGGGATGCCTTCTTTTAAAATTCCCGCATTAAAAAAAAATGATGCAAACTAATTTAATTTCTTACACACAATCTGTATTTCCTGACTTTAAATACTGAATAAGATTCCCAGAACTGTGATCGTACGGATTCCGGTGTACGTGATGAAGAAGTTGCTCAAAACGACCGTCCTATCGTTTTCGCAACATTTAGCTTAGTCGCTTCATCAAATATGGAAATTCCCGATGCAGGTAACGAAGAAATATCTTCGACAGAATATGTGAATTCTGTTGCAATCATGAATGAAGTACGAACCGATGGTTTATTGGAAATATGATTATCTACAGCTGCGTTACGCGAAGCTCCGTCTAACCGTGAAATGCAGGCTGAAGTGAATACACAACAGAATTCATCAAATGGCGAAGTCGATCACCCTGTGCAGGAGACGACGTTTACGGAGGAAATGTTAAAGGACCACCTGAAGACCACATACTTACGAGGCTTTGAGCTTGGAATGTGGAAACTTCATCGGTCGTCTTTACCAATTTCAAGCGGATGGTCTACTCCGTGGGGGCACAATGGATTATTTCATCTGATCTTTCTATTAAAGTATGAAAAGAAATGTTATCGTAATGTGAAGGATGATATCTTGAGTTGTAACATTTGTTTTCCGTACTTGTGTTTGTAGATTCGGACGAGTTCTGAGCGCGTGTTCGACGCAGAAAGTCGCTTGGAATCGTGGCAAGACGTCCTGATGTAGTTCAGAATTATCGAGAACCTGTCATTTTGCACCGGAACGGACTTTGACACTGAAAAGTACGTTAATACTTCTAAACGTAGCAACAATGTAATTGTCTCGTGTGTCTTTACAGTTAATAAAATTTGCCACTGGAATGCTATATAATCTTATTTTTATTTCCGGACATGACGTCCAGTGTATTGGCCCGTTCCAGGAACACGATGAATACGTGCGGACTTCGAAAAATACAAGATGCCTGCATTGCAGATCGCTCAGAAAGAGACTGCAGGGTAAGCCGCAAGAGGATTTTGCGCCGAAGCCTACAGCCGTTAAAACTGCTGCTAAATTAGCCCGGAGGAAGTATCTTCGTTTGCGACGCAAGATAATACTGTTTCTTGTAACAAAATTACCATTCCTTTAAATGAATGTAATGCTGTTTCTTTAAGCAGTGGTTCAGTATTGATGAGTAAGAGTTATCCTCGTGAATTTTCGATTTATCTGCGTGTTTTTACTCCTCTTCTTACGGTTGTGAACCTTTCCGTCGTTTCATCTCTTAAGATTTGCATTCTGTTATGTTGCTTGTCAAGGAAGAGTTTGGTAAAATGATTCTTTTCTTGACAGAACGAAAAGTTTCTTGCTGGATGTATCATAGCTTCGTAGGCAGTGCGCCGAAACTAAAGCTAACTGTGTAAACGAAGCAATTTCAACACTTCCTGAAGATCAGCTGTCAGCTGTTTTGGCCTGTTTTGCAGGTTCGAAAATCGCATCAAACGGTGGGCACAGGTATACCATTCAATGGATATACGAGTGCCTGTTGATGCGAATCAGAAGTTCCCGACTGTATGATCATGGGCGTGATCAAAAGATTTTGCCACTTCCCTCTAAAAACACATTGAACAGGTGTGACATATAAATACTGTTAGTCATGAGCAATGTACGATACTGCACTTCAATTGGAACTACATTGCCTCATTTGCGTGTGATTCATATCAGGCACATCCAGAAGATCAGTAGCTCCACTCACAGCTCCCAACAAGCTATTTTCGAGTGCTTGAGGAAGAAAGGATCCCGAATGGACAGTACTTGTAATGGAGGTATGAAAATGAAATTGGAATTAATTGTATACGTGTCGAAGTTGTATGTTTGTAGTATGGAGACGTTAAAAGGACCTCCTTTCCTTCCTGTGCTTATGCTTAGTTGTTGAGACAACTTTTTATATTGTAGGATCTCTGTTAATTGACGAAATGAAACTCAACAAGGGAATCTCTTTCGATCGTCAAACTCTCAAATTTGGCGGTTTCGTCGATTTGGGGGAATACACACCGGAGAATTAGAAGACCACTCGTGCGGATCACGCACTGGCCTTTATGATTCAGCCGTTTCATGGCGGTTCGGTGCAAGTTTTAGGGTGTTTTCTCTCCAAAGCTTCGGTCCCCGGTCTCGTACTCCATAAGCTGATTTTGGAGTGCGTGATTTTAGTCTCGAACTGTGGTTTTCACGTGGACGAGGTTGTAATGGACGGAGCACAATGGAATCATACCATTTGGAAGCTGCTTAACATAACCGAGGAGAACGTCAGTGCTCCACACACCTGTGACGAAAACCAAAGATTGTAGATGACATCGGACTTTTCTCATCTAATGAAATTTTTCCGAACCACCATAATGTGCCTCAAATCGTATCTGGTTAAGTATATTCAGGCTTTTTTTTCGTTAATTACGAAAAAAGGCTAAAAGTAGTATTTGTGTTTTCTATGCCGACACCGGACGGAGTCGTCAAAAAAGACCACTGGAGGGCCCTGTTGCGGTGTGAAAATTTCTCCAAGCCGAACTTGAAGATGGCTTATAAGCTTACTCCTCAGCACATGATCGCAAAGAATACCAAGTGATGAACGTGCCCCCCCTTTCGAGGTTAGCTCCTGCAAAAAATTGTGATTGAAACAAACGGAAATTTGGATTCAAATTGAGATTAGTATTTTATTAATGAGATAAATTGGAGTAATTCTGTAGACTATACTATCGATTGAAAATTTCGAGTTACCACATTTTAATTGTTTTCTCATCCGGTCAGAGCTGCGATGGAAATTTTTGAGTAGACTGAGCCGGCTTCGGCTGATTTCCCCAGTACTCGGGCTTTCACGGAAGGGATTGACAATTTAATACCCGCGATGACGGCTCGCATTTCTGCATCGGCTCTCCGTCCATCAGAACATCGTCTGAACAGGAAAGTACGAAAACACTGTTTCATTTTATTGTGTCTTATGCACTGTTGTCCATTGTTGGCAAGATGTAGCCGTTACATCCGTGAGATAATTGTTATTGTGAATCGAGTCCAAAAAATTTTGTTCATAGCCGCGCTAAACGTGGAGCACTATTTTTTAAACTACTTTTACTTGTGCTATAATCAATTAAGTTTAAGGACTTTGTTCTATTCTCAGCGAACCACTAAAATCATTGACAGGGGGTTCACAATACAACACTTCCATCATGTGTCTTGTAGCCATCGTTGTTTTCGTGGCTACGCCATTACCATTTTGTTAATCTAAAATTTTCGTAACTTCACTTCGTGTTGCAGACATCGTTAATAATGACTCTAATTCCTCAAGTAAGGGTCCAACAGTTGAAACATTGATTTGCTGAAGATCACAATGTTTCCAATGCATATCATAATTGAAAATTGTTTTCAGCTCTTGACAGGTTTACTGATAAACTTTATAAAAGCCAACTCCGGATTTTCAACGTTTGTCTTTCTAGTTTCTTTTAGCTTTCCACGTTGTCTGTTCCACCGTTGTTTTGGGTGTCTTTACATCATTGGAATCTTGGACATGGAACATTTTTTCAGGTTTTGTCGTACAATCTTCACATGAGATGATCGATCCGGTGTACTTACAGCTTATTCGCAGTCACTAGGTGATGTCTCTGCCAGTTTCGTAAAACCATTACAGTTACAAACAGTGAGAGGAATTTATAAGAGGACGGTGAAGGTCGAGTTCCTCTTCACGGTTCTTCCTCTTGGTTGGGTTGTATTCTTTCTGTTTGCATGGTCGATTAAAATTTCCACTACCACGGCATTCCAGCAGACTTTTAATTTTATCCCATGCATCGTTTTTTAAAAACTACTTGAATGCAAACTAAAACTCACATTGTAAGCATAATCAACAGATGATTGTTTTATATTTGTTCCGCAACTTCCATCACTTTTCATGTTGGCGTATAGCTCCACTGTTTTTTTCTTTTAACCCAAACAGGCGATTGCGAGGTTTCTCGCGTATCTGAATGGATGGGAATCTTCGATACCGATGAAGGAGATCCCTATTGCTAAGGGTACGTGGTTAAAAGCGACTCTGGAAATTCTAGAGACCAGAAAGAGTCCAAGTACGAATACCTTCTGACAGCACGTCTGAATCAAGATGTGCTGGAGGTAGGAGGCATGCTTGAATATGATTTTTTATTATTCTTCCTTATTATTTATTCCATTTTATCCCAAATAACCTCAATAATAACACGCGAATAGTGAATCATATAGGATACTAATTCGTATTAACAAATTTTTTCTCGTAGCGGTTTTTCGGAATGATGGGTCTTGCAGGTAGCAGCAATGAGAATCCCGATCCACAATTCTTCGCTCAAATTTTCAAGCTGCTGTGCAGCTACTCGCTCGTCAAGCCTCCTCGCGGGAGTAATGTCGATGGCTGCGAATTACTGGAAACTTTGATGCAGACACCAGATTCAGACAGTGCTTTAAAGAAGCCTTGCGAAGAGTTGCTAAAGTCAATCGACGGCATGCTGGAAGGAGCCGGTGGTGATGAGGTTGCCACTGACAATTCCCAACACGACCACGATTATGACACTTGTTCCTCTCGTCAGTTTAGTCCGTAAAATTACGGTTCACAGGACCACACATACGATGTGGCGCAAACCAGCAAAGAGGTGCAATCATATAGCTGTATATATATATATTGTGACGATATTATTTTGGTTCTCGGTCGCTCTCACCTTCGGTGAGTCTGGGCGGGGGAAGGAGGGCAGGCAAAAAGAAAATAAGAAAATAGAAATTGTGGGTGACTTTATTACTTGATTTTTCGAGCCCCTCGTTGGGCGCCAATTTTGTGATGATATCTTGTATTTTCCTCTCACAACTGTGAATCCTGATTATTTTTCAAGTAATGACAAACGAGTTTAATCATCTAGTCTTCTAGCGTGACTCGGATTTAAAAGACGTAATTATAATTTAGTAATTCCTATATTTTCATTTAAAGTTGACATATCGAGACACCATTTACTCAATGAGCATCAGCGGTCCTCGTGTTAACTGCTGGTATTAAACAAGGATAACACGATCACACCAACGCATCTACTCTTGTGAGAGTGAGCTAAACAGACCACTGGAATATCGGGAACCGAAGCGCTCACTACAGTATTAGGACAAGGAGAGCATCATTACCCCAACGCATCTACACTCTTGGGCAAGAGCAAGAAAGTGAGCAAGATAGACCACTGGATGAAGTGAGCGCTTCCGCCAAGTCATCGCCGGATCGTAACGATGTATAGTGCTGGGCGTGAGGGGAACATACAATACACATTTGTAAGCTGCGGTAGAGACCTCTTATCAGTAGCGTGACAGCTAACCCGAGGACCTCAACTTTCGTTGCTTTAAACGGAGCTATAGGCCATACGCTTCTATGGAGATCCATATTCTTCGCTGAAAAAACCAAGCAGATGACGGAACAAAATAGGACATGTATTACCAACAGAATCCCTTAAGATTAAATGTATTCCATCACAGAGAATTTAATATGCAAAACTATACCCAAGATCTTCCTTACGTTTCACAGAAATGAGAAAGAATTGTAAACACTTCTCGCGGGTATAAAAATCTGAGAAAAATCAAACATATTAAATGTGATAAAAAGATTGATTTTTAACTGCCGGCTGGGACAAAAACATGGGGACTCATGCGTTTCATTGAGGCCACCCGATTCTGTGGTTTTCGTTGAAATGGCCCCATGTTTCTTCACAGAGTTTCTCCACGCTAATTCTGTGTATATTCGAGTGTGTTCGTAGCACAAGAATAATACAATAAATAAGAAATGGCATAGATCATTAACTTCGAAATAACGAACGGTGCATTGAATTTAATCAACGTGTAGCGACTTCGAATTTGCTATCGAGCTGTGCCTACGATCATTTGTTATACATGTTTAAAAGTGAATAATGCTTCGTTCTCAAAGTTATCATTAGTCTTTCTTTATTTATCTATAATCTTACGGTTACCACGTTTTGGTTATGTTATTTATTATGCTTGAAAAAGGATGGACAAATGAAAGATTATAAACATTGATAAACTCACAATTGTAAAAAGAGTTTGATACATAAATTAAATTATACAGTTTTACAGTTGTAACTCAGTCAGAGATACCATTTTTTTTAATTCTGTGTCTCTCAGATATAATTTTCTCTTTACTGTTTGTGACGTAAATTTTGGTTCCCCGGTATTAATAACCAGACTTAAGTGGAAATCGGTGGAACAAGCCGACTCCGCCAAGACAACGAAATAAGGACAAAAAGAGATCAGAATAGTAACGAGCTAACGCCAATACACTAGCAAGGGCGAAGGGTTCCAGAAATGAGTGGCTGCTCAGGATGTGGTTTATAGTCGACGTATCCTTTGCGACCCTTTGCCAATAAAGCCAACATGAATTCCAAAATCAAGATCTTAAACTTAACAAAAAAGAGAAATATAAAAAGCACCGGTATGTCAATTAATTGTCACCTTGAAAAATATTTGTGAAAACGTTTTTTTTACGGATTCATGAAAAGTAACTTCATTAACGACGAGATAATTTGTTTTCAACAACACTTCATACTGTCAGTAAAAAATAAAAGTAATTAACAGTAAAGAATAATCGTCAATTCGATCATAGTCTGTGCTACACAGTTCTGTAGTATTCTGTCACACGAATAAACTTGGTTACAGATTTTTACATATTATATCAATCTGTGGTTTAAAATTCGTCTCTCTACTGAAGCACAGATTATGACTGGATTGACTAATTCATTTTATGATTATGCACTGTTATTAATTATTATTATTATACTTTACTGACAATATTACGTATTAGTTACATATTTAAATTAATTCATTGTTATTGAAGTTACTTTTTACTATCGATATTTCAAAACTTTTTTACGCATATACCTTTAGTACTAACTGTTAATTTACAGTCGGGAGTCGAAGAAATAATGAATCTTTTTTTTTTGTAATCAAGTATACATTTTTTCATACTTCCAAATTCACTTTCAATATTGTAACTTTTCACACGTTTCTTCCATATAATAAAAGGCATCGTCACATGACGTGGACTCATCTCGACTCGCAGTACTCCCAGCACTTCCAGTGTGACCGTCCTTTTTCTCACGGGAACGGTCGAGCCACCGCAATCGCCATATCTGTAGACATCGGTAGTGTTATCTTGCATAGTAGCACTATGTTCGCTAGCAGTAATAGGTGAGAAAGCCGATTCCGTCAGGATTGTTCATCAGTTTAACTTGACGTCCCAAAGCTGTTAGACGTTCGTTTCTGCTTCTACATGCAAACATTTTTCCCGTCTGATTGCGTTGAAATAACAAATTGATTTTATTCGTCTACTTTGTTAAATTATGCTAATAAGATCCTCGGGACGGTCTTGGCAGAAAGGGTTCACACCGAGTTTTAAAAGTAAATAAAATAAATTCGTAATACGGTCTTATTATTAAAATAACGGATTTTATTCTCTAAATGAGTGGAGGATCTTCGAGCCAAGCTGGGGAAAAATTGGAACGTTACACCTTATCGGAGTTATCGGTGTGAAGAGCGTAGACGGGGCGGAGGAGGAGAAGTAAGTAATAGATCACAAAATTAAACTAACGTGCTGCAACAGTAGAAACAAATGCAGGCAGAAAACAAATAAATTGATTAACGAAGTTATTATTAAGATTGAATAGAATAATGAGATCAATAATAATAATATAAGATGAATGAAAATAGTGAACTAATTAGAAACAATCCGATACACTCTGATAAAAATGTCTGAGTACTTTTGAGAGTTAATTCAATCAATTCTAAAATTACGGGCCAAACCAGAGATATGAAGGGTCAGACCCGGATTTGGTATGGAATACATGACATTTAATTACACTCGTATATTCATGGAAGGTTTCATTTTTTTCAGGGACTGATTAACAAATCAGTTTCAAGTCGCTTCATCATTATACCGATATGGAGGACTTTAGCAGTTCAAGAAAATCCAGTGACGTCTCGGATGTCGATAATGGATTCGGTGGAGAGATGAGTGGCGAAGCAGTGCCATCGACCAGTAGCGGACCGACGACAATTACATCCGATTTGGCAAATAAGCAACGGCTTTCGCGATTGCTGGATGAAGGAATATCTGAAGCCCTTCTAAGTTTATACAGCCTTTATGGCTTCGACGAGAGTCTGATTCCTAAGTCCATAAAAGATAAGTATAACACGGAAAGGGTAGATTTGGAAGATATCCGCTTTTGAATGAAACCCGATTTAAGCTCGTCCGATTCCAGGCTTGAGAGTTTAGGAAGTTTAAAAGAATCTTATTACGGCGTACGGTATCAATCTCAAACACTTGCAATGCACTTCCACCGCAGCACAAAAAAAGCTTGGATTCTTTGGAAGGCCATATGATCCGATGTGAATTTTTGAAAACTCTACACAGAAATATGAACGGATGTGAAGTAAACCTTGAGTTCCTTATCAGTTTCAAGTATGGCGGTAAAATTGATATCAAGGAGGAACCTGTTTGCGCACTTCTGATTGTAAATGCATTTTCGCACGGGGAGAATCTATTGTAACGGGGATTCTATATATCTCTCACCTACGGTGAGTCGGGCGAAAGGGAGGAAGGTCATGCAAAAAAAAGGAAACACAAAAGTAGAAATTGTCGTTGATATTATTACTCGGTTTTTCGGCCCCACATTGGGCGCCAATTTTGTAACGGTGATTCTCGCTTCTTTTTATTATATTATTTCTCTCACCTATGGTGCGTCGGGGGGAAAAGAGGGCAGGCAACAACAAGGGAGGAAATAATAGAAAAGTAGAACAGTAAATAATTCTGTTTAATAACAAATTTAAATTATACCGAACAGAGTCACGCGAAAGAATATAACCAAAAAAAAATAGATAAAGATTAATATGGAATGGGCGCCAGCTACTTATTCGGCGTAGCACCGTAACGAGGGGGAAGGGAGGCGGAGAGGGAAGCACGAAGCCGGCTGTGGAGACTGCCGAAAGTGTTTATCAACACTTGCGGCAGCTCGGGCTGATGGGCACGGGTCGCGGGGGGGACGAGGGGGAGGGATACTGATGAGACTTCTCTAGGCCGTGGAATCACTGTCCAGGGCTTCTTTATGATATTACCTCGGCACACTGTATATCGTATAAAATGACTCACGAAAATCTAATGGGCTCTGGAGGGACGAAGGGGGGTTTTCCGCACGCTGTAATCTATGCCGCGGAAAATATCGCCACTCACGCGCACTAATATACGCGACAAAATCTTAAGTAGACAAAAAAAACAAACTATACAAGCAACAAGACTTAATTGCTATTGAACAGGGAAGAGGAGTGAAGTCAAAGGCGGGCGGGTGAAAGGGGGAAACGCAAGGGTACTCACTCAACGCTCTGACTCGATATAAAATGAAAGAACAGGGATGTCTTCGCTGTTCCTCTTGGTTGCCGGGCTCTGGATCGTGTCAAAGTTTGTCCAGGGACTCGCCGAGCCGTCGTAATCCGAAGCGGTTTTCATCCAAAATAGCGGAAAGCCGGGTCGTCGTAATTGTAATTCGCTGTAGTCCTATGTGTGCTCGCACACGTCTTCTCACTCACTCTTCGCTCTCTCTCACGCACGCCACTCCGCACACACGCCGTAGCTCGAAGTGACGAGCGGTCCTTTGCGATGTCTTCACCGCTCGTCGGGACTGTCTTGGGGGGGGGGGGGGGGGCATTATTGGCTGGACGATTGGTGGGTGGTCCTGGCGGGGCGACTATCGTGAGGTTAATTGGGCGGAAGTCCCGCCGAATTTTCCTCGCGCGGTACGGCTCCTCTAGGCGTCCCCCTCACCTCTTCTCTCACCACGGTGGACTAGATGGTGACGGCTGCGGGGGGTACGGTGAGGACTCGTCGCTGTTGTCTCTGCGCGAGGGGTCCGGCGGGAAGGGGGGTCCAGGATTCTTCGCTCGGTACGCAGCGGTAAGTGCTCGCGTACCGAGGCTTTTCGGGCGTCTTCGCGGGCTGTCCTCGAATTCTCGGGTCTTCTCTCTTCTTTCTTCTTTCTTCTTTCTCCGTTCTTCTTTCTTCTTTCTTCTCGCGGCTGAGTGAGGACTAACGGGCAGGGGAGTAGAGGGAAAAAATACTGGGCGGGAGGGGTTTACAGAGTTTAATTCTAGCTTAAAGTAACTTGCTTACATTCTAATTTCTCATAACTATCTTAATCTAATTCCTTTCGGTGAGTGGCGGGACCTCGAGCTAGGCCGGGGGGGGGGGGGGAATAGTAACGTACCACGTTACACTATATAACTATACTTGCGGGAAATGGTTTCAAGTTCCACCCTCCCGATTTCCCTGTATCAGGAGAGAGATAGCGCGCAACGAAATTAGTCACGAGAAACTTGGTCTCATTTGTTACACAGAAAACCACGCTGAAAACGTTGGAATGATGAAAAAAAATGTACCCGCGTTGCGCACAGCCAAAGAATTCTCTTACAACGCAAACGCTGCGAAAACGCTGAGCACCACAAGTTCATTGGGTATTAAAGGAATTCTTTGTGATCACATAAATGTTGAATCAACCTCGACTTCCGAATTTACTTTTGAATTTGCCGATATATTTACAACGAATAACAGCGCAACCGAACTAGGAAAATCAAATTGCATTATCCACGTAAAACGCCGAGGTACGGACGATTTTGAAAATCACTGTATGCAACTTTTACGAACTAATGAGTTTTTGTCTTTTGTGATAGGAAAAAAAAACATTCCAAGTTGCTGTTGCAAGGCTGTGTGAACACTTTGTACGCAAACCACCAACAATCGATAATAGAAACGCGGATTATAAACGACGTTAAAAACCTGACGTACGATTGCACGCTAATCACGTGCTCAGAAAAGGAAGAGAATTGGTTCAACGTAGTTTTGAAGTGCGTCATAAGTCATTGTGATGACGGAAAGACGAACTTGAAAAGGGAAATGCGAGACAAAGCACAGCCATTTTTATCGAACTACCGAAGCCTGTCGGGGGAAGCCATACAGTACTTTGTCGTTTCTTTGAACGCACTTTTTTATTGTGACAGTAAAAGTGTAGACTTGACTCTAGAGAACGCAAGGAATTTTTGTGACTTGGTCCAATGTTTCTATGAAGTATCTACAAAATTGTTTGGTAAGGAAATCTTAAATAAGACAGAGCGTAAAAAGGAATTGTATCTTATCTTAGCGATCATTGACGATAAAAAGAAGGCAATGACGAAGAATTCTGAAAATAAATACGTAGATAATTTAACGGACCAGCAACTCCTGACCTCAGAGATTATCAAACGAAAGATTGAGTTAAAATTCCAGTTCAAATGGACTGTGATAAAAAAAGAAGGGATCAATCCAGATAAGAGTAGTAGTAAAAAAGCGCAAAGAAGATTAGCGTAGCCGAGTGGATCCTTGCGCGCTTCACACGTAGTAGGCTCGGATTTGTTTCCGGGAAAGGAACAAGAATTTTCTATGGTGTTTGCATCTGCGACAAAGTGGTTTAAAACCAACTATAATAGTAGGTCCAGGGGAAAGGTCCAACGTCTTGGTATGGGAAACCGAAAGACTGGATTAATTTTTTTGACTTCGAATGCTTCGTCGAAAAATATTATATCTAATTGAGTTTTACCGTAAAAATCTGTAGTGAAGGAACGGTACTAGAGAATCTGTTGTAGAGACTTCGACAGTTGAACCAATGGTTTGAGAAAATTATTTCCACGTTATAAAATCAACTGCCGTGCATCTCAACCGTGTGTACCTTCGGTTTATTTTTTTAAATCATATTATATATTTTAATGTTTGCATTCTAGCATAGTACTTCAGGATTGGGACATAATATGTTATGGGTATATATGTAAGAGCAGGACGAAACGAGTGTTATACTGATGTATACGAATGATGATCATGTTTACGACAATAAAATATTAAGTTGGTTCCTTAAATTGGAAATGCTGTCAGTAGTTGTCTAACACCAGAAAAAAATTACCTCAATAAGTGCGTTAATTCTGCAATGAATGTCAACATTTCATTCGATTTCATTTAGCTATCTTTGAGAAAAGTTGATTACAATGAAGTGAGGAAACGATTAAAAAAACTTCGGAGACGGTTGATAGGAGGACGAATTACAGATTAAAGACGATAACGCCGCCTGACAAGATGATCCAGGGTGACGTACTCGTCTTGTATCTGAAAAAAAACACCTCACCTTATCACCGGATACATCACTTAAATCAGGCGGAAGTTTCACAACGCTTTAGAGAAAAAAAAACCAGGCGACGAACAAAAAGAAAATTAACTTGAACTAATGACGAACATACTTTAATGACACTAATAGACTCGATGCAAGAAAAAGAATGGAAGCGAAAACTGAAACAGTGGCTCGAAGTAATACGATAAAGTTCGCGGCGGAGGGAGATGCGGGGGGAGGGCTGACCGGTGTCAGCTGTACGCTGTCGCTAGGGACTCGGGATGGGCGGCAGCTACTTTGACGGTGTAGCACCGTGAATGAGGGGGAAACGGGGACGGAGGTACGAAGGCCGCCGAAAGTGTTTATCAATTTCGAGACTCCTCAGGCCGTGGAAACACTGTCCACGGCTTCTTGATAATATTACCTCGGCACGCTTGATACTTTAGAATATCTTCGGTAACTTTTACAGGTCTCTGGGGGGGCCGGAGGGGGTTTTTCGCACGCTGTAAACTATACCGCGGAAAATACCGCCACTCACGCGCACTAATTACTCGCGACGAAATCTTAACTAGACTAAAAAGCGAACAATACAAAGCAACTAGCCTTAACTTCTATAGGAACGGGGTATGGCCGAATTTCAGGGGGGGGATCAGGGGAGCCGGGTATAATTGATTGTAGGTGGGTGAAAGGGGAATAATTGGCAAGAGTACTCACTCAAACACTCACGCTTAACCATTGCGTTCGGAGGGTCCGGTCGGCGGCTCGCTAAGTCCCGGTCGGGCTCGCACGGGATGTCCGGGGTCTCGCCGGTGTCGACGGATAATTGTCCAAGGAAGAAGCCGAGTTGTCGTAATTAATCCGCAGTTTTATCTCGCCAAAATATTCCCTGGGGAGAATTTCCGAAGGGAATTGGTAAATGGGAGTTGCAGTTACGCCAACTGGTGATCAAAGTTGAAACTAGTGAAACCAGGTCGGGTATTAGACTCACTATATAAATTGCGTGTAAACCAGTGTAAACAAATTGATTTGTTTACATACACTTTTTACATTTTTTATCATTAAAACTATCCCATGAGTTTATAAAAGTTTTAATAAGAATGTTTTTATCAGTGAGTGCAATTTTAGATCATTTGGGTTCTACTCCCAAAGCCGAAACTTTATCGAAGGTGAACAAGTTGTGAACTCCAACCATTTAATTTATACAGGAATATTAAAGGAAAATAGTGAACAATATAAGTTGTTGTCATATTGTATACAATCTTCTAAAAACCGAGAAGATCCACACGAGATAAATACGGTGATTGCCAAAACTGGAAAAGTTATTTTTTCTCAATGTAGTTGTGCAGCTGGAAAAAGTTCAACAGTGTAAACATAGTGCTGCTGTATTGTTATTTTGTTCACGGTAAATTCAAATTGTATAATTTACATTTTTTAAAATTGTCGACAAAATTTAGTTGTTAATTTGCTAAAGTTTAATCATTTATATTTTCATTATTTCAGTAATGATTTAACTAGTTTAAAGCCCGTATCATCAACAGATAGAAAATGTCTTTGGAGCGCGCCACGGGATGCCTGCTTAGAGCAATATAAAGCGAAGCCTTTGAGTGAACATAACTGTTTTAATATCAAAAAGGATCATCTGGAGTTAGAAAAAGACGTTAAGAAGTTAATCAAGGAGAAGCTGTTTTCGCAACATCTAAAGTCATCTTTATCAGAGCATGCGTATGAGCGTGAATGATTGATTTTAATAACTAATATTTTTTTATGTTTATATGTTTATGTTTCGTTTTAGTCGCATAATATGAATTTTTTATGCATACTTGCAATTTTATATTTCAATCAATTTATTTGTAAAATTTTATTTTTATAGAATATTTACTTCATAAGGCTTTATAATTTTTTGTACATGTTTTTATATACACATTTTACTTTATACATTTCTTTTAATTTTATTTATATTAGAGCTGGAAGACATGCTCCACTACTTCACACTGTTGAGACTCTACCACCTGACTATCTTCGACAGATTGAATGCATGATATCACATTTATCCTCGTCATCAATCCTTTCTTCTCTATCTGAATACAAAATTCAACCACTAAGAGAATGTTGTCGACAAACTTTTGACCGATTAATAGCAGATCCTTTTCATATTTGTACAGAATCAAAAAAGTTTTATAGTGTATGGCAGAACGAACGAAAATTTAGAATAACAGGCTCTAGATGCTATGAATTGTACACTTACCGAAAAAATTCTAAACCAGATTGGAAAACAAAGTTTTTAAATATTTTAATCCCAGCACTATTTCTACTTCATCAATAAACCACGGTTTGAAGTTTGAATCGGATGCAAGAAGAGCTTATGAAAAAGGTACAGGAGTAAGTGTATTTCAATGTGGTCTCGTAGTTCCCGAAAATAACCCTCGGCTTGGTTATTCTCCCGATGAAGTTATATTTGAAAATGATCTACCTGTCAAGTTGATAAAAATCAAGTGCCCATATGAAGGCAAATCTCTTAGTATAAATGACATCATTACGAATATTAATTATGTACAAAAAAATCCCAATAATAACAATATTTTGACTTAAAAAAAAAATCATAAATATTATGGTCAGGTCCAACTTGGTATGGGTAACTTGAACGTTAAAAAAACAGATTTCATCCTATTTTCTTCTCATGACAAAAGTATAACAATTATATCAGTTAATTATGATAAAACATTTGTAAAAGACTCATTTGTATCCTTAAAATCACTATTTTTTAATAAAATGTTACATCATGCGTGTGAAAATGTGGAACATAATTGAAAATTTCAGTAAAAATAATTCTATTAAAGTTTGTAACAATGTTAACTATGATTATATTTTAAATAAGCAATTTTTATTATAAGATTTTAATAAATTTTTATTTAATAACATTTATTATTGTATTATTATTATTAATCTGCATCGTTTGACATAAATTTATCACTACTTAAAATTGGAGAACTTAAATTTACGATGGCACCAATAATAGTTAGTATTTCTTTGCCTCTTTCAACAAGACCACTTGGCATCCGAGAACCCAAAACTTTAAAAACCTTGAGTCTTTGATTAGAACGTTCTACATGAACTCGTGCTCTGGCGATTTTTGCATTTAAGGGAGTCTTCCTATGTGATGGGTTGAAAAAATCGATTTTTTTTTTTTTTCATAAATTGCTCCCTTAACATGTCTAGAATACGGTAGTAAAGCGATTTTAGAAAATTCGAAGTCGTTTTAAAGATACAGCAGGTAAAAGAAAGAGCGGTTCGGAGCGCTGAGTTGGCAGTTAGAGCCCGGGCCTATTGTGTACCGTCGGGTTTATACCTGGCCTCCCTTTTATTCATACATCTGTTCTATGGTTCTATTTCTATTTACAGTACAACCTGGTTATAAGTTACATCGGATGATCTTGTCACTCTCACGGAAACTATATCTATATATATAATATTTCATGAAAGTAAGAGAGAGAAAGAAATATAACTTATAACCAGGTTGTACTGTATATATTCTTATACGTTCTATTGTTATAATATTTTACCGAAGTTATTTTAGTCTTGGTTGAACTTCGAAGAGAGCAACAGCTACAAATTATTTTTTTTCATAATGAGTGGACGGAAAGGAAGTACGAGTGGAAATGTTCATCCTGGTCGTAGTAAAAAAAGAAAGTTTAGTGGAAACCGTTTTACCCACAAAAATGATACGGTATTTACATCAGCTTCGGCCAAAAAACTTCAAAATAACATGAACATGGAGGTTCCCATCGCTTCGAATTTCGCATATTGCATTTTGGAGTTTGTTTCTGTATTTGCTGCAATCTCTGAAATAGTTATATGTAAAACTTGTAAAAGTGACGTGTCTATTTCGCGATCAATTTTGTCCAGAAGGCGAAGACAGTTGGTGTAAATGGCGTAAGGCTGAAGCTAATAATGAACTGGACCAATTTCATCACGATAAACCACCTCTAATTCCGCAAGTCCAAGAAGCTATCAAACCGGTTTTCGAAGATTTATCGAAAGACGAATTATTAATTCGTTGTTTAGGAGCAGAGACACAAAACAATAACGAATCTTTGAATTCCTTGATTTGGACTTTCGCTCCTAAACATCTTCATTCTGGTCCCAAAATTGTTGAAATTGCTAGCTACTTAGCAGTTATTATCTTTAATGAAGGTTTTCAAGGTATTTTAAAAGTTATGTCGATTATGGGATGCCCTGTTGGTCGTGAAGCCCAAGCGTATGTTGAGAAACGGGATGAAAAGCGAATCTTACGTTCTGAGCGGCGCGTAAGTGATGTCGTTAAACAAGCCAGGATTGACTCAAGAGCTGAACAATCTGCTTTAAAAGAGTTTCACGAGGAAGAGGAAGGAATACTCTATGGACCAGGCATCGCCGATTGAGAGTAAGTTGATATTTTAATAGTTTTTAACGGACTTGAAACTTTAAACGCGTTTTTCTCAAAACTGTGTTTTTCAAACTTTCCTCCATTGTATCTCAGAAACGGCTGGACCGAATTACTTGAAATTTACAGGGCACACTCAATATATGTAAACGCATGGAATGAACTATTATCAATCGAAAATTTTCAAAACTTCGATTTTTTTATAGCAAAAAAACAAAAAAAAACGCCTAATTTGCAACTTTTATTTCAAATGTCTATAAAAAATCCAATTTTTTTTATATTCATTTCATTATAGGTCATTCCGTGCTTTTAAGCCTACAAATTAAAACGCCGTTTATTTTTTTTTTTTCAGATAAGCCGATCAGCCGGAATCGTGGAGGAAGTGGGAGCTCTTTTTTTCGAGGCGGGGGTGTTCAGAGCGCTGTAACTCTAGTTTGACTGAATATTTTTAGCTGAAATTTTTTATTTATACTGTCCAAATATGTGTTAATAAATGATAAAAAACTTGAAGCTCTAAATATTTACTGGTCGTAGAAAAAAAATCCTAAAATATCCCTAAAAAACAGGCCGTCACATAGGAAGACCCCCTTAACCTTGACTCTTCCTGGGAAAATTGCTGTTGTTCTTTCTTAAATGGAGGTCGAATAAGAGTAATATCTTTATCTTTACACAGTTTATCAACCCTAAATCCTTTATCGACCATTATCGCTTCGCCCTTCTCTAATAAATCCAAAATATTCCACTGTTCAAATATAGCATCATCTGAAGATCTCCCTCCGTACATTGGACTTATGTAAGATAATGATCCTCCGGGTGTCACTCCAGTCATGAACTTGGTGGTATAAGTACTTTTATATCGTGAATATGTTGCTTGTTGACAGCACAGCGATTTTGGTTTTTGTATAAAAATTTCAGTACAATCCAACACTAATCTATCATTTCTGAAGTCATTAAAACATACAGGAATATTCCTAGAGACTTCATCTTTGCCTGGAAAAGGTATCCCCTGCTCCAAACAAACATAAAGCATATCGATCATTTGAAGAATTATTTTGCGGCAATGTGATTCTGAAGAGTATTTAAATAGAACTGTTAAAATAGCATACGATAAATTATGCTTCAATTTAACAAATGTCATAATAATTTTATTACGAAGATGCATCCTTTCCGACTCGTATTTAGGGAATCCATCCTTAAAAACATCAAGAATGGTATTTAAGACATCAAAGGTTGCAAAACCAGTTAAAGTATTGAGCTCTTTTTCATTTTTTATTATATCACAAAAATCTGTCACCAAATCACCACTTTTAATCTGAATACCAACGTCAATAAATGTTTTTGGAGGCGTTTCATCACTCTCCTCTGACAACATCCCCACAAAAGATTCAGTACCATTTTCTCTTGAAGTAACAGGACTCGATGCAGTATGATCCGACACAACCGAATTTCTTGGACGATTTAAATCAAAAGTCAACTCACTAGTAGTTAAACTGGGAGTTGAATCCAGTTTTCCATCACTAGTTGCTCCATTTTCTGAAATATTAGTATTTTTTTTCTTGTCTCTTTGAATTCTTCTTTCCTCTCGGTCATTATTCATCTTAGATCTCGATGTTGTTTTTATTTTAGAACCAGGTAGATTACAAGAAGGTACTGCAATTTTTTTTAAACGTCTCTTGCCCTTTCAACCATTTTCTAGGAAAAAGAAAAGTTTTTTTAAAAATAATTTTACAAATAAAAAATTTATAAAATAAGCTAAACAATAGATTTAATTACCTCCAAAAAAATAACCGGATTTTTTAAAGTGCAAGGAACAAACTTGCATGTTATCAGTGATACTTTTTTCAATTTTTAAAACTTTCTGCCACATTTTTCGACGGTCAATTTTCTCATCCACTCCGAAAGCATTTTGAATCTTAATAAAATTTTCATTTTCCTTTGGAAAATAATGAAACCGAATGTCAAAATTATTGCAAGCCTTACTGTTACACCCATACACACTAAAAAATGTTTTACTCTTATTTGGTTTCGGCGAAAGCGTACGCCCAACGAATCATCGGCACTTTCCATTATTAGATGTTATTATTTTTTAATTAAAAAAGTATTAAAAATATATGTAATTAGTAATAAAATGTTAGATTAGTACAACAGTTTATAATGTTATTATGACAGCTGGCCCGGTTTGAGTAGTTTCAACTTGAACCACCAGACGGCAATACTAGTCTTACCATTTACCAATAATGAGGTGTCCAAAATCTGTGGGAAACCGATTCGTCGTTGTAATATTTGCCTCGCCGCTGTCTCGCACAATGCTCGCTGTCTCACTCACTCTCTCGCTCTCCCACGCACCCCGTTACGCACACAGGCCGTAGCTCGGAGTGACGAGCGGTCCTTCTCGGTGGCTTCACCGCTCGTCGGGATGGTCTTGGGGGGGGGGGGGGGCGATTGGTGGGTGGTCCTGGCGGGGTGGCGATCCGTATGCTAATTGGGCGGATGTTCCGCCGAATTTTCCTCGCGCGGCGCGGCTCCTCTATGCGTCCCCTTCACCTCTTCTCTCGCCACGGTGGACTAGATGGTGACGGCTGCGGGGGGTACGGTGAGGGATCGTGGCTGCTGTCTCTGCGCGAGGGATCCAGCGGGAAGGGGGGTCCAGGCTTTTTCGCTCGGTACGCAGCAGTAAGTGCTCGCGTGCCGAGGCTTTTCGGGCGTCTGCACGGGCTATCCTTGAATCTTCGGGCCTTCTCTCTTCTTTCTTCTTTCTTCTCGAGATGGGCGCCAGCTACGTATTCGGCGTAGCACCGTGACTCAGGGGGAAACGGGGACGAAGGTATGAAGGCCGCCGAGAGTGTTTATCAACATTCGCGGTAGTGGTTAGCTTGGGAACGGGGAACGGGAGGACGAGGGATATGAGACTCCTCAGGCCGCAGGAACACTGTCCAGGGCTTCTTTATAATATAACCTCGGCACTCGCTAATTTATGAAACAATTTAAAATCCAAGGGGTCTCGCGAAAAGACACGAGGCGGGTCTCGCACGCTGTAGACTATACCGCGGACAATACCGCCACCCACGCGCACTAATTACTCGTGACAAGGTATTAGACTAGACTAAAGGCAAAAAAAAGAATACAATGTAAAGGAACTTAAAAACTACGAGAAGGGGGTACGTCGAATTTTCAGGAGGAAGCAGGAAAGCGGGGTGAAATCAAATTTGGTCGAGGGAAAGGGGGACTAACGGTGAGGGTACTCACTCACGCGTTCACGCTTAAAACTTCCTGTAGCAAAGTCCGGTCAGTGGCTCGGTCGGGTTCCCAGTCAAGGTGACTATTTTGTATCCGGGGTCTCACTGGTGTCGTCGTCGACGGATAGTTATCCAAGGGAGAAACCAAGTCGTCGTAATAATAATGGTTTCGATCAGTGCAGCCAGATCGTGGGTTCAACTTACCCCCACTCTAGCACAGCGCGTGCGTTGCACACATGTGTCCGACGCCTGTCCGTGAGTCGGAACCCCGAAACATGCCGATCGAAACCGATAGTGACGTCATAACGAGGAGAAATGATTCCCCCACTGAGCGACAGGCAGAGCCAGCACACACAACGGCAACTCGTGTCCATGAGAACCCGAGCATGGGCGAAGTTTAAAATGCATGCGAAAAAAAAATTAGGCGATAATAAAAATTTCAATTAATTATGAAAATTATCTTTGATTGTATAGAGAGTTAAATAAAATTTCAAATAACATTAGCAAAAAATTATAAGATTAAACGAACTTACCTGTAAGTGAAGTTCGATCTTAATTGTATGTAGCGCCTCTTCCTCGAGATCAGAATGTAGTGCCCCTACTATGCACCGATGTCGCCACAATTTTTATAGTTCAAGTTTTTCGTTCCGGTTCTATTCCATGCATATTCCGGTACGCAACTCATTTATTCAAAGTGCTGCCGTAACCTTCAGGGTTTCTAATATATATATATATATATAATTAGAAAGAAGGGGAAAACCTGTTGGGTGGGACTGATCTCTTCGGAAGAGGCGCTACATACAATTAAGATCGAACTTCACTTACAGGTAAGTTCGTTTAATCTTATAATTGTATTTCGCGCCTCTTCCTCGAGATCAGAATGTAGTTATTTAAAGTTTGTTACGGCAGATATTCCATAACTCAGAAATTTGAAATCTTTATATATTTATAACATATTTTAAACGTGTTATACATTGCTTCTACCCAAAATCGCTTTCGCAAACATGCCTTTACTCGTTACAACACGACGGTCGTAGAACCTAGCGAAGGTCCCCGAACGTTCTGTCCAGCCTGCGGCTTTTCTAATAGCGTCTATATTGACCCCACTCTTTTTTGCGGACGAAGTCGATGCATGACGAGTGCTGTAAGCGTCAAATGCGTCTGTATCTACCCCGCTTTCCATAAGGGTCTTTTTTATCCATCTGCTCAAGGTCTGGGTCGATACCCCCTTGTGCGGTTTTTTCAGAGCTACAAATAATCGAGTTTCTTTTCCTCGTAAATCTTTCGTCTCATTTAAGTACGTTTCCAGCACCGATGCTGCGCAAATACATTTATTCTCGATATAAAAAGGGATGCTCAAAATTGGCTGTGCTTTATTTATTTTCGAAGTCTTTAAACGCGCCGGAATTTTAATTTCGATCAACCCCGTTGATTTCTCTATATTTCGAATATCGATTGACGCGAGTGTCTGCATACGCTGCGCTGTGACTAACGCCAACAATGTAACTAGCTTGAGGGTAAGTCTTTCTAAGGACATTTTTTCGTTCGGTCCCCATTGCGCAACGTAGTTTAAAACAAGTTGTGGGTCCCACGTTGATTCATATTTGGGCTTCGTCGGTCTGAGATTCGCGATGCCCTTGAAAAGTCTTCGTACTCTGGCGTCTTCTCCCAACTCAGGCCCCCGCAACAGCGCGATCGCGGATCGGCAGCTGTTTAGTGTGCCATAAGAAGCGCCCTTCTCAAATTCGGCAGACAAAAATCTTATAATTTGTGATGTGTCACATTCGTACGGATCTATACTCTCTCCATGGCAAAATGACCACCACTTTTTTAGACAACTGTCATATTGTTTGAGCGATGAATCCGACAACGAGGAGAGCATAATAGAAAGTGCCTCCTCTGGCACGCTTCTCCTCTTCAGCGCTTCCCGGACAGCCGTCCTGCAACCAGGGTAATCCTCCTCCAGATCGGGTGCGGTTGTCTATTGAGAGAGCGCAAAAGGTTGACGTTTGGTTCAAAATAAATTGGTTCGCAATCCAACATGGCAGTGAAGACTGGGAACCAAACCTGAGCTGGCCAATACGGTACAATTACGATACCTCTAGCCCGATCGTCTTTAAGTTTTCTTAAAACGCGTAAAATTATTGCGAACGGCGGAAATGCATAAAAAAACCATCGGCTCCAATCTACCGTGAATGCATCCACCGCAATTGAGCCTGGGTCTCGCGACCAGGAAATATATAGCCTACATTTCGCATTTGTTCTTGTTGCAAATAAATCTATTTCCGGCTCCCCCCATCTATCTTGAATCTCGCGGAAAGCCGAATTCGATAGAGCATATTCTGTTTCTGGCTCAAGTCGTCTCGATTCGAAGTCAGCTTCATAATTGTCCCGAGACGAAATATATGATGCGAAAATGTAAATATTTCTTCTCTCGCACCATTTCCAAATTGTTTTTGCCAGCCTACTCAACACGGGGAATTGAATGCCCCCCATCTTATTGATATATGCAATCGCGGTAGTATTATCGATTCTCAATAATATATCACAGTCTTTTTGGTTTCTTGCAAAACATTTTAGGGCAAACATGGCCGCCAACAATTCTAAATAATTAATATGGTGAGTTTGTTCTTCTTGGCTCCAGTGACCATGCGTTCGGTTACCTTCACAGCACGCCCCCCAACCGGAGCGCGACGCGTCGGAGGAAATTTCGAGGGCTGCTCTAAACGGCGTTATCGAACGCACTGCTTTGTGAATGTGAATTTTCCACCACTCGAAATCTGTCTGTAAATCGTCTGAGGGATACATGCGCGCCTCGAAATTTCCGTGATTTGCCCCGAGAGCCAAGAATTCTGCTCGCTCAAAATTCTTCATGTGTACCCAGCCGTACTTCAATGCTGAGCAACACGAACCTAGTGTTCCGATTAATCCCGCAAATTCTCGGATTGTACAGCGGCTCGTTCTACTAAATTTTTCGATATTTTTTACAATCTTGACAACTTTTTCTTCTGGAAGCCTGATCTCCATTCTTTCGGAATCGTAGATAAACCCGAGAAATTTACGTCTCGTCGAGGGAATTACGTGACTCTTTTTTTCGTTAATAACAAAGCCTAACTTTTCGAATAACCGTCTCGTTATATGAGTATTTCTCAAACATTCCTCATACGAGTCCCCCAGAATCAACAAATCGTCTAAGTATATTACCGATAGTAATCCCCGCTCTCTGAGATGCAAGACTGCCGGCTTAATTAGCTTTGTAAATGTGTACGGAGCTCTGTTCAGCCCGAAGGGCATACACGTAAATTGATACAGTTTCTCTTCGAAAATAAACCGTAAAAATTTTCGATCAGGTTTCGCAATCGGAATTAGATAATACGCGTCCTTTAAGTCGATAGTCGTCATAAAACATCCGCGAGTTATCATTTGCTTTGCCGTTTTTCCGTCTTCTAATTTAAAATGCTCCGTAGCTATGAATTCGTTTAGCTGTTTTAAATTCAATATAAAACGGTGGGAACCATCCGGTTTCGGCACGAGAAAAATTTTTGAGATGAATTGTCCGGTCTCCGACTGACATTCTTGTATCGCGCCTTTCCCCAACAACGTTACAATTTGTTCTCGCATTAAATTTCTTTCTTGATCCGACCACCGAGGCTCGGCAGGCGGTGTGTGTTGGTTTACCTTTGATGTAAAAGGTATTCTATAGCCTGTGATCCAGCTCAGGATGGTTTCGTCCGAGGTTATTTCGAGCCAGCTTCGTTTAAAAAGAACTAACCGACCGGCAAATTTACATACGTTTAATTGTTTTTCTTCAGAGGCGGACGGTCTTTCTGCTGATAACTCCTCCCCCGTGACGTGGACTTGTTGCCTCGGCTGTTGCGACTGTAATTGTTGTAAGTCTGTTTGTACCCGCCCCCCCTCGAATAAGTATTCGGCTGATACTGGTGTTGTTGAGGCGGGCCCCTCGAGTTTTTTGAATTTTTTCCTTGATCCGACAATTGCTTGGCGGGCTGTTTTAAATCCTTCGATGATTGCTGTAAAACTTTAGCGGCTTTTATTTTTTCGCTAAGTTCTTTCCCAAACAGCCAGTCGTCCGATGACAAATCTTTCAGCGTGTCTTTGAACGGCGCCTTGATGTTTTTCAAAATTAGGCTCTTCCGGATCGATGTTTCGTCGTGCTGCAGGTCCGCCAGAAGTTTCGCAACGCCGTTGAGCGGTTCCAAATATTGCTTCTTATCCGCAGGATTCGATTTGATCAGCAGCTCTATGACCTTCCCCACGCCGGCGAGCGAAGCAGCGACCTTTTCTTGTTTTTCGACAATTCTTTCGTCTCTTTTTACGACTGTACTATCTAAGGCTGCCTTAACCTCCAAATTCAATTTGGGAGGATCGATGAAGACACAATTCTGCGGAGGCGAAATCTTTTTCAAAAAACCTTTCCGTTCCTCCGCCGGGAGTCCCTTCTCGATAATTTCCAGCCAAAGCGTCGCGAGATGACTGTGCACCGCCGGTGCTAGCACTCTTTCCGGTCTGAGACGTTCTCCGAACACCTCCATAACGTCTGCTGCCAATTCGGTCTCTCGTGTCTCGACTGACACCTCTCCAGCATCTGGCTTTGCATTGACAGGAATCTCGCTAGTCGTAATGACTGAGGCATCTTGAGTGTTCGGTTGAGCAACGTTTGTTTTGTCGCCGGAATCTTCCTCACGCTCCTCCGGTGGGTCGAGCGAGGGAGATATCGAGTGCGCTCGTCTCGATGACTCGCTCTCCGAGTTTTTCGCGCGATCCAGAGACAGCTCAGTCTCACTGTGTCTATCGCGGTTGCGACCCCTTTCAGGATTCATGTACGAATGACTTCGTTCTCGTCGATAGGAGCGACTACGTCTAGAGCGTCGGTCTTTGTCACGACGATTTGCATAATCGTCGTAACTTTCATCGCCACTGCAATAACCTCCGCGATCTTGGCGTCGATGCGACCTCGATGAGTCGTAATCGTCGCGACCCCTTCTATGAGATCGACTCCGTGATCGACTCCGTGTCGAACCCCGCCTTCGATTGTCTGTTAAAGCGAGAAAAAAAAACATAACGAAAAATAAATCTTTTCGTTCATATTTTTCTCTTGTTTAAAATCGAGGGTTGTTCACTTTCACGAGTCGGTTGCATACCGCGACGTGAAAAAATGTATATGGCCGGCGGATCTTACACTCGCGACCGTTGGACGATCGCGAGACAGAATCCCCACGGCATAATGTACCGGGTTATGTACACATACGATGTTGCAGACATCGTTGTGACACATATTGATGGTTTATGGTTGGACCAAAAAAACGCATCTTTCCCTTTCGTACAACATCGAGTCCTATCACGAAACCCAAGCCAGGTTAGGTGCCTTTCCTAACCTCAAATACTTACTATCGTGTTCAATTCGCTTCTGGATTTGTTTTTCCAGCCACTCGACTCGATCCTGTAGCCTCTCTCGATCCTCGTCGTCCGACGAGCGATGCCTGCGTTTCTTTTTCCCCATTTCTTTTCCTTTTTTCTTTTTAAATTTCTTGAACGTGTGACGTGATCGGCACAAAGAAGAAGAATGAGTTGCGTACCGGAATATGCATGGAATAGAACCGGAACGAAAAACTTGAACTATAAAAATTGTGGCGACATCGGTGCATAGTAGGGGCACTACATTCTGATCTCGAGGAAGAGGCGCGAAATACAATCTATAATAATTCTAATTATCAAACTCTCCCATTATTTTCTGTAATTTTTAAATTTAGTTACCAATAACTATTATTAATTGGAAAAGTTAGTAATAAATTTGATTATTAATTGTTTATGTTAATTATTATTTTAACGATTAATGGTAATGTCTGCCGGTAATCCTCGAACACAGTTTTTATATAAGTTTTCACTCATAATTCTTAAGTGTTTGGTCGGAGCCGAGCGCTTCGCTTTTGCCTTACGCACTCAAGGATTTGGGTCCAGATCCGCGGCAGGGTTATTTTTCTATTCAACAAAAATATTGTTAGAGTTAGATAATGATTGTTCAAATTAATTAACAATGAAACATTTGATTCTATCGCTTATAATCATAAAAATTTCGGTTTTAAAATGTCTAAGGAAAATTTAAAAACGGTCATTTGACCGCACATGGTAGGTTTAGTGTTAAATGCCCCACGCGGACTTTTAATCGCAGGAGTCGTCGGCGTGTGTACGTCGACGTGTTTGCCTGTTGATGCGAGGCGACGAGTCTTTTGTTTGTCCTTTAATGCAAGGAAAGCGTCAGTTTGTAGTGAATTTTCGTGTCATGTCTACAAGGCTGCTGATTACGTGCTACGTTTTTGGGAAAACTCAGGTCCTACCCAAGGTATTTAAATATTACCTTAATTACTTAATTTCTTTATTAATTTATTCTAGTTGATAAAATACCTTCAATTATTATTTTTGTATTTTTTGCATATTTTTTCGAGACAATAATCTAGTCAGCTGTTAAACTGTTGACGCTCCAGTTTTTCATTTTTTCTTAGTGTATATCGCGGGTGATTTTGGTATGTACATGAGTTTTGTCGGTGATTTGACTGCTGGTACTATTTTTATTACTAATCCATCATAGATATGTCCAATGCTTCTGCAGCTCAAAAGTCAAAACGGCAAAAAAACATTTCAACACCAATGGTATGACGATCATCCAATGTGGAGATCGTGGGTGAAAGAATGGTCGTCAGATGAGACATTTTTTTTTTGTATTCCGTGTAATTCCGTTTTTTTTGCAGATGCTCGGAGATTCGACGACATTCAAAGCGCAAGTCACATATAGAGAGAATGACGGCTTTTCAAAGAATGAACGTGGCCGGTCACCATTTTTCAACGTCGTCTACATCTTCTCTTGCTGCTTCTCCGACTTCTTTACCCACTGCTTCCCCAACTTCCATTACAGCCTCTCCAACTTCATCCTCCACTTCCACTCCCGCTTCAACTTCTTTTTCAACTTTCTGCTTCTGCTTCTTCTGAATCTACATCTTTTTCTAATTCTTCTTCTACTTGTTCATCTGAGCTTCAATCAATGTGTCCACGCAGCAGAAATTCGTTATGCCAGATTTGTCAGTGAAAATAATGTCCCTATGACGCCTAATATTTTGAAACTTTTTCAATCTATTGGTGAAGATCCTGCCGTTTTAAAATCCATAAAAATGAGTAAACTATCCTATGTTACGCTCCTCGTAAGTGGCGGGACCTCGAGCTAGGCCGGGGGGAATATCGTAACTTCCCACGTTACAATATACATATATATTAGGGCGTTTAAAAAAAAAAAAAATTTGTCTCGGAACCAAGCTCAAAAGTTTCGTTTAGATGCCCAAATAGGCTTCTGTAAATATGAGCCCTTAATATTAATATTAAGAATGTGCGCATCGCACTTTTCGATTTCCTATAAGAATAACACAGGAAATTTTTTTTTTTTCCGATTTTTGTAACTAATGAACCATAGATTGCGCTGCAATTTCCATCAACTATTTTTGTAGAAAATCGAACGTTCCACAATAAAGTTCTGATATCATTTTTCGATTAATCAACTCTTTCAAAAGTTAGTCAAGTCATACGGAGACCTCCTTAGTTACAACAAATTCGGATTATCTTTACCACAAATACTAAAATACATTCATCTACTTTCAGACACGATTGTTCGAAGAAAACTTACAAGTGTGAAGAATATTTTGGAATAAGCGGCAGTAAATATACCGTTCATAATGCACGATAACGCGATTAAACTGGCGGCTAACGACGTGTTCAGGCATTACTTGTCAGGTGGTCCAGGATGAGAGATGTACATTGGAATATTGATCTCTATGTCGCATTTCCTGCCATACTTTGTTTTTTTTAAACAAACAAATATCTCCCAGTGTCGTTACTTCGATCTCAATTTTTTGAAAATACAATTCTTCGCTCTCTCAGAATTTCTTATTGATGTTTCGAATCATCTGGATGATTGGTGGAGTGGTTCATTTACTGTAGCATTTTAATCTCGAGATGTATGTACTGATCATTTAAAATCTTGGAACTGAGAGATCGCACTCTAAAAATTTTAATCCTGTTCTGAAGTTGTAAACATAGTGTTTAGATAAAACTGAGTCTGTCTGTCAATCACGCTTTCCATCGCTATCTCACGCTGCACCCGAAAACATTTCCTCAACTGTTTACAACGTATTTTGCCGCATGCAACCCCAAAAACATTTTTAAATATCGTTCACTGTATTCACTGTTCGTTTCCTGTATTCTTGCATTGATTAGAGGAAGAATTGTCATGTGGTACTTCTAGGTAGTTCCGACTTGTCCGCTAGTATACGCCCAATCAAGGTTATTATGTAATTCGATTACAGATATCGATAAAAGGTTTGCTTGTATGAAAAGAGGCAGCAAATTTTTCAACTCAAAATAATACAAAGAGAGTAAAAAAAATACTTTACAACACCATTACGATGTTTTATGTAAACACTACCAAAAAATAAAAAAATAAAAGTGAAAGATACTTTTTTCTTTCTACAATTATTCTTCTCGTACCCTTTGCATCATTTCGAGGGAGAGATATCTTCTGATACTTTCTGATATTGAGTTGTAGAGCCACCCGATAAAATTCGCTTAATCTTTGCCGTACGATCAAAACTTTCATTTTTTGCGTTCAGATCCATCCCTCTGATTTAAATACATTTTTTTGAGAGGAAAAGGTCCCTTAGTATTTCCGATTACGAGAAACCATTTCACCAATGCACGAATTGAGTAGGTGGCTATGCAGCTCCCGAGATTAGAAGAAAACTGTTGATCCTGCATCAAAGATCAAGAGGAACTTCATTACCCAGATAAATGTATAGAATCGAACGATACTAATTCAATTTTTATTTGTTGTCCCTTCTTTTTAAACAAATAAACTATGGTTATTTCGAGCACCAATTATTTTTTGCTTTAAAATGTGTCTCTCTTTTTTAATTGCATCGTTTCGAGAAAAATAGATTTCGACGCAAAAAACGAATGGTTTCGTGCAATAACTATCGTTTAATTGTTGAAAAAAACAAGCAACAACAAATTAAAACTTCACCGGTATAGTTTGATTTGACACATTCTTCTGGACACAAAAGTTTTTCTTCATCTTCGATGTAGGCTCAAGAGTTTCCATGTAATCTAAATGGGAGTTGCAGAGCCACCCACTTAACGCGTGCATTGAAGGAAGAGTTGCTCCCGGACGGAAATATAAATAGACCGTTTTTGTTCAAAATGGTGCAATCGACGCATAGAGATACATTACAACGAAAATAATAACCATTGCTTGACAAATTAAAATCACGTTAAGAAGTAATTTTTCTTTACAATCTTATTCATCCATGATGTAATCCCATTAGAGCGACCGATTCACTGTAATCCCACCAGCGAGGATTATTTTCGTGGCGTACATTTATCTTTCTCGATATCCCTCATAGGATATTCCTTTTTACTGTTGGTGAAAGTTCGCATATTCTCTTCAATATTAAAATTATCCCGGCCTTTAGGCTAAATGAAATGGAGATCACGATAGTCATTCGACTGCATTACCTGATGTAGACTTACTGTGATTTGCTTAATGTTGAGGCGGCCGCATGTCATGAAGAGAAAGGGAGACCCCTCCACTCCTCGCGCTCTGCCCCTCTTCGCACGACGACCTGATTGCCGTCGAATTGAAACGCACTGCTGAGCGAAGGCCGCAGCCAATGATACTTCAGCTTTCCCTCCTACATGCTCATTCGCCCGCCTAGTTCCATCAGGTCCTTACCCTATTATTAATCATGCCTTATCATACCTGATCATTGATTAATTACGTCTGAACATATCGATTAACTAGTGTTGGATTTGACCAAGTTTTTTTATATCCTCTTGAATGATCTTCACTAATACAGTTAATAAATATCCTTTTTATAAGCATTACGTGTGCAACATAACGAATAATTGTATGGTTGATGTAAGACTCGTTTATCATCGTCTGACAAAATATGTTCTACGTCGCAATATCGGTCACCAATCACTTATACACTTGTTATTTTGACAGTGCCACGAAAGTCTTTGTAACGGAGTGGTAAGCTACGGGCTTCGACACACTTTAGCTCTAAGGTTCGATTCCTGTTCATGATTTTTTACCATATCCCATTCCAAAAATGGATTTTGCCTTGATAAATATTGTTTTACGGGAAAACTCATCATTAGAATGTATTTCTAACAATTTTTTCGTCGAAATCTTGTGTCAGATATGATTGAATCTGGTCCAGCTTATTAATATATGGTCGCCAGAATAAGATATTTATAGGTGTGACTAAAGCCGACCAAATCTCACTATTTCGCTTATCTGATCAGATTTGATCAACTAGTTCTGATCCATATATAATCATATATGAAACCTTTTTTCCCGGGAGTTTCTTTTTATTAGCCTAAATTTATGTATTTTTCAAATTGATTCGCATTTTCCCTTAGTTCTCAAGCACGTGTGCTTTTCCACGTTTAGCTCGGGTTACTAGCAGACCCTCCTTGCGGATGCATCCGACTTCCTCCTCTGTATCACATGTGCCATGATATTTTTGCCATTGGTATAGGAAAACTGCGGAAAATCTGTGCCAATACATCCGGCCTGCGATCCGATTCGTGACGTTGGAATTTCGTCCCGTTTCACCGAGAATGCAAACATGGACTATAGCTATATACATCCCACACTCACACTTAGAGTTATTACATAGTCTGATCGATGTACATATCTGAATCTTCGTCCCACCCACATTTTTATTCTCAGCGAAAGTACGAAATCAGGGCACTAACGTTCGACCTCCCGATGCTTTGGTGTAAAGGCGAAAGCGTTAACCACTAAACAACTGCACTGGCTATTTATGTATATTACACATGAAGATTGAAGCTAATAAAGTAAAACTTCACATAGAACTTATATATTACCTTTTCATTTCTGTAATTATTTCAATAAATTAACAAATAAATAAAATATTCATTCCCTAGTTCCCTAAGATCACACAACGTTTGCCGTGATTAAAGCTTGCCAAGAATGAAAAAATCCACATAATAAGCAATACGTTAAGAATATTTCTTTCGTTGAAAAGCGTAACGTAGTATTGTATCCTAAATTGATATAATTCGTGATTATAATCTAATCAATTTTTCCACTCTTGCCAAGTCCATTTTTTATATATATCCGTTGATTAGTGTCAATTTTGGTGTCGATAAATCAGTAGAAAATCCTCAAAAATGTTGCAACTGCACGGTTGAAATTGTCAAAATAACCGAGCATCAGTTTTTTATTCCGATTTATTGGCCTTCATTTAACGGTGTTCAGGTTAGTACAATAATATGAAAAATGTATCGACAACATGTGATAAAAACTGGTCTAAACAATCGCAACGGCAGCTCTTCGTACCGGTTTGCGAGCGGTAATTGTCTAATGGAACTATGAATACCACAACCGCACAAATAGTGCTAACCGAAGTTCTATGTTTGGAATGTCGAAACAACTGCAGAAGCAGCTTTTCGTAACTGTTTATTCTAGTCTGGAGTTATTAATACACGGCCTTTTTTCACCCATAGATCGGTCAAAAATTTCGACAATCGTAGCAATTTCGCAGTTAAAGTTATGGTAAAATACAACCGGTTGAAATTCGTAGTTGAAATGCGGGAGGTCGTGCCGACAGGGTACTTGGAGCGCGCAACCTTGAACCGAGGGCATCTGTGAATATTTTTAATTTCTAGTATTACTATGGAATCTAAAATACGAACCAAGCGATGTAAAATTGGTAGTAATTACTTGAAATGTTACACAAAATTGGATATGATCCACTTTACAGTGTCATAATTCATGATTTGGCGTCTAACAAAAGATTGTCAGCTTATATGTATAGATACATGCGGTATTATCGCTCGAATAGCAATAACAAAAAATGCTTAAACGTAACGAGGTCATACAATATTAACCATAGTGGCGGGGGGCACGATTTATCGTGTGTCCCTTCTAGTACCGCAACGGTTATGCGCGTGTCATAGCGTACCTGCGCAGAAATCAAAGGATTACAATGGTATTTTCGAAGGATTAGAACAGTATTAGAGTTTTGAGTATTCCAAGTCGCGCGTAGTGAATTGAGCAACACTGGATAAGTACCCAAATTTGAAGAAGTGAAAAGTATGCGCAAAGTAATAATCATTTTGGCGAGTAGAAGTAATGCCCCGAAATTTTTTTTAAGACTCCAACGTACTTACTGTTTCTTCATTACTTAAAGGAAATGAATGAGACAAATGGAGTCTTAATTTTTGTTCAATTGAACCGTCGCATAATCGTTGTATGCACGGGCATTACGATGCATATCCGATATTTCGTATCTACCGCTTTTTCAAGTATTCTCGAATTATATAAAGTATCATCAAAGTCTTAGAGAGTATTATCTGAGAGTCAATAATTTTTTAGGTTCCCGAAGTATTATCCATAACATTGACATATTGAAAGATATAATTTGAATGTCGATCATTTAACGAGCCCATGACGTCTATTAAGAATTATCGCATATTGGGTATACTTCGAGGACTTGTTCAATCGTCTTCCACATGATACGTTTTCATAGCTTAGTATTATTTTTAATCAATGATTGGATAAGGACGCAATTAATAGTAATTTCGTGGCCGATCACGGCGTCGGACCGACTACTGTAGGTGACTGGCATTGAAATCGAGTAAACTTGAAATAATACGCGACAGAACCATCGGGTTCGTTAAAAATCGTAAAACGATGCAACCCACATTGTTTATGTTAAGTTAATGTTGAATAAATAAATTTTAATTATCTTAAAAATAAGGTACATTAATAGATAAAGTTAACGTTTATATCAAATCGTGTATTATTCTTTAAATATATAATAGTACCATTTTGAATGGGGTATTTTTGGTTTGTCCAAACTACCCTCTCCGTACCTTACCATGGATAATCGGGGTTTTACTGTACTTCTGACCACATGCACTGATCCATAGCGTTTCTGTCAGTGTAAACACGTTTTTATTGTTCTGTCTTAAACTCAAACCTGTTTATATAGAAATCCCCAACTCTGAAATGTCGTTCAACGTAATTTATTTATAAAAAAGTCAACACGAAACGAATTTTATTATGATTTAATTACTATAAAATATATTTAACAGGTAAACATTAGTCTATTACAACATCTTTACGAGGCCAAAGGCCCATTTTTAGGCACGATTGAGCGTAAGCAAAAATAAGTGCATTATTTACTATCAAAAATTCATTTTTTTATCTTCCAAAATATACTTAGCTGAATGTTATCATGTATATTTTCGTGCAAAAATCACACAATGCGTATCCTTGAACCGAAGACAAAGAAGGCAGTTGTAAGACCGACAAAAATTTTTTCCGGATATCCTCATAGTGGTAGTAGTAGACGTATAATATATAATTCAATCACAACAAGTATTTTGTAATGACACAATTTCATTGTCTGCGATCGGTTATTTAGTTTTCAGACATACAGCTACCGCTAATGTTCGTGAATAAAAAAATGTTCACTATCGTATTTACAATTTTAGCTCTGAATTTTAATTGAATTAGTTTTACATTGTTTCCTGTATTAACCCGAGACCCGTTATCAAACATGCCCGTCGTATAAATGGCAATGCTGCTTCTAACGTGTCGTTTTGCTTATCAAAAAGGCTTTCATGTTAGTTGATCCGACCGGTTGATCCGACCGATCGGTAAAAATGTCATTGCAAAAAGACCGGCAATAGCTCATGAAACGTGGGCAAAACGATCAGAAATTACTGTATTAAGGAGTGTCAGACGATAAAAAACTATCCCTAGTAGAACTTTTGAAGCGTTACAACCGTCTTTGATGACGTCCTGAAACAATCTTGTCAGAGGCTCATTACGGTTTTTTCCCGTACTCTCGCAGGTTTTGATGTAGAACTGTAAGATCTTTACCAGGCTAAAGAAAAGGCAACTTTCCCATGTTGAATATAAATGACTTTTCATTTTTTTGGGAAAGTTTGACTTTAGATTTATTCGATTCTATCAGAAATATTAATAGTATGTTAGGCCCTTTTTTAGATTAAAGAATATCAGTCAATACATTGTTATGTCGATTTCTGCTCGTGTACAGAGAGAAAATTCTGAGAAAAATTATCGTGCTATCACTATAATAGTGATGTAAAAGACATCTAATGCAGTATTTATTGATGCACGTTTAAAAAATTATGGGTTTTGATGAAAAGAATTAAACGATTAAACGAACTTACCTGTAAGTGAAGTTCGATTGTAATTGTAGAAGCGCCTCTTCTGAAATGATCAACATGTAGTACCTCCACATCGACGTCGCCACAAGTTTTATAGCAGTTGACAGAAAAAAACTGTGTCGCCCCTGTCCCGGAAGCTTTCCCCTTGTCATTATTTTGAAGCGTTGATTTATCGTTTAGAGGTTTACGTGTCACGTAAATTGGGTTTTTTGGGTGGGATTGATCATTTCGGAAGAGCCGCTCTTCCTCAATGATCAACATGTAGTTGTTGAAAGGCTGTAATACCAGTATTATTCCGACATTCTAAGGTTCAGACGTTTTATTAAAATACCATACCTTTGGCTTAAAATTAAATTTATATATATTGAAGGAACTCTGCATGTTATTTGCACTTCAACACGGACGTAGCAAACGCGCTTTTGTGCGTACTCACATTCAAGTTATAAAATTTTGCGTATGTGCGTGACACCGCCGACCAACCGGCTGTTTTTCTTATTGTTCCTATGTCGACGCCATTTCTTTTCGCCGCCGAAGTTGAGGCATGACGTGTGCTGTAGGCCGTAAACGTCTCTGTATCTACGCCGCTTTCATTTAGAATCGTTTTAATCCAGCGACTTAAGGGGGGAGCCTGCTTTAGAGGCTTCAAAAAAACGATTTTTTTTGCACAGATGTCTTCCCAAACTATCCAAGAATGTGTCCCTAAAATTTCAGAAGCAAATTCAAATTATTTTCGGAGTTACAGAAGAAATTGTGAGCAACCGTCGAGCAGGTAGGTACGAGCGGCCGGATCGCTCGGAGTGCCCGCGCTCAGCCCCTCAATCTATTGTTTGTATTGTACCTATTGTGAGTATCCAAAGGAACTAATAGTCCTTCGAGACACTATAAACTGTAAACTATTCGTAGAAGGTCATTATGGAGCTATTGCAGGGATAGAAGGATGTATTATAACGGTATATATTAGCTGGCTGTGTCGGCTTGAGCAAAGCTATATTTAACATTTAAGTACAGTTTTGATCTGTTTTTCGGCACGTAAAAATCTTAAAATCATGCAGAGTTATCCAAAAGTGCACAAATCTTCAAGTGAACGGACTGGAAAGGCACGGAAGCGCAGATTCCATGGCAATCAGTTTCATCATGTTTCGTCTGCGGACGATGAAGAAGCTAATACTAACCGTAGTGAAAAAAATTGAAGTCAGCAACTACGGCCGATGTTATGATTTATCCGTCCCATTGCTATCGGATAATTGAGATTGTCTCTGTATTTTTAGCAATTTCGGAACTAGTTATTTGCAATTCGTGTAAGCAGAGAATAACTTTGCCGAAAGCGCCCATCGAGGTCTAGGATTCAAAATCGTTTTGTTGTGTAAATGCGGTAAACGCAACATTCAATCCGGACCGTTTATTCACACCGGCTACGAAATCAACTGAAGAATTGTGTTCGGCATGAGGCTTTTGGGTATCGCACGAGAAGGCATTAACATTTTTTGTGTCCTTATGGATATATCTCAGGGCACTGCAAAATCGACGGATGACCAAACCGTGCAACACTTGTATACAACGTCGGAAACAATCTTTGAGAGCGTCTGCAAAAAAGCCGTCCAAGAGGAGAAAGAACTCAACATATAAAATGAAAGACCAGTTGACCATTTGAAAGTTTCGGGCGATGGATCGTGGAACAAACGTGGATATACTTCATTGTACGGTGTAACTACACTTATTGGGTACTACAGTGGCAAAGGGATCGATCTCGACGTTAAAAGCGGATATTGTCATACCTGCGCCGTCAGGAAAAATACGTTGAACGACGACGAGTTTGAAAATTGGTATGAAACCCATGCAGAAAACTGGTCTTCGAATCACGCAGGTTCGGCCGGGAAAACGGAAGTTGATTCGATGTTGGAAATTTTCTCAAAGTCCACCGAGAAATTTGAAGTAATGTATAGTAATTACATTAACGACGGCGACACCAAACATTTCTTGGCATCCTGAACAGTGATACATACGGCGACAACAGCACAGTGACCAAAAATGTGTGCGTAGGACATGTATAAAAGCGTGTGGGTACTCGTCTCCGCAAGAAGACAAAAGAAAAGAAGCTCGGTGGAAAGAAGCGACTCACCGAGGCTTTGATGAAAAAAATTAACTATTTATTACGGTCTGGCGATTCGGAGAAACTTGAATTTTTTAGACGATATGAGAAATGCAATAATCGCAACACTTGATCATTATTGCTCTACAGATGAATTACCTCGCCACGACAAATGCCTGGAAAGCGTCGAAAGCTGGTGTGAGTGGCGCAAAGCTGAAGCGACAAACACCCTGGCTGCTTTTAAACATCCATCACGTTTAATTGACAAACATGTCGAGAAACACATTCGTCCTGTGTACGAGGAATTATCTAAGGACGATCTGCTAAAGAGGTGTTTAGGTGGAAACACACAAAATGCGAACGAGTCGTTCAATTCCACTGTGTGGCGCATCGCACCTAAACACCTTAACTCAGGCATTAAAATCGTCGAGATTGATGCTTACATCACTGGATGAATGTTCAATGAAGGCTACAGTGCAGTATTGAAAACTATGCAGTTACTAGACTTGAAAATTAGACAGCGATGCAACGATTTCGCAGAGGGAGTCGACAACGAGCGCATCCCCCGATAAAAGAGACACGATGCATTTTCAAGTAAAGGGGCCAGAACAGCCTGCAGACTCGAACATCAGGGCGAAAACCAGTTTTTTTAAGAGTCTGAAGGGCTACTATATAGACCAGGAATCCCTGATTAGCACATTATTGTGGTGAGTTCAAGATTATTACGATTTTTTATTTACGAACACTTTGACGAGCGATTTCTCGGTTCTTCATTTTTACGGTTTTTGCTAATTGGCGAGAAACATATGTCTGGAAGTTTCAAATACGAGTGATACTAAATTCGCGCGGTGCATTAGAGGTAGCATCGGGAGCGAAAGTGAAACCGACCCTAGGTGCAGCCGCTAATGCTACGGCGCAAGCCATTCACACAAGGGAGCTTGCGTCGTGGAAGAAACTCGACGAAATAGCTCAAAAGGTGATCGTGACGACCGTCGGGCCGCAGCCGACGCTGCACATAATAAACTGCACATCTGCAGCAGAAATGTGGCAGAAATTGTCGTCGGTCTACGAGCAAGTCTGAAGCGAGCATACATATGCTTCAGCAGGATTGGTACAATACTACAAAGCAGAAATCGGACGACATCTCGGCTCACATAGCGAAGCTGGAGGACATAGCACATCGACTGGGGATAATGGGTGAGGAAATTTCCGATTCGATGATAATTACAAAAATCGTCATGACTCTGCCCGAGAACTTTCGATACTTTGTCAGCGCATGGGAATCAGGGTCAGCGGGAGAGCGCACGCTCGACAATCTGAAGGCGCGATTGGTAACAGAGGAATCGAGAATCACCGTCCGAGGAGATCAGAGCGGTAATGCTGTAGCGTCAAATACCCAAAGAGGAAAATCCAAGCGCGGCAGAGGCGGCAAATAGAGAGGCTCATCGAACGGGTCGTCGAAGCCAGGCAAATGCTACGTCTGTGGAGAGGTGGGGCATTGGGCCAGAGAGTGCTCCCAGAGGAAGGGGGACAACGACCCGGGAGGATCGAAAACCAACACAGGATGGAAGAAACCTTGCGGCGAAGGGCTCGTAAGCGTGGCCTTCCATTCGACACCGACACAGTCTGTCAGAGACGCAGGCTGGATTATGGATCGAGAGCCAGCGACCATATGTGTTGTCGAAGAGACTGTTTCATCACGTATGAAACCTTCGAGCACGCTGCGCCTGTGTGCATAGGCGACGGGGGTTGCATCAAGGCCTTGGGGATGGGCTGCATAAACGTCGACATGTTCAACGGAAAAACCTGGAACGAGAATCAACTCGCTGACGTTCTTTATGTTTCCAAATTGAAGTACAATCCGTTCTCAGTCGGTGCGGCGCTCGACAAAGGATTCGAGATGCAATCGACAAGCACAACTTGCGAATTGAAAAAAAAGGTCGAGTCATCGCAACAGGAACACGTCGAGGAAAACTCTTCGTCATGCAGTTCGCAGCCAAGCAGCCACCGTGGCCTAGATGGGGAACAGAACCGCCACAAGCGTACGTGAGCTCAACCGAAACACTTCAAACTAGGCACGAGAAATTGGCCCACCAGAACTTCCGTCACGTGATACAGATCCTCAAAAGGCTTGAGATACCTGCGAAGGAAGCGAAAGACTCGTTTTGCGAGGCACCGGTGGAAAAATAAACCGACTTTCTTTTCCGGAAAGCACGTCGAAATCCGAAAGCATCGACGGAATTGTACATGCCGACCTTTGCGGACCTATGCCTACGAAATCTCTCGGAGAATCGAGATATTTTCTTCTGCTGAAGGACGACTCTCGCATTATCGCGAAGTACACTTTCTCGAGAATAAAGCGGAAACCGTGAGCCGCATAGAAAAGTTCTTCAAAAAGGCGGAGAAACGTTGCCCGGGAGGCGTTCGAGTATTTCGTACAGACAATAGACTTGAATTTGTTAACAGCGAGATGAAAGCATTGACCGACTCATCTGGCATTCGACATCAGCGCACAGTTGCATACACTCCAGAGCAAAATGGCTTTGCAGAAATAGACAACTGCACTCTGAAAGAAGCGGGAAGAACGCTCATGCTCGCGGGAGGTTTCAACGAGGAATTTTGGGCAGAAGCGATTAAGACAGCTGTAGCTACATTGAATCTGATCGGAACAAGCGGCGTTAAAGGCGCGACACCGTCAGAACTGTCGTTCGGAAAAGGGCCACAAGTGAAAAATTTCCACATCTTTAGCGAAGACGTTTTCACGCACGTGTGGAAAGAGAAGCTTCGAGCGTTTGTCGCGAAAGCAAAGAAAGGATATTTTATCGGTTACGGCGAGGAAACTAAAGGATATCGTGTTTGGTATCCTGGTGACAACAATATCGCAACTGTGACAGACGTCGTCTTTTCCGGAAAATTCGATCGAGAAATTACGAAAGGAGTACGGAAAGACGACTATGCGTGGTTCAATGATGGCCAGACCGAGAAGACTCAGAAGAGAACGCTGACAAGATAGAACAAGAGTCACCTGAGATCGAACAGATCGAACCTCATGTCAAGCCTCATGAAACAGTGGAAGAAATCATACTCGACGATGGAAGAGACAACAATCCAGACGAGGGCTACGGTCTCCGAGACAGAGGGACGCTGAGACCTCCCCGGAGATAACGCGACTTCATTGATAATTTATTTCTAGCTGAAAATTAGGAACCCCTCTCGTATCGTGAAGCTACCAAAAGCAAAGAAAGCCATGGACGAAGAATTCGAGTCCCTTATCCAAAATAACGTATGGGAACTCCCGGAAGCAGTCGACAATCCGAAAACAATAGACTGCAAGTGGACTTTCAAGCTGAAAAGAGACGGCGATGGGAACGTTCGGCGTTATAAAGCGAGACTCGTCGCGCGCGGATTCAGGCAGCGGGAGGGAATAGATTACCAAGAGACTCACAGCCGTGTAGTCAGATTCGACCCGATTCGGACTATCTTATCTATAGCTACGAGTGACTGCATGAAGATAACGCAGTTTGACGTAAAAACAGCTTTTTTGTACGGCGACATCGAGGAAATGATTCACATAAAACAACCGGAGGAATACGACGATGGAACACGAAGAATTTGCAGACTGAAACGAAGCTTGTACAGTCTTAAACAATCTTCTCGCTGTTGGAATCGACGCTTCACGAAATTCCTTAAGAAATTTAATCTGAAGACAACAAACGCGGACCCATGCGTATTCACCACTCGCGGGAATAATGAGAAACTAATCCTGGCGACCTATATAGACGACGGACTCATAGTTTCGCAGAATCAAACTCTGATCGATAAACTTATCGCCGGTCTTGAAGCAGAATTCGAGACAACACATAACGACGTAAATCTGTTTTTGGGCATACAAATAGAGCGATCGTCGGATGGTTCGATTTTCTTGCATCAACAAACCTACGCGAAGAAGATTCTGGAGCGATTCAGGATGGAAGAAGCAAATCCAGTGACCACCCCTGCAGATCCGCATTAAGAGTTGTGCCCTCTTGTTCAAGCGGGAGATCAGAACAACTCGACAACGGCGCTTTATCGTGAAGCCGTTGGAAGCCTCATGTATCTGTCGGTAGCAACGAGGCCCGATATCACATTTACGGTGCACCAAACAGGTCGATATCTGGAAAAGCCCACGACAATACATTGCAAGGCAGTAAAGCGAATCATCAAGTATCTCAAAGGTACCATCGGATCTGGGGTACATTTCGAATGCGGCAAGAAAAAGGAACTGCTCGCGTACAGCGACGCAAACTACGCAGGAGAACTTGAGAAGAGACGGTCAACTACAGGATTCGTCCTAAAATTCGGGAACGATCTCGTGGAATTCACAAAAGCAACAATCAGTTGCTTTGTCGACGACGGATTCCGAGTATATGGCTGCTTGCCAGACCACAAAGGAGATCGCATGGATGAAGTCTCTCATCAAGGAACTTCTAAATACCAAGGACGTTCCCACAACGCTGTATATGGATAACCAGAGCGCTATATGCCTCGTGAAGAATCCTGTATTTCACAAACACGTGAAACATATTGACGTCCGATTTCACTACGTGCGAGAACGGTACATGGCAAAGGAGTTCTCACTAGAGTATGTTGCATCAAACGAGCAACAGGCGGCAATCCTAACGAAGCCGCTGCCTCGACAGCAATTCCAACGCAATCGCGAAGAACTGAGGGTTCGCGGAGACAAGCGTCAAGCCAAAGAAGATAGAAGAAATCGATAATAGTCTATAAAGCCGATGCGGGAGTGTTGGAAAAATCGTCTTTACCGACCGTCCTCCCCAAAGCCAGGGTGCCAACCTCCCAATCTACATATTCTTCTCTCTCCACACACTTGTGTATAATTCACGTTACAATATAAAATCCTCTACGAATAAATCCGTTTTTATATCGCACATCCCGAGTGGAATATTATCCGGAAAAACCTTTCCCAACACTTTAAAATCGCGAGTGCTTGAATCATGGGGTACCAAGGCTGGCTGGGCCAGTCTGGTACAACTATAATACCATGGGATCGTTCTTGTTTTATTGTTTGCAATGTTCGCGAGATTATAGAAAACGGCGGGAATGCGTAAAAAAAATATGGTTTCCACGTGATGGTAAATGCATCGACGGCAAACGAGCTCGGGTCTCGTCGCCAGGATACGTATCTTCCGCATTTCGCATTGTTTCTTGTCGCGAATAAATCTATATCCGGTTTTCCGTAACTATTAACGGTTTTTCTAAGCGCTGTGTCTAACAATTCGAATTCAGTTTCCGGTTCGAGTGCTCGAGACTCTTCCGTCCGCCTCGACGTTCATTTTCGAACTCACATAGGATGCAAAGACCCAAATATTTCTTAACTCGCAGCACCACTGCCAAATTTGTTTCGCGATACGATTTAAGTGTTTGAACTGAATACTCCCCATTTTGATTATGTATAAGATGACCGTTCTATTGTCTATTCGTAATAATATGTGACAATTTCACCTATTATCCGTGAAACATCTAAGCCTAAAGAATGCCGGGAGTAAGTACAGGTGATTAATATGCAAGTGTCGCTCATCTTCGGTCCAATGTCTCCGAGCTCGCTCGCCCCCACAAATCACTCTCCCACCCGTTAAGGACGCGACCGAAAATATTTCCATAACAAATGTAGAATCTTTTATAGGGTTCTGTTAGTCGCGAACTGTATTTTTCCACTAGTCAAAATCGTCTGATAAATATTTAGGAAGCTTCATGTAATTCTCGTTAGCAATAAATCCTGTTTCGTCAAGTACGTTTAAGGTTTCTGAAACGTTGCGTGAGCACTCATCGTAAGAGTCTTCCAAGAGTAAGAAGTCATCTATGTATAGTACTGAAAAACATCCTTGTTGTCTTAGGAAAGTAATTATCGGTTTGATTAGCTTCGTAAATACGTGCGCTGCCGTGCAAAGGCCGAAAGGGAGGCACGTAAATTCGAACAATTTATTCTCGAATATGAACTTGACGAATTTTCTATCAGTTTTGTCGAGAGGAAGCAGATGATACGCGTCGTGTATTTTGAAGTGTATTTCCCGTCCTATATTTTGAAGTGTTCGCATTGAATAAATTCATTAAGTCCCTTTAAATATATAATTAATCTTGAAGACCCGTTCGGCCTTGGCCGAAGGAAAATGTTAGATATAAACTGATTTTTTACCAGCGAGCACTAAGCTATTGCTCTTTCTGTAAGCAACTCACAAATATGTAGAAATATCTGGGAACATTCTTTTACTGGCCACGCCCTGTCGCAGAATTTTTTCCTGGTAAGGCCTATTCTTGAATGGAATTTTATAGCCCGTAACGAATATTATGCGAGCGTATTGGCGTGTGACGATCCTTTATTTAGCATATATGTAATTCTGCCTATTTGCTAAGTGCGTGACGACAGCGCCACCAGAAGTATGAACTAAAGGACGCTATTTCAAAACATAATACATATGGGATTTAACAATAACAAATTTTTTATTAAAACAAAATAAAGAAATACAGTAAAAAAAAGATCGCGAATGACAGTAACGATAAGTGTTTATTTATAATTATTTGAACTCTTTGAAAAATATAAGTATAATTAACAAACAAATGATTTACTATGGACATGTTAGGTTAAGTGAATGTAAAACATAAGACCAAAACGAAAATGTAAACATAAATAGATTGCTTTAGTTCGAAGATAATGTCAAATATTTATTTCATTATTAACAATATTGTTAACTATTTTTTTATTAATTAAAGTAAATATATTAATAAGTAAATAAATTAAAAAATAAATAAGTGAATTGATTTTTAATTTGATTTGAAGACAAAAAAATGGATGTCATAATTAAAACTGGGTTTCAAGCAGTAACTCACGAACTCAAGTATCAACCTGAGACTGAATCAAAGGGTAAAAGTTTAGTTAAGGCTGAGCATTTAAGAGATGTAGAGGAACATCGTAAAAATAATGTGAGTTATCTTGTCAAATCCCGAGTTATCAGACAGACGTCTGTTCATAAGCCTCCTTATGAAACTTCAGTTGTTGTAAGTAACGCCTTTTAAATGTTTGTGCTATATTAATTGACAATAATAAATTAACATAAGTTTATTTTTTAGATTAATGCTGCTCGGCATGTCACTGAAACGCATTGGAATTGCGTTTACAACAAAAGTACAACCTGCAAATATATCGCAGCACTTATATATTACATAAATCACGAAGAGAGTGCTTCGAAAACTAGCAAAGAACAACTGTGGGGAAAACCAAGTCCTCGACAGTTCGCTAAGAAGAAATGCTCGAACGGGGCATATTTTGAAGCTATGGTTCCCCACAAATATCCTGAGTTACACTAACCCCAGAAAATTGAAACTTCTGAATTAGCCTCCGACTCTCCGTTGAGGAGAATTTTAATTGCTGTTCACTGCCCGACAGTGGTCGGCACTTCAGCGCTCGGGCCCGCTCGCGTCAACAGAGACTTCGTCTCTCACGACCGAGGGGGGCAGCGAGCTATACCATTTTAAAAAAAAAGAATTTAGTGCAGCGCGGTCGTCCGTCGAGTGATGATCGCCCGGCTCGCGTAAGATGCGAGGACCCCAAGTCCTCACACACACACATACACACGCACACTCACAAGCGCTCACTAGGCTGACACACGAGGACCCTGAGCTCTCGCACGATAAGCGCTCACCTGGAGCCAATACCAGCGCTCACTAGAGCCGATACGCACGAGAACTCCGAGTTCTCGCATACGATAAGCGCTCACCTGGAGCCGATACAAGCGCTCACTGGAGCCGATACAAGCGCTCACCTGGAGCCAATACAAGCGCTCACTAAAGCCGATACGCACGAGAACTCTGAGTTCTCGCATACGCAAGCGCTCACTGGAGCCGATACGTCAGATCGAGGAAAATACGCTCGGGCTCACGCCCATGACAAGCGGTGGAACGCAAGGACAAGCAGGTCCCCAATTCTTCACCCTTGGCCCTATACCCATCACCTCGGTGAAGGGATCATCAAAATACGAAACGTGAAGACTCAGGGGCCTCACAATTATACACGCAACAAATATACACAACTACAACGTGGGTTTTTATGCCGACAAGGCTTTTCCTACACGAGCCAATAAACGAAACGTACTTATTGGCTCAAACGCGAGTGTTTTCTTAATTCATTTACACCCTACCAAAATCCACATCATTTTCATCCTCAATCATTCCTTGTCTCAAAAAATTAAAACTAAAACTACGAGGCAACTTCGCATTGAAGGAACCTCGACGATACAATTGCTCAGCCATCCAAATCGAATATTCATACAGTGAGAAATGTTGTAGAGTCATTATTAACACAAGTTGAAAATAACATTGAAAGAGAGTCTTGCGCAGAATGTGTGAATAATTTTTTAATTTTTGCTAAAGAACATACAATTTATAAGAATAAATTACAACTTGATTTGGATGTCAACAATTTTTTCAATCAAAATGTACAACTGTCTGATGACGAAATAATAAAAATATGCTGTGAAACTATAAATCAATCATCAAGTCTTGAATGGTACAACGCAAGAAAATTGAGGATTTCAGCCAGTACTAATGTTCATAATATAAAAACTTTATCTCGTAAGCCAGTGGAAAAATTAGTTGGTGAAATGTTGTATCCAGATAAGATTGATTGTGCTTCTACAAAATACGGATTAAGAGAGGAACGTAATGCGAAATAAAAAGTATGAGGAGCTGAACAATTGTACAGTAAAATCTGTTGGTGTTATTGTCTGTGCATTTCAGCCGTGGCTATGTGCTAGTCTCGATGGTGTTGTGATAGAAGACGGGGGTATTACAAAAATACTGGAATTTAAATGCCCGAGCTCTTGCCAAAAAAAACCTATTATTAATTTAGATGATCATTCGTGCAACGTCAAGTATTTAGAATTTGTTAGTGGTAATTTAAAACTAAAAAAAAGTGATTGTTATAACACACAAATACAAGTCCAAATGTATGTAACTGGAATGACAGTATGTGATTTATTCATATATTCGCCTGTGGAAAATGGTAGCTGTTTGATTGAAGTTGACCGGGATGAAGATTTTTTAAAAATCGTTATTTTAAAAAGTGAAATTTTTTATTTTAAAAGCTACTTGCCTGCTATATATTCCAAGTGGATTGCTGAAAATACTAATCTGAGTGGAGACGATGTTGAGAATGAATCAGATGTTGATGTTAATAAAGACGAGACTGATATACGTGGTATGCTATCTGGAAAAAGGATTTTTACGGGGAAAGATATCAATAATATATCATAAATATAAAACCTTTTTTTTATTATTTAAATGATTATTAATTACATATAAAAAAAGCATTAATGTTTGTTACAAAAATGTGCATTAAGTATTTAATGGAAACTATTATCTTACCCAAATTTTATGTTCCTCTGTTTTTTAATGTTAAAAACGTTTTAGTTTTTATGTTAAGATTATTATTACAATAATACTGTTTCTGATTAATCAATAATAAAGTAAAATACAATTTTCACGTGTTGTATAACTTGAGATTAGATTTGAAAATATATATATACAATTTTATCAAATTTAATTCATTTTATTCTCCTTCAGCAATATCTTTCTTATCTGCAATTATTGGAGGTTGTAAATTCACCAATACACAGCAAATGTGCATAATGTCATCAATGCAGTTCAGTAAATTTTCTGGAATTTTATTTAATATCTGATAAGTTCTTAATCGCTGCATAGTTCTTTCTACATGGATTCTAACTCTAGCTGCACTGTAAGTTTGTTGTGTTTCTTCTTTTGTAAATTCTTTCCTTTGCTCTAAAAACGGTGGCATAATCATTTGCACTTTCTTCCCGCTGGTATCCATAACTGTTTTTATTTCTGGAAAGCCTTTGTCTGCTAAAACAATGTCACTATCTTCTAATAAATCCAACAATCCTGACTCTATTGTTAATTGTGAATCGGACTTTCATCCTCCAGCTACTTTTGATTTTAAACAAATAAAGCCTCCAGGAGTAATGCCTACAAGAACTTTGGCGGTAAAGTTTTTTTTATATTGAGAGTATGCAAATACACGATTATCAACACTTGCAGGAATTTCTATTCTGAATTCTGTGCAATCAGTTATCACTCTGGTGTTACTGTATTCAGGACGAAAACAGTCAGGTATAGTTTCCTGCACAGCGTCTATATCTGGCCAAAATACTAAATTTCGTGTTGCACCAGCCAAATATTGCAAAGTTTCATAAAAAATTCCGGATATTGTTGTTCTGTGAACGCTGAACAATACACCAAGAGCTGAAAATGTTAAACTTGCTTTCATTTTCATTAAAAATATGAGCAGTCTATTTTTTTTATTACACTACGTACTTTTCAGGTATTGAGATTCTTTTCAATAAAAATTCAAATATTTCAAATGTTACACCTGCCAGATCAATTATTTCTTTATTTTTTGTAATAGATACGAATCCTAAAAACGATTTTTTGTCAACTTGAGTTTCTTGACCTGCAACTTCTGATTGTGGAGTACCGCATCCTTTATCCACAAACTTTTTGGCGCTAATATTAACTTTCATCCTTCTGGTATCTTCGATGATTTCTGTTTGAGTTTCTGCGTGACAAATTTCGTCTTTCATGAATCGATTACAAATAAATGTTTGCGAATTAACGTCCGACTGTGAATAAAAATCGATTTGACACTCTTGATCCTTCGTTAGTTCAGTAACCATAGCTACGGAATTTTCAGTAATTTCGTCAATAGATTCACTAATAACAGGTACAGGATTTATTACAAACGGCGATTTTTTTTTCAATCGACGATTCATTACACGTTGGAACCTGAAAATTTAAAAACACAATACAGTTTTTTTTATTAACCTTTTTTTTATTAACATCCTCAGCACAGCTGAGGATTCATGAATTTTTCGAGACTTGTAGATAGACGGAAATATAGTTGGAACGTAACTCGGAGTTGACTCCGTTTCAGATTTTTTTCCTCCAATAAAATGTTCACTGCAAATATAATCATAGGGTCTAGGAATCCATGGTGATCCGTCGACACTACAAAATTTATTAAATACTGTTAATAAATATTTCGATATCGAATGCAGACGAAAAATAAAGTTGAATTAATTTCAAGAAATTTTTCGTTATCATATAATAACAATTTTTTATGAAATAAACCAAAAAATTTTTTGGAGTTTATCGAGTTACAAAAATATTAAAAATTTAAAAATCTCATACTTATATTAGGAATTTTAATAATATTAATATATTATTGACTACAAAAAATTTACCTATTTAGAAAGGCCTACTTTCCTATGTTATTATTGTGACTCAAATTAAGGTTATGATGCTACTTACTTTTGCCTTCTCACAGCAGCTATCCACTTTTTTATTCTATTTAATCTCCATTTCGATGTTGGAAATTTATGAAATTTACAATCACTTTTTCTGCTGGTATTTTTGCAATTAACTACACAACAACTTCGGTGACTCATTATAAAAAACTATTTTTAATTTGTAACGGATGGTTTTCCGAGTTTAATATTATTTCGCTCACCTACGGTGAGTCGGGCGAGGAACGGAGGGCGGGTGATAAAGAGGGAAAAAAAAGAGAAAAAGGAGAAAATAACAGAAAAGAATTAAAACTGAAAATTCCCTTTAATTAAATTAAATTAAATGAATTAAATAATTAAATAAGAAATTAACTAACAGTAACTAAAAGAACCGATCCATAAGGGAATGTATCCGGTACAAAACAGAACCCAAAACGAAGAAAAGAAGGTAGCGGAATTATAATAGAGGTTGAAAGATTACAATAGTCGATAATACGGAGTGGGCGCCAGCTACTTATTCGGCGTAGCACCGTGACGAGGGGGGTAGGGAGGTGGGACGGGAGGCACGAGGCCAGCTGTGGAGACTGCCGAGAGTGTTTATCAACACTCGCGGCAGCTCGGCTGGTGGGCACGGGTCGCGGGGGGGGGGGATCGCAATGAGGCTTCTACGGGCCGTGGTATACACCGTCCAGGGCTTCTTAAATTCTATTGCCTCGGCACAATATTCGAGAATTTTTCTCGAATATTCGGGTCGGGCTGCTGATTCTCAAATTCCGTGGGGAGGGGAGGGGAGAAGTAAGGGGGACGCGTTCGGGTTTCGCGGCGAAGGGAAGAGTGGGGCGCGGGAGGAAGGATTCGGGACCGGTACGACGAAATACCGTCGCTCGCTCGCTTTTACTTGCGACTATCTTGGTCGCACTCGTGGCGACCGGTCTCTACGATTTTTCACTCTATCTTAAGTCTAATTAGCAACTAGTGGCGGGGGGGGGGGGCGAGGGAGAAATACACGGGTAATTTTTCGGGGGAGAATGCGGGGGGGGGGGGGGGGGAGGTAAAGAATGGGTGCAGGTACTTACTCTTGGCAGGGGGAGGGGTAATCCTTAATATACTCCGTGGGGCACTGATATCACCCACACACGCACACACACCTCACGGCACAATTCGCCGTGAGTCAAAAAAATGCCCGCAGGCCACACACACGCGTGTACAAAAGATTTTTGGGCCACAGGCCAAACACAATACTCGCTGATTAACTCTGTTCGCTTTGCTCGCCGTAGCTCAAGTAAGGAGCTCTCTCGCAGCTCCTTCAGGGCTCGTCGGGGCTGTCTTGGGGGGGCTGCTTCCGGGTCAGCGATTGGCGGGAGGTCCTCGGGTGACAGCGATTAGCCTATTTATTGGCTGGACCTCCCGGCTGATTTCCCTCGCGCCTTGCCGCTCCTCTTGCGTCTCCCCGCGCGTTGTCACGGTTCCCTTGGTGGACGAGACGGGGGGATGCTGACCGGGGGGAGTACGGCGAGGACGGCCGGTCTGGCTGCAGCGCGAGGTGGTGGGCGGGGAGAGGGGGTCTCTCATAGGTCGCGTGTACCGAGACTGTCCGGGCTGTAGCGGCTTTTCCGTGTGCGTGTCTCCGTGGGGTCTTCGGTCGGCTCGATGGTCTTCGCTCCAGCGGTCTTCGTTCTTCTTTCTTCTGCGCTGGCGGGGGGGGGGGGGGGAGATGGGATTCGCTTTCAGGGAAGGGTTCCTTATCGCTAATTAATTATCCTTAATACTAAATTAGTCTGCTTAATACTAAATTCTCATTTCTTTACTTAATTCTATTTTCTCTATTGCGTATTCGGTAGCGAGCGGCGGGACTTGAGCTAGGCTGGGGGCGAGCCGTAACGTACCACGTTACAAATTATAAGAAATTTAATATAAACATGTGCTTTTAACTGAGAGACTTATAAAAACAGCGTCCTTTATTGTGGATATTAACCACTACGGGCGCTAATGTCGATTTACCCCATCCCTACCATGACTTCGCTCTCAGCGAATAGCTACAGCTATTTTCCCATACGTTTTTCGGCTGAGCTACAGCTCTTCTGATAGCTCTACAGAGACTAACAGAATGCCCGTATGATTCGTCATCGCTCGTGTCGTATTTAATCCTTGCAATAACCTAAAAAAAAAAGCAAACCGCCGAATACTTACTGTAGGCGTCTGTACTGCGTTCTCGCGAGCGTGGCGTTTTAAGGGTATGTTCCTCCTCGTGTTCGTAGTCCGAGACGTAGCTCGACGATGCCGAGCTGTATTTTTTATGGCGCCTCCGCTTTTTCACCTTTTTTATTTTAATTTTTCTCTCCAAGCGTTTCAGCCCCTCCTCGAGACGCTTTTCGTTATTTTCTGCATCTGAACTCTTATGCATACTCTTATGCAACTCTTAGATGCATATTCGAGTGCTGGAAAGTAATTTTTTAAATTATTTTCCCATTTTTTAAGCTACCGTTTTTAATTCAAATTTTACCTTGCAATTTAAACCTCGCAAAAGGTGAAGCCTAGCAGAAAATTCTAAGAGTGGTCGCTGTTCGTTGAATTTTTTTATTGATTGAAATATGTAAGTTCTACAGGATGAGTAGTTAACTTTTTTTATTTTTCTTTCTACACACAAAAGATTTCGGTTTTTTTAATCTGTATACAGAAAACTAAAAATGTCCAGTACTATGAGGTTGTTGTGAGAAATGTTTTCTAGCCATCGAAGGTATATATCTTCATCTAAAAAAAAACATTTCCCGAAAGAGGCTGGTTAACAATTACATTTGAAGCGTGCCACATTTTCTAGGTAAAAACGGTTAATGCGACACCTTTTAGGATTTTTTGCAAGGGATGGGCTTCTCGAAGAATTTCGGATCAAAATCTATACTTTTATAGACGGGGAGGAAATTTAAAAAAAATGTCCTTTCTGTGAAACACCTTTATGTATACATATAAATGTGTGTAAATATATATAGATCTGTATATGTATGTACAGATATATATATATAGATCAATAAAAAAATGATCTCCCTGGAATGAAAACTATCACCCTTCCTTTCTGTCAAAATAGTGGTCAGAAGCGAAAATTCTTTCATAATAGCTTCTGTCATCAACAAATATTATTTTGTACATAGCGAAATGTACTTCTATTCGAAAAATATTTATCCATCATCATAATTACCATTCAAGCCTTAATTACTATTAAACGGAAGACTTCACTTATCAAAATCTCCGCATTGATCCCTGAATAGAATTCGTCGGTACACAGAATCACTATTTTTTAAATCTATGAATATTATCAATATTTTTGGCACATTTGGTAACCTAGATGTTATGACAGTAAAGATCGTTAAAAAAGTCGTGGTCTTGCAATTTTCATTCCTTCATATTTTTTAGTTTGCTATTTAGATTTTCGTTTACAAATAATTTGTATAGTTATATTGTTTCAGAGGAACTGCTTCTTGATATCATTATTTTTTTCAATTGTTACAGAGTAACAACTTAATAAATTCGTAGGATATATTAAATCTGCATTCTATCGTGAAATTGTATTACAAAATATGGGTCTGACTTTTTGTTTAAATTTAGAATACTATCAGAAGTGTCTGGGCATAACTGAAAGAATCGTTATACCGATTTGCTCAAATGCTTAAAAAATGTCTAAAAGCTTAAAAGTTGCAAATTAAAATTGGAGTGAAAACTGCCCTTTTACATTGAAAATACCCGATACGCGATGCAAATTTCGTTATATTTCTTCGTTTTTGAAAAATTATTATTACAATAAAAAAGGACGTATATAAATATGTATGTCTCGTTATTTTCAGTACCTTTAAAAGTACTTATTCCTTGTACACAACTAAACAGCTTAACCGCTTGATGTACTGTCGTCACTAGAGAAATTAACTATATAAGTTTCCGTCTACAAGACAGTAAATGAACCACCTTATGCGGTTTATAAGTGTATGATAGAATATAGAGCTTGGTATAGAATGAGACCTATAGCTCTCACGAGAGAGCCTGTTTATTCGATCGATGTATCATGGCAACGCAGAACAACAGCGAAACAGTTCTGTTTGAGCTTTCGCGTATCACTGTCAATACTGCAAACCGTTCAATCAGATTTTCTCTAACTTGACATACGTTTTTGAATACCCTGTATTACCGAAGAACTGCGACGAAACGCACTACCTGTATCATTAGAATGTTTCAATCTTTTGGTCAATCTATTGGTTAACTATCAGCAAACTTCGTTAAATTTGGCATCAACAAATTATTTGTTGCATATAACTAGTCTCGTTGTTATTATATCTTTGAATATAATTGACGGTCCGATCTATTGTGCGTGTCATCTTCCCCATTCGTGACGTCCATGTAGACCGATTCAATCTTTTTATTTTCATTGGGAGCTGCAACCTTTCTTGATTTTCCATTCTGTAAGCAGAGAAAACAAACGAAATACAGTTCGTTATTTATTTTAACCTACAATTCCGATGACCATTTAACGATCTATTTTATCAAACTGTTTTTGTATCTTGATGGGTATTTTAATCGAGTCGAATACGTAAAGCAAACCATTAGCAAGTCTGGGTGTCTTACTGAATATTTTCAATCTCTTTGAGACACCAAAGAAGATATCCACTACGTTATAAAGACAAAAAAAATCAGGTAATGATGGGCTATGTATACCCTTCATTGATGTCTCACTCTTTGTTTTTCTATATTGCTGAATATTCCATCTTGGCTGATATTTTAACAGGATTCAGCAAGATATCCAATAATGGAGAAAAAAATCCGGGCAAACCAGGCACTGACGATTTACACGTTGTATGGGATTTTAGTACGAATTATGCCTTAATCATGTGCAATTTTGAGTAAAATTTCGTTCACATTTCAGAGTTTTGTGCATTTGTGACCATAATGACAACATTTAAAAAATGTATGCAACTTGTATGCATGAACTGAGTATAGTAGATAAACTGTATTGCAGCACGTGTTCTGAGCAACGTTTGAAAATGTACATATTTGTTCATCTTGTTCGAAGAATAATCCAATATTTTTTCCGCGGTTCTCGTGTGGTGCAGGCCATTATCTTGTCAGATACTTAACGAGTCAATTATATAAATAGTTGATATTATTGCCCATAAAAAGATAAAGGTGTTTCTTCTGTCACGGAATATTGACAATGGGTGGCGAAAGAATTGAACATTCTCAACAGAGAATTCTATTGAATCTACAGATGATCAGTTCGCGAAACGTTTTTAAAAAATTATATGGGCCATCCCTTATTAGTACCGGGAAAAAATATTTACAATTCATTAAAAAGACTCGATACATGAAACGATTATATGGCACAATCAGTCTATATTTTTTAACACCCATTTCTAATATTTCTTGGTCAAGGGCACATACTTTAGACAAGTCACCGTTCCATATTTCCCCCTCATGCTTCGAGTAAACTATTTTTTTATGCAGCACTCGTATAATCAATGTTGAGCGCTGTGATCTTTTTAAGGATACGACAAAGTTTGTCCGACCGAAAAATTTAGTAACATCAAGTTATTTGCAATGGCTCCGATGACTAATGCTGGCTATTATTGGGGCCATGGCTAAGGGATCCGTATGGTACAGAAGTCGCCGAAAAATAATTAGAATTCGTAAAAGCGCAGCACCGGCAGTAAAGCCAGCAGAGAAAGACGTAGCTCCGAATACACGATCGCGTACATTCACGTATCTCTTTAAATTCTCCTTAGAGTGTCAGATAGTTTTCTTTCATCAAGCCGACATCCCTAAATCGTTTAAAATTTTTATTTTGCTTATACAGTAGTGGGCAATTGAAGTGGAACAAGGTTTCTTTCGTAGATTTTGGCAAAAATTGGACCGATTTCGAAAAACCAAAAAAGTAATTTCGACTAAATTTAATTATCTATCGAATGGCGGTTTCATCCAAATCGGCCAGTAATTGCCTTTTTGCGGGGAGATGAGGTGGAGGCGGGCAAAAATCGAGATTACGCTGATGTCGGGAAATCACACACGCCTAAAAAAATTTGAACCGCGGCCGATGCCAATCGAAAGAGCAGCTCGCGGCGTGCAAAAAACAGGGGTAACTCGTCTCAATCGGATATTTCCAGGGGAACTTATGCTTCCAGGAAGTCAAAACACCTTTTGTGGGGTTACTCGGGAACGGTACGACCAATCTCGTAGAAATTTCGCGTGGAGTCATTATTTGCGACTCGCTACAAAGAAAAAATTGTTTTGGGGCGAAAACGTTTCTCGTCGACGAGATCCAGGTGCACAACTGATGCGCTTTAGGATTCATCGACATTTTTCACATCGACGGGCTGTTCGAAACGTGTTGAAACCACCTGAAAATTAAAGAGGATATTTCAACGATTAAAATGAGCCCAGGTTCATTATTAGAAGATGTCTCGGTAATCTCAATCACGTTCGTGAAAAATCTGTACAAAAAGACAATAACCGCTCCGAGTCGCCAGCCGACCGTCATTTGATCTGAAACAGGGCCGGCTCGCGCGCGACTTTAAGGTTTTGCTGATGCCTGTTCTTCTTTGGTTCAAATGTTTGACATTCTGTATTAAAGATGGAAACGTTTTGAACTCTGGTGAATCGGATGAACTGATAAAAAATGAACGGATCGGTAACATGAAATCATTATCGAATCAGAAAAATGAAAAAATCATTGACATTGTTTTGGTCGCCGTCGCACGTTTTTAAACAGCCTGAAAACGATGAACTCCCCATGACCTCGGGGCATTGATCGGATCTTAAGGCTAAAATTGATACAGTAGACTTGCGCTGATCGCTCAGAGGTATTGAAAAATTCGAAATTTTTTTACCACCCCCGCACGCTTTTTGGCACCCCTAAAATTCTGAATTTGAGGCGTCCTTGAGGCTGTCGTGGCATCTCGAGACTCAAATCGAGACAGCAAACTCGTGCTGTTCGGTCAGAAGTATGAAAACGTTTAAAAATTTTTTACTACCCCCATACGCTTTTTGGCGCCCTTTAAGACCCCAATTTGAGGCGTCCTGGAGGTGCAGGAGTTATAAGAAAATTTCATACGTTTTTTTTACCTCTGACCGAACAGCCCGAGTTTGCTGTATCGATTTAAGCTTCCTCTTGTTGGTTACAGAGTCCTTGTTCATGATCCATGACGCGTGAAAGAGCCATGATCAGTGCTCCAGTTCCGATTCGTGAATTTTCCCTTCAAGACATAGTAGTGCGTGAAAATTAATCCAAGTTCGCTGTCCCGTGACTTTAACTCGTGAACAGACCTTGGTTTCCTTGCAATTCTGTTGGATGGTAAGGCGCCCAGGAGTCGTGAATTTATTCTTGCTATATTTCCGGGGTTACCAGTGTACCAAACATCCGTAACTTGACTGTGAAACAACAGGTCGGTGTGCAGCTTCACTACACCTAAATAGCATTGTTCGTACTTTTAACTGCTATGCCAAGCGATAAATAAAATTCCGACAGGAGAACCATTGGCGAAATCGTTTTATACCAAATTACATTTCAACTGAATTGTATGCCTTTTTCGTATATTCACGGTTTTTCCTGTAGGTGCGTCGACGTGACATTCGTCGGCTACATCCTCGATAGGAAATGATCATCTCACGCCTCGTCCGGATATATGTACATCTTTCGCATAACAAATTGTACACCGATACCGTCCATTGAACATCATCATGTTGAGAAGCACGGGCCTGGCGACCGAATCCGTCACACAAACAATTCCAATTGGCATCAAGAATATGGCATCAAGAATGCCAGCTGATATAATGTATCGTTTCCTCGCTTGTGGTGGCAATTCGTTCAAAGAAATATGGGCCAGGCGCTTTCTTTCAACGATTTCGATGCTTGACATGCATCCGTGAAGATGGAGAACGGAAAATTGTTGTCTGCTCAAAAAACCTCCGGGCTAACACTTTTCTTTCTATTTTCGTTTCTATCCTATTTTCTTTCTATTCTATATCTCGAAGAATTGACGAAATACGGATCGAAAAATAGCCGTTTAAGTTGCGGGCCAACTTTCACCTGAATAATATAACCCAACGACTTGTCAGTTTACTTACGGACTTTTGGCATACGGAATTCTCATTTGGTTTATCACCCTTTCCATGATGCGTCATTGCTGCTTTGTTGTTTTTCGGCAATATCGCTCAAAGATCTTCCAACATAAGTAGCACGTCGCTATTGACAATGATGTTATATCAATTCTTTATCATTAGTATTGTTGCGGCGTATATGAGTAAGGCATTGTTCACATCGCAAGGTGTACACGATACTGACTGAACTGTTGGTGCAAACAGGCTGCGGACACAGCCAACAATGCCAGAATCACCTCTAATAAAAATAATTATAGATAACTGCATTGAAATATTAAACAAAAAAGAAGAAAACCAAAATTTGATATAATCGGCATGTTCTTGGTTTATATTGGCTTGTGATATTTTTATTCTTTCTATTTGTGTAATAAATAAATCGTACCATCATAAAAAAGTGCTTTCTCCAGTCGTTTTTTCGGTGGCGCAAAGAGAAACTACCTAATTACAGAGCTTTTTTCAGTACTGGTTTGCTTCTCGTTTCCGCCGATCAAACCACCACCTAAAAAAGCTTGCCTGATTTTCGGAACGGTATTTTGCGCAGTGGTACGGACAAAATATTCCGTACACGTCTTGCACAAAACCACCATGGAGGCTTCGATGGAGGTTTGGTAGGTGGTTGGGTTTGGTAGGAATGGACCGCGAACTATTCAGGTTGACTCTGGCGAGTACGAAAGCTGCACACCAACCGCGTATCTATCGCTGTCGGTCAAATACGACGATAGCCCTGTATCCAAGGGCGACAGCTGGCGAAGTGCAACGAAGCTTGGGACTGGAAAATCGAATTACCGACGTAGGTTAAGGAAGCGAGGGGATAAAGTGTAGGGTCCTGTAAACCCGATGAGTTTACAAGAGTTAACTACGAAAACAAGGCCATAAAAAAAGAAAACAGTTGCTTTACGCTGCGTATGTTTCATAACATTACTTGTTAGAACAATATAATGAAAGAGTGGGATTATTAATAACGACCTTGTTACAGTCGATTGTACTAGGCATGCGACTTTTCATTACACCGGCACACAAAAAAAGTGCTCTGTACTTTTGACCGGACCTACTTAGGTCTACGTATTTTGACCCACTAAACACGAATACGGGGTCGGTTTGGGCCGTACACCCTCAATAATTCGAGAAAACTAAAAAACCGAAAAAATGATTATAATCGGCCGTTTTGGTGACATAAAATTTTTTTGTAACTAAACCGACCATCATTTTCATGTTCTTCGATCCGCTGAATACAAATTCGAAGTTTAATTAGACCATAAGCTGTTTTGATTGCAAGAAAATGGCAAAAAACCATTGAAAACTGTAAAAATTGCAGCTATCGTTCTAAAGTTCGAGGTTATATGATGAAAATAAACTTTTAAATCTTTACAAAGGATATTTTGCATATTATTCAATTTCTGGAATATGATTTTGACGATTATTACACGAAATTACACGAAATTGACGAAAATTACAACTATGCGGCCAATTGCCTTCATTTCAATCCGTCATTTGCTTATATCGAACCCGTTTGTCTTCAAATGACTCACATACAGGGCTAGTTAGTTATACGAGAGTAACTCTTAAGCATTTTTGAATTCTTGTTTGGACGCTTGTGTCTGTAACCAGGGCACCGCCACGTATTGACGACAGTAAAAGAACGGTCTAGCAGAGTTCCTGGGTCAAGGGCGTGTATGCCGTTACGGCAGGCACAAGCGAAAAGTGTTTTAAGATGCAGAGATTCGGAACCCCGGTGTCGGCGTCTGGTCAGAGTGAGAACGCAGGTTCGCAGGCGTCGTAATCGAGCGACTGCAGCTCTTCATTAGTGGTTGACTTGGCTTCTGAAGAGTTTACTATGACAAGAACTATCTCTCACATATGTGAGAAAAGCTCCAATAGGTTTTGTTGCATATGTGAAGAGTTTGAAGTATCAAAATACCGTAGATCTTTTTCAAACACAATGAAAAAAATATATGAAGATTGCTTCGGTATCTAAATTACTAACCGGAAGCAACGAAGATAGACTCCTATAGAAGCGTACGGCCCATAGGAGAGTTGAGGCGAAAAAGTTGGGGTGATCTGGCCGTAGTTATCACCCCAACGGATTGGGGGCGCTGTTGCTCCTTTTCGTTGTGTGCACTCACCGACAGGCAGGAACGCACGCGACTGCGTTGGTGAGTTTAGCTCCGCCCCAACGACCAATCACGAATTGGGGTGATCATGCGTCTCTCTCGTGCCCACTTGGAACGGTCGTGCGTGCTCTCTCACACTCGATCGATAATAGACTGAAAGTGGGGGTTCAGCCGACGCGGTCATGCTGTTTCTCTCGCACTTCCTTGCGATAATAGTGTGTTCTGTCACGCAAGCATGTCTCACACATGACTCACCAGCAGCGCTCACTCATAGATTTTTATATGTGTAGAAGTCGCTGCAGGACCAATCAGGAACTGGGGTGATCATGATATCTCTCTTGCAGTCATTTAGAACGATAGTGCGTGCTCTCTCACACTCCATCAATAATAAAACCAAGTGAGAATTCCATATGATTTCTTGACGTTTGGATTGTTTTTTCAGGACGCGTTTTATACTCGTGGAAATTGACATTTGCTTGTTAGCTTTCAAAGTACAGCTAAATACAATAAACAAAATTAAGCGATGAATTCACTGCATAAGCTGTCAAGCTACACCCCAAGTAGGACTGCCACTTAAATATTAGAAAACTACCTTCATAATCAAAGGATGTTGTGGCCAAGATCTCAACGCCCAGCGTTGCTATCTTGCAGGACTGAGTTCGATCCTCTTTCCGTGCAATTTTTTATCATTTTTTTTTGCAGTTGATAAGTATATCCTTATGGCTATACTATCCGTATCTATAATTTGTTTGTTTTCTGTCATCCATATTAATAATGATGAAGAAACATTGCATGGCTGCACATATTTCTGGGATGGTCGTCTCATCTCTCTCGTACACGCTTGATGTCATGTGTGGTATCTCTCGCATCACAGGCCTCACACGCACGAAGCCGCGTTCACGGGCGTCACTTTGCATGTAACGTGTTTACGTGTAGGTCTATCCAGTGACCACAAACGAGCGATCGTACCATCTCTCTCACACTCACTAAGAGCAGTCGTGCGTTCTCCCTCGCACTCACGGACTGTGCTCGCCCGTAAACATCCGCGTCTCTGTCACACATATGGTAGTGTTTCTTTCGCGCATCAGCGCATCAGCGTTCATTTTGGCCGTACAACACTCGAATCGTGAATCAAGTGTTTGGTTAACTCTTCAAGGTGAGAAATTCACAACTCGCAGGGTCGTGGTTCAAATCTCGCCGCGGGAAATTATTTTTTTTCATGTCATTCATTTCTATTACTGTTTGTTTATTTCTTCATTACTATTGTTCAATAGTTCATTAATAAATAACAATGTCCATTTCATTCAGAGGGGTTCATTAATATATTTTATTTTTGATTTGAAAAAAACATGCGTTTGCATATACCTGTACATAGATAATTTTTGCAGATTCTCATTTGGTGGCGCCTCATCCATAAATGTTTCGCGACATATTTAATTAATTGTATTAGAGTTGAAAAAGAAACGCGTACAGTTACATGCGTGAGTGCTATAGGCGAGCGTATTTCCAAGTGAATGCGAGAGACATGACAGATGACGCCAGTTTGCGATTGGACCACATACACATGCTTGATGTGCGATCGGTGAGTAAGCCTTCGGAGCGAGTATGCCGCGATAGGGGAAGCAACGAAATAGGGGAGGAAACGCAACAGTTGCGTTCCCCACCGTGAACGCCTTGTCGACAGCAGTCGAGAGCACGCCGAGAGCACGAGGCTAGTAGGCGGAGCTAATCGATCGGTCGACAGTGCCGCCGCCAAGCGGCTATCTACATCGCTGAAAGCTTTGCCTCAAAGCCCCCTATATCCGTACGCTTCTATAGGAGTCTATCTTCGTTGCCGGAAGGCAACTTACCCACACATATTATTTGTTATCGGTGTCACACGATGCTAATTCGTTGGGAGCAAACGAGAAATTAACAATCCTTGAAGTTTTCAAAACCCATCATATGGGCTGCACCAACAAATCAAAGAAACTGCTATTTTTGCATGACTGACGTCGCAGGTTTTACTTTAACAACCGAACATAAAATTCAATATGCCAACGTAACGTCAATTTTACCACCAGAAAAAAATTTAGCTAACAAAAAACTGCAGCTTTTGAATCTGTGAATGAGGATGAAGAGATGCAAGTTGATGATGACTTCGGAAAAATCAATCCTGAGGAAGAAGAATACTTGCCTGATGGTGTTAATGACAGTAGAAACCCTAAAACCTTTAATGAACTAGAATCAAATGACCTTCTACGAGATTTAGGACTATCTAAAGTCAAATCTGAACATTTAGATTCTGCATTAAAAGGAAAAAATGTATTAGCTAAAAAAAAAACTTCTTATTGTCATCGCGACAGGGAGAAGGAGTTTCGACAATTTTTTATGAAAGACAGTGAACATTCATCAGTATACTGTTCAAATGTGAAAAGTTAGGTCGATAATTTAAAACCAAATGCATACAAAGACGACGAATGGAGGCCTTTTATCGATTCCTCTAAGAGAAGTCTCAAAGCTGTGCTTTTTCATAATGGAAATTCATTTGCAGCGATTCCAATAGCTCATTCGATCAAACTAAAGGAGACTTGGGAGGAGTATTTGGGAGGATCAATCAATGGCTCTCGCAATGTCGTGCGAGAGCCATTGATTGATCCTTCCAAATACTTGCTATCACCGCTTTATATTGAGCTTAGGCTGATGAAGCAGCTTTTCAAAGCTTTAAGAGAAGATGGCAACTGCTTCAAATACTTGGGCGAAAAGTTTCCAGCTGTAAGTGATGCCAAATTGAAAGAACGAATTTTCGATGGACCCCAAATCCGGACTTTGTTTTATGACGGTAATTTCGTTTATGAAATGAACGACATTGAGAGAGCAGCATGGTCAAGTTTTAAGGAGGTATCGCAAAACTTTTTGGGGACCAAGAAGAGTGAGGATTAAGAAAAGTTCTCTGCAGATTTGTTGTAGAATTACGATACTTTGGGTTGCCTGATGAATTCTAAATTGCACTATTTAGATTCTCACCTTGAACACATTCCTGAAAATCTTGGCGACTATACAGAAGCCCAAGCAAAAGATTTTACCACGATATCAGTGAAATGGAAATTCGATATCAAGGAAGATGGGATGTTAATATGATGGCAGATTATTGCTGGACACTGATGAGAGATGTACCTGAAGAAAATAGAAAGAGGAAAAGAAACCCTTTATGTAGGTCGTTTGCAGATAAAAAGGTTCGATATGATCAAAGAACGAATTAAAATAAATACAAATGTGTTTGAAAAGATTTTTTGACAGAAATAAATTTAACCAACCTCAATCAATATTTTTTTATTACTGTCAGTGCGGCAGTCCGCGATTTTTTTATTTCTATAGATATGTTACGATTAACCAAATTTTTTTGTGTTCCGAATCAATATACTTCAAATTTATACTCAACAGATTTGTCAACACGACAGACTTGACAACAATCCTTGCAAGTTTGAAGGGTTTTTTGGAATTTTCTTACAGTTAAAACAGTTTATAATCTAAATAAATCTCGAATTCGTATGCAGCGGGTCAAAATACGTCAACCCATGTAGGGCCGGTCAAAAGTACACAGCACTTTTTTTTGTGCGTCAGTGTTATTAACCACAATTTCCACAGAACTTTCCGAAGTTTTTCAGTCACCACAGACGATCTAATGTTTTCGATGCCCTGCCCTATTGATTAAACGTAACGGTCCTGAAAACATTATTTTATAGCAACGGGTAACACGAATATCTCTTCTCATTCTAACACTTTTTTACGTTTATTCAATAGGTTAGGACATTGGCGATACCAGTAAAATACGCATAGAATATCTATAAAAATGAAACATACCCTTAAGTGCTGGCTTCGCTGGACATACACCAATGCAGCTACGACTACGAGCATCAATGAACCGACCACTGATATTATTACACTGGCGTAAAGACCGATATCGGGCAGGATAAGAAGTTGCTTTAACGAGAATGCGAGATCTTCTGTTACTCCACTTCGAAGATTGATCCACAAGATAGGGAAATATATTCTGGGAACATGTTTGAACAACCTGAAAGGCAATATAAATCATGAAGTTATTAATGAAATCAATGGATATTAATTAAGTTAATCATATTTTGCGCCTGCACACATGAAGATGTCGGTAGCTCAAAATAAACGATGGGTATAAAAGGTTAGACTGTTGATATGAGCTATTAAAAAAAAACTCACGTGATAGAATCCGTTGGCTGTAGTAAAATATTGATTTGTAATCTTGCCGCAACATCTATAGGGATTCCCGTTGTCTGAAATTATTTGAAAATTATCATCATGCTCTCGGACTACGGGTTAACATAATTTGTATGAAGGGCGACAGTGAGAAATTTAATCGATTGTCGAGAACTTTTCAGGAGCTTTTGTAGCCGGTCGTTATTTCTTAGCAGACGTTTTTCGAGCATGTGGTGTTGCCTCAGAACTGACAAAATCGAATAAATACCGAGGTCGCTTGTTATGTCGTGGTGCCTTACTTAGGTTAATAATAAGAAGATTCACATGCATTTCACATTGATTGTCGTATTAATTTCTCGACATCCATGGATGGTTCTTACATTAGACAAATGAAAAATGTTTTAGAATTGATTTGCCTTTAACAACGATTGACAATCACACTCGTTTTATCATTTACCACTATCGAGGAACATGGATACCGAGAAACATAGGACAAGAGTAGTGAATATAGAATACAAAAGTTTTTCCTTTCATTTTTTACTTCAGAGGTAATGTTCAGTAAAAATGTAAGTATAAAAACATCGAAAGACACGCTTTACAAATGCCTGTCAATGAAACGTTTTCGGGATATTCTTTTTACAGATAGTTCACGGTATTCCATTGTACTCACTTTTATTCACGTGTTTGGTAGTACGAATCACAAATGTCAGTTAATAACGGACCACTTGGGAATGCATTTTGAAAAATTTGGCCACTGAGGATTAAACTGATGTTTATTCGGAAATTGAATTGTTTATAGAAATAAAGTCAATTTTACAATTGAAGCTGATAAAACTATCGTAAATCATGAAATGATGCCTGTATGTCAAGGATATCCCTGCGATAATACCGAATTACATCAGGAGCTGGGTTTGATACTGTAAATACTCAACTGTTCAAAGAGAGGAAACAGATTAAGGGGAGTAAGAACTGTTCAAAGAGATGAAACAAATTAAGGAGATTAAGGAAGAGCAAAAAGATAACCATCTTTTTCTATCCATTCTTGTGTCGACTCAAACGTTTATTTTTTCTTTACTATTTTACCTTTTTGTGTGTCAAATGAATACTAATTCTGACAACACGTAATAGAGAAACGCGTTTTGACAATCAGGACTTGGTTCTTATGTGCCATTAACTTGTAGTCTCTTATTCTTGAATTGTTGTATTAGGTTTTCCCTAAGGTGTTATTTTTCGTCCCGCCTATAATGGACCCGGTCGGTAATGATAACTGCAATCTAATTTTGTAAGGGCCCTAAAATTCTGGCGTTAAATGACAATAGGCGTCCATGACCTCTATAAGTTTTACAGTGAAATCGTATTCTATTTGAACTCCAGAGTTTCGGCTTCATCGAAAAATAGCGTTAGTTTTTCTTACCGAACGCTTTGCGATATTGCACCCCAAGAGTAAACTTACTATTCTCTCCCTCACACCTACAGGCTTCTTGTGATGCCGTTAGTATCGCACTCATGCTTAGCACATCCTCTATTTTTCCTTCTTTTTAAAATCAATTAGAAGTCCTTTGAAAGTATGAAATGATTATCTCATGACAAGGGCATGTGACAAAAAGAAACTGAAGAAGAGAAAGTGGGAGAGGGTGGAAGGCTTTGATATTTGCAACCTGCGATTCATTAATATTGATATATTTACCGGTTCGAGAGTCATGTAAGAGCTGTGATCCTTCGCGCTCGGATTCAAGCCTATAACTTGATCGCGAAGTATCGGATCACCATTGAGAAAATGTGGCAAACTTATGAATCCTGGTGCCCCATAACGACAGGCTGTGATATTGATGAGACCCATGGGACTGCATTCTCCATTGCAATAGCAGTGGCCAATATTGACCAAGTCCGGATCGTTGAGAGAGTTTAATGACTTTGCGGTCCATGCATCAGCATCGAAAAAACGTTCAGTCGTTGTCGTTGCCTCAAAATACTTCGCCTGGTCATGAGGATAGCGCCTCCAAGTGTCATTTCCAAGAGTTTTTGCACCTAACTCATATCGGTAGCCTTGAATTCCTTTGTGCTCTACAGTGCGCGTGTACTCATATGTTATAGGTCTGAAATATAATGTTTTTATTAGTAAGGCATTTGAAAAGTACTTATGGTCCTTGTTCTTATAACACTGACCGGAATACATAAATTAGTAAATCAATAATGGACACTGAGAAGATTAGCTTAGTCTCGCTTAGATAACAAAAGAAACCGTTCCAATTTCATTCTTGTGTTCAAAAGTGTCAAAATATATGGAATTCGCTATAGACAGATTTCGTGAACTGTTTGGCTATTTGCCTGTCCGTTCGTTTTATGTTACAGTACTCTGATTCTCTAAGTCATGTGTATGTGCGCGCATCTTCCTGAGTTATTTATACTAAGTATTGATATAGCCATCAGCATGTCACCGAGATGGCAGAATCTCAACGACCTCGAAAATGTTAAATTATTTGGCGTTTTTTTTTGCTTTATATTGTTGTACCCCAGGTCAACGTCTATTGTCTGAGCATGGCTCTCATGGAACGGTGGGAACGTGCGAGGCATCGTTGCAAAATAGCACTCGGCTCGAATAGCACTTCACCAAGTCAGATATTGGGAAACGGTCATTGTTTAAACAATAACGCAGCAGCCGATAGTGCCAAAATTAAGCCGACGAGCCTGCTCATGCCCTCTATAAAGGACCACGAGCAGGTAATTGGCAGTCAGTCTGGTTTTGACCCAAACGCCGTTACGTCGCCGCGGTCATTGTCTTTCTGGAGGACAGCGTACCAAGTGATATTGCATATTTTTAAACGGTTTCTCTGTTACCGATGCTATTGCTAGAAAAAATAAGGTGCCGATCATATTGCAGAACAGAAAATGGTCAAGGTAATAAATATGACGGAGTGTAAAGCATCAGAGTAAGAATTAAAACATCGAAAATAAATTTTTTAAATATAACTATGAATTTTTCTACCTCAGGCACACGGTCGATATTCGAAAGCTATATGAACATTCTAATTTTCATATGGTTTTCCCATGAAAGTAGAAAATTACAAGGAATTGATATGAATAATTAAAGTTTCTACTCTGATGAGGAAAGGTTACGAAAATTTGAATTTTTACTTTCAAGTCTGTTACTAGCCGAACAAACGCGTACACACTGTACCCGTGTTTAATGCTGGGGTATCGATTGACCGTTTCACAGATTCCGGGAGCTGGGACGATTTCGTCTTCACAGATCAATGACCACACAAGTAAAACAACAAAAATGTATTTCGGCATAATTTCGATAGTTCTATCACATATCGACAATTTATTTACGACGAATCAACGGTGATGTAAATACGATAGTTTCGTGTATTTGCATATCTAGCCAATAATTAGCATCATTATACCCTTCATTATAAGACTATAGATTACAGATCGATTGTCAACATTGTAATTGCTCACCTGCACATGTCGGCACTGAACAACGTAATCTCGTCTTTTCTTCTGTTCGGTGGAAAAAATTCACCTGCACTGCCTTCAACAGCGTTGCAAGGACTCTCGTAATACTTCGTGGTGTCCTTGTAATTCCACTTTTTCATTATACCTAAGTTATTAACGTCGTCCATACCAGTAGCCATATTGGTGACGCCGTCGAATTCAGTAGAACCGTTTCTCTGAAACGCAGATAAATACACGATAATAGCCTGCATCGCAGTTCGGCCGTACATACGATTCGTTTCTTTCATTATCATGCCGCGAAATAACTTTCATTAAACGGTTCTCGACACAATAATTGAGTGTCTTCACCGCCTTATCGGAGGGAAGATTCGAAATGACATGATTTTAGCAACGAACCTCCATATCCATTTCTGAATGAAATATCCTTTACGGCGTTAGAAGCACTATTGAGCCGTCATGATTCTATGTTAACTTCGATTTGCCACTATTGATAGTTTGAGCGCCGCAGTGACGACTTCATCGATAAAGGTTTCTGTTGGTTACGTTTTATATTACGGGAGACCCGTCAGATGATTCAGAATGAATATACCCGATGAAAAAAGTTTTTGCCTAATCATACATAATGATCCATGCTCATGTATAAGCCTATGTATAATCATATATAATTATATATGGAGATATGTATGATTATATATAATATGATTAGATATCATATATAACTATATATTGCTCTATATATAATTATATCTGATCATAACTGACCGTAGCGTTATATCTACGACTATATATGATTATATATGGACTCATGTATAACTAAATATACATCCATACAAACTAAGCTTGACGAGATCTGACAGCATATATAGTCATATATACATATATATATAATTGGATCTGAATAGAACTAATTGTGACTGATAATTGCAGTCATGTATTATCATGCATGGACCATTAATAAGCATGTATTGGTTCATACAAAGTCAGATCTGAGAGATATGGCACTATGCATGACTCTATCCAGATCTATATATAATTGGATCTGATCATAAGTGTCGATGACTATTGCAGTCGCTGCTCTCTAAGATCAGGTCTAAGCCTATTCATAACCATTGATTCATGCGATTCATCACATATCTGTATGATAGGATTAATAGTATATTACACGCTCTGCAAAATCCAACCCTACGTCCGAGTTTTCTCACGTGCAGGGCGGGCAACGGATGTCTTCCACACACGGCTAACAGGGCTCTGGTCACACACACACACACACCCACACCGACACACTACGCAAACACTTACACGCACAGGCCCTTCGACAAGCCGGGGAGGTGAATGCTCGGTGACCCTATAAACGGGTCCTACCGAAAGGCGAGTGCCCGGGGACTCCTATAAACGGGATCGCCCGAAAGCGAATGGAGGGGACACCCCTATAAACGGGCTCCCCCGTGAATGAAGCCCGGCTTGCCGTCACGGGCGTCCCCCACACATACACACTCTACAGGGGCGAAGACAGGACACACAGGGCGGGGGGGGGGACCTCAGGGGCCGTGCTCTGTCCCAGCGCGGTTCGTGGAGTCGCGACCACGAGGGACCTGTAGCACAATGGGACCGACAAGACATGAAAATGCACAATGAAAACAGGGACATACCTCAAGTGGTAACCCCTTCTCAGGGGAAATCCACCCCGGGTTCCGATCGGGTGAAAGCCCCGGTGGCCACGGGCAGCGGCACGGATTTTGAGGGCCGCACCTTGTGCACGGTGACGAGGAGGACGAACCGAAACCACGACACGACCAAGACGTCACTTGAGATACCAAGACGAAACAGGACAGACAGTGCGTCAAGCGGCAGCAGCGCGGCGAGCTACGCCTCTGCGGTTGACAACCAAACACTGACGACGGTACAAACGACTCCAACGACGACCAGCCAACCGGACTTGACGCAACTGCTCCGACTCATACACGAGACGGCAACGAAAATGGCCAAGGCAGCGAATGTTCAGAAGAACATGAACATGACTGTCAAGACGGGAATCAAGACGATCCTCGAGGCCGCGGACACTGCACTGCACATGCAGGCCGAAGCGGCCTCGAAGGGGCGTCTTGTAGACAGCCAAAAGACACTGGCAAGACCAAACAGTAACGAAGAGGGACAACGGACGAAACGGAAACGGTCGCCGACCGAAACCACGCCGGAATCCTCTCAAAAGAGGCCCCCCACGATGGGGCCGGACACAGACTGGCAGACCGTCGCGAGGAGAGGTTCGGACAAACCGAAAAAGAAGACGGACGAAAAAGCCCGGGCTGACCGAAGCGGGCCAGCCCCCCGAAAAAGGGGACTGGCCGTCTTGGTTAAGCCGGGCACGGACACCACGTACTCCGACATAGTACGAAAAATACGGACGATGATTGATCCGAAGGAGAGCCACGTGCAGGTGACGACCCTGAGGAAGACCAAGAACGGCCTGTGTCTGCTGAAGCTACAGGCAGACGCAGGCAAACCGGACGCACGCGACGAGTTCGGACGGAAAATCCAAAGCGCGATCGGGGAGGCGGGCAGCGTCAGGGCTATGACCTCCAAGGTCCAACTGGAGATCATGGACCTGGACTGTGTCGCGACCGCGAACGACGTAACGGAAGCGCTCAGACGAGAGACGGGACGAGACGCGGACTTTCGCGTCCACATCTTCGGCCCGAACCGCGCAGAGCAGTACATGGCGGTCTGCGAACTCGACTCGCGGGAAGCCGAGGTGCTGCTCCGGCGCGGCCGGATCGGAATAGGCTGGGTGCATTGCCGCGTTCGGAAAAGACTGACGGTGACAAAATGCTACAGGTGCCTGGGCTTCGGCCACGTGAAGGCCGAATGCAAAGGCAAGGACAGGACGAAATGCTGCCGCAAGTGCGGCGCATCCGGACATCACGCGACAGACTGTAAGACCAAACCGGCCTGCCCACTGTGCTCCGAGGCCGGGCACAAGGACCTAGCACACCTCGTCGGAACGGGCAGGTGTGCCGTGTTCCGAGCCGCGCTGGAGGAGTGCAGGAGGAAGGCTGGAAGACGGACAGAATAGTTCAGGGAAACCTGAACCGTAGTAGGACCGCAGACATGCTCCTACCACAGATAGCCGACGAACACGACGCGGACATTCTGATCCTGTGTGAACCATACAGGAGAAGGACGACGCAGACGTACATCACGAACGAGACAGAGACCACAGCTATCTGGGTGAGGGGCGCCGCCCAATCCCGAGTCTCTGATCGCGGGGCCGGGGACGATTACGTCTGGGCTAGAGTCGGCGCTGTCACTTACGTCAGCGTCTACTTGACACCCAACTGCGCCGCGGCGGAGTTCGAGAGGAAGGTGGCACTGCTAGAAGACGGTATCAGGGACCTGCCCGGGGATGTCATCGTGGCGGGGGATTTCAACGCGAGAGCGATCGAGTGGGGAATGACGGTAACGAACAGACGCGGACGACTGCTGCTGGAGATGGCCGCAAGGCTGGACCTAGCAGTGGTAAATACGGGACACACGCCGACGTACAGACGACCAGGGTTTGGAGACTCCATCCCGGACGTGACGCTGACGTCGGACGGAATCCTGTCACGGCTGAGGGGGTGGCGGGTGATCGAGGACTATACAGCCAGTGATCACCAGTATATCACCTTCGAAGTGGCAGGACGGACGGAAATGAGACGAACGGGAACCCACCAACCCCCGCGGTGGAACGTCGACAAACTGGACGGACAAAAATTTTCTGAGGAGTTGATGGCAGCACCAGCCCCGATGACGAAAATTCCCCCCGAGCTGACTGGCAGGCAAAGGGCGGAGAGACTGGCAGACGAGACGGCCAAGCTAATAGACGGCTTGTGCAGCAGCACAATGCCGAAACGGCAACAGACACAGAAAAAACGACCACAATACTGGTGGACGGACGAGATCGCCGAATTGCGAAGGACCTGCCTGGCAAATCGGCGGCGAGTGACGAGGGCTCGGGGCGGACCCGAGAGGGAGGACCTCCGAGCCGCCTACAAAACAGCACGGAAGACGCTGACGGAAGCAATACGGGACAGCAAGACGCGATGCTGGAAGAAGCTCTGCGAGGAGGTGAACGAGGACCCCTGGGGAACTGGTTACAAGATCGTGACCGGCAAACTAGGGGCCCGAGCTCCACCAGAACTCAAAGACGCCGAAACAGCAAGACGGATTGTCGACGGATTGTTCCCGACGCACCCAATACGAACGCACGCGACGGGCGACACCGACGTGCCGGCGCCTCCTGCCTTCGCCGCGGAGGAGCTCATCAGAGCAACGAATGCGATGAAGACTGGTAAAGCGCCGGGACCTGACGGAGTACCGGCCGAGATCCTCCGGATCGTGGCTCGCCAACGACCGGAGATACTTCTCGAACTCTACAACACGTGCTTGACAACGGGTACGTTCGGTGATCGGTGGAAGGAGGCGAGGCTCGTCCTGATCCCGAAAGGTAAGGGCGACCCTAACACGCCCTCGGCCTACCGACCCCTGAGCTTACTTGACACGACAGGTAAACTCTACGAACAACTACTGAGACCGAGACTAACGGACGCGATGCGGGCCGGAGGGGACCTCTCCGACTTGCAGTTCGGTTTCAGGAGGGGCCGATCGACGATTGGAGCGATCCAAAAAGTGGTTGACTCTTTCCGGGAACTGGACAGACATTGCCATGCAGCGCGACCTGTCGTGCTACTGGCGACGCTCGACATCAGGAACGCTTTCAACTCGGCCAGGTGGGTGGATATCCTGGAGGCGCTGAAAAGCAACTTCGGGATCCCATCTTACCTGGCCCGGGTTGTGGAGGATTACCTGAAAAACAGACGAATAACGTACGAAACGACCGAAGGACAAGTGACGAGGCAAATCACCGCTGCGGTTGCTCAGGGATCGATACTGGGACCTGACTTCTGGAACGGTTTATACGACAGCCTGCTTCGGCTCGAGATGCCGCTCGGAGTGACCCTCGTCGCCTACGCTGACGACGTAGCGGCGGTGATCACAGAGCGATCCACCGAGCTGGCGCAACTGACGTTGAACCAGACCATGAGACGAATTGGACGCTGGATGACAGACCACGGACTGCAACTCGCAACAGAAAAGACGGAATTGACGTTTCTCACGAGAAGACGCATTCAAACCATAGTCCCCATAAGCGTAGGGACGTACGAGACGGAGACCAAGGGGGAAGTGAAGTACCTTGGGGTAACCCTTGATACGAAGATGACCTTCTGGCCTCACATACAGAAAACGGCCCAGAGGGCGGCAGAGAGGATAACATCCCTCAGCCGCCTGATGGCAAACACGTCGGGACCAAGACCGGGGAAACGACGACTGTTAATGGCGACAGCTCACTCGATCCTCCTGTACGGGGCGGAGATCTGGGCAGACTCCCTGAAGATTAAGAAGTACTGCAAGACGATGACGATGGTACAGAGACAGGGCGCGCTGCGAATCGCATGCTCCTACCGGACAGTCTCCGCACAAGCTGTTTTGGTGGTGGCGGGCGTAATTCCCGTGGATCTGCTTGCCTTTGAGCGCAAGAGGATCTACGAGGGCAGCGCAGACATAGGACGAAAGAACGCGGCAATTGCCGAGCGCGAAAGGACGATCGACGAATGGCAAGGGCGGTGGACTAACAGAAACGATGAAAACTGGACGAGACGACTTATACGGGACCTGAGGCCGTGGCTCGGAAGGAAGTTCGGGGACGTAAATTTCTACGTTACCCAGCTCTTGACGGGCCATGGCTACTTCCGACGGTACCTCCACAACATGAACAGAGTACGGACACCGGACTGTAAATACTGCGGACATGAACGAGACGACGCGGAACACACGTTTTTCGCGTGTGCCCGCTGGACAGGACTTAGACAGGAACTGGAAACAACGGTCGGCAGGATCTCTCCCGATAACATCGTGGAGGTGATGCTGCACGAACCGGAATGGTGGTGCTTAGTCGCCACTTTCACGGAAACAATACTGAGACGGAAGAACGCGGACGGCTGCTTGACAGATGACTAAGCAGACGGAGTGACGCGACGCAGCGATAACGGTGGGACAGTGAGGACGAACGAACACAGACAGAACCCCCAGTCAGAAGTAATATCAACATAGTCCCTGACTGGGGGGATGGACAACAAGGAGATGGCGGTTTTAGTGGGTAGGCCTGTTTTTTTTTCTCTTTTGCTCGGGAGCCCCACATACCCATGTAGCCCGTAAGACTACAAGGAATCCGTAAAATGGATTTCCGCAACTCCTTGGTTAAAAAAAAAAAAAAAAAAAAAAAAAAAAAATAGTATATTACACACTTCAGTCTTATAATTTTTTGGAACGAAAAATAAATGCGATCCTCAACCTAAAATCGTTGACTTATTGTATTTAAGTTTGAAATTTCTGAAATTGCACATATAATTTTTAATAAACAAAAATAGGTTATTTCATTTATATTGAATAATATTTTTCGATCATCAATATTGATTAATCAAACTAATTAAAAAGTTTTAACTTTTTTCGTGGTCAAAAGTATATAAATAAAGTAATAATATAAAAAGATTAAAAAAATGAATTTTATTTCAATATATTTTATACAGTTGAAATACAGTATATTTGAATTACTATAAAAATATTAAAAAATGGATAACAGCTGCATAGATTTTCATCTTTTTTAATCAATTTTAAATCAAATTTTTTTTATTAATTATTACCAAACTATTTTTTAATTATTTGGTTGTTTACAAACATAGTCACCAACTGTTACAAGTTGGAATATGGATTTAATATTATTTAAACTAAATAACATCAAATTATTACTTTCTGTGATAGGTATAATACGTTTGATTGTTGTGTTTGTGGCAGAATGATGGAACATTTTTATATGCTGAACAGTTAATTTGCGAATCACAATAAAAATATCGTTCTCATATTCAAAGAAAAATTTAATTGAACCATAAGTTGTCGAATCATTAGATTCTATTTGAGCTGTATAACTATTTGTTTTAGTTGTTTTACACAACTCTGAAGTAAAAATATAATTTTTAATTTTTAGACGTGAGTAAAAAGTTAAATTTTCAATTTCATAACCATTTGATAAAAATAAATGAAGTTCTAGGGCATCAAATTTAACATTTGTTATATTATTTCCAAGCAGCTCATAGTTTCTATATTTATTCGATTTCGCAGCAATATTCTCTCGTTCAGCTATGCGATTCTGCAACACCTGAACACCTTGAGTAATTTTAATATTGTTGACAATTTCTTGGCCAAAATGTTTGTTACCATGAACACATTTGGCTATATAACCATTATAATTTTCAAATGCAAAAGCTGAAGTTGATCGCGAAGGACCCCATCTTTTAACACAAAGAGGCAAATGAATGAGTTGATGACTATTGTATGTTAAATTTCTATCGCCATGGAGATTTTCAATTTGAGACACAAGTAACTCCAATAATCTTGTTGATTCTTTAAGATCATCTTCGGTCATAGTAGTCTTGACCAGATTAAAAATTGCTATAACTAACAGCATCCACTGCTGAAAGTATTTGTCTGGTAAGTGATCAACAAGTGTTGGAAGGGAATAAAATAATAAAAAATTATAGTGCTCTGATGCTTTATACAGCGTGAAATGCGATAAGCTTCTGGGTAGCCTCGAAAAAGATTGAGGGACTCGAATTTTGCTAATGAAATTATCAATTTCTTGTTTATCTTTCTTGATGTTCCAAGGACCTTTTTTATCATAAAAAATACCAATAAATTGTTTATCAACGCCGAGTAGAACTGAATGCATGTATTCTGGTAACAAGCATGTTCCAATATCAAGCAAAGGCAAACAAGACAAAACAGAATATCCTTTCACTCCTCCAATTTGATCGTTCTTTCTCAATTGACGTAATTTTTTAGCTTGTGCTCAATTCTTTTGCCAGTTCGAATTTTACAATCTATTTGAAATGTATAACAACGACCTGTTTTTTTTTCAACGATTTTTTTTACATTTAACCGTTTTAATTTCGCAGATGTTACATCCATATCGGCCATTAAAATTAAAAAAATTTTGAACTTGAGCTCTAGCTGGAGCATCTGCTATAACTAGCAGAGCTACTATTTTAGTATTCATGACTACTCCAGTACTCGGATGAATCCAAGTAACGTCATCAGAAAAACATTTTCTTATTTTTAAACATATCGGCATAAGAAATAAATTCATTGGTGGCTTAATTACATCGTCATACCATAATCCAACAAAAATTACGAATGAACCTCAAATCTCTTCTGGCAGTTCTGCGATCATAAATAAAATCGGCCAGCAGTTACTTTTAGCACATTTTACTAATGATAAACCATCAGTATTAAGTATTAATGTTAAATCAAAATCACCTCTACCATGACGTGAATTAACTCGTATGTACTCCGTCCCATCATCAATATCTGAAATAGTTCGATCATTCCGTAATTTTCGTTTTTTTAATTTTTCTGCTAGATTATATTTTTCAAATAAAATTTTTATTTGATCAGAAATATCATATTCATGAAAGAATGATACATTTTTCGTATCACTTGTTGCGCATAAAGAGCACGTAAATGTGTTTTTTTTATCTTGAGTTTCCGTTGTCACTGCAAATAAACATTTTTTACAATAATAGTGTCTTATAACTTGGCATGGAGGTGCAATGTTTTGAGCATACTAAAACAATTTGTAAACTGTCTTAGGCATTTGATTGCTTTCTGGTAAAATTCGTAGTTGCATATCTATGGACTTTTGAAGTGCACGTTTTGTGATGTTATTTTTAACGTAAAAATCTAGTAAGTTAAATACACATTCATCTACAGTTACTTTGCTGTTGTCATGTAGCATCTCACACTCATTTAGTCCGTCATCATACTCTTCATCAATTTGATGATCAATATTATTGTCATTATCATCATAATCACTTATATCGTTGTTTATATTTATTTTTTCACTGCCACGAATTTCATCAACTTCAGCTAGATCATTATAATTCGTGCCTGCACTAGAAATACTGTCACTATCTGAGATAGAATACGTTGTGTCATCGTCATCGACATTTTCATCGATACAATCTTGAATAAAATTTGTTAATTCATCAAAAGAATTTTTATCATGGTCACTCATATGATAACTGTCTTGATCAATATTGGAGTCACTCTCGATGCTCGAAAAATCTTCAGGAAAATATCCTTTTGACCGCCATCGACATAACGTTCTGAGAGGAATCTAAAAAATAAAAATAAAATATTATTATTTCATCAACTGAATGTTTGTTTCATTCTTATGTAAATATATAACCTTAATTTAATAAAATATTCAATTACAATTATAATAACTAATATATAAATAAGTTTTTATTGATAGTATATAAATTTATATCTAACCTGTATTGATGGATCAGAATTATACAATTTATACTTCTTTTTAGATTGAACGGGAGTCTTCAAATTTTCATCATCACCTTGAACATTTGACATTATTTTCGTTGATTATTTGTTTTTGTTTATAAGATTATTAAAATCCACTTGCAAATGTTTACACTAAGTAAAAAATGTAATACGCACATGTGTGATTCAATCAGATGTGTCACATCACACTAGCGCCACCGACCCACGTCGTTCGTTCAATTAACTATCAATAGTATGAGTATGGGTTTTTCAGTAGTCGGATAAACGACATCCATCTTGTGTAAGGATCATATTACATGCTCACGTGAAATATGAATCTCCATGCGAGTTCTCGAATGTTCTCCAGTTTGTCGGAAGCGTTACAATAAGAAAGAGCATACTTATATTCAATCTCGTGTTGGCTCACCAAACTTTTCTGATCTGATTTTGATATTTGTTCAATTAGTAACAAAGTATTAGTGTAATTAACGGAAAAAATTTGAAAGTACTTAGAACATGTTTATTATTAAATGTAACAGAGATAACTCATATAGTCGAGTGAATGACAAAGATGTTATTCATGATTCTGCTCTCCCGCCAGAAGAAGGTGACGAAGTATTTTTTATGTATACTAATTTAAAAGAATTGGGACTGGTAATTATGAGGTCTGGTAAGTTATTGAATATTTTGATATCTCACGAGTAGAAATTTTCTTAGTATTGCTTTCGTTTTTGATGTCGTGCGTAGTTATTAGTATACCATCCATGTAACAATGTCTTGCATTCATGAAATAATTTTCAAATGATATATGGATGTAATTGATGAAAAGTTCCATGAGATCAACAAACAACTGAGCATAAAAAAACGAAAATATACTGATGATTATGAGGAAGAGGACGAGACTGTTGATGTCCCACCAAGTAAACGCTTAAGGAGAATAAATAAGAAATATTCATCTGACTCTTATGAAAATCTTAGTTTTCTCCAGCCTTTTAAACCAAGTGATGAGACCAAAAAGGTATTTTGTGTACATTTCATATTGAAAACATTGATGTTTTTATTAATAATCTAATAGTTGAGGAAATTACTCGACAACTTAATCTAACTTATTTGTTCGTTTTTATTATTCACTTTGGTAGAATTCCAAGAAAAAACGAAAAATAAAAAGAGATGAGAAGAATCAGCAACTTTCTAGAAAATAATAAAGCAAATAAAGTAATAATTTCGTTTAATTTTTGGTTCTTAAAGTTTAGCAGAAAATATTTAAATCTTATTATAGATTAATGCATTTATTTGACAATAAGACCAGCAAAACGTATAAATTAAAAAATTCTTTTCTAGAAGCAGTTATTATAAAAAGGAAATTTTAATAATATTTGCCCAAAATACTCATGAACAAAAATATTTTTATTAAAGCCATTTATATGCTTAAAAGAATACGAAGATAGTCAAATATTTGCTGGTTTCTGTATCATGTAATTTCTAAAAAAATCTGTTTTGGTAGCATTCTTCGAAGAACGGAACTAATTGTATTCAGTCTGTCATTGAGAGTCATATCTCTGACAAGAAATCGCTCGGTCAATTGTCAGGTCCGTCAAAAGAGGAACTGATAAAAAAACTCGAAAAGGCCGAAAAAGAACTTGCTCTTCCTAAAAAGTTCAACGGTAAATTCTAAAACATAATATGCTACTATTTTTATCAATGGATTTCCATTAGATAATTTAAATTAATCTATAATTATTATTAATGAAGTACAATTAAAATTTTCTCTTATTTTATAGCAACAGTATCATCGAAATCAAAGGCTATGACTGGCAAAAGATCACTTGAGAATGGTGGTAATAAATCTACTACTGTCAACGATTCACGTACAGAATCTGATGAGACATCAGATGGAAGTACACACGACTTGACTGATTCCGATATTGATGAAGCTAGTTTACTGATTAAAAGTAGGAGTGATAAAATAGCTGATCTCGGCTCAGGCAAGAACTTATCTTCTGACAAAAAAAATGATGGCAGGAAAGATGTAAAAATGACTTCTCAAGATGATAAAACTGCTGAGTCCAAGGAATCAGGCGATACAGATGTTGAAAAGGATGATGATCTTTTCGGAAAAAATTGGCCTGAAGAAAAAGTATGTATTGATGAGCATTTAAATTCGTTTTTTCTCTTTTTTATTTCTTTTGCGTGATTCTTAATTGTTGTTCTCATACAGATGGCAAAGTTGGTTAAGCAAGTTTATTGCAAACAATCTGTGTTTGATCTGGCCATTTCATTGTCAAGTCAGGCTAGCCATGTTGCTAGAAGATTAATTACAGGAGTTTTTAAACCTTCGGGTTACTTGGACTCAACTTTTACGGGACAAGCCCCTCGTGTTCATAAACCAGTTGGAGAACAACAACCAGTCAAAGTCAAACCACTCATTGAAGTTGCTAAAAATGAAATTATTGGTAAGTGAATAAAAATGTGAATGAAAGAATAAAAAAGTGAATAAATATTTAGTTTCATTTCTAAACATCAGATGAGCATTAAATTTTATTTTTATGTATTCAGCAGTTATTTATTTATCTTGAGTAGTTAAAGTTTAATATTATTTTTATCATTTACTATTCTATTATTCTTTGACAATATTCAATTACGCGTTAGTTATTTTCGATCGAAACATTCATATTATTGAAATATACATTTTATACTAATTTCAGATTTTGCACCAGCACGTGCTGAAAAAAGAGGTTGGAAAAACAGAAAAGGTGTCGCCCAAACCAGAAATGAAGTGAGAGAGCAATGTCCCAACGTATTGGTGAGCTCAAACGGTGTAATAACGACAATGCTAAGATGCCAAAGAAGCCTACTGATCAGTAGTAGTATTTATACGTTCCATTCTGCTCTATTTTATTTTTTATTATTCATCATGATGATTTGACCTACTTAATTATTCAATTTTTCTTCTTTTGACAAAGATAACCGATACGAAACTAAAACCAATTTGTTTTATTATCTTCCACATTGATGAAAGTTTAATCATATGTTATTAGATTAATATAACGGAGATTGCAAATGTTAAAGTGTCATAAAATACCATGATTGTTTTATTGCGTTAAATTTAAAAAATATGTGTAATGAAACGGATTTGCTTTAAAAGCTTGAGGTGTCAGATTATAGTGATTTCTTTTATAATTTAACATTTAATTACGCGTATAATTTGTAAGTTATTTACAAAATGGTGATTCACACCTTAATTAAATAATTTAAAATTGTTTCGACTGTTACTTTTTTTTTTACCGTAAGCATTAAAATATATAGAAATAAGTACATTGAAGGTATGCAATTGTTCTAAGTTAAAATTAGTTCATAATAAATATGTTGGTATAGTACATATCATATCAAATAAATAAATATTTCATTCTAAAATTTTAGTAAAAAATGGAACATTTTTTCTTCTATTATTAATGTTAATGACCAAACCCAGTCTAGCTATATCCGTCCATATATAATTATATATATTCGAGTATAATTATATATGGCCACATATAACTACATTAAATTTTATAACCATATATATAAGCACATATACAGGGTGTCTCAGTAGTCGTAGAAGAAACTGTTAGGGTTGATAGAGAAAAAAATTCTGAATCGAAAGTTCCTGAGTCAAAAATTTTTTTGGGCCATAGAAAATTAGTTATTAATTAAAAACGGTAGCCAATCAGGAGCGCGCTACAAGAGAAAAAGGAATGAGCGGGGGAAGTAGCGGAGGCGCGAGAGTGAGAGCGGCAGACAGCAGCTTGCTCGCTCGCACCAAGCTAAGCAAGAGAGGGGATTGTGACGCTGTAGCCGAGTAGGTGAGTGTGTATGGATAAATGTATGAGATCGCGCGCGGACGGCTCAATGTATGAGTGTGTCTACGTGTATCGCAGCATTATTGGAAGCGCTGTAACGGAGACCGAAAGCTGAGCGGAGGGAAAATGCTTACTCCCTATTTTTGATCAGAAACATAATTAGAAAATAAAGGCCCAACACTCGACCGGACCCAAACAAACGGGGAGAAAATTTTTATTTCTTATTTTTTTTGCTGGGAATTATTTTTGAAGACGAAAAATAATATCCAACACTTTACCGAACCCAAATAAACAAATGGAAATTTTTTTTTTCTTATTTTAAGTTAATAAAAATAATTTTTTTAAATAAAAAAATGCCCAAAACTCGACCAGACTCAGCGAGAAACAGATTAAAAAAATTAATTTCTTTTCATTTATCAATAAAATTAAAAATGAGAAATTTGTTGGAACCTGAGGGTTTTTATTTATTAATTGTTCCACTTTCGATTTTGACTGTTAATTAATAAATAAATTGAATAATAAATAAATTGAATAATTTAATTGAAAAATAATAAAAAATAAAAAAATTTTAGCCGCACTTTCTGGGTCCGTACAAGTATGGGATATTTTTTTTTTTGTTAAATTTCTTCCTACTAATAATAAATAATAATAAAAAATGTTTACAACCGTTTGTTTGGGTTCCGACAAGTCTTGGGTATTTTTTTATTTTTATTATCTCCATTATTTAAAGATAAAAATTGAAATTTTTTCATTCCCTCAATGTAAGATTTTTCATTCGGTCTGTGTAAGTCCGGTCTAGTTTTGGGCCTTTTTTTTTCCTTTAAGTAATTTCGCAGTTTCAAACTAAAAAATGAAATTTTTCAATCCATCTCTCTGGGTCCGGTCGTGTCTGGGGACTTTTGTTTGAAAAAAGTTTCCAGTATTAAAACGTAAAAATTGCAACTTTTTAAGTCGTATCTCTGTGTCTACTCGTGTCTTAGGCTTTTTATTTTTAAATAATAATTTTATTGATAAATGAAAAGAAATTAATTTTTTTAATCTGTTTCTCGCTGAGTCTGGTCGAGTTTTGGGCATTTTTTTATTTAAAAAAATTATTTTTATTAACTTAAAATAAGAAAAAAAAAATTTCCATTTGTTTATTTGGGTTCGGTAAAGTGTTGGATATTATTTTTCGTCTTCAAAAATAATTCCCAGCAAAAAAAATAAGAAATAAAAATTTTCTCCCCGTTTGTTTGGGTCCGGTCGAGTGTTGGGCCTTTATTTTCTAATTATGTTTCTGATCAAAAATAGGGAGTAAGCATTTTCCCTCCGCTCAGCTTTCGGTCTCCGTTACAGCGCTTCCAATAATGCTGCGATACACGTAGACACACTCATACATTGAGCCGTCCGCGCGCGATCTCATACATTTATCCATACACACTCACCTACTCGGCTACAGCGTCACAATCCCCTCTCTTGCTTAGCTTGGTGCGAGCGAGCAAGCTGCTGTCTGCCGCTCTCACTCTCGCGCCTCCGCTACTTCCCCCGCTCATTCCTTTTTCTCTTGTAGCGCGCTCCTGATTGGCTACCGTTTTTAATTAATAACTAATTTTCTATGGCCCAAAAAAATTTTTGACTCAGGAACTTTCGATTCAGAATTTTTTTCTCTATCAACCCTAACAGTTTCTTCTACGACTTCTGAGACACCCTGTATAAATAGATATGATTAGATCTGGCCAATTTTTGGATCTGATCATATATATGTAGATGATTATGCATGATTATATATGATTAGACAAAATTTTCTTTCATCGGGATACTGGATCTTATAAATATGTTCCCCAATAGAAGTTGTAAATAAGTTAAAGCGCCGTGACATAATCTCGTATGATGATTCACTGTCACATTACCGTTGTCCATCTCTCCATTATTGCTTCAGTTTTTTGGAAATTTCGTTCGCATCACTTCGACAAATTTTGGATTACCATGAGTTCCACATTATATATCTGAAAATAATTGCTTGCTCATCCAGCAAGCTGTTTCCACAAAAATTGAGAATTCGGTGTTAGTGTACTGGAAATAATATAAAACGTTGAGGAAAGCTATTTTTTACGTGGTGGTATGTCGGTCATATTTCGATAGTCTAATATAAGGACGACTCAAAAACAGTCCACGATAGTGATTTGTAATTCGGCATCCGAGCAAAGTACTTACGTATCTTCTTTTAGTACGTTTGTATAGTTTGACGGCGGATCGGACATTCTATGTGATTAAAAATTTTACACAAAAAGAAGCTCTGTGAACTTAGCACCCGAATTGAAAAAAAAAATTTTTTTTTTGGTGATTCTTAAAGAGTTTCGTATGTAGTTGATTGTACTAAGTTCACTACTAAGTTCGGGTGCTAAGTTCACAGAGCTACAAAAAGAAGCAAGAACCGGTGGTATTGAATTGCCGTAAAATCGATCTACACATCCAAATTCAATGGCGTTTGGACATTTTTAAACAATCTACCTTAAAATGTGCAGCTTGAGAATCGTAGAACGTATGACTTCAAATTTAGTATATACAGGGTGATTCGGAACTGATCCTTATCCTCGCACGTGCGTAATCTCCACGAAAAATTTAGAATTGTGGTTTTTTTATTTTTTTTTCTCGACAAGTGGTGTTTGAGTAATTAATAATCAAAGTTGGCCAATCAGAGCGCAGTAATAATAGGGCACGAATGTAAAGGACATTTTATTAGAATCGATGCAGTGAATTTCATTCGTTACGCTGTCTGAACTTCGTCGCTTGCGAACGCATGCATTAATACGAAATGTATCTTCATTTATTTTTAGACGATCTTTATTTCAACCATCTGTGCCAGCAAGAGCAATATCATTGAATAATTGTCTAATTTACATTATTATTTATCTTTAAGCTATTCTTTAACTTCATGATTCAAAAACTAATGCTAACTTGTTGACTAAATCTCGAATTACATAAATGGGTAAAAATAATGATCGATATTTTTATAGGAATAATGATAAGCAACAACAGTTGTTACTCAACTTCATTTGTTATGCGAACAAAAATCATTGTTATTATCATTATTATTGTCCTTAAGTTCTTCTTTAAAATTACGAGTGCATCGATTCCATCGGTAGTAAGTTTTTCGATTTTTCGATCACTCGATTACGTGGTTTAACTGGCTTTTTTGACTGCACACACCGATATGCGAGTGCTTGCGTGCACATTCGCGCGCGCACGCACAACATTCTAGCCTATTCTATTGATTCAGCATTTATGAGTTAAAAATGCGACTTGTCTTCAAACGAGTCTTAATCGAATTGTTTTTAATTGAATTTCCAATTATAATCATGTTATAACGAAGAATAAATTCTTTAAAAATTTTTTTCAGCCGATTTGTTTACATTAATTGACGAGTTCAATACTTTTGATTTTCCTCCGCAACAATTTTTATTACACTAAAGCATGAAATTTCTATTAAATTATAAAATTCTTAATTTCAATCGAATACAATTTTTGGCATTCGCTTTTTCCTGTTTATGAGGAATGTATTTAATGTACCATCCAAGCCAACAACTTTCTATATTGGTTACAAACCACGGGACCGTACGTGAGTACATCGAGACCGCTGAATTAATCGAACGATTGAAGCGAGTTAACAAGAGCCAAGCGAAAACGGGACGATACGAGATCGATGTAATGCCATACGGCAAAACTCACCGAAACTGCATCCTAATCCCATAATGCGGGTAGACCTGTATCACAGAATACACCGAAACCTTATCACAATCAATATTGCGCAAGGAGCATTTTTCCTTACGCGTCACTCACGCACAGGATCGTGAAAAATTTGTAGCGAAATTCTGTCGCGGCACGACACCCGAAAACACACGTCGAAACAGACGAGCGGGAGCGAGAGCGACTCACCTAGCGCCCGCGAGTCGAATACCTCCAAATGTAAACACACGGAAGCGTGAGAGGTCCGAGTTGCCTCTTTGCCCCCTTGCGACTGTGATTGAAAAAGACGTCACAATATGTACGTAATATCGTGTGACAATCTTCATCTGTATATTCATGATAGTATATATATAAGGGGGGTAAAAAAAACTGTTATTTATTTTTTCCAACACACAAAAAATAGTTAGATGCCTGTAGAGAGTACTCACTCAGTATGGGCTCTTAATATTCATGGGAACATGATCATCATAATCATTTTCAATTTAGTTTGATATTAAAATGATCATATCTTATCCCCAATAGCTCGTTAAGCCCGCATCATCATCAATATTTATAGGAAATTAAGCGCTCTGCAAAAATGGTCTCTTATACTTTTTCGATGACTCGAACCATTTTGAAGATATTGCCATTTAAATTCTAACACGCACTGATATTTATAGTTTTTTAATCATTATTTTTTATTTACACGTTTTACATATTTATTAATTTTAACAATAATAATAATTTGAGTTTATTCCAAAGGAATGACAGTTTCAAAATTATATTCTACCCTTTGTGTGGGAAGATATTTTTTTCGAATCAATTTTCTGACGATATTTTCTTTCAATAATTTTACTCTTATAATGATTGACGATCATAAGTAAATATTTTTCGACAGGCTCATTTAAAGTGTAACACAAATTTTCTTCAACAAGATTTATAGTTAAATCCTCAATTTTCATGGGATTTAGTTTCAAATATTAGTAACTTTGTTATCCATTACTTGTTATATTAGCGCCACCTGCGATTATGCTAGGCCGTCTTGTCCTCTAGATGAATAGGTAGTAACGCCAGTTGCCCGATCCTTCACTGGTTTAAATCCCTCTCAAATTTGTGAACTGCACTATAGATGGCAGGTCTGTTCCCTCTTAACGCCATTACATCATTTAGTGTGGCCCGACACAATCACATAATATTTTATTGCAATAAATTTTCAATTTTCGGGTGGACTAACATGACTAAAGAGTGAAAGGATGAGCTCATCATCAGAAACATCTGTCGACATACGACGGGGACGAAGAAATTCGATAATGAACATCTTCTTAGCGAAATTGCGAAATCTGGAAGATGATTAGAGACGGTCCTGTTTTCGACACAGACAGGGGAAATCTCCACGAGTATGGCCCAGGTCTCCAGACCGCAGACGTCGATTGAGGACAGACGATTCCGACGAAATGAACGGCGAGCGTATCACTGATAGTATCAGACAACCGTCACATTCTAGTCGGAATCATAGTTCTAGTCTCGACGAGAATCATAGAATTTAGTTTTGATGAGAAAACGAAGGGCTTACTCGAGAAATATCGCTTTCGGCACAGGAGTGCGACGAGGAGAAATCACCAGAGAATCCAACAACGAGCGATGTTAGCGCGCCGCCGATAGCATTGCATGCATCCACGTTAGACATGTTTGGAGACGATCCGTTAAAGTGCGATCAAACTGGCCCTGACATTCATTTGGCAGTAGCTGAACCCTGAGAGATTTTATGAGACGGTCTTCCGAAAGAGCAGAAGCGCGATCTGCAGAAAAAATATCCGACAATCAGGAATTGCTACCTGACTGAAGCGCGGAAACTTAACCTCGAGGTTAAAGCAGCCTTATCACCGCTGGCCATAAAGAAGGACTTGTATCAGTTTTTGGCCCAAAATCAGCTCGGAGCCAGCATCAATGCCATCGGAGCTACGCTAACCGAGGTTTTGAAAACCAAATCTAGCACTGTAAAACTATCGATACGGCAATGTTCATCGAACGTCTCGCTGATGCCGGCAGGATTTTGTCTGATTCACATCATGACATGTCCAAAGCACGAGGGTCATTCATTGTTCCAGGTTTGATTCCCACCGTGAAGAGCATCGCTGATGAGAGTGCAATAGATTCGCTGCTTTTTGGCAAAAAGTTTTCTGAATACCTCAAAACAGCCAAAGCCACGGAAAAATTTTCCAAGGATTTGGAGAAGCAGAAGGTGGGATACCGGAGAAAGTTCAGGACAGACTGCCGAAAAGACAATCGTAGTTTTGCCGTCAAACTGGCGCCGTCCCACCGCCGCGATGAGTCACTGGGCTACTCAACGAAAGAGACAGCAGAAACCAAAAGACTTCCGGTCCAAGAACAACCATCAGAACAAGAAGTAGATTCGGTACGAATCACAGGAAGAGTACGATACTTTCTGTCTACTTGAAAAAGATTACCCCACGCTGCAAATATTTTACAATGTATAAAGGGATATATCATCCCTTTCGAGAGTCGGCCGTATTCGCGATTGAAGGGCATCGAGCCGAGATTATCGTCTCAAGAACAGTTTGCTTGCAGATCAGAAATCCATAAATTAATCGAAAAAGGAGCAATCTCCATGTGCGCACCTTGTAAAGATCCGTCCACCTCACCTTATTTTTTAATTCCTAAAGCTTACAGGGATTTATGATTTATTCTCAGTTCAAAGGAACTACATTCTTTTATGCTTGCGCCTCGTTTTAAAATGGAAGATAAAAAGACGGCGATTCGTCTGATCCCTAAAGACTCGTTCATGGCATCGATAGATCCGACAGATTCTTACTTTTTGATTCCTGTAGAGAAGTCCAACAGGAAATATGCAAGGTTCAGTTACAAAAATAAATTGTACGAGTTTAATTGTGTCCCGTTTAGTCTGTGCACAGCTCCGTTCTTGTTCACAAAATTAATGAAGCCGATAGCACATCAGTTAAGATCGACAGGCTTTTTGTCCGTTTTTTACTTAGACGACATCCTCTTATTTGGCCTATCAGTACAAGAATGTAATAGTAATGGTAAAGAACTTACTTTTGAATACAGAAAAATGCAACATTGTGCCGCCAAGAGAAATCAAATTTCTCGGCTTCTTTTTCGATTCCGGAAAGTTTTGTTCAAAACTAACACGCGAGAAAAGATTTCAAATATACAACTTACTAATGAGATTCAAAGATATTCGTCGCTGTAAAATCAAGAAACTCCCGGAGTTTACAGGAGTAGATGCATACCCGGCTATTAAATACGGACCTTTGTATACAAAGAGTTTGTACCGGGACAAATTTGTAGCATTAAAAGAATCGAATGGGAATTATGTTACTGATATGACGATTTCGAAGAAAATAATTCCGGACTTAAAATTGTGGGAGAGCAATGTGATGACGTGGGTCAACCCGATGAGAGAGGATCATTTCGACATGGAGATTTTGAGCGATGCTTTCTTTTCTGGCTGGGGAGTTGCCTGTAATGGAGAGCGAAGTCACGGATTTTGGGATAGACCCAAGCGAAAACACGAACTTTCTCGAGTTGAAGGCTGTGTTCTACGGATTAATATACTCTGTCGTATATTACCCGGATTGGGGGTATTCAATATCCAAAACTCTTTATGCTATCCAAGGAGATTTGGCAGTGGTGCGAAGATCGCAACCTGTGTCTCTTCGCATCTTAGTCACGAAGTGCGAGACTGAGTGAGAATTAGCGAACTGGGCATACGAAAGTATAGTCTTCGTACGGAAGCTTTGACGTAGACTTGTTTGCATCATATGTAAATTCCAAATGCAAAAATGTTGTCTTATGACATAGAGATTTAGAGGCATGGGCCGCACATGCGTTTACCGTACCCTGGACAAACCTGTATTTTTACGCATTCCCGCCGTTCGAGATCATTTTACGAACAATTCAAAAAATAATTTCAGATAAAGCAGAAGGGGTTGTTATTATACCTCTTTGGCCTACGCAGCAGTGTTACCCTTTGTTTAAAAAGTTACTCGTTTCGGAGCCAATTGTGTTCGCACCTACGAATAACCTATTGATTGATAATTGTAGGCGGCAACACCCGTTACGAGAATCGCTTTCCCTGGTTGCCGGGATATTATCGGGCAAGCGTTTGGCGCAAAGGGAATTCCTCAAGGTTTTATCCCAGTGATGATGGCATCCTTATCTGAAGGGACAATCAAGCAATACCGAAAACCGTTAGCTTTATGGTGGAACTTTTGTCAGGATGAAGGACATTGAACTTTCACGGCTCCGATCGCAAGGGTTCTGGCATTTCTAACGAGATGCATAAGTAAAGTAAAAACGTATGGCACTTTAAATTCGTACCGATCGGCTCTGGACGTGATTGTTCAAGGCGAAATCGGACAATATCCGATCATCATATGATTTTGTAGAGATGCGGCTCATTTGCGACCGCAAACTCCCAAATATGTGGAAATCTGGGACCCGGAACCTGTCCTATCTTACTCAAAGACACTCTGGCCTCATGAGACACTCTCTCTGAAGTTATTAACAAAGAAATTAATCATTTTGTTGGTTCTAACTACGGCCCAAAGAGTACAAACCCTTACCAAAATAAGAATAAGTAATATTCAAAGATTTGATTTAGAGACAAGAATAAAGATACCTGATAGGATAAAGACATCCCGACCAGGGAAAACTCAACTCTTGTTACAACTGCCGTTTTTTAAGGAAAAGCCACGTTTATGTGCTACATCGATTTTATTTTTTTACTTAGACTATTCCATGCAAATAAGATCACGCAATAAGGTTAACATACAGAAAGCCACATCTAGTGGCAACTACGCAATCCGTCAGTAGAAGGATTTTCGCTTCACACAGCACGAGACATGCAGTCACGTCGGCAGCTTTTCGAAAGGGAGTTGTTATCGAAAAAATTCGAATGACTGCTGGCTGGACGCCGAAATCACAATTTTTTGCACAACTCTATAATCGGCCTGTAATAAAAAATTTAAGTTTGGCCTGATCTGATGTGAATGTAGCCTCATAGAGGTAATTATTTATCGAAGAATTGACTAACAATAGTCCTGAAGTATGATTCTAACTATGTTCTTTGAGTTACATAATTTAAAAAAAAATTCTGCGTTCCTCAACCCGTTTGATTACCAATTGTTTTCTTCAAATAACTACCTATTGATCTGGAGGACAAGACGGCGTAGCATAATTATGCGATCAAACGAACTTACTAAAGTGATGTTAGATCGTGATTATGCAAGACCTCTTGACTGAATAGATCAAACCCACCCATTCATTCCCAACCCCCTTTGATCTAGTCGCGCAATTTATAAGCTTTCAAATGTTATGAGGGAACAGACTAGTCCTTTAAAGTGCGGTCCACAAATTTTAGAGGGATTTAATACAGTGAAGGATCCGGCAACTGGCGTTACTCGCTATTAATCTATTCGGACAAGACGTCTTGCATAATCACGATCGAACATCACTTAGGTAAGTTCGTTTGATCGTATAATTTTCGGTTGTATCTATGGCTTCTCTTATATTTCTACATTGCGTTCGAAGTTTTGAAGCTTTTAAGTTGAGTCTTCTTGTCTATGACGATAACTAAATAATTGACAGCTATGTTTTCATATATTTACAATAATTGTGAATTTTCTGAAAATGTATTAATAAAACGTATAAATTAAGAATAATAATTAATAAACAATAAATATAAAGGCGTGTTGGAATTCAAATGGGAATATCTTCAAAATGGTTTAAGTGATTTAAAAAGTCTAAGAGATCATTTCTGCAGAGCGGTTTATTTTCTATAAATATTGATGATGGAACGGGTTTAACAAGCTCTTGGTGATAAGATATGATCATTTTAATATCAAACTAATTTGAAAATAGAAAACTGTGATGAGCATCATGTTCTCATCAATATCAAGAGCTCACACTGTGTGAGTACACTGTACCGGTACCTAGCTACTAGTTTTTGTGTGTCGGAAGAAAAAAAAGTTATTTTGCCCTACCTTAATACATATATTAGTTTCAGTACCTTGTAGAACCAACCAAACCGATCGAAAGTTGGCACCTCCTCTCCATCGGGAACTAGGGATCCCATCTTGATAATAGCATCAGTATACCCAGTAAAAAGCAATTCATCTACTGTTTTCACCACGTGGATACCGGATAATTCATTTAGCAGATAAGACAAGGAGTTTTGGAAAAAAAATCCCCAGTAACGAACTTTGTGGGCTGCCGACTGAAACAAAAATATAAATCAATGATTAGGAAAGACGAACGAAAAGTCAGGCTATAAGTAATATTTGCGCGAGTCCCGTATAAAGCATCTGACACAATTTATTTGATCTCAGCGAAATTTGACACTTCCTTACAAGCGAATGAACACATGACGCATTAATTCTTTATCATCCACTTTACATCCTAGCTTCGTGCTACATTCGAGCCGAGTGAACGAGCATAATAGAGAAGACGAGACTCGTTTAGACCATCTTATAACATCATATAGTTCGTTGGGGTGATGAGCTGACATGTTTTATTTCTGTTTTGATTAACCTGAAGTGACCAATTGATTCCGATCTAATTCAATTTATGTCTTTGATGTCCTCCACAAAAGTTTTACTATAAGCTTGAATGTATGATATCAAGACGAAATATCAATATAGATATACATTAAATGAATAGGACTAAGTTTAAATGTTTCGTGTTCGGATTAGTGTGTACTGTGAATGTTTAAAAAATATTGTCGTTGATGAAATCTGTACAATACATTTTATTTGTTCTTTAATTCTTTTCTTCATTATTTCTCTGAAATATTTGATTCTATCTTTTTACATCTTACTGAACGGCAATAGAAGTGTGTTTTTGACTCATACGCGTAGCTATCAGTGCCTTGTTCGACTGCACCATACATGCTTACTATAATATAATAGATTAAGCCATTAAGAGACGGTTTTAGAGCCAAGCTAACGTAGGACAAAACTATGTTGACCTGAATTGAAAAGTTGATCTTTCTGTGGCCGCCAATGTAGGCGCGATTAACGATGGACTGATCACATCAGCCTAACGTCCTCAAATGACATTGTCACAGTGTCGGCTGTCTTTGTTGAACCAATGTTGAATATAAACGTTAATAAATAATGTCATTTTTCTATCGATCAGCGCGATTTTTTTATTCTTTTCTATCATTTGACAGTAGCTTTTTGTACCTTCTTATCTTCAAAATTGGAATCATTGAAATAATTTTTTTAGTCGATAATGATTGTCGACCGATGACCCCAGGACTACTGTTCAAGGCTCGTACGTACTCGACTGTACTCACCTTAATATTTTTTTAGAATTGTATGTAAAAACTGCTGTGTATGATTAACTTACGTTTGTTTTTAAATAAATTTTAGTATTTCTTTTTCTAATTCACACTTTAATAAAAAAAAATGTTGATGAACATTAAGGGGTCTGCACTACAATATTGTAAATTAAACTATGATAAAGGAATCAGCGATAATAGAACAGGTGGATGGAACCTTTACGCGTGGTTGAAGTTATGTTTTTATCCTTTGTTGATATATTTAATTTTCAGCAATCATTGTATTTTCTTCGTTTTTTTTATGAAAAATGAATAAATGCTCCGATAAACCCATAATGGCTGTTATATGACATCACGCATTTTACTTGGAAATTTGTTTCAAATATTTCGGGGGATCTGTGGCAATTACTAACACGTAGCGCATACTATGTTCTATACGACTTTTCTTATTTTTAAATTAAATTATTCGCTACAAAATTCAATCGCAGGCTGAAAATCATTATCAATATAATAGAGACACAAATCTCCAACTACAGTCGTGAGTACTTTGTGATCACTTTTATTCGGAAGAGCAATATCGATAATTTAATTCTTATAAATGAATTCAATCACTTGTAGTGATTTATTCGTAGAATATAGTAATATATTTATTTTTATTCAAAATATATATAACTATATTTTCGCCACAAAAAACGGCGATGCAGATAATGAAACTTAGGAGCAATCGAATCAGTCTTTCACGAGGTTTAATTTAAGATCAAAAGCTATACTTTTCGAAGATAGGATAGGAACGAAGTTTTTTCAACAAATTCACAGCCCTGAACAATTTTCAAGCTCCGTACATTGAAAAAATAGCAATGAAGAATATGTATTTTGGATAGACTCAATAAATATTGTTATTTCCGTATCGTTTACTCATAAAGTTGGAAGCTGAAAGTTGAAATTTTTTAATTATTATCTCATAATAACCCTTTACTCGCAAAGCTTCTTCTACGAGAAAGCATTTACTATATTTTGGCTTCTTCATAGAAGAAGCTGTGCAGATAAAAGGCTGCTATGAGAAAGTGATCTAAAAATGTCAACTTTCGACTCTCATCTTTAAGCTTTTATAAGGAAGCGTTGCGAAAATCTCAATTTTCAATTCATTTTATCAACGACGTATTTAACTTTCGGGCACAACTACAGGCTGACTTAGGTGTAGCCCGAAAAAATACGCCTAAGTCGGGCTGTTGGGCGAAACGGATGTAGAATCTGTGCTCGGCGGAAAAAATACATAGGATTATGTGTTCCAAAAGTTTTTTCGATCTCTCTATTTTTACTCGATTGGTTGGAATGACACCGGTTTATCTAATTATTTTTACTCTGTGATATCCATCATCTTGTGAATTTTTTACCATAGAACACCATAGGCACCTATATATCTTCGCGATGCCATCGGAAGGCAAAGAAACCGGTGTTTAATGATATATAAAATCACTCATTTTTCAATTTTAGCAGTAAAAATTACAGACTAACTTTTTTCGTTAATCGTCACTCTGGAACTATATCGTATGTATTTTTTTATGGTAATTGTAAATTTAACAGTTACATATTCATAAATAAATAGTTGATGCTGAAAATTGTGTCTTAAGTACTCATTTTTTATGAAATTCGAAAAATTCGAAATAACACAAAATTGAAACGATTCTATCAATTGTTTTTTAATTTTTCTGGGATCTTTAGGCGATCATATTTCATCGATGTGCGCGTTTTTACCTAGTTTAAAAAATTTGCGAGCGCTACAGAGCGTACTGATATTTTTGAAGTATTTCAAAATTGCGTACAAAAAAAATGAACATTTTCAAACGAAATTTCTAATCAAGCGTTGACTATCGATCCCACATGATGTGTGCCAAATTTCAGCTTGTCGCGCCAACATTCAATTATAAGTCTTGTAATAGTCCATGTAATGTCCCACTTTGAAATTAATGTCTCTAAAGAAATCTGGAAATTTTCTATTTTGGCACTTTAAATAACATACGCTTGCAACTCCGATATATTCTCTGCATATTCGACATCACATGTCTTTTGCTAGCATGTCGTAATTTACGCTCCGATGTCCATTTGGTGTTGGTACACCAGAATATTTATAATTTTAATGTATTTTTTTCATACTCGCGCCAATATTTTTTTTCCATTTTGTGATGTTTTTTCTTGCAAATCGCCCGTTTTAACGAAACTGATTTCCATTGCTCATTTCATAATAATAAATATGGCTTTTACTTAACCCGTTACTCAGCATCTATACATACCTATACCCTTATTACAACATCCACAATTTAGAGCGCACGGGTTAGGTGGTTGAATGCGATGTTTCTCGATCTCCTTTACTCGAATAATACTTGAGTCAGTAGATACTTTTATTATAATATTTATTAGTTTAAATAATTAAAATATCTACATGCTAATTATGTCAGCTAAAATTTAAATAAAAATAAGTAATTTATGGGTTTGAATTTATTTTTCTACTCGAAATAAAATTTAGCTATTGTGACGTACAGAGTATTGGCCGAGCAACCTTAAACGGGTGGGAAAAAATAATAAGGAAAAAATCCTCTTTTGAGAAACAACTATTACGTTCTGGTCAGAATTGTTCTGCCTCTATGGTCAAGAAGAACTCTTTCCCCATTACATGCTTATCGAATGTGTCGCGATATCAGGCCACTGCCTTTTTGTGGATCTTATCTTCCGGAAAATTGGTCAGGGATGTACTGAGAATGCATGCCAAAAAATGTTTATCCGCCAATCGTCCGCCTCCCTCGTGCAAACTTAAAAAACCTGAAACGAATAAACAAATACATCAATAAGTTTATTTTATAATTTATCTGTTTTTGAAAACTCAAACTTGACAAGGGAGAGCCATCAGCCTCCGTCCTAACCACTCCATCCAACCTCGTACGGCCCTTCCAAGGACCTGTCCACATCTGGACACATCCTGCGAAACCTGTAAAATGAAAATACTGAATTAAAATCTATATTGACAATTGTTGCACCTTGGAATTACACTCACCTATATTGAAATCTTTTGGTGGAGCCTTGCCAACAGAACTCTTCAGCGACCTTCCGGAGGCTAGGCGTGGCAGCATCTCTGACGCTTCCTGTCCAACACCTGCATAAAAAATTTACATTACTATAAATCTATGAATTACCCAACTGATAAGAAACTTACCTGTATCGTAGACATACAACAAGGCCTTTTGCCCATCGTACTTGTAGATATAATTTCAACTTACCTACCAAAAGCACCGTACCCGTTGCACAGGACACACGCCGTCATCCATTGTCACAAACACAAAAACACACTGAATCCCGCACAATTAGTGTTTTAAAAATTGTTAGATAATTACCGCGCACATTTATCAACTGACTTTCCACCGTTTATTTATTTGAAGAAAAAAAAACATTGTAGAAAACTCACATGTGATAGCCGCAAAGTGCGGTTAGGGCACCCACGGCAGGCATCGTAATTCATTTTGCCGGCACGGTGAACTCCGCAAAAAATCCAACGACCGCCAAGCACCGTGATTGGCTGCGACGGCCACCTTTATTAAACTACCGCGAGAGGGCAAATCATCGCTAGCAATTTCTCACAATCGAATAGACACTGGAACGTCTATAACAGGGCAAGATTTTGTACTGTTTTTGCCTTTCTCTAAGCACAGAAACTTTTTCGTTTGTCCTTTCCAATGCGAATTATCATAACTCACTCGAAGCTGGGAACAACTATCTCCGTTGACAAAATATCCAAAAATACCCTACTCTGACTAAGCGGCAAACGAGAAATCTCGGTGTTAACCCTTCGTACCGGTCGTCTTTCATACGATAGTCATTACCGTTGTGATGAGAGAAACTCTCACACTACTGCGCAAGCGCCAAGAGCGAAATTTCAAATTTGCGCAGGCGCAAAGAGCACAATTTTAAACTTAATGAACTAAGAAAATATTCTAGTTAATTTCATTATTCTTAACAAAAAATGATTAATTTTTATATTTCTCATTAAAAAAACGTATCATTCCAGATTAAAAAACAATCACAAAATTTCTTATTCGCATGTAACATCAAGAACAGAAAGACTTTCCTCTCCAGTCAGTTCATCATCAGACTTAACAGAGAATTGGCTCATGTTTCTTTACTTCAACCTGTCAATAGAAAAAATTCATTTTTGATTAATAAATTATTTTTTTTAAGTTATGAGATTACAGTATTTGATATTTTTATAAAATAAACTATTTAGAAATTCTTATTGTTCATAAAAAAAACCATAAAAATATGTTTGTAGCTTATACGTGTCAAAAACATGAATTCACACAAAAAATAGTGTTTAAAATTTACTTATTTATTTAATACTTGAAGATGAAAATGTCACTTAAAAGAAACTATAAACTAATTTATGATAATACTTAGTTATCACATTTTTGTAATTTTAATTAAACTATTAAAGTCAATAACAACAAGAGCATGACAAACATAGAGTATTTATATATGTATATCTATAGATCATTTTAATTATGGCGACTGGAAATTACGGAAATAACCGAAGTATAGCGAAGCCATCCGAATCGCGGTTTTTTTTGTAACTGACTTGACTGACGTGATAAGAAAAATTGTCACAGCTGTTAATACTTAATTTTTTTTGCTTTTTACTTTTGAGTTTTTATACACTTGTAATTGACTATCACATAAAGCATAAAATTTTGTGAAGGCAAAAAATTTTTCAAGTTAGCATTCCATTTAAAATGAAAAAGAAAAAAAAAATTAAATGAGCGTGAGAGATTCTCTCTCCCGACAGGTACGAAGGGTTAAGCAAGGGTCAAAACCGATTGCCAACTACCAGGAGATACTAACTCTTTCTCCACCCACGACAAGTCGGTTCACTTTCGACTTACGCGTCGTGTTTTTTTCCAAAATACAGGTCAATTCTTAACGTATGGTGTTTACGACGGCGTACTGATATGAAACCTCACACGAGGTGAAATAAGAATCCGGCCGACTCACGATGCGATTTCTGACACGAACTTAAGACTTACTGTTTTCTTGAGAAAAATCGATGACCACGAATCTCTAATTTCGAAACGACCAATTGTCAATTTTAGCAAATCCGGATTAGTTAGAAGGTATTCACCGATTGTTCGGAATAACTAATTAATGTTCGGTGGATAGATAGTAAAAAAGTATTCGTTAAAGGTCAATGAGAATAACATAAACGGATTAAAATATTTACTTGTTTGACGTCGTACGATGATTTCAAAGTAAACCAATTATTGATCGAGTGGACATTTTTGACGATGAAACCAGAATGTCGAGGATTTTCAATTCCTCGTCTTCCCTTCCTTCGTTCTTTCAATAAAATCAATGGAACATATGACCAATGTCAATGATGAATGATGATAATAAATTGTGACTCCGAATGGTTTCAATTGTTGATATGAATGTGTAAGTTATTTTTTCATGAATAGTTAGAAATCAATATCAATTCTTTTAAATTGTGTAGTTTAAGGCTTAAAATTATTAATAGGTATCAAACTAGTTCATAACTTGCAGATGATTCGGCAATAACATTTATTGTGTTGCACGCGCGGTCGGAAACTGTGTAACAATGCTCGGTCCGAAGACTTCTCGCCCATTAATAGCATACGCAACTAAACTACCTTTGAGCCTACTTTCTTTTGACAAACACTGACAAGGGTGGACGAGGCATGGAAAATTTCTGCCCTCACCTATTGCAGACCATGGAGCGGATTGGACCTACCCTGCCCTGCGATGGGTAGCGACTCTCCTGGTTGGGCTTCCAGCGATCCGACCGAGATCGAATCCCTTGAAGTCATTTCCAGCGGGAGCCAAACGGAGGCGGATTCGTGAGCACGATGTGTTCAATTGACGTACAGGATACCCGGAAAATTTCCAGGTAATTGTCGAGGGAATGGAACACCACGTAGCTGCCTTGAACAAGTCGTAAAACAGAACGACCCCTGCGCAGTTCAAGTGCAGTTGCAAAAGAAAATAATGATTAGTATTATCCTATCTATCTAAATGCCGCCTAGGTTAGCGGATGATCTGCGAAGATTACGGACCCACCAACCTATCTCTACTAATGAACTTTAATTTAAATGAAATTGAATAACATTAAAATTTTCTTATAGCAATTTTCTTATTCCCTCCTTCCTCTAAAAGGCTACCCCAGCAAGGCCCTCCTGGCTTCGGAGGCATAGCGATTCCTTGCAGAAATCGGTAAGGACGGCGAGCGCCTTCGCCGACCACACCGAACAGAGCGCGGCTTCTGGTCGATGTTCGTCCCCGATAATGGCTCGCAGAGCGATCCTCTGCGGTTCAAAGTTCGGACGTTCGGTGAGGAAGTGCCGGGCTGTGTCCTCGCGACCGCACTCGCAGTTCGTCCCGGCGACGAGCCCCATGGACACGAGACGCGCTTCGAAGTCTCCGTGTTCGGCGTGCACCTGCATCGTACAATTCTCCGGTTGGAACCACTTCACTGCAGCAATTGGATCCCGAACGTTTTTGAAGAAGGCACATGTGGTACGGCCCTTGTCCGAAGAAATCATTGATACGCGCAACCGCGTCTAGTTCTTTGTCAAAGTGAACGCCGAGATACCTAACGCTGCTTTTAAAGGGGATCGCCGTATTCGCTATCCTAATGGTCAGATACCTAAGTGCCAAGTTTAGCTACGTTTGCGTGTGGGGTTGTCTATCGGGATGATCTTCTTCTCTCCTCCTTACTGGCGCCCTCCGAGCCCAGTCGGTCTTCAGAAGGATACCCTCCATGTTACGCGCCGAGAGGTGGAGTTTTGCCTTTCCATAACACTCGACTATAAAGCTGTCGACCTCCTGTCCCCTGACCTCTAGTTCCCGCCGTGACTCGCCCTTAACGAGGACGAGGAGATCGTCAGCGTAGACGACGAAGCTTTCGGGAAACAAAGTATTTAGTTGGGAGAGGAGATCGTCGAACTTGAGATTCCAGCATGTTGGGCCGAGCACAGAAGCTTGGGGACAGCCTCTTGTGGCACGCTTGAACACCTCTTCATCCCGCCACGAAATCTTAACCCTGCGTCCGCTGAAGTAGCTCTGGAGCACACAGTAAACGTTGTCAAAGGTGCCGGCTATGTCGAAGAGCAGCCCTGTAGTGTAGGTCGCCTGCGAAGCGTCCACTATGCGCAGCTCCGTGATCGCATCTTCCGTCGATCTGCCTTGGATGAAGCCAAGCTGTCGACGAGAGATGCTTCCGTCATCCACCATCCCGCGAGTTTCCTCCTCATCAACTTCTCGAAAAGCTTCCGTACGACGGAGAGGAGTCAGATGAGCCTATACGACTTTAGGTCCTTTACGTCCTGATCCCGACACTTCAGGAGTATTCGGAGAGAGCCCTCCTTCGTGGGGAAGACCCCCCACCGAAGGCACTCATTGAAAAGTCGCATGAACTGATCGGGCATAATGGTGACAGCCTTCTTGACGACTACGACCTCGATGAGATCAGGGCCCGGGGCTTTGCCGTTGGCGAAGCTGCGTACTTTCCTCTTCACGGCAACCTCGGTGAAAGGCTTTCCTTCCGCAGTTTCGGGGACGACTACTGACCTGGCACGCACTTCTCGTTGCCACAGGGTGTCGTCCTCTTCACGATCGTCCGAAACGTGGGAATCTAAAAGGCCGCTGGCGGTTTCCCTCATATCCATGGTAGAATTTTCTGAATAGTCGGATGGTGCTGAGCACCTTCTCAACTCGGAGCTTATTCGCCTGGTGCTTGTATACGAAGCTCCAGGGCTCGAAATTCTGTAATGAAATACTTCCAGCTTTCACGCTTTGTCCTCTTCACGTGTTTGCTATAGCGTCGCAAAAAAGTGCGATACTCCAGCAATTTTTCCCGGCGTTCGGGCTGCGCTCCTACCCTCTGGTATGCCTGTATTTTCCTATACACGGTCTTCTTCAAGTTCACCAACTCCGCGGTCCACCATGGATTCGACTTCCTGAATCGGACCTTTTGCGGCATTGCCTCGACACAGGATTCCGGGAGCACTCCTGTGAGGTCTTCTGCTATAACCTCGACATCATCCACTGAATTCAGGCCAAGTCCCTCCAGCCTAACTCCCGAGAAAGCACCCAGGGTCTCGACGAAACGGTCCCAGTCAGCCCGACGAGTGTTGAAGCGACAAGTTCCGCTTCCCCGATCGTTCCCTGCGACCTTCGGGATCTTCAACCTGATATCCAACGCCCTATGTTCGTTGTTAATCGAGTCCACTCTCACCTTCCAGTCCTTGATGAACCGGGACATGGACGGGAACTTCAAGGTGACGTCGATGAATGACTCACCCGTCGGAGTCCAAACAGTGGCGGGCTGACCAACTTCGTTGGCGATGTCCAGACTGAAGGCTCGGATGAGTTCCTCCAGATGGCACCACGCGCGTCGGTGTCCTGTGGCCCCCACAGAGATGACTTCGCATTCGCATCTAACCCAACGATTACTCTCTTCTCCTTCAGAGTACATATCGAGGTGTCTGAGGTGCGACGCGATGTTGTCTCGATTTGGCAATAATAATCTCCCCACAATAGTGTTTCTTTCATGACTACTGACGTTCCTCTCTTGGAGACCTTTTATCGTTTCTATCGGAGGGCGTCCTCGCCATGACGGTCCCCGTTAGATCCATTGATGTTCACTGTTGTAAGATACTCGCTAATCATCTGCGCGCCTTCCGTGATGATTATCGATCGGTTTTAACATTTCAGATCGGTAATTGTTATATTTTTACGATTTTCTTTTCTACAATAACTTTGTAATTCATAAGATATTCGCTCAATTTTTTTATTCAAATTTTAATCATTATCCAATAACCGGAATTCTACATAGTTATAAAAAGTTATTTCCTTAATTATTTAAATGGCTTAATATTCCACAAAAACTCCGGATGTTTTAAAAATAATCATATAACTTTGCTTAAACTACAATAAAACCCTAACTATTGACCTCAAATGATATTGAGTAATTCCCCGCTATCGATTATTCTGTCGTCTGTTTCGTTGACAATAAGAAGATAGTGTTTACTTTGTAAGATGACTAACATTACTAGTATAGTGATAATTCATAATTTTCTAAGCAATATTATATTGACGATTTGACACAAATTGTCTATCAAACTCATTTCTACTAGATTAATATTTAATTATTTACTTACTGGCAATTTCTCTAGATATTCAACTCAAGTTAGGATGACTTTGGTCATGAGCCACTGTTACCGCAAAAAAGTTTCCTCGTGTTTTATTTATATTTTTTTGTAGTGAAATAGTTTATCCCCGCTCAATTTGTACTGAACACGAAGTCGGGATGTGTAGAATGGTATATCTTAAGCGTGTTATTCCACGTAAACTGTAATGGTAAATGCAATCGGAATAGTCGCTCTAACGTTTGACGTTAGAATCGCCGGCCAAAAAGGGGAAATCAGTAAGCGATTTCACACAACGTTGGTTAAAGTTCCACGGATTCCACACAAGGTCCAGACAACGTTGGTCAAAACTCCAAAGGTTTCCACCGAAACTGGAAAACGTATCCACTCCTCCCAAGAGAAGGGGTAAGGGCCGTTCACCTAAGTCAGTGAAATACTCCCCTGTGAATACTTCTCGGACAGAAGACTTTCTTTTTACAAACCGCAAGAGACAGCCAAACGAAACCTATCCAATCGCCTGTCATTATCATCTAACTCGGAACACATCCGGAGACAGCACTATGGCCCCATCATTCGAATCGCACTCTCGCATATCAGACAAAACTCTATTCCTGAAAACACGGCTCCTACCTTGACGTTGCTTCCTAAACTCCTGCGATCGATAAACGAAATGAAACAGTCCGTAGAACGTAATTTCTCGCCAATTTACGAGGAGGTTACTGCAAACAACGAGTTACTAACCGAAGAGTTGCTCAATCTAAGAAAATCTTTAGAACAGGAGAAATAAAAACGGTTAAAAGGGTGAGAGAAAGGGAGAGGGAGTGATACAGAGAAGCTACTGAAATAAAATACCAATCGCTGGAAGTGAAAATAAATGAAACTTCGTTTCAACCAAGCCATAAGTTGATGCAGTGTCACCATTTCAAGGAGAAGGCTACAGCGAAAAGTCTTCGCGAACTCTCCTCGATGGCGATAAACAGGATATTCTCAGTAGAAAATATCCGACTGGAAAATGGCATAATTTTCATCGATCCTGACATGTCGAAGGTCGCGCGTGAGATCTAAACGAAACTGCGGCTCATTGTTATACAAAACATACAACATGCGCGTAATTAATATTCAACAACTAACGAGCAAGAGCAAGCGAGAATCTCCACAGCATCAAACTATGGTCAAGTGCCAAGTCAACCTGCGGTGAAAAGCAAAAAATCCCTTATCTGTGTAAATGATGCTAGCAGCTTTCTGCACTGGCTGCGAAGACGGTTCGCACAGTCACAACAATGGTCCGCTCATTTACAACAACGGGCTGATTAACTACACAAAGTCGCAAGTAACTTGGTTACGTCTATGCCTGCCTCACTCTCGAAAAACGATCAACGTCAACGAGGCCCAGCTTAGCCTTTTGCAACAACCATGGCCCGAAAAACTTGTTGAGTTGCAAAAGCGTGTAGGACTGCGATGTCATCTTTCTGTACGAAGCATACTCAAATAAGTCAAGGGTCTCTAGCCAATTTGCAGCCTTTTCCCCGGTGTGGGTTTCCGCAGAAAATGGAAAAAGTTTTGCTAGACCGAATGAAGGTTGTGCCATTCTAGTAAAGAACGATGTCTCTCATCTTGAAATGTTAGCGATATCAGAGTAGTGAATATTCATTAACCCCTCTCGTTATTCAACTGTAACACTGAAACATCTTCAGATAGTACTCACAAAAAACATGGAAAATATGAAAATGCCCTCATTGTTGTTGTTGGCGACTTTAACGCTCATGTTGGCGAACAGGATTTACTAGCTGAAGAAGTTACTGGTACACCCTGTAATTGCAAAATTGCATTTACAAAATTTGTAATCGCAAAGGTGATACGCAAATGTTAAACCGTTACATCAACGTGGTTTTAAACTCACGGCAATGTTCTAGCTCTTATTCACCCGAGTTACACGAATATTGGCTGCGAAGGGGGTAAATTTACGGCAAGTGGGTGGAGTACGGCAAAATCTGAGAGCACGTAAATGTCTAGCCGTTAAAATAGCGTGATTTTCAAGACTTATCGCAATGTCTAAATTCGTCCCTCTGCTGGGTTAGATAAATATTCGCTGCAGAGAAGGTGTCTTTCGCGGGATGGGGTAGTGCGATTAAATCGTAACTAATCTCATTCGAAAGCCATTAAATAGCCGTTAAATAATCTGTCGGACAAACTTGTATAACAGTTAACGTTATCGTTATTTTGATTTTGGTCATCCAAGCTTCATTGACAGTGAGAAAGGCCACACGTAAGACCCTAGGAGTAAAGCAGAAAAAAATTTTTGGGGCACTAAATTAGCCTTTAATTAGCCGTTGATTATGCAATAGCTTTTATGTCAAAATCGCGACATGTTCGTTCTATGTTATTTGACATCACAACATCCTATTTTTCAAAAAAAAAAAAATATATGTTGTAATTTCATCGCCTTTCCTTCAACTGAAGGGAATGCCATTTTATTCGACACGACGCTGTGGCATCGATGGTCTTCATGCAAGCAGTTTTCTCAGTCTCTTCGCAACACCAGTGAAACTAATTTGTTCCTGTGCACGCTCCTCGTTTCCCGTTCATTAGTCCTCCAGTTTTTGTGATATTCATTACTTCTAACTAAAAAAATAATAATAATAATAACAAATCGACTTTGCTGTGCTCTTTAAATGATAAAACAATAATTTAAAATGAAATATAATCAGCGAGGGGTGCAACAGGTGCATTTTTGGAGGTTAGTTCGACTACGGCGCATGGTCGTCAATTTTTTTTTTTCTTCTAATTATTGTTTGGATGCAGTATAAAAAAATACCGATGTATAAATTTTACTGAAAGTTCTATTGTTTCAAAATTTTTAGATTATTTTATACACGTAATAAAGAACGTATCAAATTGATACCATTGAGCCATAAGCTAAAAAAATCTTTGACTTCTTGGCACAACTAAATTTTTTAAATTAAATAAATATAATTATAACATTTTCAGGATGGACGAACTACACGAAAGTATACGATTTTTAATCGTTGAATTTCCGGAGAAAGACAAAATGATTTGCCGCTCCTTGATCTGATACCAAAAGCTTGGCTTATCGCAGAGTCCAACACGGTTCAGTGTTGGTATTCGACCAACGCAGGGACCAAAAAGATGCGAAAAATGGTAGAGAAAGAGAAAGAGCCCGAAGAAAATTGAGAAAAATATCCGATTACAAAAATAGTCTGTAAAGCTCGTAAGTATTTTGGTGTGATTAATCTTCCTCGTCTTTTTTAGTACACCATCCGAGTACCACATGCATTGTTATTACCAACATTTTTTTATTCTTCGGACCATGTACCTATTGAAAGAATGATGAATATCGGAAAATGATGTTATTTTTGCAAATATTTATTCGGTACATCGTGAGCAAAGTTTTTATATATTTGATGTTTAATTTTTATTTTTTCTCTGTGTGGAGCAGTGCTGTTTAATCAATTGTTTAACTCTTTTTAATTCTTCATATACAATTTCTCTCTCTGCATATAATCTATATATTCATTGATAATAGCTCCTTTGATTTTAATTTTATAGAAGAGACATATCGTTTCTGCTATCGGTGGGACTGCCATTTTGAAAACTGCGTTGAACCAGGCGATGACGTCAATAATGGGCACAAACGTACAGCTAGAGTATATCGGAAATGGTCGCAAAACTAAAAGTTTGCCGGGAAAACTTCCGTGTATTAAGACAGCTGTGTTCAGTCGTGTCGAAGGTATTTGTGAAGTACAGTTAAATATAGAGTTTTATTTTATTTTTGTTTTGTTTGATTTTGTCACAATTTCATAAAATAAAGAAATTATTTGCATATTTATCTTTCTTGTATGGAGTCATTTACTTGTCCAATTCTTTTTACAGATGTTTTCACGCTAAAGTTCAAAAGCGAATCGCTCGACACCCAAACCTTAGTGTCACACATAAGTCGTTGGCTTGCAGGAGCCAATGGTCGAGAGGGCGTTCGGGCTCTCGGTCTGAGCTTCCCCACGAGAAATGCGAACATCAACAACGACACTGAAAATGCCGATGAGCGATGAAGAATTTAAAGATAAGCCACCGAAAAGGCTTTATAGTTGAATTTGTTTTTTTATTTTTCGTTTTGAGCAAAAGAAAAAGCTTTTCTATTATTGTTCTTTGTTTTCCTACTTAAAAAAGAGTTCAATCTGTAATTAGAGCAAAGGAAAGACTGTTCTGTTTTTTTTAATTTATTCTTCGATTTACGCAAAGAATAAGGCTTTTTTTATTTTTCGTTTTAAGGCCTTCCAGGCGTATTATGTTACAACTGTAATGATTGTTTTCAATTAATTGAAGAATAAATAAAATTCAAATTTCTATATTGTGTACTGGATATATATTCATTAAAATTACATTAAATACGGGATCGGTTGAAGATTGGCAAAAAAAATGCCCACACCTATGCCGAATGTTGTAACGAGAATGGTAAAAAATAGGGCAACCGTCAAACGAACAATGGCCCAATGCAAAGTGTTACTAATAGCCGATACTAGCCCGAGGTAATTTATTTTGTATTTTATGGTAGGTCTGGATGCACCACTCCAACATTAGTTTGAAGGTTGGCCTAATATGAATGCCCATCGTTAGCAAACTGGCGAATATAGTTGGCGCAGTATACTGCCATCATCAAGCCTTTCGTACTTTTTTTCTAGGGAAACTTGGCCGGAGCTGGACTGGATCAAAAGATCCGGACTTTAATCCGCGATATTATGCTTAAGTTGGGCAATCCCTGTACAATGCTCTTGCTAAATCAATTTACAGAAACAATGGGCTCCAGGAGTATCCACGATAGGCGATCTCTTTGCTTTCCGGTATCCTGTCGGAAAACTTTGGTACCTATTATGTTCTACAGCACGAAATACACAAGATGATGGAGATGTCGGAGTGAAAAGCATTAAAAAAAAGGTCTTCTTTCAATTTCTCGAGTAAAAGTTGACAGATCGGAATAAGTAATTGGAACACAATGCTATGTATTTTTTCACATCGAACTCAGACCGACATCAGACTTGCCTGAAAGTTGAATAAAAGATTGCTTTTCAAAAAAGATATGAGGAAGCCAAAGATATGCTGAATATTCTCTCATAGAGAAAACTGCGGATAGAGGGCCATTATGAGAAAGTGTTATGACAATGTCACTTTCCACTTCCGACTTTCGACTTTCATGAGAAAGCGTTAAAAAAATTGTAATTTTCAACTTTTTCTGACTTACAGCAGTTTTAAATTATGCAAATCTGTAATGCACACAAACACACATACCTGCACAATGAGATTCATAAACATAATAAACTATGAATAATACGTTCAGAAAATTTTTCAAAACAAAGATTCCACAAATTTTGATTAGCGATTGTCTACAATAAATATTACAGTAGTCTTTGACCGTTTCAATTTGATGGCATGTAAGCATGTTTCATGTTCTAAGACAAGGTGCATAGTAATTTGAACATGGCCTTTCCGTTTAATACAATTTTGTGGATAGTTTCCTCTGTGAGGAAGCCAAAATCAATTAACATACTTGTTGATAATACAAGTGAAAGGTTATAATAAGGGACGAATAATTGGTAATTGGGAAAATGAACTCACCACTGCCACAACGTTTAAATGAATTATCCGATCGTCCAAGCTGCCGTTAGTATTATCCGCATCAAAGTGCCAGGTTCTTTTCTGCAAATAGCTGACGGTATTATTCTCTGGGTGGAACGTGACGTTCTCCTTTTGTCTCTTCTCGCTGAAAATGAAATGAAATCATTTACAGTCAATTTCGTTATCTACTGCATAAATCTACACACGTACACACGAATAAATGCTTCTTATTCGTAAGTTCACCGAAGGATTACAGATTTACGTCTATTAACGTTGGCAATAACATGTGGAACTCGCTTGCATTATTACGACGACTAGTGCTGACCCTTGATACGATCTCGTGACCTACATTTACTGATTATGATTGGCGTGACAATTGGGTCGAATCACTGCTAATGTGCAATCCAATAACGCATGTTTTTACAGATCTTGCTAATATAGTAGTGCTCGCGCACACTTTAGCGTATCTTTTGATGAATGTTTATAGTTATGCCGTACTCGCAAGGCTCAGCTTAAATAAAGGCAGACATAGGCAGCTTAAGGAATTAAAGGTGAACCAGAGGAACATTTCGACAAGTTTGTTGAAACCGGATTAAAGTACGTGCGTGACAAGCAATAAATGTACATATATGTTTATTTGGATGTGTGACGAATAAAATTTTTTGTAGTTTTTCGCTCTCGCCACTTGAAACGTTACATCCCGATTAAAGAAAGTCTTAGTCAAAGGCCACCCCTGCGGCTAAATACTTAGGAGGTTGATGAAAGATCTATTGTGAATTCTATATACTTGATACACAAAATAAATGCCAAAATTTGTAAGAGGAAGAAATGTAAAAAAATGTTCAAAATGTTAAAAATTTCAAACTTCGTATCACTTTATCATAATATTCCTTTGGTAGTAAGGCTTCTTGCATAAGAACGGATTTTCTATGGTCTTGGCTTCCTCACAGATGAAATTTCGCCAATGGAGAAACATAAGACAGCAATATAAAAAATAGAAATTTTAACTCTTACGAGGCTATTTAATATTTCTCCTATTTAATATTTATGAAAACTTTTGCATTTAAATTTTTTAACGTGAACACCGTGTTTGACTTTTATGCCAAATAATTGGCCAGTTAGGATAAGCGCAAAAAAATTAACGTGCGTCGTGATTCATTTCATCAGACCTGTGTTCGACGCGAAAAAGTGGATTAAATTATGCGCCTCTGCATTTTTTTGGCACTGTAGATTTTTACTTAGACATATTTTTTACAAACGTTTTGAATTTTCATCTAACTTGCTCACCTCGTAAGTATTCAAGATATCATCGAAGCAAAGAGATCAGTCTGAAAAACCACAAAAGTTATCTTCGTAATGTTATAAGAGTTCCCAATAAAATTTTTTCTATAGTCGCTTCGGGACTATATCAAATGTATATTTTCACACCGATGATAAGTGTAGTATCTTATTTTATTCATAGATAAATAAATATAGTAAGTAATAAATTATATAAAACAAGTAATTCAACGCGAAAAATTGAGTCAAAATTCATTTTTCTAAGAATTTATTAAATTCGATTTTTTAAAAGAATTCACAGAATTCAAAGTGACAGATTATACTCTATCTGTGTACATCCTTTTACCCCCTTTTATAGCTTAAAAACTAAAGGCGCTAAGGCGCGCAATAATTTTTAACGCAATCAAAAATCGCATACACTAAAAAACGTCGATATATGATATCTTTATAACGCTTCCGCATCAAAGGTGAAAGTTTAAAGCTGACTTTTTTCTAACACTTTGGTAATATGTTCTTCATTCGCAGAACTCGAGGAAGCATTTACTGTATTTGTGGCCCCCTCATAAATAAAGATTCGCGAGTAAACGACAAAGTGACAAAGCGTTATACAAAATCGAACTTTCAACTTTTACGAGAAAGCGTTATGAAAATTTCATTTTGCAACTATTGTGAAGACGTGTTTTGGAAAATACAATTTTCAACTTTTTTCAACATCAATGACGTATTGAACGTTTCAACTTTCAGACAAACGACTTGCCAGCTCAAATTTAGCTCGAAAAAATGCAGCAATATTGTGCTTTTGGTAAAAAAAAAGATGTCGAATCTGCGCGAGGCGATAGAATACATAGTTATGTGTTCCAAATATATATATTTTTTCATTCCATTGTTACCCGAGAAGTCGAAATGACACAACTGTAAGTAATTTTTCTTTATCCACGGCCGAAAGTACGTACTTGGTGCTTCGATCGCGAGGCCCAAAGTCTAACATTTATGCTTCGGTAGGGGCACGCATGCGCCCTGTTATAGTGAACTGCAAGAAACTAGTTATGAACTGAACTGATGTACGAGGCAGCGAAAAAATAGTATTCACTACAGCTGACGAGTGTAGCTCGCTACTGACGAATAACCTCAAAATTGTTTTTGTGAATTTTAACCTTGCTGTTTTCCATTGATAGTTATAATTTAAAAAATTGTCATAAAAATGAACATGGTATCATCATCTAGTGATTCATCGGACGATGAAGAGATATTACGGAACTTTGATGCAGAAGCTAACCTCATTATACGGACAGATAAATTACTCAAAATATCTGCTGACAAATATTTGTCAAACTATGAAGCCTACAAAAAATGGCTAGTAGATCACAAAAATTCATTATCTAGTTCAGATGAGAGTAACTTGATTGTTTTGTTTTGGCCATTTAGATGTATTTGATGCCCCCCCCCCCCCCCCCCCCCGACCAGCCGAGCTCGTGCCGCAAATGTCGGGGCGGGCATCAAAACATACGAGAGTATTAATTTGTAACGATTGGTGATTTGTCAGTTAACGTACTTTCGGCCGAAAATAAAGAAAAAAACGTATACTCTACACGGGCAGGAATTTCAAACTTCCTGCCCTTGTAGAGTAATATACTATTTTTAACCCTATAATATTCATTATTTTGTCTATTTCTGTCTAAGGAATTCGATAGGCACCTAGAGTTTCGTGCCACCGGAAAGCAAAAAAATCGCATTTTAAAACTAAGCAAAATCACCCAGTTTCACAATTTTCGCTATACGAATGCCCTATAAGCTCGTTCATTAGTTGTCAATCCGTAGATATAATTAATGTATTTTTTTATGCTGATTATGAATCTGACACTTATTTCAGTGGTAAATAAATATTTAACGTGGAAAATTGTGTATTGAAGGTTTGACAGCTGTGGACAAGCGGTATCGGTCGCAGCAACGAAAGCTATGAAAAAAAATTCGATCAAGAACAAAATCGATCATGGGTCGGGCCGTGGCGGCTAAAATAAAATAAAAGCATTTTATTGATATTCGCGGTGCAGTAGTCATGAACAAAATTTTAGTAACGTTGGTAAGTATGTTTACAATGTTCGGAGATGCCGAAAAATAGAATTTTTAAATGTTTCTTGGTTGATATGTGTATGTGTAAAATTTAGTTGGACACACCTCCTTCATTGATTGCAGTTTTTTGCCATGTCTTTATCGTATGGCTGCATTAATAAAATCGATCGTCAGTCCCCTTCAGATAATCAATTAAATAATGGACAGTTTAATTTTATATGAAACACTTTTTCTGTCGAACGGAAAAAATATGCCACACGCGTGACTTTACATACAAATATAAAAAAATATCAAGTAGTCAAGAGTAATTTGAAAAATATTAAATTCATCAGATTTCGCACGAAATTCATATATTCAGGATACGATGAATAACATTCTTGAAAAATGTTGCGACTTTTGTGAAGAAGATGATTCACGATCAACAAGAAATTTCTCTCTACCTGAGGAGTCAAATACATTTAAAGTATACTGCTGGAAGCCTTGTTATGTAGCTGTCTAACGCCTATTATGTGCGGGTTCAAAATTAGTGCAATGCTGACGATACAAAAACTAACACGGTCGAGCACGAGTGACGTCTCAAGGATAAAAAAAATAATCAGGTCTTCCTTCGCTGCTTCACAGACAAAGAACGGTAGCGACGCTGGATCGACGGCCATCGTGAAAGTAATTAATAAGTTAATTATTTAATAAAAGTCTCTCGGGAATTCGCTCGCCCACGGTATGCACGCGTAGACGGCCTAACGAAGTCGCCTCATTGTCATATTAAGGAGTCAAATACCACGAGGTTAACTATTGCTTACTTATCATCATTGAGTTTATTACCAGAAATCTGCTCGACGATCTTTACGAACCGTACGTAGATCGGCATCAAGACTATTCGTCATTTTGTATTCTCATCGGGAAGATGTTATTTCCAAGACATTTTTTTTTCTTCTGGATTTGTATATTAACGTAATAAAAATGTAACAAAAACATTCGAAAATTGCATCTAGCGAAAAAGATAAAAACCGAAATTTCCATATTACTTTTTAAACATATTAAAAAGTTCAATCATTTTAACGCCTTCTAATAATTTTCCATTGTACGTGAAATGTCTCGTTCAAAAAAGCATTTTCTGGATTTTTTCTTTGCCTCAGAGGGAAACTTTCGCGAATGAAGGAATATTCAAGTTTATAGGTAAGCGATATGAAAACTGGCTCGGCAACTTTTCCTATGTACTTTTAAACGTTGAAACGGCAAAGAAATTCCCGGACAGATTTTGGGATACTAAAACTGTAAAGTGATCTCTGCTTCGGCGTACCTAACATTTGTGAGCAAAGGTATAAACTCAAAGTACACCACAATCAGAAAAATTCAGTTGAGGTTCGAGATAAGATATTAAAAAAATCACGTTGGCGATCACTAATGCTACGCATAAGAGCACGTGATGCTGCGTACTTCACGCTGCTGCCGAGGCAGTCCTGAATTTTCAATGTCCCACGAGAAGCCTGGAATTGTTATTTATTCATAACCTTAGCGTCTTTAATTCGCGTTTTTCTTTTCAGTTATCACTGTTTGATCGGTGACCACAGAGTGAAAAAATGTATGAAAACCGCGTGACACATTGATTTAGAAAAAATGATGAATTATGCACTTAACCTGATTTATTATGCTTACTTATATTACTTCATCATAAAGGAAGCTTTTTTATAGTTTTTTATAGTCTGATTACTTAAGAAAGATTTCATAATCCAGAAATACGATTTTTCGCTGACATCCGGATGTTACGTGTTAGTCTGCGTGGACGCGTGCATCGCCACACCACTCTTATCACCGAATTTCTGTCTTTGATTTGTCAACGGAGAAACTTCGGTTATAGTGAATACAATTTTAATACTTTATTAATCAATTCGTGATCATTTCCGAACAGATTAAATTGTCGCTGCAGTGATGTGCTCGACGGGAAACTTTTTTTGGTCGCAGAAAAAAGTTAGGGAACTTACATGCTATGTTTTCTAATATTCCATAATTCGGGCTACAGTAGTGAAGACGGCCTTGACGTCATCAGTGCGTCATCGAAGGTTCCGTTTTTTAGTACGAGCCTGCTTGGGTAATAAACGCACATGGAGAGAAAAATATAGTGAAATCACCTACAATGGTTACAGAATAACCTCCAGACGGTATAGCAATCGCGGGCCATATCGAAAATCTGGTAGATTTTCCTATACCGTCTGGCACAATTAAAAAATTCAACACAACTATTCAGTCGTGGGATGCCGCCGCCACAGTTGAGGAATCGTTCTCAAAGCCTTTTCTGTTGAACAGCAATCCAGATTCGTATTCGATAGGTAGTGTATGAGAGTTATACTGCACATTGTATGAATATGAACACCACACGCTTCATAAAAATACGCGGAAAAAAAAAATTATTTGATATTAACCAATATCAAACATCATTATCGTTAATAATAATAATAATAGTAATATCAGTCTACATTCGAACAAAATAATACGCATGCAAAATTTTTATTCTCTTATATTATTTATTTCTTCAAATTACCTGATACAGTGAATATTATGAGTATCAGATCCAATGCTTATCTACCCAGATAGCCGAACGTGCCAACTGTGGAGAGAGTGACGGCACGGTGACGGCACGATGTCAGCCCGCGACGGCGCGGCATGCCCGCACGGTGCTGGCACGCCGTGCGCATGCATTCTTTCTAGGGTGGCACAGTGTCGGCACGATGTCGGCCAATTGTGGCTATTTAGATCTCGCTGAGCCAACACCGCATACTGGTAGTAAGTACGCGCTAGACTAGGAGGTGAGCGGTCGGAGTACCGCCCAGCTTTTTTCAAGCACATATTTGTTATTTGGTACCTCAATTCCAGGTGTACTTTGAGTATATAAGGTACATATTTACGTACCTGAAAAAATGAAAGTACTTAAAGATTTGGAATTATATATTTCCGTGCTGGCAACGTACCGGCAACATACCGTCTCGTGGAAAAGTTTCCACGGCGTGTCGATATCGCGCCGTCCCGATGAAATTTGCAGTTCCGGTGTGGCCACTGCAGCGCTACCGTCTGTTCTAACATCATCATGTTTCATTTTGCAACGAACTCAACATGTTCAACTCAACAAATTATTTAATATAGAAATTCTTACACGTCATCGAAGAAATATGCCGAGACACAGAAAAAGGAAGCGCTCTCACTCTAGGTGTAGAGAAAATAAACGAAAGATCAGAAGGTCGCTAGAAAGAATCGTAAATCTCGAAAAGAACATGGAAAACCTCCTAAATATGCTGACGCAATTCCTTAAGGATCGGTTGAACTCGATAGAGCGATCGGTTCAAGAGGAAGGTAAGTTATTGTTTGTGAAAAATCTCTATACAAGATTATCACAAAAAATGTCTAGTAAGGTCTCACGATCCACATGAACGTAAGACCGTTGCTCGTGAGAAAAATAGTCCACACGACTAAACGAGGAGGACAACACAAAGAGATTCGACAAAAATCGGTTTGTGGTTTGTTGTCTATGACTAAACCTTTCATCTATTTGTCCTGAAAATAGGAAACATTACAGAATGCGAGGAAGAAAAAGAAAATTCGTTTGACGTAGCCAACAAGGCCACCTCAACTAGGGACTTGCCAACGAGGCACTCGCCAACAGGGGCATGACCTGAGATGATACCAACTGAGAGGACACACGAAATTGTCGCAATAAACGATACTGACCTGCAGGAGGAAGGTCAGAGAAGAAGCGAGGTCCTTGAAGCCCTCATAAGGGACCCCACAGAGGTAGAGGAGACATCGTCATTCGTCGACATTGATTTATATAAAAAATGGAGCCAGTGTATGGTTAATGGGCTGTCAGAGGAAAGCAGAAAGAGAGTCCTGTAAAAAAATCTGAGAAGAGGCAAATTTTATACCAAAACTCCCCGAATAAACTTGAAAATCGATCACGCTCTAGCTTAGATAGCAAAAAAGCGAAATAAACACTTTGTAGATACACAAAATTGTGTCGGATCTGCTCTGATTGCTTTAGGCTCAGAGCTCACAATGTCCATTGAACCGTCTAAAGAGGGCATTGAGGAGGAAACATTTTTTCGCATCCTCTGCGATACGGGGAATTCTCTAACTGACGTGTTATATCAGCAATCAGTCGCTAGAAAATCCTTTATAGTTCCGTTACGGAATAAATCAATAAAACCCTTAATAAAACACTTAAAGCTGCAATCTCGGACAAGTGGCTCTACGAAAAAAAATTCAACGATCCAGTGAAGGACGCAAAGGCTGTATAGAAGACCTGTGCCAATATGAAAAATTAGCCTCGAGTGAAATTCTTAACGCAAAAACGCCGGAGAACTACAGATATTCACCTTTAGGGAGCAGGCAGGTTGGCAAACAAAGACGCTCGACACTCCAATGCGAACGCAATTTTCACTCGTACAACAGTACGACCAAGGCGTCGACAAGATCGTCCAAGGCGATCAAGAAAAATTAATACACGTAAAAACCATATTAGCTGGACGCCTAAAAAATGTTTGCAGAGAGTAAAAAATCACCACCGATACACTCATTTTACAATGTGCTAAAGGTAAATCGCATTCCCGTTGAGGAACTTCCAGGTTCAAATAATAAATCGTAGTTGCAAGAATGGAGCAATCGTAATCGTCTAGGTATATAAGCTGTGATCGAGCTTTATTGTCGACCAAAGCGATAAAAAGATGTAAAGACTGTCCATCTCAATTCGATCCTTTTTTCTCGTTGAAAAATTGAATAGGTCAATACGTTTTATACTAAATTTGAAACTATTGAACGGTTTTATCAGACTGGTATACCTTAATATCAAAGATATTAGATCAGAAAAGAGGCTTTTGCCAAGAGATTATTTTATGGGCACAATTGACTTGAAAGACGTATACTTCGAGATCCCGATCGATCGCGAACCCAGAAAATATGTTAGATTTTGATTCAAGGGTAATCTCTATCAACTTACATGTTTGCCGTTTGGCCTTTGTACAAGCCCGTTTTGTATTTACAGAAGTAATGAAGACCGTTTTGGGTGTGTTGAGATCACAAGAAATTATATTGATGACATCGTAGTCATGAGTATTGTATTATCTATATAGATGACATCCTAGTCATGAGTAAATCTCTAAAACGATGCGCCAAAATTATTACAAAAACGTGTGACGTCTTTATAAATCTGGGCTTCACGATAAAGTAGAAGAGAGGCTTTCTTATTCATAGCCAAATTGGCACATATCTTGAGTGTATAATCGAATCAAAGAGATTTACATTGGAGTAGACCGAACAAAAAAGCGATCGGATGTAGGGCATGATTGAGAATTTTCAAAATAAGAATAAAAATAGTATACGCGATCTTGCTAAATTGCTTGGTACTTTCGCAGCAGCCGTGCCAGCAATAGCTTAAGGACTGATATATTGCAAGAGATGACAAAAGTTTCTTGCGCTTGATCTCAACGATGGAAACTATGATACGAAATTTTTTTTCAAGGTCAGACTCATGGAAGATCTATGTTGGTGGAAGAAAAATCTTACTTCAGGTATTTGCCCTATTCGCACTTTTAATTTTGCTATAGTAATCAAAACTCGATCGAATATATCATCAGGAAATATCATCACGAATGAATGAACGTCGGAAATATCGTATATAAATAGATTGAGGAGTGTACAAGTTTCTGGCTTGAGTGAACTAGCGACAGAAATTTAGCAATGGACTGAATCGCGATCTTTACGGTTTTTCGCGCCATATATCTAAACAGAAAAAAAAACGTTTTTACAGACGTGGGATCGCGAGTTGAAAATATTGACACAGAATGAGAGTTGGCGAAAAAGAGTTTTTAAGTAATTAATAGAAAGTTTGGCCTGATTTCAATTGACTTGCTCGCATGGCGATTGAACACAAAGAAAAAGATTTTGCGCTTGTTGCCCACAGTCAGACGATACAGCTGTAGTTACGTTTACAATTTCTTGGACCAATGAGCATTTTTACGCATTTCCGCCATTTGCACTCATTCTGCGACGCCTACAAAAAATTTCAATTGATCGGACCACGAGAACAATAATCGTTCCATACTGGCCAACGCAACCGTGGTTCCCGTTATTTTTGTCCCTACTTACCTCACTTCTGACGACTTTAACGTCAAACAATAACCTCTTACTATCTCCGTGCAGGAACATAACACACTCCCTTGCACACAAGCTTTCGTTCGTGGTCGGGAGTGTAGTAGGCAGGCTTTCCAAAGGAGAGGCATCGGAGAAAAAGTGGCCGTAATGTTGAACTCGATATCAGCAAGTAGAATCAAGCAATATCAATCGTCCTTGAAACGCTAGTGAGACTTCAGGGTGAGTCATCGTAGTGATAAGTACAAAGCTGAGACCACGGACATGATTGCCTTCTCATCAAAGAGATTTGAAGAAGGAACAAATTATACTAGTTTATGCATAAACAGATCTGCGATCGGATTAATTCTACGAAGATTTCGGAAAAGATTATATGATTCCACGTTTTCGGAAGGGGGTATACAAACAAAAACCACCGCAGCCGAAATGTTGTACTACGTGGGATAACGAACAAGTTTTACAGTTTATTGAGAAAGTCTCAATGGAAGAAGACTCCTTGAGAGAGATAGGTGAAAAACTTGCGACATTATCCATTTTGTCGACAGCTCAGCGACTCAAAACTCTTGCTATGATACGAATAAAAAATATACATGTCGAAAGTGAAAAAATATAGATAAAAATTCGGTCTTGACGGAAAACGTCGGGTTCGGGGAGAATGCAACCTGAATTAGTCCTTCCGTTATTCACAGAGGCCGCAAATTTATGCGTAGCACCGGCTATAACAACGTATATTAAAAGAACCATAACTATAAGATTGGAGGATAATGATATGTTGTTTTTCAGCAAAGAGATGTGAGCGCAAACGCTAGGCCATTAGGAGAAAGCTCTCTTAAGAAAGGGCGAAATAAATAGAGAAAAGTTCTGCGTTTACAGTTCAGTACATACAGCTGTAAGTGCAGCGTTCAGTAAAGGGGCAGATATCAATAGTATACGTACAACAGCCGGTTGGTCTGGGCGTTCAGAAGTATTTGCTAGATTTTATAACAGGGCCCATTTGTAGGGAAAAATTGTCATTCGCGCAAGCTGTGCTTGTACGGTAATTGATAGGTAGGCGTTACTCTCCCTGACAAGGAGGTGCATGAGATAAGAAACAGGAAGAAGTAAAGACAGTTAATGTCAAAGAATCGGGCCGAAAGCCTTTAACTTATGCTCGACCCTAAAGTCTCTCGGCCATGAAAAGGCATGCGCGCACCACAACAATTAGTTGTTCTTCTATCTACTCTCTGTATTGCGATGCAATGTACCCCTTAGAGTCCACCTCGAAGTAAGATGCACCACGTGATCCCGTCACATTGGCGGGCAAGCACCTTACCCCAAGCTACCATAACTGACTTCGGAGGGTCTAACAAGTGATGGTGGCCACCCGGAGTCGGCCTGAGTGCGAGTCCATCGCCCTCTCGATGATACTGTATCACAGCTCGGGTGGCATATACGGTCTCCTTTCATTGCATCTACCAGCGACGGATACGCCCCTCACCGACCGAACTCGACTCAGGGAACGGTACGCTGAATGTTCTTGGGGAAGAACACCCAGAACAAGTTCCGAGGATAACCTCAGCTGAGGCTCGGATATCGTGCCTTCCTTGTTCGTTCCAAACCGGTAACTGGTTCTCTAGAACCTTTTGCTTGGAGAGGCAAAGCAAAGAACGGTCCCCCTAACGAGTCTGCGTCAAGACACGAACAAATTTTCATTCTCGTTCCAAAGCATGCCTAGTAAGCTAAACACACCCCTTCCATGGCACTCGTTGGCTCTTTCCGAAGAGACTAATGGTGCGCGAGTCACATCTCGTGTGGTACCCTAGACCATGGTCTTAGTGTGCAGTGGCGATACTTTTCGCATACATACCCATGAAGATAAAGAGAGATTCCGGACACACTGAGGTAACGTTCTGTCAACCGTTTCACGGCTCGAGAACTCGTTCACAGCATGAGGTCCTCATCGTCCCCTTTTTGTCTACGCACCGAATAAGTAAAGACAATAGAGAGAGTTTTTATCTCGCAAAAAGTCTACATATTATTATCAAGGACGAGGCGTGTAGTATAATTGAATGACCAAACGAGTCCGCCAAACGTGGGCTAAGCTTGATGGCAAAGACACAGCTCTTCAAATTTTTTTTTTCTTTTTTTGCCCTGGATATCTGCGAAAATTTGTATGTTTCCAAGTGTCCAGATCACAAATATATTTATGAAAGCACTGAATATGCTGTTATTTTATGATTTTCGCAAGTCTTATAAATTGAATAATTTTTAGCTTGTTATTGATTCTGTCAGTCATGATTAACCTTCTGCGCAACTTTTTCGGCATACAAACATCACGTGATCCCCACTCTTAGATCTCTTGCTCCGCAGAACAACTGAGATCTCAGTTATTCCACAATTCGAAATACTTACACGTGCATCTGAAGAAGTTCTTTTGAGTAAATATTTCGTTTCAATTACTGAATATCCATTTCAATATACAGTAGGGGGCAAATGAAGTGGAACAAAATGTTTTTTCGCGATCTCGGCGACAATTTGACCGATGTCAAAAAACCAAAAATATACTTTCTTGTAAATTTAATAACTTTTCGAATGCGACAAGTCCCATCCCGATCGGTTGAGAATTGGGCGATTTAAAGGGCGGGTACCGAATCGATGCGAATCGGTGTTTCGCGGACACGCCGTAATTTACTATTCGCGGTTATCGAGCACCTTCAGAACCGATAGTAATCGAAAGAGCATCTCTTGGCGTGCAGAAAACACACGAAGTAAGTCCCAATCGGATGACTCCAGGAGGAGATATGGGCCCCGGAAGTCAAAAGGGTTCTTGAGATTTCGCTCGCAAAGTTCTTGACGGATCGTTCTAAAATTTGTCATGGGGTCGTTTTTTAACATGCTCTCGAACCTCACTTAAGTACCGACACGAAAATTGCTCTCGAAGATGATTTTCCGGGCCTTGCGTGCGCGCGCTTTCTCGTTCATGCGAATTTTTATCATGAAAGGGAAGAATTTCGAGATTGAGAGTGTGTTCACCTTAAAGAGCATGTTTCAACGATCAAAATGCGTCGTCGATCATTATCGGGAACACCTTACACGAAAAATGGGAAAGTTTTGAAAAATTAGGACGAAATCTTGAAATTTCGCGATCTTGGCTCTACGCGTTCCACGGAGCGATTCAACTGTTTATTCCAGAGCCGAGTCGGGTGGAGCCGGTAGTGGCGAAAAATCCTCTCTCCACGAGATCTCAGTATTATCGCAGTATTGACAATCGTTAACGATTCACAAATTATCGTTAACAATAATGTTTATAAACATTTGTTGATTATTGTTTATTGACAACAAAAAATGATTACAACATGAGAACAACGAAAAAAAAAATTGTAGAAAAAATCTTTGCACTCGCCAATCGCTCGAATAAGCGATTGTTGTTTACGATGAATGCCTAAACAGCCATTCAACGCTCTCTCGGTTTCGAGTCGTCGAACAGGCAACATCGTCCACGCGCGTTCCTCCGCCGGCACTTATTCAGTTTTCAACCAAACTTGTATATCTACGTTGTACCTTGTGTTCAAAAATATATATCGGAGTTTATCCCTTATATAGTATTCTTCATTTTATGGTAATACAAAAACCCATAGACGCAGAGAAAGGTGCCTGGTAGCCGGGGTTCTCAAAAAGTTACTATACGCTAAAAAGTCGTGAGTTTATCGTATGACAACCATTTATCATCTTATTATTAACATACATATTGTCTGCGCAACTCTATGATTGTATTTCGCGCGTCTTTCTCGAGATCAGTGTGTTGTACCCCCATTATGCACCGATGTCGACACAATATTCATTAAATTTTTCTCTGTCCCGATCCCCTTCCATATCTATGACGGCCCATAAGTTCACTCTTTTTATTTGTGTTGAATACGTCACACGTCAAAAATAGAAAAAGGAAAGAAAGCTAAAAATGAGGAAAAGAAAACACAGAAATCGCTCGTCGAATGAGTAGAAACCAAACTTTGTAACAGAGAGAAGAGAAATACGAAGATGCACGTGAGTATATGTATATTCGAGAGAACGGATAAACAATGACAACACGCCTCACGCATGTCTTTCAACCGATAACGACCGATCGAATAACACGGAATGGGTCTTTAGTCCGACCAATGAACCAAATAAAGTATCGCAACGATGTGCAACATCGACTATGTACATGATTTCGTACATGACTCGTACGTATTCTATTTCACATCGTCCAACGGTGCGAGAACAGGATAGGCGAAGGGCGCAACATTACGCGTAGCGGTACAACCGTTTCGTGTTAAACACATAACCTAAAAAAAAGGACAGAACGAATAGAAGATTGATTCCTCTTGTTATCATGCGGTAAAAAACGCGTTGAGCTACAAAGTTGAGTGCCCAGCAATTTTATAAGAAAATCCCGAACGCGCATCCCCGCGTTCGCTGGTATCGTGGTACAACAATGCGAAGCACACCACTGACATATTAAAATTTACTCCATGCAAGTGTTCACATACATAAAGGCCATAGTTTTTTATCGTAGTAGAAAATATTTACGTTTGTAAGGAAATGCTTATATGGACGTTCATCGAACACGTAATGCGCGTAGTCTGTTTTGTCTCGTTTATCCTTTAGACTGTGAGAAAAGATTACATTGAAACAACTTGTGACCGGGGCTGCGCTTAGGTTACGACAAAGTAATATAGATACTTTGGAAATGTCCTACATGATGCATTTTCGGAATGTTGTACATTTATACTCATTTTCTACTTTGTGGTTCTTGTCCCAGTGCAGACGAATATCTTTGCGTAGCCTTCAAAATGTCAGTCGAAAAGTCTCAAAGTGATAATAGTGAAGTCATATTTGCTAAAAGGCGGGAGAGAGTGACCTTTTTTTTCATCAGAGGAAGGGAACGAAAGTGTCGGAAATTGGAGTAATCTGAGAGGAATCCAGCCAAAATTGTACCTTTTGCGTCTCCTTCTGGATTTATAACTGACAATGTATATCTAAGGTCGAATGGAGCGGTAGAACGTTGCTATGAAGTGTTTCCGCCGGATACATTGTTCGATATAATTTTTGAGCCAACGAAATTATATGCGGCACAGCGATTGGAAAGTGAATGCTCGGAACGCTTGAAGACGTAGACAGTGACAAATCGAAGTGCGATAAAGTCTTTTTGGGGCTGATTCTATAGATGGGATTAGTGAATTTACTAGCCAGACACTTATATCGGTCCGATGACCCTCGTTTGCGCAAACATTCGAAAAAAATATCATGTCCAGAAATAGATTTCAATTATTGCTGAGAATGCTGCACTTCACTGATAATAGAAACAATAATGCATCCAACCGTTTGTTTAAAATCCAACCAGTTATACACGCATTGGAAACAAATTTCGAAAAATATTACAACCCAATAGCAGCCGCATGTATTGATGAATTGTTGATCTCATTCCGTGGCCGTATTATATTTACACTGCTTGAAACGGAAGCACCATAGATATGGGATTAAAATATTTAAGTTATGCTGCGAATCTGGCGACACATATGCCTCTTTGCAGAAATTTATTCTCTAAGGGATACACTTTACTACCGATAACGGGTATACAAGTTTAGAATTGGCGGATATATTAGTTAGCAAAAACGTTTAATTAGTAGGAATATTGCGTTCGAATCGGCGAGGGAATCCGCCACAAGTGATTTCGAAAAATTTAAGACGAGGAGAGGCTAAGGGCTCAAGAAAATAAAGGACGAACAACTATCTTAATATAGAAGGACAAGTGGGATTTAATCCCAATCGATGCGATCACAATAATTTGAGATCGGGAGAAATGTAAGCGAGAAAATGAAGGTGATCAGCGCGAAACACTCGATCATAGAGACTCTCGCGATTAACGGGATTTTCCCCCATTAGCCGTACAATTCAGCGATGGATTCTCTTGTGCGAAATGCAGAAAAGATGATACCTCTCTAGGAGAACCTGGATAAAGTCGGTTGTATGTGTAGTGGGCAAGTGTCCTGCTCAAGTAAACTGTGGTTGCTGGCGTCTACAAGGAAATCGAGGGGCATCTTTGAATTCCACAAATATTTCCGAGCGAAGGAGAACACGGAACTCGAATCAATGACAAGGAATACCTGCTGTAACCGTGGTGAAGAACTACAAGAGACTCGGCATAGCATTATCGAAGCGTTTGAATTGAGGAGCTGTTCCCAGTCACTCGTTAAATAGACTCTAGCACAATCACCGTGCAGTAAAATCGATTTAACCCGAGGGTAATAAAACTACAATCCTCGACGATCTTTAAGAGTAATTACCAAGAATCTCACTCAATTTACTAGTTAATGTTGAGAAGATAGTTATAAGAAGGAAGTAGTAGATTGAGACGGTCACCTTATTAAAACTATAAAATTTAGTGACCCTAATTCACGATTGATTTAACAATTATTATCCATAATAAAATTGCATTTATTCAATGAACATTCTTTCCCTTATTTTTATTATTTGAATTTTATTAAACATCCATTTATTAAAAGGGATAATTAATATTAATGTTAGTATTGTTTTTTTAATTGTTTTTATAATAAAATCTTCAGCATCGTTTGCTAAGAACGTCATATGGTTAATTATGATTCAATACAATGAAGTTTGCATATAAACAGTATTTATACGACAATAAAACATTACATAGTACATTAAATAGTTGCCGATTGGCAATTGCTTTGTTCCATGGGCCAGAATTGCGAAAAAAATGCTCAAGTGCGGAGATTATTGAAAGGCGTCACGAAACTCAGACCTGGAAAAGCTAAATAGGCGGCAATGTGGGACCCACGACTCGTTCTGGATCACGTGTCTCAAAGGGGATCAAATAATGCAATCTCGTTCGAAAAGCTCACTATTATAGTAGTTACCTTTTTGGCATTAGTGACAGCACTACATATGCAGATACTCGCGGCTATTGATATTAGAATTGTATAAAAGTTTACGAGCTTGGTCAACATTACAAACCCGAATCGATTGAAGACGTCGAAAATAAAAAAGACACGGCCGATTTTGAGCATTTCCTTTTACGCCGGGGACACAAGTATCTGCCCAGCATCGAAATTAGGAGCGTATTTAAATAGGACCAGAGATTTGCGAAGAACGGAAACTCGGTTATTCGATACGCTGACAAATCCTCACAAGCGTGTGGCCCGCCAAACGTTGGTTAGATGGATAAAAAAGATGATTGAAGAAAGAGGAATCGACACGGACATGTTTGATGCGTATAGTCCTAATGATTTGTCAACTTCAACAGCGAAAACAAGTGTAGTTACCATTGATGCTATCAAAAAAGCCGCAGGTTGGTCAAAAAGATTAGGTACCTTCGCCAAGTTTTACGATCGGAATATTGTAGGAAGTGAGGGAACATATGCAAAAGCTATCTTAGGCAGAAGTACTAAATAAAATTGAGGTAATATTCTCTACATTTATTTACACGGTTCTCTGAAAATTAAAAATATCTATTAATAATGCCAATCACAATCGATTAGTTCGTGGAATTTCTGAGACTTTGGATTAGTACCCTAAGAAACCGAATAACTACATACTGATCTCGAGGAAGAGGCTTGAAAATTAGATGATTAAAGGAACTTTCTGTAAGTGAAATTCTACCATAAGTGTATGAAGCGCCTCTTCCGACAAGATCAGTCCCACCAGACTGAATCTCCTTTACTTTCTGACAATATACATATTGAAAATCCTTGTAGTAGCGGCAGCACTTTGAATAAAAGAATTTACGCGCCGTCATAGACATAAGAACGGACCGGAACGGGAAAAAATTAACTGAAAAGACTGTGGCGATATCGGTGAGTCGTAGGGTTACTAGACCCGGATCTCCTCAGAAGAGACGGTTCATACAATTATCATAGAACTTCACTTACAGGTGAGTCCGTTTAATGATTTAATCTACCAATGTTCAGCCATAGCCGTATCCTTACAAAATTGTATTGCAAAAAGTAATGAAGCGTATGAAAATAACTTGCGGCATGTTATATGCTTCTAGAGAACAGTTTGAAACATTTTGAGTGCACATTATGGGAGCATGAATTATAGAGACAGTCGGCATAGTTTGTGCTCTGCGTTCTAAACGTCGGTCTTTTTTATAAGAAAGCATTTACTATATCTTTGGCTTCCTCATAAAGGGAACTTGGTGAATAAGGGGACATTATTTAAGAGTATTATAAAAATTTCAGCTTTTAACCTTTAACTTTGATGAAGAAGCGATATGAAACTTTTATCTTTTAACGATTTCTAACATCAACGTCGTATTCAACTTGAAAGCAAAACTGCCGGCCGACTCAGGCTTAGCACTAAGGAATAATCGGACCTTGAGGTTATGGTCAAAACGGATATTGATTCTGTGCTTGGTACGAAAGAATATATAGGATTATGTCTTGAAATTTTTTTCATCAATAATTTTAATTTTACTCCACACGTCTGAATGTCACTGCTTTCTGCGATGCTTCTAAATCCGTTACATACATTGTCTTAGGTATTTCTTGCTGTGGAATATGTTAGGCACCCAGGTTCTTTCGCAATCATATCGGGACGTAAAGAAATAGCTGTTTTAAAATACACAAAATCGGCCATTTACACAATCTGCAGTATGTAAATGTCCGTTACAAATTTTCCTTAGTCGTCACTTGTGGACTGTATTCCATATATTTTTTCACTCTGATTACGAATCTGATACTTATATCAGTATAAATTTTACGTCAAAAAGACGTAAAATTTTCGGGTGATTATATTTCACGTGTATACACGTTTTTAGCTTGATACCTCAGAAATAGCTAAGGCTACGGTGGGCACAAAAATTTTCGAAGACATTGAAAATGGCGTACAAAGAAAGACTGCACATTCTTGGGGGAAACACACTCACGCACACACATCCGGACATTTTTGCAAATGTTATTCTTCGATCTATAGAACAGTCTGAACCCGTCTTCACTAAAATCTCGAAAAAAATGTCTTCACCTTAACAAAGCTTGCTTCATGAGGGAGCTACGGCTAATATTCTGGACGCAGTAAAAATCACACGCTCAGGCATTACAGACTGCTAATTAAATATTCTTAATTCGTAACTTTACAATCATTTTAACATTCCAACTTGTTGATACTTTAAATTCATCCCGAATTTTATGAATATACAAATTTCAACGAAAGTTCTATAACCTTTCGTTGCAAAGATGATGATCGTTGATATCAATTCTTGAATTTAATATTTATTCGACTGTTTTCCTGCATTTTCATATCAACAATTTTACACGTATATTCTAAACTTTCCCTAGTTTCCTTTTTTTTACCACTATTTCAAATTTGATTATTTGTTAATTCACTATTTTTATTCTTATTTCTTTTAATAACGTTAGATTTGAAGTACGGAGAGCAGTGATAAAATGCATAAGATACCGCGAGTTTGAATCAAAACTTTTATTAAATTCCAACCCGACTCGACAGTTCGAAGGCAATTCAAAGACTAACGGAAGGACATTACAGTGCACGAAAGGTCGTTTGTTTTATGCCATGTGCGCGGGTCAAAACATTCGCGGAGAATCGTGAACCTCATGCGAATCGGTCGGAGCCTTCTAAAACTCCTACTCGAGACGAACGAGTTCTTTGAATCCTTCGAGTTATGAAATCTCTCTAATTCCAAGTCGACTACAACATTTTCGATGTTCTGGTCTACGCAATCGTTGGTCAAAATTTCTCCACTCTTCATGTCAGTCAATACATATCCTATCTTGATTTGATGCTTCTTCAACGCTTCACGCACGAAGCTGTGACGGACATCTCTGTGCTTGGTGCACACCTGGGAAACGGGATTGTCCGTTAATTGTAAAGATGTTGATTTGTCGTTATATATTGAAACGTAAGCCATGTTTTTGAATCCAAATTCTTTAAGGAAGTTTGGCAGATAGATAGCTTCGTGAGTCTCTTTTAAAACGCCCATGTATTTGTCTTTTGTAGTCGACAGGGGTACGTGCTTTACTTTCGAGCCCACCCGATTGTGCCACTTCCTGATATGGATACGTATTCTATACAGGATCGTCGATTCACATGGCAAGCTCCCCAGTCTGCATCAACAAATCCTCTCAAATGTTAATTGTCCTCTTTCAAAGCGTTTCCTTAATCACTCGATCCTATCAGGTACCTGACAATTCTCTTTGCGGCGGTCGAATGCTCGGGGCTATAAGAATTGTTAAATTGGCTGACTTGATTTATGCCAAAAGCGATTTCGGGTCGTGTGGCCACAGTCATGTACATTAGAGCGCCAATTAATTCCCCGTTAGGTACTTTTTCTTCGCAGTTTTCTTTCTTAGTCTCGTGTTTCATAGTTTCATGCCGAAATATTCAAGCACGTGTTCCGTGTGCCCTTTCTGTATCGTTTTTATCCCACCGTTACCGTGCCACAACTCCATTCCAAGGAAGAGGGAACTGTTCTGAGATCGATCGTTTCGAAATCTTGAATCAGTTTCCTTTCGAGTTGCGATATTCAATCGGTTTCTAGGCATGTAATCAGAATATCGTCCTCATAGACTGTTAGCAGCATTAATACTTCCCCTTGTTCGATCCAGTATTTACAGGGATCAGGATTTAAAGGTACGAATCTATGATTTCTGAAGCTTCTCATCAAGGTTAATGGGCCATTGTCTACCGGACTGATGCAGGCCACATAGCGATGTTTTTTACAAGACACACTTTTCCTACTTGTTGGAAATCTTGAAACATGTCGCGTGCTTTGCTGTTAATAGGTTCTTTTCGAATTTTTTTTTCCAATTCTCCCTAGCATGTATTTTGACAGCTGCGGGATTTTCAAATAAATCTTGTCTTCAAGTTCGCCGTTCAAATACGCTGTAGTGACGACTCGTTAGAGGATTTTTTAATCGTGCTCTACGGCGACAGCAACCACGGCGCGTACGGAACTTAGCCGAGGAGCCGGTGCAAGCACGTCGTGGAAGTCTATATCAAAACGTTGCGTACATCCCTATGCTACTAGACGTGCTTTTCTTCTTTTGAACTTTCGTCCAAAGTTCCATCAGTTATCCTTATTTGTTAGTATAAAATGGGATTCCGATGACACTGCATATTTGGGGACGTTCCACTAGATTCTACGTGTTTTACTTAATCAGCGATTTGAATTTGCTTTGTATGACATTCCTCCGTTTTTCAATTTCGGGACTTGATAGTGCTTGTTTATTTCAAACTCAGCTGATGTCGTTTGTTCATCGGGTAAGTGCTCTCATGCGTCTACGTAGTGATATTGTTTTCTCAGTCATCCTCTTTTTCCGTTGCGAATAATGCACGGTCTTTCTGCACCTCTCCGTTGCCCCAACGGAGCTGAAGCCACGTGTTAACCTGCGGGGGGGGGGGGGGGGGGGCAATATATAAACTCTTTCTTTTTCATTTTTATCTCATGATACAGTTTTGAACGGTGAATCATCTGCATTTATTGCATCGTCTACATCATTTTCCAAAAGTTACGAATTGTTCGTAGTCGATTTCAACAATATAATCTTCAGTACCTAATCGCTGTTTATCTGTCTCTTCGGTCTTCCTGAGAAGTGAATGCTCTTTTAAAAATTCGTCGAATTCTTCTTCTGTTTGAAATTCATATTGAAATTCTAAGTCTTGTATTGTCATGATTCTTCGTTCGCTCGGAATTCAGCTCTGTATGCTTTGATTGGCTAGAGTATCCAATAAATATCCTTTCTGGAAATCGTGATTTAGACTTCCCTTTATTTGGGGCTCTATAGCATACATAAGCTTCAGATCAAACATTTGGAAGTACGAGACTGTGAGAAGATTGCCTAACCAAAGTTCGTACGTTGTTTTGCCATCTAGAGAATGTGAGGGTCATTGATTCTGAATATAGTAAGCTCACGCTATAGCTTCAGCCTAAAAGTATAGAAGAGATCATATTCGATTAGCATACATCTCGCCAATTTGATGATTGTTCTATTTTTCCGCACACCGGTTTGTTTCGGAGTATACAGAATCGTTGGTCTTATTTCGATTCTATATCGGCTTAGATATTCTTATAGATTCAATATTCATGAAATTCTTGCTTGCAGAATTCTTTCCCATTATCGGATTGTAAGAATTTTATGTTTCTATCGAACAGGTTTTCGACCCCCGCTTGGTATTGCTTGAATTCGGACAGAACTTTGCTTTTATTCCTTATGAATTTTTGCTCATACCATCGGGTGCTATAGTTGATAAAAGTAACAAAATACGTGGCATCACGTATGGATTAAGTCCTTATCGGACCACACACGTCTGTGTGAATTATTTCTGTAAATCGATTCGATTATGTTCGTGAAGGACTGCGTGTAAGTTTTCAACGTGAGTAAGATTTACACAGGGGTAAATATTTCTCTTGTCCAAGTTCGATACCCCATACGGTTTTATTCTTTACGATTTCTATGAGGATTTTCTCATTCAAGTGCCAAAATCGCTGATGTGAATCTACAATTATGAATTTCTTTCTTCCTATCGACGTTTTGGCGGATTTTACTTCAGGTTATCGGATGTAGTAGAAACCGTCAACCCCTCTACCCGCTATCATTTTGATACTCTGATCTGTGATGATGACATCTTCTTTCAAGGTGAAGGTCACGTTGTACCCTGTATGCGTAATTTTTCATGAGGATATTAGATCCGTCCATAAATTTTGTACATGTATTTTCAAGAACGGCTATATTTTCACCTTCACAATTACTGACCAATAACTTTAACGTTCCTTTTCCTTGTACTGGCGCTCACGCACTGCTTGCACGGTTTAGTGTGGAACATTCGAATTTTCTAAGACTCTCGCGACACATATGCGATATGCATCCGTGATCTAACACCATTTGTCCCGCTTAGAATTTGTTTCCACCTTAAAAGCCGTTGCAGTTTTCGTAGGTTCTCCGCCTCCTAGATATCCGACTGCCGCAACTTTTTTTCAATACTGTTGAGTGTTCTTTATCTTCGCGTAACATTCAGAGGCTTTGTGTCCTTTGATTTTGCATTGATTGCATTTAAAAGAAAATTTTTCCCTCGCGTTGATCTCTATCTGTGTTTTCATCGCCGGAAACCTCTTGTTTTGTAATTTTCTTGAAATTCCTTTTTACAATTATCACATTCGATACAGCTTTCTTGTTCCTTCCTTCTCGCGCGTCGCTTTCTTTAAAAAACTTGATTTTGAATGCTTCTGGCGACGGAACAGCGTCGCGGGCCTCAACCGCACAACCAAAGTTTTCATAATGTGCTGGTAATCTGTAGAGTAACAATATTGCAAGCAACTCCTTGTTAACGTTTACATCCATTTCTACGAGCTTGTCAACAGCGCGGAAAAACTTTGTGACATATTCATAAATGCCATCCCCTTCCGAAATAACCTGTTAGGCTTGCAGTGCGGAGTACAGTGATAAAATGAATAAGATATCGCGAAATTCAATATAAACGTTTATTAAATATCTACTCGACTTGACTGTCTGGAGGCAATTCAAAGACTAACGGAAGAACATCATAATCAATAAAATGTCGCTTTTTATGCTACGTGAGAGGGTCGAAATATTCACGAAGAATCGTGAATCTCGTGCGGATCATTCGGAGCCTCCTGCTATACCATATACCTTCTATATCACCTCCTACTATAGTATATTTACCTTCTATTTGAAATGTCATAACGATATAACTCAATATTCATCTTCCATGTTTGGCTTTATTTTTATTACTTCGTTGTCTTGTCATCAAAAACCTAACCAGAAACATTCCCGACTCTTAAGGTCATCTTTACAAACCTGTTTTTTTTAAATACATTTCAAAATCAATCATTAGAATATACGTCCTCCCGAACAGTAGTAACGATCGATAATTTAGTTATTTTTGCAGTCCACATGGTGCTGCGCTGATCGCCGTTGACATCTAGGGTAAGTGTGCACAGCGTTGCACCAATATTCTTATCTGCATTTCTGCGCCTTAGGTTCCTTAGTTTTATTCGTTTCGTCTTTATTGTACAGTCAGTCTTGTCCATCCATATAACCCCCTCAAAGTCAATCCGGTATTTTCAATGGATATTTGATACATTCGTCCGGTATATTATATATTATATATTGATTTATCAAACCCTCAAGTTTGACTATTTATATGCAATGTTTTCCCCTTATTATTAATTTTTAGCATAAAAAATTTACAGATATTGTTATTAATGAATTCTGTTTAGTTTTACGTGCGCAAAAAGTTTAGGAAATATTTTGGATTAATTTGCAAGCACGTAGCATGAGGAAGCCATGACAATTTCATTTTTTACCTTTTTTTTCTCATGCAAATTTGTTATATAATCCTAATTAGATCGCTGAAGAACATATTTGCGTCATATTCGCAAATGGATGTATGTATATCAGGGGAATGATTTTTGTATGCTTCTTTTTCAATTAAATTGTTTATTCGCAATTCGTAACTGGTATATGCCAGCGGCATGCGTACGTGCATGTGTGCGGATCAGATGCGATAAATTCGAACTCCTATAGCCCGACAACACCGATCAAGTTAAAATTTAGTACACATCATAACTGATCAAAAGTCAACGTTTGGTCGAAATTTCATTCGAAAACATCAATTTTTATCAGTTTTGATTCCGGTCGTGTTTTTAACCCATAAACAACACTTTTACTGGAGCAGCGTCTCCCTTCCACTATATGTGATCTTCTATTTAAAAAATTACAAACTCATCTTTTTAATTAGTAATCTAAATTTCACGTTAATCGTACTTATAAATCATATAATTGTTTAAAAATTCTTAACTTTATAAGCAAAGTTATGATTATTGTCAATAGTAAAACAAAAGAATATACAAGTACTAACACTGCTGTGTAATTATATTCCGAGTAGTCTGTACCGAATTTGAATTATCGAAATTTACAAGTAATTAATACCGTACTCAGTAACGTGTTATTTAGTAGGCATAGGTCGGTAAAAACGACCGTAGACGTAACGAACCCAATGCTCAGAAAGGCCACAGTCATCGGACAGCAGTCTGATATTTCGAGTATTACTAATTTATTTACCGAATAACGTAAGGTGACACTTAGTATATTCTTCGATTGTTAATTAGCGTCTTTCCCCCTAATAAGTTGGTGTATCACGATATATCGACTTCTGAGTTTTTCCTATCGAAAATTCGATTCACCCCATTGTTGTGGTTTTATTCATGCCGTGATAGGTCAGGGACGATGAAACCACTCGTGCATATCGCTTTGATCTTCTGCTCCAAATTGAACCCTCTGCGTTCAATTTTGTAAACTGTCAAACTGACACTTACAGACGGCTTGTTTCGTCGCCGCGTCCCCCGATTTTGTATCAGAGAAAATGGTTACGATGGAGCTATCAGACATATGGATGATACAGCTGGCCGTCTTCGATCGTGACCGACCGGTGTGGCCCCACGATCCGCGTGGCCATAATTTTATCTATTACAACTCGTGTGTTACAACCGAATATTATTGCTTTAAAATAGACTCGCGATCTTTTTTAATTATATTAACAAACAAGGCTAGAAAAGTTTCGTTGTATATTCTAATGAATCGAATTAAATTTGAGTGCCGGAATAAGCGTTCATTAAATAGATAGGTGACCATTCCAACGGAGAGTTCAATAAATGGTTGGGAGAGCGTTCAGATAAAAAGTTTAGTAGATGGATTGGTCACTGATAAAATCGAGAGTTCGGATTTGGATAGGTGACCTGTCATTTCAAGAATTCAATAGTTAGTTGGATGACCGTGTAAATCGACATTTTCACAAATGGGTAATACAGGTTACCGTTCAAATGCAAAGTTCGATAGTTGGATGAGTGATGATTCAAATTTAGATGCCCATGATAGTTCGATAGACGACTATAGTTACTTTACCAAATTATCATTCTTGGCATCTCAATTAAGAGAGGGGCTGTAGCGCGGTGAACAAGCCTCCGCTCGCTCGCGACAGCGCGCGTGATTGTTTTGTCTCGCACTTTGAAAAGTTCGGGATAATTCTGGATCCACAGTTTCACAGATGGAAAAGTGACTGTTACAACCAACAGTTTGACCAGTCGCCAGTCCCAACCGTTTCAATCAACCGTTTGGATGGTCACCAGTAAATGGAGAGTTCGGTAGTCTGATGGGTGAACTCTAAAAATGAATGTTCAGTACAGATATGGATGACTTATTAAATATGGAGAATTAAATATGGAGTTCAGTAGATAGATGGCTGACTGTACAAATCGTGAATTTGAAAGTTATATAGGAGAAGGTTCAAATCAGGCATTTCATGGATGAGTGAGAGTTCAGTAGTTGGATGCGTGACCGTATACTGCGAGAGTTCAATAGATGGATGGGTAATCGTTCAAATCTGGAGTTCGGTAAATGCATATTTAATTTTTCAAATGTAAAATTTAGTAGTTAGATGGCTAACCTTTTAATCCGAGAGATGAATCGTTGGATGACCGTAAAAACTGAGAGTTTTGTAGTTAGATGGGTAACTGTTAAAATCACAAGTTCTGTAGATGGATGGACAGATGATAGTTCCCTCAACAAATCACTAATTCGGGAATCTGAGGCAAACGTATCGCTGCAGCGCGAACGAATTTCCACTCGCGCGCGATAAGGCGCGTCAGCGTCCCTAGAACCGACAAATTTTGTATACGATACATGTTTACCTAAAAGTAGAATTAATTAGTTATACCTGTGGGTTAGCATCGTTCATGTCAAAGTTGCCTTTTCCTTTACCGGAATTCTAAGGAGTGCGGACACTTTTTAAATGATTTTTAACACGCACATATGACCTATCGAATGCGAATCGAAGTATCTTTTTTATAAGGTCGTTACAATTCGTTTTTCATAAAGCTTTAAATTGTAACATGGTACGTTACTATTTTCCCCCCGGTCTAGCTCGAGGTAAGGATTTAGCAAGTAAGTAGGTTATTTTAGAATAGAATTAAGTCATGTGAACCCCTCCCGCCGAGCACTTTTCCCTCTACCCCCCTGCCCGTTAGCCCACACTCAAAGACCGCGCAAAGAAAGAAGAAAGAAGACCCGAAGACTCAAGGACAGCCCGTGCCTAGGCCCGAAAAGCCTCGGTACGCGAGCACTTACCGCTGCGTACCGACCGAAGAAGCTCGGACCCCCCTTCCCGCCGGACCCCTCGCGCAGAGACAACAGCCACGAGCCCTCACCGTACCCCCTGCGGCCGTCACCATCTAGTCCACCGTGGTGAGAAAAGAGGTGAAGGGGACGCATAGAGGAGCCGTGCCGCGGGAGCAAAATTCGGCGGGACTTCCGCCCAATTAGCATACGGATCGCCAGCCCGCCAGGACTACCCACCAATCGTCCAGCTGATACTGGCCCCCCGAAGACAGTCCCGACGAGCGGTGAAGACACCGAGAAGGACCGCTCGTCACTTCAAGCTACAGCCGGCGAGCGAAACAGCGTGTGTGAGTTTGAGTGTGCGAGACAGTGGCGAGAATAATTGTTATCGACGATTCCGGTTGTGCCCGTGGAGGAAATTCTACCGGATCTTGAGCACCTGCAGCCGGACGGAACCGCGAGGACGTTCCTGGTTTTTAATTTTTAATCGAGCGAGAGCGCTGAGTGAGTACCCTTGCGTTTCTCCCTTTCACCCGCCCGCATTTGACTTCACCTTGCGCCCCTGTTCCCCCCTGAAATTTTTCCGTAACCTGTACTAGTAGATTTTAAGCTATCTTTTAGTTTTTGTTTTTTTTCTCCTTCTAGTCTAGTTTAAGATTTCGTCGCGAGTAATTAGTGCGCGTGAGTGTCGGTATTTTCAGCGGTATAGTGTACAGCGTGCGAAAAACCCCCACCGTCCCTCCCAGAGATCCGCAAAGGTTTACCGAAAATATTTTTTATTATCAAGCGTGCCGAGGTAATATTATCAAGAAGCCCTTGACAGTGTTTCCACGGCCTGAGGCGTTTCGAAATTCCCTCCCCTTCGTTCCCTCGTCCCCCGGTCCCTAGTTAGCTACTGCTGTGAGTGTTGATAAACACTTTCGGCGGCCTTCGTACCTTCGTCCCCGTTCCCCCCTCAGTCACGGTGCTACACCGTCAAAGTAGCTGGCGCCCATCCCGAGTCCCTCGCGACAGCGTACAGCTGACACCGGTCAGCCCTCCCCCCGCATCTCTCTCCGCCGCGAACTTTATCTTATTATTTCGAGCCACTGTTTCAGTTTTCGCTTTCATTCCTTTTCTTATATCGAGTCTATTAGTGTCATAAAAATAATATCGTTACAAAATTGGCGCCCAACGAGGGGCTCGAAATCAGCCTCGAAATCGGGAAATAAAGTCACCCACAATTTCTATTTTCTTATTTTCTCTTTGCCTGCCCTCCTTCCCCGCCCAGACTCACCGTAGGTTAGAGTGACCGAGAACAAAATAAAACTGTCACAATATGTATAGCATGTGTGTTCACTTTTAACAGAACACTGAATAAGAAACCGTCTGCCGTAAGCATATGTAATTTGTTCTCAAGAATCGACGTCAATAGTGAGTAAGAAGAAGTTTAATCAAATAGAGTTATAAATGTATAGTATTCAACTAAGAAGTAAGCAGCGTGTAAAATGTTCGTCGACTTCCTATCCGTCGACTAACATTTTACAAATGTTATAAATGTTCAAATGATTTGAGTCAGATTTCAGTGAAATAAAAAATGGACCATGAATCAACTCAATTGCCAAAGTAAATTCAATTGGTTTTTGGTCAGTCCAGTGAATGTTGATAAATATCGGTTCATTCACTTAATATTAAACAAATATTGGCTTATGAATTACCATTCTACAAGTCGTAATCTAGTCAACCATCTTGAAATCAAGCACATATGGACCAAGAAGGAACCCATTGAAATGGGTCAACTGTAGTCGAATCAAGATTTTTTATCTGACCACCCGTCGGTTCTCGGTCAAATTTTGGTCGGACAGGTCCGTCAGGGATCGACGGGGGTACCATCGACAGCATCGTTGTTAACTTCACAGAAAGCACCGTTCATGCCGCTATTAAAATGAATGTCGGTGTACGAGAAGGGCCAACGAAACTGTAGTCGAGGAGAGTATTGACATCAAAGCAGAGGAAAGTATTGACATCGACAAGTACTTATATGACTATCGCCATCGTCGCCGAGACGGCTGAGAAACCCGTCGACATCGTAGCCGAGAAATGTGAAAAGGCCGTCAAAATCGTAGCCGAGGATGCTGCAAAGGCCGTCGAGATCGTAACAGCGATTTCTGAGAAGGCCGTCGAAAGTATAGCCGAGGCGAGCATGAACATTCCAAAGGTGACAGTTGAGAAGTGCGTTAAGCGCGTAGCTGAGACGAATGTGAGCATCGAAAATGACAGTAAAGTCAACGTCATCAAAACATTTCAAATACTTAAATAAATACAGTCTTTGCGTCTCAATATAGGAAATCAAAATGCAAAAATACGAATGCTAAAACAAATATGACAAAGAAAGTACCTTTTGTAGAATGTCGAAAGCTTGTGTAGACTAATACGACGGCCAAAACGAAGAACAGGAAAACTGACAACTTCACAAATAACAACAACAGAAGAAGAGAGAATGAATGTAAACCGAGAGAGAACGAATACAAAGGGAACAAAAAGTATTCGAACAGAAAAAAAAGCAGTATGCCAAAGAAAGCGACTACATGAGGGAGAAAAACAACAGACACAAGCTGAATAAAACAACTACAAAAGAAAAGAAGGAATTACCAGACAAAATGAAGATGCTGCAAGCATAGTTTCCCATTAATAATAAACAGCGAAGTAACGAAAACGACAAATCTTTATTTGTACGTTAATATATCGTTATAAGGTAACGGCAGTTCGAATTGTATCTCAGGTAAGTCACCTCCACATATATTCTTGATTGTAACCTATTCTCATTATTATGCTTTTTTCATTCATAGTTATCACGAGATTCTTTGTTATTATTATGTTGGGCAAGCATTAGTTACAATTTATTACGTGTTTATTAAACACTGCTTGTTTTTTGAAGTTTATGGTGCGAAGGACGAGAGTACCTACAAGCACTGGAAGGGGGCAGCAACATGGACCCCTTAAGAAGAAAATGCTCAAATCTACAATTTACTACACTAATTTTATTTATTTTTAATTGCTTGCCGTGTATTTGACCGTAATTTTCTTTGTCCATTAAAAATAGAAAATTGAAAATACGGGGCAAAGTGCCCCCCCCTCCGCCGTCGAAAAACTTTCGTCATGTGAATTTTCTAGCTTATCTCCATTTTCTCGGCTTCCTGTTAAGTTTTTTGGAATGAATGTATTGTCTATACGAAAATTGAAGAATCAAGGACAGTGGGATAAAATTGGCTCCCAAAAAATTGAAAATTTCGCGCAAAAACATATGCTGTTTTAAATTGACTGTGCATGCTCACTCGTTAAATTAATGCGCGCATGGGCACGCATCAAGCACGTAGGCGCATGCGCTCTAGCAGTGCGATCATATGGGTTGCTTACTTCATTCAGTAAACACTGGACAGACAAGTTCTTAAGAAACATCATTTTATGATTTAACAAATTTAGGCAATTTCGGTGATCACTTATTGGATATGGTGCGCAACTACACGAAAAAAATGGATGTCAGTCTTGGGGTGAAATATCAATGGCAAAAGCTATCCAAGAGCTTCCTAATGGAACGATGGGATTAAAAGCTGCCGCTAAGTCGTACACTGTTCCTCGATCAACATTACAACGACGACTTAAAGTTTTTAACGTTAATTCGAATTAAGAAATGAGAATTGAAAACCGTTATCCTCATAATTACTATATTTATTGTTAAATAAATTCTATGAATTTCGAATTTACAGTTTCTTCATGAGTTTTTATTTTTTGTCAATTATTTTATTTTTTTAATTTGACTGTATGTTTAGGAAGCATTGAAACCGGCTTTGGTCTGACCCAACAACAAGAGCTGGCCGAATATTTAAAGAAACAAGAGAGTCAATTATCTGGTTTAACTACGAAGGAATTATGTTTGCTTGTCCACCAGTTAGCAGAGAAAAATGGTATCAGACATCTTTTTAAAAATCATCCTGCTGGACTGGACTGGTGTAGAGCTTTTCTAAATCGTCATAAACAAAAGCTGCCTATTCGTAAACCAGTACCAAGTTCTAAATTTTATGCTGCTGGTTTCAACAAAGTCGTTGTTGATAATTTTTATGACCTGTTGAAATCACTTATCGACCAATATCAATTTACACCTGACGGAATTTACAATGTGGATGAAACTGGAGTGACGACAGTTCCAAAACATCAATTCAAAATTATTGTGCCTAAGGGTAAAAAAACAAGTTGGTATGTTGACGTCTGCAGAGCGAGGATAGTTGATTATAACAAAAATGTGTGTGTGTGTGCTTCGAGGGATTTTTTGCCTATAATGTACGTACTCCCTTGAACCCGATTACCCGCTAATGAATCTCAAATCATACTGATAATTGTTAAAAAGAATTCGTTTGGTTTATAATTATTCATTGGTTTTTTAAGCCTTGGAAGTCTATTTTAACTTTTAAATATTTTTTGTATGCAAAGTTTTGGGGGAATCATTTTACCCCTCCTCTTCCCCTACCTGCGAGTACAGGTAAGCAACTGTGATAATCCGTGAACATTTATGGTTTTTCGAAGCCAAACGTAAATTATTAAAGATAAGTGGGAAAAGATGTAATTTAGTGAATGTGGATGGAAGGTACACTTTTTTTTAATTGCTCGTTATATAAGCGTAGCTTTTCGGACAATGCAAGCGGCAATCTTTGTGCAGGAACAATGTAACATACTCAGAGCCGAGGCGAGTATATACTAATTTCACAACTAATGTTATCTAATAGTCTAACAGCGACGTGAGCACGGCATGATCCAAACATTGGAATCGTTCGGAGAATAATATGGTTTAGGTAGTGAAAACTTGTGTGTACGAAACATATGGGTCATTCCATACCAAATCGACAAATTTTTTACCCGACCCCCTTCGGTTTCGCTAAAAATTTTCTATCTTTTTCTACCCCCCGAAAAACATTTTCGAGGATTAAAAAAAAATGTTTCCAACTCAAAAAAAAGTTACAAACTTTGAAAAAAAAGCGGCTCTTTTTTCTGAAAATGCTAGAACTTTTTCAAAAATTGACCGTTAGGGGCCTTTTTTTTTAATTCTTGTTTTTAAATGTCGTTTAAGAAATAAAATATGAAAACATTTTCAGAAGTCGAGATATATGAAATATTTTGGTTTTTTCGAAAAAAACCGTCTTTTTCTCAGAGTTCGACCTTTTTTTTTTACTCGAAAAAACTTCTGCAATGAGCCCTGGTAATTTCAAGATGTAATGACAATTGTTTCTTATTTTTTTTTTTGTTAAAAAAATGTCTTCATTTTTGCATATTTCATATAACTTTACTAAAATTTTCTTGATTTTAGAATTTTAAGCAATTATTGTCCAAAAAATCGTCATCTTTTTCAGAAAAGTAAAAAAAAAGAAAGACAATTTATACCCTTAAATGAATTATTGGTTTCATCTGAACATTTTTAAATAAAAAAAATAACGATTTTTTAGACGATAGTCACTTAAAAATCTAACATCCAATTTGATTATTCAATTTTAGAGATTATACGAGGAAATAAATAAAATGTCACCAAAGTTATATAAAATATGCCAAAATGAAGAAAAAATTTTCTTTTAACGAAAAAAAATTAGAAGCAATTGTCATCACATATTGAAACTAGCATCGATCGTTGCAGAATAAGTTAAAGATTATTAGAGGCAAAAAAAAATGGTCGGCCTTCGAGAAAATGACCGTTTTTTTTCGAAAAAACCAAAATATTTCGTGTATCTGGGCTTCCGAAATTTTTTTTACATTTTATTTCTTAAACGACATTTAAAAACAAAAATTAAAAAAAAGGTCTTAAACGGACAATTTTTGAAAAAGTTCTAGCATTTGAAAAGAAGAGCTGCTTTTTTTTTTAATTCGTAACTTTTTTTGAGTCGGGAACATTTTTTTTCTATTCTTAAAAATGTCCTTCGGGGTGTAGAAAAAGATAAAACAATCTATGACTTTATTTAAGTACCGTCGAGGCGAAGTGTCTACAACATCGTAATATTGTTTACCTATATAGAGGCAATATTGTTTTGTAGATCAAAAAATGTTTTTTTCATGAACTCATTTATCGTCGAAACAAGCTGACGTATAAATTTCGATATTTTCGTATTCTATTTTACATCCGGTTCGTATGAAACATTAAGGTTTGTCTAACATGAATTAACATATAAAACTATGTAGTAAACGGCGTTTTGTTCCGTCACCGTCAAGATAACCAGAATGAAGACTTTTTAAAAAATATGTGGAAAAATGAAGTGTATCAATATTAACAAATTTGCAAAACGGTTGAAGAACTTGAGGATTATAGAAAAAAAAATTTAATAATTGTATTTGATTTATTCTTGCATTTTTTTCCAAACTCAACTTTTTCAGAGTATGTAAGCACTTCACCGGTTTATTCAGTCGCGACAAATCGGAAATAAAGAGCATCTTTTTATTAAGTTTTCATGAAAGCAAATCAAAATATAGAGTAAACAGGAATGAGAGCCGTTCTAGAAATTCCTAATAGAGTTTGGATGCATTCGTCCGTTATGGACGGTCACGTGAAGGTTATGCTTTGCTTCGACATAATCATACTGGTATTTCAAAGATAATTATTTTAAAACAGGCAGTATACTCACATAAATGTATATGGTCCGACCTGTACAAGATTTGGTTTTTTCCTTCTATCTAACAATTCTTCCGGATTTGTCCAATTGAAGAAATAAAATTCCAAGCGCACCGGAATATCTGTGGTGTCCCTCCAGATTTCGAAGCTTCTCGACGTTGACGACAGCGGTAGTTGCTACAAGTTAGGTGAAGCATAATGATAAGTGGTATATACGTTACACATTCGTGGATAAAAAAATCAATCACGTTGTGTGATAAGCATTCTTCAAACACGACGGTGATTTGTACAAGTTATTATCAGTGCTGCGTGCTTAATGAAGGCTATCGACATCGTAGGCGACGCCTTTACAGATAACCGATTAAACATTTGTCTAGGCAGTTACAAGATTACTCTTCAACTCGACTTTTGAGCAAAGTAACTAATCTAGTAAGCTAGAAGTTGTAACGAAGGCCTGAATAGTATTCCCCAACTGCTATAGACAATTCTCTTCAATTATAGATGTACGCAAAAAAAAAATATTATTCACTAATTATATCGACCAATGAATATCGTATAAGCGAATACGTATTTAACATTTTAAAGATAACATTACTTTTGAGTCTCCTAAATCATAAGACAAAAGTGTTGCGATGAAAATTGAGTTCCATTGCTGATATTAAAAAAGAGGCTAGTGATCATTTTTTGTCGTTAAAAATTCAACATCTCAAAAATATGATGCACCGTATTAATGTGTTCTCAAAACATTTTTAGTGACATTTTAATTCAGCATTACTCATAATCCGTTTTCGATGGTCATAAATTCACCTTACATTTTTCATAAGCTCTTGATAGGCCTGGTTAAGGTGGGGTACAACATTTCCCACATAACAAGCTTATCAAGCTTAATAACGAAATGTGTTTTATATCTACATTAATACGCGAAATCCTCACATTTTTTTTTCATTTAAAATTTTATTAAATGATTTTAAAAATCAAGATTCTCATTGATGCTATATATATCCAATGCTCCTTCAACCTTTAACGATTTCCGTTACGACTCAACATTATTGAACCTCAATTATATGTTCTGGAGTTTGTGCTGGATGTTCTTACTGTGCTAAGTATTGCTTGAAAGAGTCCAGGCCACAAAAAACAGAAGGAAGTGCCGATGACCACTAGGCCAAGACCCACGACCCCGAGGAACACAGATTTCGTCGTCCAGGGCCTCATGATGATAGGAACGATAGATATTCCTTTGCGTATTGGACCCTACGTCTATATAGTGTGAGTCCGGGTTCCAAGGAGTGACGATGACAGTAAGCAGCTTAGGCAACTTTTTTGGCCCTCACTCTTCCGGTCAGGCCAAGTGGATGTCTCTCTGCTGGTCAATATCTGAAAGATAATATGTTATCTTATCTTGAAATGGTTCTCGATGTGTATTATAAAAATTGTACATACAGGCCCGGTTGACAAGAGTTTTGTCTAACATATTGTTCGGAACGCACAGCATGCAGAATTTCCCGTCAATCCATGGGTCTTGAAATGTTATGTACAACATGTTTCAGTCTTTTCTTATTTACTGTGGGATGATTAATGTAACCCATTATCGCATATTCCCTTGAATTTTATTAGAGCAGTATCATGTTAATGACGACATTGATTGAGCTATTACGTTGCTGCAATACTTGGATAAAATTGACAAGAATAACTGAAATTTCGCAACCAACTGAACTCATACTTAGTATGCAATGTCTGGGGCAACCGCATTGCCGTGAATCATGAAATATTGTCCTCGTAAATTTGTTAATTCGGGGGCCCGGCACGAATGACCGTACTGGGAACCCACTCACGGGGATCTCCATAATTTGGGATGGTTGACGGCGATTTGTTATTTCCCTTTCGATCAGTTACGGTTTCTAATATTAACACACATGGCGATTCGTTCGAATATTAGCGCGACTTAACGAAATATGACCCGACTTTCGAGACGCTCTCTCTCGATTCACTATTCCTACCCTGGCAGCTCTGTGAACCTAGAACTCGACTTTAAAAAATCTTTTTTTTTTGCGTGATCTTCGAAGAGTTTTATATGTAGTTTATTGTAGTTCTACATTTATCGGTTTCAATAACATAAAAAAATTTATAATTCGAAAAAAAATCCATTCACCCATTTTGAAAATTGTTTAATTTGGTGGTTGATTTCGATGGAGAATCGTTTGTAGTTGATTGTAGTAAAGGAATTTCCGTTTATAGTAACGAGGAAACATTTTTATAATTTAAACAATTTTTTTTGCGCATTCAAATATTGCAAATATATTGCAATTATTTTTTAAGTTCAAGTTACACGTACGCCTGTAATACGCTTGCAAGTTGCGATAGTTGTTTGTAATACCGTTTATTTCGTTTGTAGTACCTTAAAAACGATGTACGAATCAGATATTCGAGTATATTGCCTTCCGATTGGTTTCCGAGGTACCACAAACAAAATAAATAGTACTACGAACAACTATAAGTGTACCTGCAACTAGAACTTTGACCATGTTTCTTTTCCGTAACTTTGACTGGAACTACACACGATGTAAACGTGGCTACAAATGACTATAATTGATTATTGAGAGAATATTTGCAATATTTTGACTGCCCGAGAAAACTGTAAAAATTGTAAAAATGTTCTCTCGTTACTATGAACAGAAATTCTTTCACTACGATCAACTCCAAACGATTCTCCATCGAAAGCACCCACCAGATTGAAACATTTTCAAAATGAGTCGATGGGTTTTTTTTTCGATGTCCTATAACTTTTTTGTTGAGTTACTACAAACGAAAAGTTTAGAACTATCACTCAACTACATACGAAACTGTTCAAGGATCACACAAAAACAATTTGATTTTTTAAAGTACCGTGCTAAGTTCACAGAGCTACTTATTTCGTTTAATGAAATTTTAGAGGAATTACAGACACTGGGTAAAGCTCAATGTCATTTTAAGAATACCTAACATACATATTCAAGAAGTTTCACTTCAACCTTGCATATAAGTTACACGCACACTTTTTTGTAAATATAATTTTCCGATGTTCTAGATAATTCAGAACATGTTTCCATAAAAATCTTGAATTTAGTTTTTCATTATAAGGAAGGTGATCCCATGAGGAAGTAATGTTCCCTGAGATCAAGCGTTTAACCACCTGAGATCACCTTCGATAAAGCAAATGAGAACAGCACACAATTGCGATATTATTTATTGTTATGAACTCACATCTAAAAAATGAAGAAACATTCATAGCCCTAAAGTTATTGAGGATTAAAAAATTTTGAAAAATGTTATACATTTCAAATCTTAAGAGATACCAAAGTTGCTGAGATCTCATAATTGATGGTATTTATCAAAGATCTATAAAAAAAAATTCAAACAGATTGTCAAATGCCTAACGGATTGAAATATATACAGTGGCAGGCTACAATTAAAAGAAAATATGATACGTTGTAAATAGAGGTTAAGCGCGTTCTCATATTGAAGGCACCCCGTATGTTCCGAACAGCGCTTGAGTGAGCTACTCCCAAGCTACATAATAGTGGTGGCGGGGGCATCGTGGGTTATCTTTTCCGGTAACGAGACGAGCAGTTAGTCGCTTCTATCGAATAATACCGGGACGCACGTTTGTGTATAAAATGCAAAATAAACTTATTATCTTCACTGCCACTGCAGCATTTATCCGTCTAAATATTTCCGTGCTCGTCTCAAACTGATTTGGCCTATCACTATACATATCTTTATTGAACGCTACTGCTGCTTATTTTGTTATTGAAAATAAAAAAAATCATGTCTATAAAGGGAAATAGATTCGATTTTATTATGATCATGATGCCGCTAAGATTCCGTTATTACTTAACCATTATCAATATATCAAGAGTACAAAAGAAAATTTTATTCACTTGATAAACGCTTAACCATGTATCAGTAAACCAATATTTTATTAGATTTTCCCATTTCCCTACCGTTTGCATCGTGATGATGCAGGTTTAATGAATAATGAAACCGTGGAGAAGAATCGAACCTATGTACAACCCACGACTTCCTGAATTTACATTAGCCCATCAAAACCGCCCCGTATCAATAAAATCAATCCCGAGAAAGACGAAAAGGCTGATCTCCGTGTAACGATGGCTCCCAGACTCGGCTATAGTCTGAACATTCATTTTATTTACGGTCTCGCTGTGTCTATACCTGATGATAAATGTTGAGACCATATTCGAATCTGTAAGCTATCATTACTGGGAGATCAGAATTTTGTCCCTTTCTGGGGATCGACTTCGTCGGCACGGGATGATTCTTATGAGCTGAGATAAAATCATTCATTAACGGTCAGGGTAGGGAAAAGGGCCTATAAACAGCCCAGAAATATTCAACATAGATTTGGAGAAAAAGACCTTCATGGGGTTTGATCTCGGGCAGTTAAGGATTTTATATTTAATGAGCCTATGATTAGCCCATAATTCTGAGTCCAAAAAATGCTTAATAGCCATATCAGGCAATCGGACGATTTCCCAGTGCTCTCGGTAGTAGCCAGCCGATAGACGAAAAGCTAACATTTATCGAAGATTTTCTACCCCAGAAAGAAAGGAGCCAGCGCCACTATTGGTTATCACCTCGGAGTTTTTTGAAAGATGAATACCTGTCAACATTCCGAGAATCTTGTCTGAGGCCCAAGATTGTATTGTTGTGTGTGTTGATATCTGTGTGGAAAATGTTTCGCGAAATCCCACATGGGTGAGTAAAAGTTTTGTCACTATCAGTCATTCAATTTATTATGTTTTCTGGTAGAATACAAATATTCGTCTGCTTAGGGCAAAATAATTAGGAACCGTCCAAAATATATTGTTGGAAATTGAGTTTTAGAATACATCTCTTTACTTTGGAGCCGCAAACTTCAGCTGTGCATTTTCTCTTATTTTTATGGTTTTTCTTGTGTTTTGTGTGCCTATATAAAATCGTATGATCTTGCAATTAAAAAGAACATGATATCTGTATCCCGTACGGACGAACACGGGTTTCGGTACATACACCTGCGACAATCCTAAAACGGACCAATTACTATATTGCATAACGAAAATTCACAATATTTATCCAATTGCAATAGAAAAAGTAGGAACGAAATCTTCGCAGATGGAACGTTACGTGGAACCATCAGACCCCGATGTTTTGGAAGTCATTAGTGATTAGTGTTTGAATAACATCCTTGACGTAATAATTCGCAAGACTAATATTAAATTCAACACCCACGGAAGGCACAATTGCAAAGTACTTTCGAAACAGATAGAGACGGAGATCAGCAATCTTTATGAAAAAAAAACGAATCACATGTGATAGGCTACGCGACACATACTTACAACAAGTTTGTCATGCTGACGTTCCTTGGAAAATGACTGTAAAAAGTATGAGGTATATAGTACCTATCAATTGCAAGATCCATTTCGACGCCATTTTGATATAGCATACTGCCTGAGTTAACTGATGCTAAGAGCACATTGCGATGCTGAATCATCTAATAATCGATCATTAATTTGCAGCTTAGCAGAATGAATAGCATGTCCTGGCATTTCAAGATATAGCATTTCCTGGTTTAATGTTACAGCTGCTCATTTTTCGGGCAAATAATTTTCACTGTGTTAATTTGCCTGTAATCATTGCAACTAATATTGAGTGTAGCACTGACTAGCTTGATTATTACAGCAGATGACGCATGTATAGGAATACAGATACTGTACATAAAAAGTATTTCTCCTTTTCTCTTGATGATTTTTATGAACCATGTTTTATGAACATGTACGACAACTATTGAAAGTTAAAAGCCGAAAAATAATAATTGAAAGTTGGAAGTCTCATAACACTTTCTCTATGAGAAAAAGTTTATTATATTTTTGACTTCCTTGTAGAGGAAGCTTTGCGAATAAAAGGACATTATGAGAAAATGTTATAAAAATTTTAGATTTCAACAAAGTTTTCTCTATTAGAAAGCAAAAAAAAACTGTAGCACTCCAAGTTTTTTGTATGCCGGTTCAGTGTAACATTGATAATTTAATCTTAAACACGTTGAAACATTTTGTTCACGTTTTTGTCTTTAGTTTCCACATAATGAAGACATTGTTATAGTTGAAAAACTATCGAAATTGTAATAAAAATGTGCTCAAAATGTTTCAAAATATCAGAAAATCAGATTTTCTTACTTATTAAGTGAATGGATCGATCTTTGGACAAGTCTGCGACGGTTTACGAGAAGTTAAACTGCTAATGAATTCGAATTGAAAATGATGATGAAATAACGAGGATGATGTTCAACACCCACAGTCGCCAGATAGCGGGATTTATAACTGCGTCTAGATCCTAAGGTCGAGTCAAACTAATAGGAGTAGCTGAGGTTCCGGGCCGTTCAATTTACTGCGCAGACTTAGGTTGATTTTATCGGAGATTCTGGTCAAATGCTATGGGAATGTCGAACATGATATCGTCAATCGCTCTTCTGTTAAACATGCAGAAATGGAACTAATATTTTTAAGAATGTTAGATTTCGACTGCTCAATATGTGGTATTAAATTTGGGAAAAATATATTCATGGTTTAAGTTTGTTGGAATATGGCAAAATAATCTTTTATAATAAAAGAATATTAGTCATATTATTGAAGAGTATGTGTGGATATATGAAGTGAGAATAACGAGTGCGTGTGGCCTATCGATAATTATGGCGGCAACGCAGTTTGCATTAGTAGAAGAAAATATACATAAAAGTATATATGAGAAGTCGTTTTGGGTCTGCTTTGTTCTTGAAGCATACGTGACCCTTTTCTCCTGCAGTCTCATTATTAGTCTTACTTCTTCGATGACTCCTGATAGAGTAAGAAGTCGGAATAATAAAAGATTTTGCTCTACATTAATAAAATGCTATATTTTATTCATTAAACCGATCCCATAATCCAATAAAGTTTTATACAATTTTTGTAGGTCTCGATCTTTTTTACATCTGCCACGAGTCTTGAATGAAATATTATTTTAAGAGTAAATGGAGTTACAAATTTGTAATTCGCGGTGAAAAAAAGCTTTAAAAAACCCTTTAAACGACGATCTATGCACATTTCTGTTAGCTATTTCCACAATAAATTTTGTGGCACATTTTGATAATTGCAATCTTATAAGATGCGGATATTTTTTATTGTCACCAAAAGTAATGTTACGACCAAAGCTGCAAAGACGATAATTTATTATGCATAGCTTCCTCTATAGCGAGATAAAAATCGATGAACGAACTTTCGCACAGAGAATGCTGTGCACATAATTGCAATAAATGAGGAAGCCATTTGTTGCTTTGCAATTTTTTTCAAACACATTGCTTGGTTTTCAAGAACTCATTGCCATCTGACCATTAAGCATTGTATCCTTCATGCATAATATATTATAGCTGTTCTTCTTCAATTTTCGATACTTGAAATGCTACCGCAACATACGTGTTTATTGTACACTCTGTCATTGAGAAAAAGAGTATTGCTATGTGACTCATAAACTGCAAAAAAAACAGAGAGAACACTCTCTACGATTCAATGCAGATTACCATTCTCTTTCACGTGCCGTGGCGGTCTTTGTCGCTGTGTGTGATTATGTGCTTCTCGACGTCCTCGGTGTCGCGTTGAATCTCATTAACTCGAATATAGTTGTACGTAGCGGTATCATGTGTCGGACTGACTGACTATGACGATAGCGAAGTTACATGTAAACATTGTCGCTTCCAACGGCTTGTATTCGATAAGAATATTCCATTTCGCGTATCATTAATACCAAATACTAAACCATTTTTATTTCCGAATCCCTCGCCTCTGCCTTGGGCAGAATGCGAAATCTTGCATTTCACTGCGAGGTCACAGTTCAAAGACATACTAGATAAAATCCATTCGATACAGAGATTTCCATTTGCTAGAAATAACAATCCACCTACCGAAAGAAGATTTTATCGTACCAGATAAATTTACTTCAACGTTAAGTTTTCGAAAGCGTCAGTGATGAAACGGCTAAAGATCACTCGACAGATTTTGGTACACTGATTGGCCGAAGGTCTCTCTATGTTTATGACCCAATATTAGTGAGCTAAAGGGTTAACTCGCGGAAATGTTCGAAATTTTTTTTATTAAAAGGCGTTTCAGCGATGTGACCTATTACGTCACATCGCTACTGAGATTTTCGTCATTGCTTAAGGCTCAGTGGAAGTAATACCCTGAACAGGCCAATTTTCGGTTTGTATTATGATTGGATGATCGTTTGTATGAGGCAACCGCGGAAATTTTTAAAAACGAATTGGAAAGTCTTCACAGCTTTTCATTATTGCGGAAAAATTGTTAACATGCCGAAAAGTTAACATGACAGACTATACTGACATTCAAGTGGAACGAAGCTTGATTTTTGCAATTACCAATGAATCAATTCCAAACGCCGTGACGGGAACGAAGCGGATTGGGGGAAAAATGAGCGCTAAGATGAGAATAAACGATAACGGACGACTCGGATTGCTCAGGGTGCACTCAGAAAAAAAGTTCAGTACCGCCCGCGAAATTCCGTGCGAAGAACTAAATTCTTTAGTTGTAGATGACAAGCATATTATACATCCGAATTGCGTACAAAATTTACTCACATTTTAAAGAAAAAAAATTGCTTACGTGAAATGTATATTTTTTCATTACGAAAAGTGTCCAAATAATTTTTTCAACCGAAGTATCCTTCATTGTATAGAACATTCTATTTAGTAAACAGAGTCGAAATAAGTACACAGAGTGGAAAATATATGAATTATCACCAAACTCGTTTAGCAATTTGAGGAAGAAGTCGAAAAATTAAGTTTTCAACCAGACGTATCTCGAATTTCGACATACATTTCACCGCTCTACCATTAACGGCATATCGTAATTATTCTCATACTTTGTGCCCATAAACGATCCGAATTGTTTTCTGGACGGATATAAAAAGCCGTAAGTTAGTTTCGTGTTCCGACTAAGAGTTCAGAGAAAAATTGCACACGATTCATAACGTCTTGTTATTCCGCGGTTGCCTCATACAAACGATCATCCAATCATAATACAAACCGAAAATTGGCCTGTTCAGGGTATTACTTCCACTGAGCCTTAAGCAATGACGAAAATCTCAGTAGCGATGT